>JAUYWH010000003.1:19543090-19568106 GCA_034779795.1 Ctenopoma multispine | reverse complement strand
CACTCATTCATGGACCAAAATGTACAAATACTGGATAGAGAAGATAGGTGGTTTGAGAGAGGAGTAAGGGAAGCTTTCCATGTGCAAATAAACAACCCCTCACTCAACAGAGGTGGAGGCCTCAGAAACAACTCATCTTCAACCTAC
The DNA here is from genome assembly GCA_034779795.1 of Ctenopoma multispine. NCBI lineage: Eukaryota > Metazoa > Chordata > Actinopteri > Anabantiformes > Anabantidae > Ctenopoma > Ctenopoma multispine. Next base: position 19,567,959 of record JAUYWH010000003.1, on the reverse strand, counting down.
ACTACCTTTCTATCATCTGAAGAAATGTGTAACTATACAACAAATGCAATGAAATAGTGCACGGGGAAATGTTGTGTCTAAAGACTACAACACGGTGACACGGTGAAGACATCATCCTCTCCTCAGTGATTGTTTTTAAATGTACATCTGGCTAAAGGTTGGATGGGAGTAAATACTCTGCTATCCTCCCTCCATTGGATCAGCAACATCAGATGATGATAATCCATCGTGAGTCAGAGACCACCTGTTCACCCATTTCTGCTGCTCTGCTCTCTGCTGCAGTCTGCTGGACACTCTGACAGAGGCCATGCTCTGTGAAAGAGTACTATTAAAACCAAGTCACAGATGTTTTATATGGCACTTGGTTACGTTTAGGGAAAGATTGTGCTCTGGTCTGATAAACTAAATCTCAACAGTGACTTCTGACACATTAATTTTACCCCACACAGGACAGTCCTGTATATGACAAACCCTCCTCCAACCCCAACCACCTCCTTCTGACTCTGTTCATATTTATTAATTGTTGTGATTACATATTTTCAATTACAGTTTAGTTGTGTAGGAAAGTATTTTTTAGGAGAGTGGTTGATCATACAGTGCTCAAAATAACTTTCTAGTTCCCAGGGCATCCACACTGGATGAAGTATACCCAAACTGAACCTGACAGGAACCATCAGCACCCATTAGTACCCAAGGGACAAACATTTTGAAATCATGTTGGATCATGATAGAGTTTGGTCACAGAGGTAAAAAACTTAGACTAAATGGGGGTAAATGCACTTGTACCCTAAATGTTTCACCTGTAGATATATTGGACATTGAGTCTCAATGCATCTTGTTCAGTCCAATTTCAATGGACTGATTGGATTGTTTTTGATCATAAAGTACAATACTCTTGACGGGTTCAGCCACCACACTTTATGCACCATGACCTTGATCAAGTATGTTGAAATGATGAAATGAGGTAAAAAGGAATTAGGAAAGTGCAGTAACAAACATGTACTAACAGTCTGTAGGCAGTGTTATGTTCAAAGACATGGTTCACCATCACCATGCCTCTAGTACCTTCCTGGCACCAGGTGCTCTTCAATAACAGCATCATACCAGCCTTCCAATTTACACCTTAACAGTGAGTACAGAGCAGCAGTCAGGTGTGGTCAGCTGCTGTGCTTGGTTTACTGAATCTTTATTAAATTTAGTTTGAGACACATAGATGTACTGACTGTCCTTATCTTGGTCACTGTATTGCTACAAATACACTTCAGATGTGTCAAAGGTTCAGTGATGATTCTAATGGAAGCTCAGTATTCACAATAGTCATCATAAATGATGTTCTGACCTGGGCTATCTTGATCACTGGGCTTCACAGTTGGTAGGACATGTCTTCAAATATTTCCTGGGCTCCATGACAGGGGACACTATTCTGTGGCTCTCAGTTCACATAATAGCTTTAAACAGACTAACATCCAGTACTTTTAAACTGTTGTAACCCTTTTTTTCACCCAAGCAAGTAGTAAAGGCTCAGAGGCTTGACCTAGCACCATATCTGTGTTGTTTCTGATTAGGCTAAACAGCTGTGGCTGGCCCCACTGCCTGGAGTGCTAGTTTCATTTGAATGCCACGGACCAGCACTCTCTCACCTCGTGCACTTTAAAAGTTTTCTGTAATTTTGCTCTTAGCCAAACAAAGAACAGATATTTCACAGCATGACTGGCCTTACATCTGCATTGTGTCTACTCAGGTTAGAGTACAAGTCAACTGGCTTGTTAGGCAGGTTTATCTGAGAGCCAGGCTTGATCAGTTACCACTGTATGACTGAATACCCACTACTTAAGTAAAGTTACAAGGATGCCAACACTGAGTTTCTGAGTGAATGTGAGAGTGCAGGCTACAAGTCTACATGCTCAATCAGGTGGGCACCATCTCAATAACTGGTGTTTGGTTTAAGTGCACCCATGACACCGAGCAGACTCATGTTCCAGCTCCAAGAACACATTCATTCTGCTCAGTCAATCAAGCAATTACCAAGTAATCCCCCATCACCAATCTCAGGCATAGACCATGTAGTGATGTAGAGTCAGATATGACATGTCGAGTCAAGATAATGTACGTTTAATTATAATTCATTCATACAGAATTTTCTGCAGTTATAACATCAATCATAGACTTTAGTCTCTTTATTAGAATAGTTCAAATATAAAGTTACTCACCATTATAACATGGGCAGAAGATGAAACGACATCAACAGTCATGGGTCCAGGAGGTGAAAACCAGAAACAAACAAACAAAATGTTTAGCAATGGCAAACCAACTGATTTGTACTTTATGTACTTACTGTAATACTGTCATATAGATATAGATATACTGTACAGTACAGTATTAAACTGCATTTGAAAGGTAGAAAACCACAGCTGCTTCATGGGAAATGTAGGATTTGCTTATTGCTACTGGACGACTGTGGGACTAAAACACATACAATGTTGTTTAAAAGTTGATTGAAAAGCTGATTTTATAACATCAAATTGATCACAAATACAGTGTAGACATTGTTCATTTCATGAATGACTATCATAGCTAGAAAGAGCTGTTTTTTTAATGGAATATCTAAATAGATGCACACATCCTGTCCTGACATTAGTCCTGTGTTCTAATGGCATGTCGTGTTTGCTAATTCTAGTTTAACAATTTTAAGGTTAGTCAAGTTAAGTTAGCATAGCTACAAACATGCATGGTTTAATGAAAAACAAGAATATTTCTACTTTAAGTGTTTTTTTCTGATGTTATCTGTACAAGAGTGAATAACAACAGTAGTTGTTAAAACAGAAAATAATTATTGAATTATTTATTACTTTTATTTATCAAGTTATTTATCACTTTTGACAACTGCTGTGGAATCACACAAGTTTGAAAGCTAACAAAAACATGTTTGTGCTGTCTGTAATTTTCTTTTCTCTACGTTACATTTGAAAATCACTTGTCTCTGGTGACCCCTAGTGTCCTTTACTGGTAATACTTCAGAGAGGAAGAGGCAGTAAAGGAGTGTCCGAGCGAGGCTCTCACTCACTAAATGCATGTTGGTAAAGAGTATGTGACACTGAGTTTTTACTGTTGCTGTTTGGTGCACAAGATGTGATCCACACAGAGATGGTCCCGGTCGTAGCTGGGGAGGCAAAGGTGCTGTGGTGTGACAGCTTTAGAAACAGCTACATCCAGGTGTCTGAGAAATATCTGAACTATATTTGCATTTTTCTGTCACATTACACCTCACCTCAACCAATATAGAGTAAAATAATTCTAGCACTCGTCTTTGGCTTTCCATTACTTTCACTTCTTGCTGCTTATTAACTGTTATAAACGCAGATACCAATTAAACTACAGTATAGTGAAATCAGTCAAAAGTTGGTCTGGTTCTATGTAGAACGTAAATACTGAATTAATACAGACAAATAGTTATTACAAAATGGGCTTTCTAAATAGTGGGCCACACAGCTGCTAATAAGCAGAATCTTCTCACACATCGCTAAATATGTTGGTGTCCTTTAATCTCATCCCTTTGATGCTATATAAATACAACTAAATATGAACAAGAAAAAGAAGAGGAGATAAGAAGGAAAACTGACCAAACATGGTCAAGATAAAGATCATCTCCAAGCAGCTCGATGTTACTGTGACATGGGGATTTGTCAATGTAAGTTGGCTCCATGGAAGACGATGGAGGAAGAAGAGACACTTTCTACACAGAACTATAACGACTGACTAGTGGATTGTGTTATTTGCTTAAAAAATAACACAATCCACACAGTAAAACACAAGGAGAGTTCAGGTATCTAACAAGTTACCCAACCATATTGTGTCTGTACTTCCTGAATACTGTATACAAGTAGCACAACATGTTGCTTGCATTGCTCTTTCCATTTCTTTCTCCTTCTTGCATATACTACAGCATAGGATAAGCTCATCAATAAATGAACTGTATGTGGCTGACTGATAGTGTATGGTGCAGCCAGTAGGATTTGCTTAACAACAAAATGCTGTGGGTTGTATGAAGCTGCACAACTCAAAATTGCTCCTTACAATTTTAGCAGTGAAAACAGGGAGAGCAGACTAAATCGTTATCCTTTTCACCTGTCCTCAACTTCTTATTACTATTTGTTTATGGTGTTTATGTGACATAAGCAAAAACCTCAGCAATGGTAGTTATTTGTTATTACAACATATATACTCTATACTATATATACTGCATACTAAAAGAAAGTAATTCTGAATAAGTGATGTAAAATATGAAGGGGTGGGGCCAAATCAGTGTTTACTTCTACCTACTCCTCTTAAAACACAAGAATAAAATGATGATATGTAATGATGATGATTGTACAGGTTTAAAAATAAAATTTCACTAAACTAAACTAAATTAATTCAATTCAACTTAATTTATATAGCTCCAAATCAGCTGTCATCTCAAGGCACTTTACATTGTATGGTTTAAGACATTACACAGAATAATGTAGAAAACCAGTGAAGCGGTTCAACTTAAGCAGCACTAAGAGGCAGTGGAAAGAAAAACCTCTCCTCAACAGAAGAAACATCAGGGTGGGCAGCTATCTGCCTTGACCGGTAGGAGTGAGTGGAATATATTTGTTAAATAAATATTTAATTATATATAGATGCATGTAATTAAAGTTTACTATATTGAAAAGGGGGTTTAAATTTTGTGTTTTCTTTACTTTTTAACTCTTTTTAACACCTTTAAATCTTCACCAGCCTTTTTTTAATGTGTGCCTCAGCCTGGTGAAAAATCCTCAGACCGCCCCGGGAAGTAGCAGTCTGATTTTGGCGTCCAGGCACTCAAAGAACTAACCTTCATGGCAGAAGATGTAGGCTCTGGACTGAGACCCGGCTTCTTTAGATTACTGAACAGTGTTTATGTCAGTAACTTGGTAAGCCTGTCATCTTCCTCAACACTGGATTCATCACAATCACCTCAAATATTTCTGCTCAGTGTGATTCACACTATGTCTGCAGTGCTTACTTTTGCACAAACAGCAGGAAGCCTCAGCTGTGTCTCTGTGCAGACATTTGTCAGGGGATGTGCTATAAGAGCGTCAGAATGACAGAACTGTGTGGGTGACAGTTCAGGCATGTATCTGCAAGCCACTGTTCAGTTCCACGTCCCATATCAACACACAGCCTCAGCTCATCAGAAAAACAGCCAGATTTAAAATCTTCTTATCGTTTGTATAAAAAATATGACACCACTATTATACACTGCAGTTCGGGGTCATTTGTTGTATGCTGTTCTGGTTTAGTAGTAGCACAACTGATTTGTGAAAGGGTGAAAATAACAACTAAATGAGTCACAGTTGTACTAAATTTAGATTAAACCAACACAACACAACCTACATCTGCCACACTGCACAGTTGTGGCAGATTGATGAAGTATTGACTGTCTACATGTACACACCTTTACTGTCATGCATTTGGACACATGGTGTGAAACAGCCTAAACAGCAATATTAATACTCAAACGATCTAGAAGATTCTTATTGCCTCCTCACGGATGAGCATCCAAAGCACTGCAGCAGCGTTTTTAGAGTAAGATACAGTAGAATATGAAGCAACATCCCATCATGCACAGTTTAGCAGATAGTTGCAGCACCTGGGATCTTGACAGCGGCTCTCCTCCTCTCTGTCGGTGTCGACGTCGGTCTTTTCCATCCGCCTCAGCTAATATCACACCAGCATCACCTGCAGCTCATGGCACCGACGCCGCTCCGCCGCGCACCGCGGAGCCGCAGAGGAGGGAAGGGTCGCCTGCAGCTCGGGAAATGCTGCGTCAAGCTGCCACAGTTTGACCGGAAACATGGCCGCATGCCTCAGAGGCTCCCCACACAAAGTGCGCAAATCTGATGGAGCTGCTGGTGAAATCACAAAGAAGTTCACTGTCATTAGCAGAAGATCATTTGAGCCAGACACAAGTTTGCACGAAGCTTCTCACTGTGTCGTTTTTGTTTGGAAGCGTCTTATATTTTTTATATTAAGATAGAAGATATCAAAAACAAATATGGAATTACGTGTGAAGTAAAGCAAAACATATGTTTAGGAAAATGTTTTTTTCTATTCCTCAAAGTAGCTAATGTCACCTTGGATCATTTTCAATAGTTGTGGCTTGTGGTCATAGATTTATGTTTTGTAACACAATCAAAGTCACAAAGCTGATAAAACAAAAACCAAACACACACATTAAACAAACAGAGTGATGGTGAAACTGTGTTTTAATAAATGGTTAACCCCCTTTCAACCAGCAACCAATCTATCAATATCAATCAACCAATCAAATAACCAATCAAATAACCTACAGTGCTTCCTGTAGCTGTGGATTAGACCTAAACAACATTCAGGGGGAAAGTTGGATCATTCTTTCTCACAGAAGCACCGACGCCTTAAGCTCTTTCCACGGAATCTGGGCTCTGACTGGACTTGGTGTCTGTGAAGTCATCGTCAGCGTATAGGACATTGTCCTGCTGCATCACATGGCTTGTTCTGAGCTTCAGCTGGTGAACAGCCACCCTGACAGAGAGAACACACAGCACTGTCATAATCTGACTCAGAATCCTGCAAAGAGTTCAGCAATCCAGATTCCACAATGAGAGAAGGTTTGAGAACTAGCCCAGCCGAGGAACTAGACAAGTCTGTGGTCAGAAACAGACAATGGTCAAATCCAGGCAGGCAGGTGAACAACCAGGTGATGGTAAAGGCAGGATCAGACTGCAGTCCCTCTGGGAAACAGACAATCATGAATTCATAATGAACTTCTAAATAACTATTCAACATGTTGTATCACTTTACACAGAAACAGTAAGTTTCATTACACCATGAGTAACGCATGCAGCACACAGCAGCAGATTCCATGTTAACAACAAACAGCTTATGAAATCTGCCATTAACTAATCATTACCTACTGAGTTACTGATTCTTTAGTATCTCCCTGTCACTTCCCTGGTAACTTATTATCCACTATACAGTTCTGGATTCTATGTTTTTGTCATAGGTTTGGTCTTAACATCAGGGGCACAACAATGCCTGCCTATGATTAGTGTGGTTTTTGATCCCTTCTCTCTTTCTGTTACATTCTTAACATAAACCCTTTACAGTAAGGCAAGAGATGAATACACTTATGTCAGGGAGCATTGGCGTTTGCTCAAGTGTTTGCAGGGATATTTCTGTCCTCCCAAAATATTGATAGGGACATGTCCTGCCATCCAAATGCAAATCTGTACCATAGGTGCAGTATTACCCAGCACCTCTCTGAACAGCCAGACTGGAGCTGAGTTTCTGTATTGCTGCCTGCAACCAAGTCACAGTTGTTCTTACATAACACAAGACTGTTCTTGGCTGTTCCATCTAAAATTCACCGCTGCTATTTTTAGAGCTGGAGAACTGACAGGAAGGAGCACGTCCAATGTTTTCTATTTTCAGCTACAGAAACAAGACCAACAAGCAGAGTATCTATAAAAAATATACTTTATTTATTGAAAAAGAGGAAAAAGTGCAACAGGCCATAAGTCACTTGCATCTTAGTCAGATGGTTACAGTGAAAAACAAAGGAATATGATACAGTAACAGAACTACAACACTATTACACTAGTTACATAAATTACAGTACAAAACTGTACACGGTCTTACAGTATTTACACAAGCTACATTTGTCAAATGTCCAATTTGTCCATTATTCTTTTCTTTCTTAACATACAGCAAATTACAGAAGTAACAGCAATTCTGTAGTCATCTTATACATTTTCCTTTTCTTTACTGGACTTCAGACCAGGAGACCGTCAGAAGTGAGACCTAAAGTCAAACAAACGAACAAAGAACTAGACTAGCAATCCACCTTCAGCCTTTCACGATGCACAATAATGACTAAAGGAAGACTAAATGCATGATATCATATCCCAAGGATTCCTGTATTGTCATTAGTTTCAGAAGTAATACATAAGTGTAACATAAATATTTAACGTTAACCTCTGTGTGGTTAATTTGTCCAGTAGTATTCCTGTGGCTGTCAGGGAACTGCCCCCTACTGTGCCACATTCTGTACATTACTTTTTAGTAGATTATGTGATTAGCCTTCGTTGGTGTATCTCCTTTCTTTCAGCTTGTGCTGCCATAGAGACATGTTAATACATGTTAATTTTTGAAACCTGATGTGTAAAGGGAAGCGACATACACACATGTATGACATCTAAAAGAAGGAATCACATAATCTCACAAACACAATTAATAAAACACACTTTACAACATTTCAAAGACACATTGTGTATGAAACGGATGTGACTGGGTCAGTTTGCCAACTTTATAACTTGTCTCTATTTTTGCTGCCATTACAATGTTCTAGTGTCCACCATTCACCTGTAATTGCCCCATACAGCTACAGTGACCCCTCCTCAGAAAAAGTCTTTTTGTCACTGTCTAAATGTCAAGGTAACAAGTAATGGATTGCTACTGTCAGAACTATGAACTATTGTACATCAGCACCCTGTACATGTCTGAATATGTCAACATACTGAAAAAGTTTAGATCTGAAGAAAATTATATCAGCATCACAGGCATGGAAAAAACTAACTTTCGTTAGTTTACTTTAGTTTAGTTAGTTTAGTGTGAAGTTTGTCCTTGGCCCTTGTCTTTCAGATGAAATGAACTGCTGAGTCCTGATGTTTGAAGTCAGTGAATTCATGTTTTAAAGCAATGATTGTTTCTTTTTATAAAGTCCTGTCATAACGTGGATTACTACAGTAGTTAAATAGAGCTATTAGGACAGATGATAACAATCCATCAGTTATCTGTCTCTCTGCAAAGTTAGGAGGACCTCCTATGTCCATTAGATTATTCTACAGCTGTGCACTGATACGAGAAGAAGAAAAAAACGTTTGTCAAATGTGCCACAAAACTAGTCAGTTGATCTTGGCTGGCTTAGTTGTGAGTTGTGTGTTTTGCAAAAAATGTATATCCTCCAGACTCCACTACGCATAATCTTGGCTAGACTGTGGATAAATACATAATGGTTCATTATAGGTTTTCTCACAGTTGATGTTTTCTAATGCAGCATCTCATAACAACAGTCACCTGATCTTTTAACCACTTCCTCTAAGGATACAACAAAACATTTTAGCCAGAAAGCATCGTCTCTTTGAGAAAAAACAATGAATTAGAGACCCATTGATTGAAGGATATGCTACACTAAAGATTAGGCATGTCGTTGTAAGATTAGAGGGCAGGACTGGTTGTTAGAATGGTGCAATCCTGAAATGTAAGTTTAAAATGCACAGGCATAACCCGCCCATCACATATCATTGTCATAGTCCCCGATCATCCTTCGAGTGTTGGAAGCCAGGAAAATGTCATTATCTTGTGGACAGTCATGATGGCAAGAGCAGCTTTTGATGAACATCATCTTCTTTGTGAAGACGTCTCCCTCTGGACAGCGGAATTCCACCTCGGCAGTGATTGTTGTGTGAGGTGTGCAGCAGCGACTGTCTGTGCAGATGCCGCAGAACTTTGGTTTGTACAGCCTCGTGCTGGAGCAACCTGACAGCTCGAAGCGCATCCCTCGCTGGGCCTTTGGAGTCCGAACACATTTCTTCCCTCTCTGTGGGGCAGAGGCAATAATCAGTTAATCTGTTAAACACCGGCATCATCACAGAGTCAGCACAATTGGTAAATTAGATATGCATTTACTGTTATCTCGTGATGATCATTTTATAATATTTTATGCTGCCACTGAATATAGACATTTATCAATATTCATTTTTTTGCTGATGATACTTAAATACATAACAGCTGCAGCCCTCTTAATACTCTCTTGGATTATTTTCATCAGTCGCATTTCCCGAAGTTAAACACAAGACAAAAGATACTTAATTTAATCTGTTAAGGTGTGTTACTGAACAAAACAAAAACGAATTCTCTGAAAGAGATTTTGTGAATCTATCCAAAATACAACAAAAAGTTCACCTGGACATTTGGCAACCATTGGAACTCTGCTGTTCATTACAACTAGTACTGTAGTGATGTGCCAGTACATTGATTATATTATAAAGCACAGTGAAACATTCTAACTGTAATGATTCTACAAACAAATGATCGTATGTAATAATTTTCAGATGACACTGTGAACACACTACAATGCTTCTGTCATTATTAGTAGTTTTTATTTTGATCCTACACAAAATTGCACCTTTTGACAAGCCAATCTGCAGTCAGAGCAGGATCAGTCTAGCTCCAACTACGGTGGCCATTATCTGCTAGTCTCAACCAACTAAAACACAGCTAGAGTACGATTGCTGAGTTGCAACGTTCTGTGAGAAAGAGACTTTGCTTTATGAGATTGAGAAAGAGGAAACATTTTGTGTCAAGATGTGCATTTATTACATTCTCCCTCATACGTAGGCTTCACCAAAACAACATGCTACGGCTCTAGCAGCTGTACTTATGGGACTCAATGATTAATCGAAATCAAATTGTGACTTGAAATATTGCGATTATCTAATCGCAAAAGGCTTTGATGTAGATGCAATATGAAACAATATTCAGCAAATCTGTCCCAAAGCTAAAGCATGACTGCGTTCTTTGAGTGGCAGTGTGTGGCTAACCAGTCCATTCTCCCCATCAGCACTGCACTAGCCAAATGCATAAAGGCCCACCGTGAAAATCACTGTGTAGTAATGGCGTCTGCCGAATGAGCAGAGAATAGGTTAATTAATACCAAAAACAGCAGCACTTTAGTAATGTGGTATTATTTTGACAGATACTAAACAAAAAAGCACAATTTGCTAGACTACAGGGTAGCTGAGGGATCTACACGTAAAGGCACGTGTTACTCTTTTAATTTAGAGTGTGTGCCGTTTTGGACAGAAGCTTGATTTTACTAAATCAAATTGCAATCGATATCAGTTTTAGAAAAATTAAGTTTAGAGTTAGATATTTTCCACAAATTGCAGTGTCCAACATCACCCCCTAATTTTGGACACAATAATTATTTTAACCCAAACCACAATGTGCCCCTAATTCTAACCATGACAATTTACCTTAAAACATTAAAAATCATCAAACAGACCAATATTTCTAACTGTACTGTAAGAGTGATGGTGAAGATTCTCAGTCATCCCGGTGAGGTTATCTGGAAGTTAAAGTTGGAAGTTTTACTGTAAGAGCTTAGGAAGACACAAACAAATTATGTTTTCCTTTTGATCAGGAAGGAAAACCACTACAACAGCACACAAACCTTGATTTCTTTCTCCTGCTGGCTGTTGCAGGGTCGGACCATGCAGATCCTGGTCTGTCTCTCCAGCTGGCAGCGCTGGTTGTCGTTTGTAACGCGGGATGAGATGGCCATGCCGCATGTGGCCGAGCATTCGCTCCACTCTGTTGTCTGGACTATACAGTTATCTCTGGGATTTTCTGTTGGCGGTCTATGAGGAGACACTTGTCTGAAGAGTGGGAAGGGATCTGAAGAGGGCAAAGGGTGAATCTGAGAGGCTCCTGGAAGAAGAGAAAGGAGGATTGATATAGAAGGTGAGGATGAAAGCTGACCAAAAAAAATCTTCACAACTATAGAACAACCTATCATGTAATTGAGGCAGACATTCTTTGATGCAATCCGATACAATTTCATACTTGGTAGTACTATCACCACATCACAAACGCTTTGCACAAAATTTGGATTTCTCTGATATATGTTTTTTTACTTTTAGCTTTACAGCTTCACAGAGACATCAGCACATGTACATTGTACACACAAACCTTTGCTGCTGTCACCTGTCAGTCATTAACCAACATCCAAGAACAAGAGATGTGACAATGGTGACACTCACCAGCCACTACTGACTGGTAGTGGTGGTCCTGAGGCCTCTCATCACACACCCACTCCTCACAGCATTTCCCAGGTATCTGGATCTGGCGTGGGTACGGGCAGTCAGGGGAGGGCAGCCGGATGTCACTGGCACACATCGGCACACAGCCTATCTCTCCATTCATACAGACACAGTGGTGCTTGCAGTTGGGCTGGAAGGACTCCCCACTGCGATAGATCACTCCCCCCAGGTCACATGTCTGGCCCTCCTGAGCTGTAGATGGACACAAAACATGCAGCACTGTCAATCATTAAAAAAATGTCAATGTGAAAAAAAAAGGCTAAAAGATAGTATAGTCTAATAGATGGACTCTGTAAGGAGTGTGCACACTGTATGTTCAGAGTCACTGCAAGGAAAATGTTAACAAATATTGTAATGAAAACATGGGCGATAATAGACATTTTCTAAATTGTAGATTCTAGAAAAAACAAAAAAATATGCTAGATACTATCTCATTTCCCATTTAAAACATGGGCTGACACGATATTGAACCTTCTAGTACAGAATGTTAGGCAGCATGGCCTGTTTGTTTGAAGTGAGCTGTGACAAAAATTATGGGCAGTAACTGAGGGTATGCTTTAAAAGAGAATCTATTACCCATGCAGATGCCAGTCTCAGTGTCGCTCAGCAGGGCGTAGTCACAATAAAGCTCTTTGTGATGGTCGCAGGGTTCCAGTAGAGAGCAGGGCTCCCCCAGCTGCCTGGCACACACCTTACAGCAGCCACAGCCATCCAGGACCAAGCTGGTCCCCACTGGACAGGGTGGGGGGTCCGTGGGGCAGGCACAGTGCTGGGAGCAGTCATGTGCCACTGTCTGTAACAAACACACAAACCATAGATTAGGACCACATGAATGAAGTACATAGCAGAAGGAGACAGGGGAAAGAAGGTTTACTCAAGCATGCAGGAAAATGGTAAAGGTCATTATGTGAGACCCACGTATCTTCATTCACATCCTTTTACTTTAGTTTATTTAAAAAAATTTAAAATGCTAAACTGTCATTTATCATAACCCAAATAAATAAAGAACAGGGAGAAGTAAAAAATCCAACCCTTTCTAATGACGCAATAGTCATGCAACAAAAACAATAAACTCACATTACACCAAATGGATTATTTAATGAAATAAAGAACATAAATATGATTAAGACATAAAATAAAAATAGACAATTAAGACATTATCCAACACATCAGTAGTCAGGGTGAGAACATGATCGAATATTACTCAGCAGCTTATCATCAAAGAACTAACGCATAAATGAAACTATCCATGCCAGCAAGCTAATGCTAACACAGCCCTCAGTACACTGCCTGAAATCATGCCATGCTTCATGGCATCATTAGTAGCATTTTTATTTCTTCCATAGCCAGGGCCGGAGGCATTATGTTTTTGGGTTGGCCAACCATCTGTACGTGCATATTTTTCAATTATTGTGAACGCAATATCTAAGGAACATACCTGTCCACATGAACTCAGTGATGAAATAACAAGGTGTTGGTGGCCAAAGGTCAAAGATCAAGGTCACACTGACCTCATCCAAATGTGGCCCATACTTTTGAATGTGATATGTACATAACCTACTAATAACCTACTAAAAAAGGTATTGTCCAACTGGAGTAAGAGATGAACTGATTAGTTTTCAAAGTTGTAGTGACATCACCTTCATCAAATACGTGTGAACTGATATGTCTAGAATGTTTTAAGGAATTTTTTAAAATTTGCCACAAATGTTCACTTTGGACAGATGAACTGCTTAGATTTTCGTCAGTGTTTTCATCAGAAAGATCCCAGTTATTTAGTGTTTTAGTGCCAATTCTTGTTTTTCCCATTCTTGTTAATGTAATAGTTCAGGAACAGCTGGAGAGAATTTGAGAGAATTACATCTGGCCAAGTTGTCCACTTGGACTCATGGATGAACTAATTAGAATATGACTCTGGACAAACAATAATATAAACAGCAACTTGACTGGTTAGCAGAGGCATACAACCACAAAGAGGTAATTCTAGTTTGTTTCAGTTGTGACGAGGAACCCAAAAAGCTCATATAAACCCTCTGTACACACTATAGCTTTCCCAAGCAGCAAAAAGTAGTCAGACAAAGTTAGGGACTAGCTGATAAAGATATTGAAGCACTTGGCAGCTAAAGAGACGAGTGATTTTCAGGAGCTGGTCAAGGGATATAAACATATAGGGATACGAAGGGTCTGTAGATTGGTTGGTTAAGCAGGTATTCATAAACTTCAGGGTCAGTTGTTTAATGTCTGGTTCCTCCAAATATTTTCTTAGACAACATACTGAATCCTCAACTCTTAGGTGTAGTTGTCTGTTTACAAGAATTTCTCCATGGAGATGAATAAGATATATAATAAATATGATCATGCGTAGCTTAAAATGATGAACATTTAAGCCACTGAGAGTGCACTTTACATAGAAAACATATACATTGTTAAAAGATTCTTAAGTAGTGATGCTGCTATTTTTATGTAGTTTAATGACTTCACTGAATGCCACAAGGTGGCACCATCACGTTGTGATAACATGGGCCTGCAAATGTTTTCCAGCTTTTGTTTCCCACCCACTGTTCAGCATCAGCCCAGCAGAGACGGAGCAGGTTTGGAAGAGGAAAACACTATAACACAGATAGAAAATGATGAAAAAAAGTTTTGTTCTTAAAATACAATTAAAGTGGTGCCAGAACCAGCAGGAGCTTCCCGCATTTGCAATAGTCTTGTGCTTTTGCATATCTTCCAGGTTCCATTCCTTAATGAAGTACTGTCTGGTGAAATGAGTCACATGCTGACTAAACATGCATTACCTTACACATATCCAAAACACACAACTTCACAGTATTAAGTGTAAAGACAACTTACCAATGAGATAATAAGCAACAGCACAGAGAATGTGGCTGAAATTTCCACAGACATGTTTCTCTGCAGGCTGCAGTCCACTCAGCAGTACTGGGTCCTGTGGTGGGAGGTTCACTTTTGTTATTCTCCCTGCAGCAGACTGATGAAGCCTGGGAGGAGAAACCGGCTTAAATACTGCCTGGTGGGTGTAGCTGGAGAAACAAGAGCAATGCCACTCTGCTCCAAGAGATGAAAATATTCCAAATCAAATGGCCTTTTCACAGAAACGCCCTCCTCTGTCACATCATTAGTTCACAGGGTGTTGGGTGGACTAATGCCAAAAGACAGGGAGGTCAACTCTGAGGGAACTAACTGTTGCTAGGCATAATCATTTGCATTCCAATTAGCTGTATGTCAATGTCAAAGTGACTTACTTTGGTATATGAGTATTCAAAGCCATAAACTGTAACTCCTTAAACAGTGGACAAACAGTTTAAATTTAAAGGAATGTTGGCCATAGACTCTGAGAAACTATTACATGTAGCAGAGCTAATGAATGTGGAAAGTATCGTGTGCCAAACACTGACAAAAAGCAGATCAGCAGTGGCCAGTGGAAGCTCAAAGGCAGGGACAGACACACTCACACACACACACACACACACACACAGGACTGTTCTTAAATACCAGAAAAAAACAATGTGCCAGAAGCCACTTGTTTCCAGGTTCAGCACACTATGATCCTGATACTTTATGGAAAGTAGAAGTCTGAAACCATGAAGAGTTCACGTGACTGATCCAGAATGCATTTGAGACAGGAATTATGACATGAGTGTTTTTATATGCATATGAGTATCCTGGTTATGAGAAGATATATTAGATTGAGGGTAGATATGTCCAGAGGTGAGATTTAAGTTAGTTTGTTTTAGGTCTGGGTGGGGTTCCTATAATACACGTTTGTACCCACTGGCTTGTGTTGCTGCATTGCTACACATTTCATGCACTGATGTCTCTTTTCTCTTGCCACAAATGTTACATAACCCGTCTGCACTGAGTAGCTCCCATGCCAAGACCCAGATGACATGATGCCTGCTGAATGATGTAAATCAAGCTGGCACAACACCACTGACGTGAGCCTGACACAATGTTTGACTTGTGTAGTTAGTTACCATCACAGGTTGTTTCCCGCAGTCTCTCACACCACCCAGCATGCAGTGCATGGACAGATATGGTTGTTTTTAATTAGAACAGTTGGGTCAAATACTCTCTGCCCCTCTCACGCACATACAGTGCACATGTTTGTACTTATGTCTTTGTGAGGACAATGCATTCCCCTAAACTTAACAAATGAATATCTAACTCTAACCTAATTCTTACCTGAACCTGAAAACCAAGTCTTAATCCTCTAACAGCTTTGAAGGTGTGTCACAAAGTGAGGCCTAAATGCCGTCACTCTCCAAAAATGTCCTCACTCCTAAGATATAAATCTGAGACAGCTAGTGTGGCTGAAACAGGAGAACAGTGATTACCGGCCTGTCCCACTCCAAAGCTGTGAAGTAGAAACTATACAGTGATTTCTAATCCTTGACTACTTGTGAAGTGTTTCAACTTTTTACTTTTCATCTACTTTCATGTCTGTGCACTGTGACCTACAACCACAGAGCTTTTTGCTTCAGTAAATGTGATTACTTGGAAGTGTTTGCAGCAGAGTCATTGGACATTTCATGAGGGCCCTGTTCACATCAACAATAGGGCAGCAGCCCTCGTTCATTTCACTGACGTTATACATTGACATAGTGGGCATCTTGATGTAAGAAGTGCCTGCAAAAGTGCCTGCAAAAGTGGAGCTGTAAGTTGCACCTGGATCGACTATAATCAGGGAATTTGGAGCTATGCACAGCAACATGCAATAAACATGCAAAGTCATATTCATGGCTAATAATTTTATTTTGCTGTTTACTCTGTAAGAACGGTGGCACAGTTGATAGCACCTGTGACCTTCTATGTAGTAATTTGTGGTGTTTGCATTGTGGGTTTTGGGTTTTCTCCAGGTACCCCAACACCTGAAGGTTGCAGTGAAGGTGATTGATTCTAAATTTCCTGTAGGTGTAAATGACTGGTAATCTGTCAGTCCTGTGATTCACTGGAGACCTGCCTAGAGTGTACCCTGCCTGTCGCCAAATGAATGCTTCTATGCAGAGTATAGGTGTGGGTTTAAGGGCACTCAGGTTAGTGTGTACAAGTAGAGGGTTATGGCAGTCTTACTATCACTCCAGACACTTGTAACTCAATGGGATCACTGGGCCTTACCTAGGAGACTGAACAGTCCGAACACCTAGAGTCAGCAAAGTCAACAGTTGTAGCAAACCATTTAAGATTCTTAAGATCTCTGCCATTACAGTGTCCCCCTGCTGTGTCTTTTTTAGATTGTTCTCTCCAGTGGAAGAGTAAATCCTTCACAGTCTTTAGATTGTAGAACAAAGTGCGCTCCTTCAACTGTGGAATAATGGAGTGCTTTGTTATATAACTTTCCTTGGTGCACAGCAAGTCATTAGCCACAGTCCTTTTGGTTTTCTTGTGCACTGGAAGTAAAAACAAGCCACCTGACTCGACTTGTTAGTCACAGCAGGATATGTAGAGTTAATTACATCCTGTGTTATTGTACAACAGCTGAAGTGAGTGAAGGTGTTTGACTGGAATGAGAGATCAGCTTGGTGCTTTTGGCTAGGGCTGGATGACTCAGTCCGACCTAAGTACTGAGTACTAAGTTCTCCCCTCTGTTGTTTCTAGCCATGTCCACTTTTATAGGAACTTGAACTCTCCAGGTGACAGTAATTGAGTCATGTTGTTTTGTCTTCTTTTTCAGACATAGTGTATTGACAGCTTCTGTGTTGGGGAAGCAGAACTATGCAAGTTACCAATTAATTCACTCTGGAAGAAGCTCAACTACAGCAAAGCTCCCCTAAAATATTATAACACTGACAATGTAATAAAATACCACATTATTCATAGAAAAGATGGTAGTCAACCAAACCATGATGCTTCCATAACTGTAACTGATCATTTAAAAAGATAAATTCAAGGTCTCAGCAATTTTGAGTTGATTCAATTCAATTCAACTTTATTTGTATATCACCAAATCACAACATAAATCATCTCAAGGCACTTGATGAATATTAGATTGGTGAACCTTTGCCTAGCTTTACTTCTGAGAAACTCTGACTCTCCAAGATTATTTTTTATACCTTATTTTAGACTCGTTAAACTCACTTGAAATACTTTTGAAATTTGAATTTAAAAGTTGCAAAACATTCTTCTAGCTCCTTCTTTTTAGTGCCACTTACTTTTCCCAGATGTCTTGCTGCCAGCTATTTTTATTATTTTTATGCTCTATTGTGAATAAATCTCAGTTTATGAGATTTCCAAATCATTGCATTCTGTTTTCATGTAGATTTTACACAGTGTCCCAATGTTTTTGGAATCTAGTGTTATAAAATAGCATGCAACAATTTGTCTCAACATTTGCAATAATCAGTACTTATGTTATGACTAATTACAGATTTATATCAAGTTTAGGTTTAGTTCAGAAACTTCAGCAACTTCATGAGAAACCACTAAATCTAAACCTGTCCTAAACAACCTCTGTTTGTACATTCAGTAGTTAACTATTCAAAAAGGGAAAAAAGGTACTATCACTACTACTACTACTATGTCACTGTGTAAATATGAATATAATTAAACTACTATTGCAAAATGTAGATAATCTCCTAGTTTAACTACAGTACTTAATTAAATGCAGCTTTACTGTTCAATAAATGATAAAGTAAACTGCTGAATGTGAATGTTATTGTTGAAGTAGACAGTTTAAAATGTGCTCTAACCTCATAAAAACTCGATGACATGTTGTCAAGCTAAAATAGTAACACCTCTATAGAGAAATAATCCTTTTTCCTCCAAACAGTGTTCAGAAATATGCCTATCCGTCAAAGTGTTCCTGTCCTTGATGGTATTTTTGTATGGTGATTGAGCATAAAAAAAGCTAATCTAACATCCTGTAACCCCATCACACACTCAAGACGCCATTCTGATTGAAATCGACATACTCTGTGATTCCCATGCTCTGTCAGCTCCATCTCTCATATTCTAGACGATGTGTGAGGGCTGACTGGCTTATCGTCCACTTCCTGAGCCTCCTGTTGAGCACAGAGACAGAGTCCAGGTCACGACCTTACATCACTCTTTTATCTCAGCTGACTCATATTTTCTGAGCCATTACCTCACCTGTCAATGAGCTGACTAGTGTTATTAGAGCTAGATTAGCCCATGACCCAGGAGGGTGGAGAATTGGGTTGAACTGTGATTGGGCCAGACAAACTGGTTACATTGGGTAAGTTTCCTGCTGAAATATCAGAAAATGAAGGCTGGTTTCTTTAACACCTGTTGCTCTCACATATAATATTTGTAGATTAATGATATTTTTTGCTTTCAAGCAGAAATAGTTGCAGTGGGTCGGCATGATAGATCAGTGGGTCGAGCAGTTGTCTTCCAAGACATAGGTGAGCGGTTCAGTTCTCAATCCTAGCAAGCTAAATGTCCTCATTGTCCTTTGACAAAACACTGAAACCCAGTAGTAATGCTGTCCAAACAACAATTTCCCCAAGGGGATCAATAAAGTATCTATTATTATTTGCATTATTATTAACAGCTTAGATTAATCTTAATACTTCAAATTTAGTTTTAAACATATAATTCTATACTCATCACGGAGAAACAAAAGTAAGAACAATGTCAAGGAGCTGAGTTTGAACAAAATAAATATTTATAATTAAGCTAGATGGAAATGACGTGAAAGAGTGACAAAACAAATAAAATCACTGAATGGAATACTCAGGCTGCTGAGGAATCATTATTATTTTAAAAAGTGATACTTATTCATGATCAACTCCACACAGACCTTGGACCAGAAAACAGCCATAACAAAGTTTGATTCGATTTTCTTCCTTTGTCAAATAAATAGTAGTCAGGGCAGCATGGTTGTAGAGTTTTTAGCTCTCCGTTCACAGCTAGAAGGTCAAAGCTACCAGCTGGTTGTTCCTTTTCTGTGTGGAGTTTGCATGTTCTCTGTGTGGGTTTCCACCCACAGTCTAAAAATATGAATATCAGTTTAACTGCTACCCCTGACCTGCCTGATGGCGTGATGGCGTAAATGACTGTCCATCTTTTTTGTCAGCCCTGTGATAGACTGGTGACATGCCGAGGATGTAACCTGCCTCTCACATAGTGACAGCTGGAATCTGCTCCAGCCCCCAACTAACCTTAAAAAGATAAGCGGTAAAGATAATGAAGGAAAGTGCAGAGGACAGCAAGCATATCTCTGTTTTAATGGTTTGTTGTTCAGGTAAATATTTGTTAGAACATTTGTAGGGTTGTAAAAATGTTAAACAGTTAGACTCTGTGTGTAACCGACAACTAACTCCAGCACAACCACCTACTGTAACTGGACCAGTATGTTGGTTTAGGAAAAATGTTAATCTTTAGATAGTCGTGATTGTGATACTCTCTCTCTTTTTGAGTTTTTAAAAAAGAATATTTTGAGATCATTAACTCAACAACAATGCATGCTGGGAAGTTTTTTTGAAAGTTCTGTAAAAAGTTTTAGTTTGAAAGTATAAAATCTAGATATTCACATTAAGTTAATTTAAAATATTAGCAATTCCACTAACTTCCTGAACGAGAATTTACAGCACGTCTAATCTTACTGAACAGTGATTCTCTGTCAGCTCAGTAGGAAGTGAGTGAATTTTATGTGATATTACCTTCTCTTTCTTCTAGTTTTTGTAATATGCTCATATTTATTATTTTCTCATGTGTAACGTAGGACAGTTGGGTGGTAAACCCTTCTACTGTGCAGTCCCCTTCAGGTCTGTTTTATTTTGTACCATCAAAATCTAGGTCCTGACCTAGGGGTTTTGTCTTGTTTTTGTATAAAATAATGAAATCATGAAAGCAGGATTTCCAAAGGTGTGTCCTCATGGAGCTGATCCTTTGCTGGGAATTTTTCTGGGGATGGTGCTGATGTAAGCATCTGTTCCTTTCAGGGTCTGTTAGCTATTTTGTACCTTCCACTTTTATACAACTCTAAACAAAGCCTTGAAAGATGATTCAGTTTATTATCAATTTGATTCCAGTTATCAAATTGACATGAATGAGAAAGGACTTTATTAGGTCATCCATGTTACATACTGTAAAGGAAAAGTTCTGTTTGATTATACATTTTTGGGCTGCAAATGGACAAATGCAATTAAATAGGTGCAAACATTGAATTCTAGTGCAGTGCAATTTTTGATTATATGTATTGACGACCATTTGTTTAATGACTATATTGTAATGACAATGTTCATTTTAAAAAATTCCAATAAAATTATGGTGAAATTTCTGTTGAGCACAGAACGATGAATAAAGACAAGATGCAATCAGTGGCTCTGTTGCAGCAGACAATCTATATCACAGTCCAAATTTCATAGAAGGGGTTTTTCTTATTTAACCAATCATTTGCATGGATCCATTTGAACATGCGTCTTTCTCATATTTCTTAAGAGTCTAGTTCTACATTCACAGAGCTCTGTACCACACTTCCATTGTTTATACTATAGGTAGGACTGTTGACTTGCTGTTCTAGTGTCCTGTGCTTGAAGACCTACTGGTATTTGATAGGGCTACCATGATTCTTCCTGGCTGACAAGGAGTGTCATAGACTTTCTGTTTAAGGTTTGTCATAAATGAATTCCTTCATTACTCTTTCAAAACAACCTGTCTTTGAGACTGTCAAATGATTTGTCTATGGGCTGTGACTTATCAAGCTGATATCAAAGAAATAAAAGCAACTTGGACCAGCTGTTGTGTCACCTTCGCCTTGGCCAAAAAGTATGAGGCCAGATCAGTCTCAAAATTAATAAACTTACACGGGGTTTTTCATGCACATGCTCTGGTTAATAGTCATATTTTGGATTCGGAAATACACATGGTCTGTTTCACAAATATAATTTTGAGGGGAATTGTGAGGCTTTCCTAACATCGCCAGTCACATTGGCCAATTCTCGCTTGAACTGCAGCTCACATTGTTGCGCAGCTCTCTGCGAATAGTGTTGAGAAAATGTAAGGAGCCACACGATTGGCTGGAAACGAACACGCCTGTTAGCTGAGGAATTTGATTGACAGATTTATTGGCCAATGTGACCTGCGACGTTAGGAAAGCCTCATAATTCACCACACGGGTTTCTCTCATTGGGTTCACGAATGAGAAGCTATTCGTAAATGTACATGTAGTGATTTGTATGATCTGTTGGTTCATAGGATTTATATTACAGGTGTCCCTCAAAATTATATTTGTGAAACAGATCACGTGCATTTCCGAATGTGAAATACGACTATGAACTACAGCATGTGTATTCGTGAAACAGATCACGTGCATTTCCGAATCCGAAATACGACTATTAACCAGAGCATGTGCATTCGTGAAAAACCCCGTGTGAGTTTATTAATTCTGAGACTGATCTGGCCTCATAAAAAAGTGGCACTTGTAAGTACTGGACCCAAGAAGAGGCTGGACAAAGACAGGTAAGTTCTAAGATGTTTATTGTGCTCAAGAGTAGTCGGGTGAAGCAACAAGTTGGGATGGAGAAGAGGGACTTCAGTGGAAGAACAACTGTGGTGGGATCTGAAGAGGAGACTCAGGTGAGGGAGAGGTCAAAATTTGGTAAGTTTAAGTTTACAGCTTATGCTTCTCTGGATGATAGTAGAGGAAGCTGTGACTCAAGCAGGGCAGATAGCAAGGAATTTAGTTGCGCACAAGATGGCGGACAAGCCTGTCAAGTCTCAATGACTGATGACTTTGTGTTGTCTGAATCACAACAAGGCGATACTGAAGTTGCAGTGTAATCTACAACGTGAGAGCAGACAAACTGGCAGACTGAGAGCATGGGAGGTGCTGCTTATATGGAGAGCACAGGTGATGTAGCACAGGTGTGTCTTGTACAGAATTGACAATAAAGTTGACTTAGACTTGACTGATCAGTCAAGCTAATTAGGCTGTAAAGTGGATAAAGGAAGGACCAGACAGGAAGCAACTGAGAATTCCAAAATAAAACAATTCTGAAGGTGACCATAACAGCACTAGGAAATAAATATACCAGCAGGTGGTGGTAGTCAGTATTCGTCCTTCAAAAAGGGAAAGTATGTGGGGAGACATGACCCTGTGTGTCCTAAGTGGCAATCAAATTCTTCTGTTATCATAAAAATGCTATTATGTGTGTATATTCAGTATACTTCAGTCAAATGATTTTCAGAAACATTAGATTTTCAGAAACTTTCTTATTTGAAACCAGAGGCCTGTACAGCACCTTAATAAAAATAATTTCAATCCTCCGAGAAAAAGAGAGAAAGACAAAAGTAAAAGAAAGTTTGACTTGATGCCAGTGCCGACACCACATTATGTTGGCAAATATTTAAACTGTACAGACATGGAGATGAGTTTTAGTCCTTGTAGACTCACACAGCCTGGGATATTTTGCCAAAGTCTGGCATCAAGGACACCTGCTGGGAATACAAAAACACCTTGTCTTTAATGAGGTGAGGTAGGGGGCTAAAAATAGCTGGGACTCCTGGACTGAACCACAATCTTAGCTTCCTCTTCTGTTCATTCAGGATGTTATTTAAGTCTGGCACATTCCTAAAACACTTAGTCAACCTGCATATTTGCCTCTTCCCCTCTGTTTTATTCCATCCCCCTCCTCGTGGCCTTAGAACACTTTGTACCAGCTGTGGTCAGGTGGTGCTCTGAAACATCCTACATGCCACATGTAGAGTCCCCTCTGAAAGCACTGGAACAATAATTGCTAATTATTTTTGCTTGACATCAAAGACATTTTTGGTTAACCTCAAAAGCTGGATATGGTTTTCAAATTTTACTAGGGCAATACATAAAACAACACAGAAGATAGCACCATTAGTATCAGATGTAAGCAAAGTCTATCACACACACACGTGCACACTAACACACACATTCACACACTTGTCTAGCACCTAACGATTCCTAGCATGTTCCAAGTAAAGTAAAGTACAAATACAATACAAATTAGCCTTTCTGTTCCAAAACCATTTGAGGAACTGTAAGTGTCTGTATTGAGTAAAACTAAAACTGGTGAAGTATAATCAAGCAGTCCTAGAATAAATGTTACCTTTATGTGGAGCCTATGCATTTTTCCGTGCGTTGCTAGCCACGTGTTTTGCATGTGAAATGACTGAATTGCTTATAAAACAGGTAAGTGTTTGTTCAGATGTGTGGTAGTGTGTTTGAAATTGACAACCTGAAATAAAGGTTTAAAAAAAAAACAACCCTGAACCTGAACCAAAGTACAGAAATTAGTTATTAAAAAATGAATTGCCTTCCACCATATCCACCTAATGTATTAGGAATTGGTGCAGTAAATGTTTTATAAAACGTTTCTATATAAACACTTTGACAGCTGATGAATGATCTTTGCAGTTTAAATTGTTTCTCTCTGTGTCTCTTGTGGTTCTCTTTGCAAATGCAGAATTATTTTTTGCCTCACACTTTCCTCTTTCCATCACTCGAAGCTTGGACAAAGTTGTGTTTTGTTTCATCAGTCTAATTTGCTACAGAACTTGATGGGTTCCTTTTTGGATGTTTCTGTGAACTCAGTCCCAGCCTGCCTGTTTTTGAGGTTAAGCACGGTTTGTGTCTTGTGGTGAATCTTCTGTGGCTGTGTCTGTGATGTCTTCTCTTAATCTCAGACAAAGAAACATGTATGCCTACGTCCTGGAGCATTTTAGATTTGCTGTGTAGTCATATAGGGTGGCTGTACATCGTGAGGTAGAGCGGTCGTCCACTAATAATAGGGATAGATTCCCAGCTCCTACTCTCATATGAATGAGAAGGTACCTACAGTACAGGCCAAAAGTTTAGACACATTCAATTCATACAATGTTTTTTCTTATTTTCATGACCATTTACATTGATAGATTCTAGATTCTCACTGAAGGCATCAAAACTATGAATGAACACATGTGGAGTTATGTACTTAACAAAAAAAGGTGAAATAA
>JAUYWH010000003.1:19504765-19539936 GCA_034779795.1 Ctenopoma multispine | reverse complement strand
TTACACTGTGAAGTGCCCTGAGATGACTTATGTTGTAAATTGGCGCTATATAAATAAAGTTGAATTGAATTGAATTGTCCACACTGGTTGGAACTGAGGGCTGTTTTGACTGCTAGGAACTGGCAGATGTAGATATGTCCCCTTGGATTTCAAGTGGAGCAAGTCTGAGAGGAAATACCACTGGCACAGAGTGAGGGCAGGCATGCCTCACCTCTGAAACACTGGAGCACTGCTGCAGGCTGAGAGCAGAGAGCGAAGTGAGGAGAAGGCGGTGGCTGGCGGCACATTGCTGTGTGTTGCTGTAAGCTGACAACCCTCAAGGACAAAAGGGGGATTTCTAAGAGTGATCCCCTAGGTCCTTTATAGAGTCTGGGGTGGCATATCACATTGCCCTCTTGCCCACCCCTGTTCTCTGTTTCCTTCTGAGTGCACTCACACACACACACGCCCAGACAGGAGAGGCCCTTGAAGGCCTTCCAGCTTCAACATTTGGTCCATCTGGAAATAATTAAAGAGGGAAAAAGGTGGATAAGTTGGTCAGACCAATTTTCCTGAAGTCAGTGAGACCCACCCTAACTCATACTCTCAGTTCTTTCCTTATATTCCACGTGTAACACCATTCCTCCGCTCTTAGTTCACTTCTCTGCATCACACAGTCTTTCTTGTCTCCACCTTGAGCAAGGATCCTCACTGAAGATGTTGACCAAATATTCAGCTCTGTAATTGTCTGCAGCTATCCTCCATAAGACACACAGCAGATCCACATCAAATCACAGCTCATTCTTCACATATGATGGACTGGTTTAAGCCGAGCCTGGTCCTGCTTACATCTGTCTATTTAACTGTTTCTGTGATACAGCTTCCCAAGTGTCAGGCCCACACAGTATTAGCTGTCCATCCATTCTGCCTTAACAGAGCAGCTTGGAGGAAATGGAGAGATGTAGCATGAGATTCAGGGTGGAAAAAAAGGTCCCAGCTGGTGTCAAAACTACCCTGATAATATTCCAGGGTGCTCTTTGTCATCACACAGTATCATGATGTATAAGATTTCACGGCTGCTCTGAGAAATGCTTTTTCACATGGGAATCCCTACATCTGCATCATGTTAGAGTGGATTTATTCTGATCTAGCATGGAGAACAAGGCAACAATAAAAGCTGGGCTGTTTCCTAAGAGCTGAATAAGCAAATGTTTGAATCTCTGTGTGTGACTGTGTTTTCTACTTAAACTGATTGCAATTAAAAGCAGCATAAAACCAATTGGTCACTCTTGTATAAATATTAAACATACTCCATTACCACTTTGTGACTGCTTTTGACCTGTGTACCGTCTCCATGCCCTTCCACACTTCCATTCACACAGTCCTCTCTGGCAGCTTTGTTACAGAGGACTTTACACCTAGTGAGAGAATATCAACTGAAATGTACCTTCTTTCCAAAACGAAGTGCAGCCACTGAGTCGGTGGCTGCAGTAGGGACTGAAGGGATTACTGTTCTGGCTGTGTCATGGACAGGCCTGTTAGGGGACATTGAATTGCTGGACATTGTTTCCACTGTGTTGTAAGGAAACATTCAGGACATAGGAATGAGATCAGTGTCAGTGTGGAAAATAGCATGAAGATTAGTATTAGCTGAATACAGTTTCTCTCATGTCTGCTACATTTGTTAATAGACTCAAATGTTAGGCAGAGCTCACTTTCTCCTAGTCTACAGTTTAGACTCTGAAAGCATCTAACAACATGTGTTTTACAGACACTAACAGTACAGAGGCAAACTGGAGGGACACACTAATCAGCCACATAAAGACTACCACGTAGTGTTATTTTTGTGGACAGGGGTTATTAATTTAAAACTTTTAAATTATTACTAAGATATAAAATCATTGATGACAGACAAAGCTGACACAGTTTGAACTAGACTGATGCACAGTTCAGGCAAATTATGCAGTAAATCTTAATTTACATAGAAACATGGGTTGATTGAAATCAAATAAGCTACTGGTAAATCAGACCAAGGTGTGGTGTGGGGAGAATTTTAGGAGCTTCATCAATAACTAAACTGTGTTAATATTAGTGATGAGAACTACACACATACTAAAGTGTTGTTCTTGGACACAGACAAAGACACTGAACCTCATTTTAACCTTAGTTTATCAAAATCACCCATGGATGTCTGCGGTTCAGGTTGGTCCCCTATCAGGACCCTGATCAGCTAAACACTGTTCATATCTCAGAGTTGTCTGCTCAACACCTTCCTCCCTGAATCCCCAGGCCAACAAATGATCGACACTTCTATCTCAGTGAGGAGGTGTGTGTGGAAATGTTGCTAGGGATACACATCATTTTGGTTGATCAAATATGATATCGTAATGATCTGAGTGAAATAGCTGCTCATGGGACTACAGTTTAGGTTTAAGATGTTCGGAGTCTTGCAACTGTGTTATGACTGGTTGATGTCGACTATGGAGTCAGTAGCTGTGGCTAAGAACAGTTTCAGAGTTTGGGTAGCCACCATGATAGAGGCTCCTGTAGTAATTAGTGGCCCCCGGCCAGTGTTCATGACATACAGTAAGTTCTAACAGACCCAAATCATCACTGCTGCACTGTTTCATGTTGTGATCAGTATCTATCTATCCTATCTGTCCTTCTGTGAGGATAGAGAAGTAGAAGATTTTAATGCTAAGAGATCTTTTAAGAACTAATGTTTTGTGGATATTTTGTATTTTTACTAGGACATAAATTCTTAGAAAACACCTTCATTCTTAAGACTTTTTGGGCAGACCTGTCTGTTTCATGACAGGATGAGGATGAGGAGGATGTTTGATCTGCTTTGCTTTCACCATAAGCAAACTGTTCCAGAATCCACTTAGGAGTGAACTGAGATCCAGTCTGAAGCAGTCAAAGCTAAAATTGTCCAGAGGGCGGTGTCTTATGTTACGTTCACTTTACATGCTGCAGGGGCAAAAATTCCACGTATTCAGATCAACGAACTCATTTTTGGACTGCATTATCAGATCTGGGCCACTACTACAAACCATCTTGCTGGACTGTATCAAACAGTCAGGATAATAAGATGGAGATATTCTCCGTGTCTACAGGATGATGGCACTACAGGAAAAAGGGAGGGGATGTCATCTGGGGACTATGAATGCCTGTGTGAAATGTCATAACAATCGATTTGATACTTGTCGAGGTATTTCAGTCTGAGACAAAGTGGTGGACGGATAGTGATGTTCCTCAGAGCAGTTTATACGGAAGCAGGCCAAGCTTCACCTTTGCACTGATTTGAGCACACATACACACACGTCCACAGTCCCTGCATCAACAAGCATGACCAACATCTGCAACCCATTGCACTTGTTCATTTTCCGGGGGTGAACCTTATGGAAAGTACTACACAAGACATGGGAATGTAAACACAACAGTGGGGAACTCCCATCTGGGAAATGAGGTTATGTTGAATTGGATCTTATCAGTCCAGAGGATCAGTTACTAGATCAGGACACACTTTTTCCACTTGCAGTCTCATTATACATGACACGACACTCTGCTGCCAGTACAATACTTACACCTAGTTAAAATAAATGCAGTCTAATTCAGCAGTGCTGTAATAAATGCTCTATTCATGACATGCCCGACAAAAGAACTGGCAAGTGAATGTAAACCATTGTTGGAAGCTATATGGCAATGGAGTGCATAGCTGCTAAACTAACCATCTAAACTCCTTCTGACACCTGTTAAACACCTTCAAACACGCAGTCTCGTATGACAAGGAGAAGCATGGGTGGCTGTGTTTAAAGTATAAAATGGATCAACTAAAGAATTTAGTCATATGAGTTAATCTCGTTAACTTACTATAATAATGTATTTTTATTTTATTTTATGCTAATTCCAATCAGAATGTCCAGTATTATTTTCAAAATATCAAAGTCAGCGCTAACTGTGATCAAAGTTAGGGTTGAATTCAGTCCTTACCCACAGATTAAAACTTCTTAGGATATATATCTTTACAAAAACCTATTATCACATCCTCAATTTCAAGGCAGGGAGTAAACTTACAGTACGATTGCAAGTAGAAATGATTCACTGTGCACCCAACTGTGCATTACCTTTACCTTTACTTTAGGCAATGAAGAATATTAGGACATAGATATATTTTATGTTCTTCTGCTCACATACACACACCCTGTAACAAGCCATACATTGCAATTCACTTCAATTCAGTTTATTTATATATTACCAAATCACAACAGAAGTCATATCAAGGCACTTTACAGTGTAAAATGTAAGACCTTACAGAGTATAACTATACATAGATATACATTTAACCCAACACTTGAGCAGTACCAGGCAACAGTGGTGGGTGGTCATCTGCCTCGTATGGTTGGGGTGAGTGGAAAGAGGAGAGAGAAAAGAACAGCAGGCAGCCAGAGAACAACAACAACAAGCAGCAGACACAGCTGCTTTTGTGTTTTTTGTGTTGGTTCCCTTCCAGCAAAATGTTTCTGGTATTCCACTGATGCCTAAATGTCAGAGTCATCCAAAAGCTGGATGCTTTCACTACAGGGATTCCAAAGTAGCCTAGTAGCTGCTCACTTATGTATATATGTGAGGACAATGGCTTTCCATGCGTCTAAAGCTCTATAGCAAGCCAAGTCTAATACAAGGAATGTACTGCCTTAATGTATGATCAGTCTCATTCGGTTGTTGTGCAACAACAGGGTTGAACCGGTCTGCTTAGTGTCACATGTTTTTAAGCTGGAATATACACTCACCGGCCACTTTATTAGGTACACCTGTCCAACTGCTCGTTGACGCAAATTACTGATCAGCCAATCACATGGTGGCAACTCAATGCATTTAGGCATGTTGACATGGTCAAGACGAACCGCTGCAGTTCAAACCGAGCTTCAGAATGGGGAAGAAAGATGATTTAAGTGACTTTGAACGTGGCCTTGTTGTTGGTGCCAGAAGGGCTGGTCTGAGTATTTCAGAAACTGCTGATATTCTGGAATTGTCACTGACAACCCCTCTAGGGTTTACAGAGAATAATCCAAAAAAAGGAAAACATCCAGTGAGTGGCAGTTCTGTGGGCAAAAATGCCTTATTGATGCCAGAGGTCAGAGGAGAATGGCCAGAGTGGTTCGAGCTGATAATAAGGCAACAGTAACTCAAATAACCATATGTTACAACCAAGGTATGCAGAAGAGCATCTCTGATTGCACAACACTTCGAACCTTGAGGCAGATGGGCTACAGCAGCAGAAGACCACACCGGGTGCCACTCCTGTCAGCTAAGAACAGGAAACTGAGGCTACAATTTGCACAGGCTCACCGAAATTGGACAGTAGAAGATTAAAAAATGTTGCCTGGTCTGATTAGTCTCTATTTCTGCTGCGACATTGGGATGGTAGGGTCAAAATTTGGCGTCAGCAACATGAAAGCATGGATCCATCCTGCCTTGTATCAAAGGTTCAGGCTGGTGGTGGTGTAATGGTATGGGGGACATTTTCTTGGCACACTTTGGGCCCCTTAGTACTAATTGATCATCGTTGCAATGCCACAGCCTACCTGAGTATTGTTGCTGACCATGTCCATCCCTTAATGACCAAAGTGTACCCATCTTCTGATGGCTACTTCCAGCAGGATAATGTACCATGTCATAAAGCTCAAATCATCTCAGAGTTCACTGTACTCAAATGGCCTCCACAGTCACCAGATCTCAATCCAATAGAGCATCTTTGGGATGTGGTGGAACGTGAGATTCACATCATGGATGTGCAGCCGACAAATCTGCAGCAACTGCATGATGCTATCATGTCAATATGGACCAATATCTCTGAGGAATGTTTCCAGTACCTTGTTGAATCTATGCCACAAAGGATTGAGGCAGTTCTGAAGGCAAAAGGGGGCCCAACCCAGTACTAGCAAGGTGTACCTAATAAAGTGGCCAGTGAGTGTAAGTTCCACATGTTGAAAACATATATTTCACATCACTGAAATCCTTTACACTGCCGTCAGCTCGCTGAACTCTATGTTGCTAAAATAATGGCTGCAGCTCTAGAATTTAGCTTTTCAACTGCTGCTGAGCTGGTGAAACAGCTGGATTTCATTCAGGTCTGGTCATTAATAGAGAATATGTTCTGAGTCAAATATCCATATCAGTAACTCGACCAGACAGCCCGCTTGGAGAAAAACATAGACACTAGAAAATGTCTGCCAGTCGCAGCCAAGACATGCGAGCTCTCCCAAGTTGTCAAACTCCTTCTACAGCAGCGTTCTTCCTTCTCACGCACCTCTGTGCTGCTAAAACACAGAAGGAGGATTGAATCTGGCAGCAGTGAGTGAGTCCAATTAGCTGCTCTGAAGGCAGGAGAAAAAGACTAAAGGCAGACTAATGCAGCAGCAGCACACTGTCCTTGTTGCTCTTATATAACTACAGTGCTGTGCAAAACAGTGTGGATCAACCATCACTCAACATGGGGCGGCAAACTATGACACCCCCAACACTCGTTCACACTTTGACACGTGTGACTCCCAACGGTACACATGATGGTTGGGTGGGACAATGTGATCTCAAGGAGCCTCAAGGTGTTAACAAGTTGACGGGTCCACAGAGGTTAAATACTCGGGACTCGCAACCAGTCAGTCAGAGATAAAGTATTTAAGTAAGAGGGTGGAACAACTTTACGAAGTTTAGATCGCCACTCAGTAGCAACTCCAGGATATGAATGTGTAGAAATCATCTTCTTTTCCAACATGTGAGTATGTGTTGATCATGAACACATTCTCATTTGTGACTGTTCCCTTCTAAAGACATTATCAGGTTTTTGGAAGAAAATCTAACGAGCTGGGACATTGGAGCCCTGCATGCAAAAAGTGAATCAATCGAAGACTTTGAACTGCATGAAGAGCTCCTGACAGACATGATCAGAAATCTGTTTAAAGGTAAAAATTATCATAACAACCAAAACTCCAATCATATGTCAAGACATCTCAGGTAAAACTTTGTTCTTAATAAGCAAGTTAGTGTATAGATAATATAGATTTATTCTAACTGGCTTTTCCCTAACCCTAAACACTCAGGATTATTATCTAACACTATCTACACGTGTCTAAAGATTCATCTTCTACTGAAATTAACAGCTTCCTTGCCTTTTGTCTGCAACCAGATTCTACCTGAAGCACTTACTCATGGCATGAGGGTTATAGCAACTCTTAGTCTATCTGCTCCTCCAGAATTCCTTTAGATGACATCATCTGTTTTTGGTTTAAAGCAGAGAGATATTCCTTTAATATAGGCAACAACTATATAGAACTACAGGAAGCAAGTTTAAAATAAAAAACTAAGCTCTCAATGAAAAGTGTGTGCTGAATTCTAATTATACCTTTATATATACCTAAACCTTTACTTACCAAACTTTGGTCCAGAGTCTCTTAATAAACACTGGTTGTTTTTTTTTTGGAGGCACTACTCCAACAAGCTTTCAAATCAAATCACAATTTATTTATGTAGCCCAATTGCCAAATCACAAATTTGCTGCTGGGCTTGTCACTCTTCTGAAACCACACTTGTTAAAGTGGTAAATATGTTCTCTGATTCCACCTTTGTGCTTCTCTTATTTCATGTCATTCCATGCAGCTGTTCACATAATAGATCACTGTGGCAATTTCTGACCTGCTCCTATCTGAAAGAAATGTTTCCTGTACAATTCAAGTGTTGTGTGATGTGAAATCTGAAGTGCCCCAGGGCTCTGTTTCTCTTATTGTTAGCTGTGTTTTATTAATAATCACATTGTGGTACCAGAGAGGTGATGGTAAAATAACCATGTTGAAAAAGTAAAGGGCATGTTGTGTAGCAGATACAGCAGTGATACTGTAACTGTGAGGGTGATGATAGAGTGGTGTTTGCAGGAATGAAAAACCTGGATGTGAAGTGCCCCCTTTTGGACAATATCCATTACTACTTCTTCCCAATTTTACAGGTTTTTTTCTAACAGACAGACAGTTGTGGCCAAAGGTTTTGGCAGTTACACAAATCTCAAGCAGAAGCTGACAAGATGTGATCAACAACAATGGATCTCCATGAGGAAAAGTCAACACTAAATACTGACTCTTTGCAGAAATTAGTTTTATTTGCCAATAAAAGTGATAAAATGCTTATAATTGTTCTTCACCATACCACAGACACACATTAACTTCTTCTTCAAATATTTCTATTTATATCAACAACAGCTTTAGGCATTTGTTTCCCAACAAGAACTCTCTCTCATTACACAACAAGCTAAAAGCCACTAACTGGAAGCTTTTCAATATGAGTCTTTTATGAAGTAGCTCTTCACTACAGAACATAAATTAACATTTCTACCTCACATCATGTCCTGATTTCTTTTCTGTTTGTGTGCATCTCAGACTAAACTGCTACAGATCTTCAAACTTCAAGACAAAAGGCAACTCAGCAGTTTTAAATGATAATATTTCCTCTCTCCTCTGTCCACTCACCCAACCGGTCAAGTCAGATGACCGCCCACCCTGATCCTGGTTCTGCTGAAGGTTTCTTCAGTTAAAGGGAGTTTTTCCTCTCCACTGTTGACAAGTGCTTGCTCAAATGGGACCCTTTAATTTTTTTGCATAATTATATAGTCATATTATATAAGGTCTTAAACAACAAAACACTGTAAAGTGAGTGGAGATGACTTTTGTTGCAATTTGGTGCTATATAAATAAACTGAAGTAAGTAGTAATCAAGTAAGTAGTCACCCCCTGAAGCAGCTAGTGCAAGTCCAGACTTTAACTATGTCACCTGAGAATGCAAAACAAAGGTTTGCACTTAGAAATATTAAAGCACAGGTCCTCTCATAATTTCAAGTAAAAGGGGGAAAAACAGAAGAACAATAAGGACAACCTTAATATAATCTCTACCTTCTAATATTTCTGTTGATGCTGCCTATTTTCCAGATGTTAGCATAGACTCTGATGCCTTCGAGGTTCTTCAAGTGACAGAAATCACAAACAAAATCAAAAGCCAAACTGTAACAAGCCATAGTTTCAGAATAATCATCAGATCACAATTTCACTCACATGTATATATGAGTGTTAAAAGTGTTTAAGACATTTATTATGCATACTTTCAGGAGTCATACAAATCCATTGAAAAATGTTTTGTTTGAAGACATTTTTAACACAATGTCATTATTTATCATCCGTTGTTTGAGCAGAATACAGTGCAGCCCTGTGGAATATGTACAAGGATTGAATTTCTATGGATCATTTGTAGTAGCTTTCATTTTACAACATGTATAGTACAACCACATCTGTCATCACCACCAGTCATACAAGTCCCATGTAATGTTACTGTGGAGGCCAAGGGAAACAGCAGGTGGTCCCTGTGATGCTCCGCGCACTTTACATGACAAGGTGACACCAAAACAGGTAACAACAAAAATTATTTACAAACCCTAAAATCCAGAGTTTCATTCTTTTCTTCATTTCACCTCCTCTGAAATCATTACAATAACATGTGTACATTTGAAATACAGTCAGACAGCTAGTGTTAGTGCAGCAAATAATACAAGTAATAGATCAAAGGGCAAAATTAAGCAATCTCACATCTTAGATCATCCCCTACACCATCCCCTCCTTTCACTTTACAAAGATGTTTTAAGCTACCTTACTAAAAAAGGGTTGATCAGTTCAGATGACCAAACAGACCAGCCCTCTGCATGGAGCTACCCCACTGAACTCTTGATCTGCCTCTTCCTGTTCTTCTCGTGATTCCAAGCAGGTTCTTTCAGGTGGGAGGGGGCGGGGGGCGGGGTAAAATACTATAGTGACAGGGATTGGTGGAGTGGAGTCGTCTCACTTAGCAGCTTGCCAGATAATAATGCCAAGTATGATGAGCGCGATGGAACAAACCATAGCGAGGATGCACATTTTCTTCCGGGACTTTTGCTGTGATGAACAGAGCAGGGAGATTATCAGCAGGGAACTCACTTCAATGGTAGCACTCAGAGCAGCTGCTGCACACTCACCTGGTAGTAACTGGCTCTCTGGAGCTGCTCTGTTCCTCGTTCTACGTGAACTTCAGCATTTTCCACATTGGCCTCGATGCTATCTACAGGGTGAAACACACAGCGAAGTCAGCTGCATCCATCCAGCTAATTCTGACAACGTGGTTTCCTCGCTCCTTTAGAATTTTTAGTCTTCATTATTTATTACTAGTTATTAGGGGGCACAGATTATTCTTTTAAACATTAAAAACTGATCTGTGTTAATTCATATTGACTGTTCTCTGTCAGAAGCTGAAATATGATGTCTGTTTTTAAATTATATAAATGTTATATAAGTATTTAGGTAAGTGTCTGACTATGACAGCAGAGCCTCTTCTTCATTTCCCATCTCCTACCCACTGTCACTATTGGTTTCATCTGAACAATGACTGAGATCACTGCCTAACATTTAGTCTCCTAAACCTAGTGATCACATGCTTTTCAGCAGTTAAGGACAATGGTCCTGCTGCTGGGTGGCTTCAAAGAGGTGCTGGATGACTGGGTAACTACTGCAGAAGTGGTATGGGAGACAGCTAGGACAATATTTGGTTAGACATTTGGGTAGAGAAAGGGAGACAAAGAGACTTGCTAGTGGAATAAGGGCGTTTAAGAAAGAATTAGGGAAAAGAGGCAGGTGAAAATGAATTGGGGGAGTAAGAGAGAGGAGGAGAGCAGACAGGAGTACAAGGAGATGCAAAGCAAGCTGAAGAGAGAAGTGGTGAAGGCTAAGGAAAAGGCATATGACAAGTTGTAAGAGAAGATGAACACTAAGGAAGGAGAAAAGAATTTGACTGACCAGACAGAGACTGGGAATGAAAGGACATGCTGCAGGTCAGGGTGATAAAGGATGCAGCAGGATATGTCTTGACAAGTGAGGAGAGTGTGCAGGGAGGTGGAGGCAGGACGAGAGGAGAGGAGCTAATGAAAGACGACAATGATAAAGAGATTAGGTTAAGTGAGGCAGAGAAGTATATGAGGTTCGTACAGGATATTTTGGAGGAGAGCGTGACAGTGGACAGGGACTGGTTCAAGGTGGAGGTGAGTTTGCATCAAGGTTGGCTCTCAGCTCCTCTTTATTTGCAATGATCATGAACAGTAGGAGATTAAGTCAGAAGGAGCATGAGAAACTACTGCTGGACAGAGTACATGAGCTTAAATGAGAGCAAAGGTGGTGGGATGGTGCAGTTGCAAGGAGAAGTGTAGTGCTGGAGGTTGAGTTTAAATAGGACCAACTGTTCAAAGTGATGTGTGGAAGAAATGAAAAAGAGAGTAATCTGTGATAGAGAGAGTGAAAAGGAAGGTTTACAAGACTGTGATTAGACAGCTGTGTTGTATGGACTGGAGACAGTGGCACTGATAAAAAGACAGCTTAATCTTTCAGTCATTTTTCAGTCATTGCACTCGCACAAATGTGAGGTTTTCACTCTCCCCTCATGTTTCTTGACATGTTTTAAGTTCCAGTTGCTACTGAGCAGCATCACCGTCAGGATAACCCCTATGACCTGAATGAATGTTCACAGACAAATTATCTAAGAGTTGACAGGGCCTTTATTTAACTCAAAGAAATACTTAGGTATTCTAGTAATGATAACTAATAATAATAGTAATAAGTATAATAATGTAATAGACTTTAAATGCATACAGTTGTAATTGCACAGCTTGTGCAATATTAACTGACTAAAACAAAAATGAAAGCCTCTACACTTTAGAACATGTTAACTGTTTTATCTTCTTTACCTGTGGTGTTGTACTGAGTCAAAATCAGGACTACTGTGGACCTGACCGTAGCTAGAGACAGACCACTTTCCACTGCTTGTTACCACTTTATTTTATTGTTTTTGCTACTGACTGTTGATTAAACACTTCTTCCATATTTACCTAGTGTTTACCTGTTGCTGGGGATAAATCAGTATAACCACTCTTCATACAAAAATTTAAATTAATCCTACAACATCATACTTCTGTGTGGGTTGGAATAATATTTACTGCTCACCAATCATCTCTCCCTGATCGTGGATCATCACTGCCAGGTCCTTGAAGATCTGGTTTACATCCATGATGTCCGACTGAAACAAACAGGCAAAGTTCAAATCTACTGCTGCATGATTGACATGACAGCAGATTTTAGCAATTAGCCACACTGACCTCCAGCTGTCTGATGTTAGTCTCTCTCTCCTTGATGAGCTCCAGGTCTTCCTCTGTGATGGCCACTTCCTCTTGGGTTGTCATCTGACCCCAGTC
Source organism: Ctenopoma multispine (assembly GCA_034779795.1). Classification (NCBI taxonomy): domain Eukaryota; kingdom Metazoa; phylum Chordata; class Actinopteri; order Anabantiformes; family Anabantidae; genus Ctenopoma; species Ctenopoma multispine. Next base: position 19,527,650 of record JAUYWH010000003.1, on the reverse strand, counting down.
ATCTTGGCTTTACATAAACAGGACCACATACTTGCAATGATGACTGTGAACTCAGACTTTAACTATTTGAGTAGAATTTGGACACTGATCCCAAAAATTGTGTTTCTACACTGAAGCTGATCAGCCTTCTGACCGTTTCTCTTTCTTTTAGATTTCCACAGATGTGTGACGTTGTCACAAGGTCTAGAAGAGCTTTTAAAAAAACTTAACTCAATAACCACAAAATAAACCAGCCTCTCGTTAATCTGCAACATCGCAGAGTTCATCCAATCGTTAAGTAACAGTTTTTTTGTATGAAGGTTTATATCAAGTTAACAAAGTAATGAAGGACTTGTTTTTCATTCTCGATGAAGTGAAGTGTTGTCCAGCAGAGGGCAGCTTAGATAAAACAATATATATGTAACATACTGTCACTTTTCATAGGCATGGACATTTTGATAAGCACACACTCACTGGTCACTTCATTAGGTACATCTGTACAATCTAATACAATTCAATACTGCAGATCTGCCAAGACGTCTATTTTTAGAATTTCTCAGTTTTTGTTGAAATTGTCAGAAAGGTGATAATACTACTACTAATGTTTCTTATTGAAGTCACAGTGGGAGGGAGTCGTACTGATGTGTACTTACTGTATATATTAGGTATATTAAGAGGTGGTTCTAATGTTATATGTAAATGTCATCTTGTACACTTTGAATCTTTGCCTGTTAAGAGAAACCCTGAATAAATGACTGTCACTTACTTATCAAAAGAAACAAGCTTCTCATCCCGAGAGCTGTCTTCAGTCTGAAAGAAGAGGAGACATACTGCCACAGTCAAGTCAGCAGGTAACTATGAAAGTCCAGCAGTAGTCTCTCATGAATGTAGTAAGGACCTGTGTTGTGAAACCACCACAGACCCATACTCACTGATAGGCGGGATCCAGCCCTTGCTCTGGCTACTGACTCTTTCTCCTTCTCTGCTGCACGTCGCTGGACTGCTTGAAAGTTGTTGAGAGCTGCTGAAAAATCGTTCATCAGCCGCTCCCTCTGGATCTTCTGCTGCCTCTGGACACCACAGGGCAGAGGGAGATGTACAGTATGAAAGCAGGTGAGGCAAAAAGAATCCGAACCACTGATATATTCATTTTTCATCATTTTATGTACTAAAACCTTTCTGCAGTTATAACTTTGAGAAAATAAAACGCAAACACATTCCCAAAGGTATAAGGTGTGTGTGAAATTTTAGCTCTGGAAAGAACAACCTAGAGAATCAGAACAGCCTAAAGCAAAACTCAATTTTCTTAATGGCTTTTAGAGTCAATGTATGGAGCAAAGCCACAAAGAGCGACAGACTAAGACAGACATTTGATTTAAAATAGTTCAGGGGCAACCTATCAAATGTTGAAACTGAGGTATTATAACATATGTTAATTTTTTCAATTGATGCCAGCAAAACATTTCAAAAGTTAGGACTGACTTAAAAAAAGGAACATCTTAGAACTAATCTTACACGTCCCTGCATTCACTTCAGGGTATCTACCACAAATTGTAATACAACTGCAATATGTTGGCCAAGATTCTCATCATTAAGGTGAAGGTATGCAAGATAACACAACATAAAACTGCAAAGAACATATGGGGTCCACCATCTACAACCCAAATTCTAGAAAAGTTGGGACGTTCTTCAAATTTGTATAAAATAAAAACTGAAAGAAAAAAAAAAAAATCACATTTTATTCACAACAGAACATAACAAATGTTCAAACTGAGAAATGTTTACAATTTTATGCACAAAATGAGCTCATTTCAAAATTTGATGCCTGCTACGGGTTTCAAAAAAGTTGGACCAGGGACAAATAATGGCTAAAACAGCAAAAAGGTTTGAAAAGATTCAGCTGGGAGAACATCTAGCAACTAATTAAGTTAATTGATATCAGGTCTGTAGTATGATTAGCTATAAAAGGGATGTCTTAGAGGGGCAGAGTCTCTCAGATGCAGAGATGGGCAGATGAAGCCTTGTGAAGCTTTTGAGGCTTTTTCCTGATTGTATCGAAAAAGGTTTGAAGCTTCAAAGCCTCAAAGAAAGACGCCCCCCAGTGGCATCTAGGAGTCAGCTGCAATTATAGCAGACAAAACTCCAAATGATTCACACATCTCATTGATTCCAGTTCCAACACAAAAACATTAAAATCAGTTTTAAGCAGCTGTGTCTTCATTCTGTTAATGACAGAACATTAGAACATTCTGAACTTACTAATGAAATGTTTAAATGTGTTGTCCTGTTACTTCTCATAATTACCTGAAACATGACTTATAATTACTTGAAAAATGAAAATTATGACTAAACTGAAATACCGATTATGTTTTGTCACAGAACTTAGTTGTGATCAGATTATGTTTTAATAGTGAACTTAATTGTTATGTTGTAATGAAACATATTTTTGTAAATAAATGACACTATTGTTATTGGGTTTTGGCGAGTAAACTACTGAGTTTAGGATTAGAAAAAAGATTGCGTTTTGGTTTCATTTTATTGCAGACGTGTGTGTGAAGTGGAATCATTGACCAGTACACAGACATTTAATGCTGTGATGTCTCCAAACCTGAAAACACGTTAATATCTCTACACTCACATATCTGGACACTGAAACGTAACGTTGGATATTTTCGCCAACAGGAAACTGCATGTTGGAGACGGGATATTTATTTTGGCAGACAAAAAGACGTTACCTGTAAATATTTCATTCATAAGTTCAGTATCAAGGTATTTGCAACTTGTCATTTACCTAACAGTGAACATAATGATCATTACGTTAACAGAAAACTTAATCAGGTCGCAAATACCTGCTCTGTCAAACAGGATAGCAATTTTAATATATGAGCATAAAATTTAGGAAATAAGATTGTTTAGATTGATATAAAATGTATGTGCTGTGATGTTAAATGAAGGTATTTTAACGTCAGTGTTCACAACTGAAGTTTTGTGAGACATTCTTACTGTAATTCAGGGTAAAAAAACACTCATGGTGGTAATAATCATGAAGACATCACTAGATTTGGATCTTTTGTGGGAATTATTCTGAAGGACGTCCTTGTATCACAGTGTAAAATAAAAGTAATATGTATATAAGGTGACTGCGCTTGTGGTTCTCTAGCAGAGCTATGAAGCAGGGAGGGAACACCGAGCATTAAGCGTCTCGTTATAATAAATGAAACAGCACCAAAGAGTCAAATCAATCACCTCACTTCAGGTGTTTCACTGAGATGAAGCCTCAAAGGTCATTGATCACGTGATTACGAAGATTTGATACAAGCCTCGACACAGTGTTTCGAACCAGTTTGCTTCAATAGAGTGAAACATTTGTGAAAGAGTGCATAAAAAGATTGTGGAAAACTTTAAAAACAAAGTTCCTTAACGTCAAATTGCAAAGGCTTAGCAAATCTCATCATCTACAGTGCATAACATAATCAAAAGATTCAGAGAAACTGGAGATACCTCTGTGCGTAAGGGAAAAGGCCAAAGATCTTTATTGGATGCCCGTTGTCTTCAAAAAATATGTCAAAAGGCGACCACGAACTCTTCAGCAGCTCGAAACCTATATCAGACAAGAATGGGACCAAATTCCAACACAAAAACTCCAGATACTCATAACCTCGATGCCCGTACATCTTCAAAATGTTCAGAAAAGAAGAGGAGATGCTCTACCATGGTAAACATGTCCCTGTCCCAACTATTTTGGTACATGTTGCAAGCATCCGATTTGAAATGAGCTCATTTTGTGCATAAAATTGAAAAATTTCTCAGTTTGAACATTTGTTATGTTGTGAATAAAATATTGGCTCATGTGATTTGAAAGTCTTTTAGTTTTCATTTTTTTCAAATTTAAATAACATTATCATTAAAAGAGAATCCACAGAAATCTCTGTACACTGGCTGCAAACCCAACACTAAAAGACTGATATTAATGCCACTGCATTAAAAACAGACAAAATTATAGTGTAGTTGAAACCAGTGTGTGGGCTCAGAAACACCTCTGAAACCCATACAAACAGAAAAACACAGGCCCTCTCAGAGCATGAGCTCATTAAAGATGGATAAAGGCCAAGTGGAAACTTTCCTGTGGTCTGAGCTGAAATGTTTAATTCTTTTTGGAAGTCATGGATGCTGCATTCTCCTGAGAGGAACCATCCAGCCTGTTAATGGCTCACAGTTAAAAAGCACATCTGTAAAGGCTTGATTAATGCTGACAGTTTTGGAGCAACGCATGCTGTTATTGCAGACAACATCTTTTTCAGGGAAGATCTTTCTTAGCAACACAATGCAATATGGTGCATTTGGAAGTCATAAATACATTAAACTTTGTCAAGCAGGAATGAGATTTTCTTTTCTTTTTCTTGAAACGTGTTGCTGGCACCATATTCAAAATGAGTATGTGACTATTTTCGATCAAATATAGTTTTTAAATTATTCACAAATTGTTGCATTCTTTTTATTTCTTCACATATTACACAGCATGACAACATGCTGCTGCTCACATATAATAAAATAATAAAGACAGTAAGGTGTGACTGCTAATGAGCCAAGACTGGTTTTATAGGCTGTCTCCTGGCTATCAGTGATAACCACAGAAGGACTTTGTTCTCAGGCGATATTAAAATGATATTCACTCATTTTCTGCTTTTACTTTGCAATAGCTGAGGAGCCACAAGGAGAGTCTGTAGATCTACTGCCTTGTATTGGTGAATTTAGTACGTTTTTTAGCTTTTATAAGCCACTTTTCCCGCTGAATGTTTCTTATACTGTAATCTAAGAATTAACAAGTACTAATGTCTCTCCTTGTATTGGTTCCCTTCATGATATTCAAATAGTTCAATTCAAGAAAACATTCTTAAATATCATTTTTCACAGTCACTTTTACCCAGTGCAGACTGACTCTTACTTGCTCTGAGGGTGATGAAGCCAAGGGGATCGATCCAAATTCTTTCAGGTGCTTGTTAGTTTCTTTTGCCAGTTGGTTTGTGTAGTGTTGTATCTGCTGCCTGTGGAAACAAAAAACAGTTTAGAGTTAACAAAAACATGCTCAACAAACAAGACTGCACTATCCATTACCCATCTCCCTGTACAATAAACATCATTGTTCTATTTACTTTCTTTTTACATGTGCAATTTAAGCAACACATTTAACATTTAACAACTGGAAACAGCTTTAAATTTAGAAACTTTGATCTCAAAGCCTCAGTAATCACAATAAGCATTTTATTCTAAACGGTTTAACAGAGGTTTTGTAATGCACCAGCTCTGGTGCAGTTGCAACTGTTCATAAAAGATCAAGATGACTTTGCATTACAAAAGAAACAATATGGTCGTTGCCGGAGAAAAAAAAATGATACATACAGACGATCCTGGAGTTCACTGGTGTCCTGTCTGGTGCCCAGCTGGTTCACCATGCTCTTGATCTGAGCAGCTGCCATGAAAACAAGGCACAATCATGACAAACACAAAGCATGCGACGTCTCATCATCCAGTGAAGAGAAAGAAAATTGCAGACCAAAATATGCCATATTTTTAACATGTTTTCTACATTTTGACAAATGTTTGCCTGTTATTCCCGAAAGGGGATCAATAACGTGTTTAATGATTACTATTAAATTGATATATGCATTTTGTGTACACAGATTACTGAATCTTACTCATTAACTCCACTGACTATTTTCATGATTAACAGATCCATTGTCTAAATGTCACGAGTTAAAAATGTCCACACTTTCCCAGAGTGCAAGATCACATGATCAAGTAGCTCACATGTTCAAAGGCATTCGGTTTACAATGGCATGAAAGAGGCAAGTAGCAAACCAAGGAATGTTGGTTTCTTCTTTATCTCAAACAGAGATGAAAAAAGTAAACCAGTAAATGTTTGGTTTGACAAAAGTTTGGATTCAGGCAGCACTTGGTACTCACTCACTTCCTAAGAACCTTTAAAATATGTTTTCTTAAGGTTTACCAGTGTAGGGAGGTATGGTGAGCTGTAATAACTGACCATACCAGCATTTTTGCATTAAAGTAGTTAAATACTTTCACCCAATGCGGCATGCTGACATCAGACTGAGTGAGTAACTTCATATGGACACATTCTTGCTCCTACGGCACATACTGATGCAGCAGGGATACACTTACTGTTCTGCGTGATCTTCTGAATGTTGGAGCTGCATGTTTGTATGAGGGTATTGAAGTCCCGAGGGACAGGGCGGTAGTTCTCTGCTTTGCCATATGACATGTCTGCAGGCGTGAGCTGGTGCCTTATGCGTTGAGCTTCAGCTGTAGACAAACGGAAGAGAAAAGTTCTGAGGATTTTTACAATCAGTCGGATGCCAGGTATCAAATGTCCTACAGAATTTAAATAGGTATAAAGATGAGGGTGATAGAGTGGGCCCAGGATCAACCACCTGTACAGAGCATCAACCCAGCTGAGGGAAAATAACTGACACATGAAACCAGGGCGAAGAGTTTTTCGGTTAACGGCAGTTTTATACTGAGCCAGGCAGTTTAGCCACGCTTGTTATGTGTCACGTAGTCCGCGTACAGTTCTAAAATAATGACAGTGTAACTGTTTTACTGACGGAAGAGTTTAACCTACATTAACTTGATCCTAGTAAGAACTGTTATTCTGCTAACACGTTAGCCCACTATTGTCGAATCATTCAGCCTTATCGACATTAAAGAACACGAAAGATAAGAGATAGTTGTAGCATAATGGAAACATATTGTAAACACGACCTCTATATACATTTTTGCTCTATACATGATCCCACTTAGTTTTTTTGTCTGTCTCCCTCTGTCTAGCTACTAAAGTTACGGTGTTTACACAATTATCTTATGTTCGGCTGTTGGCTGTTAGCTGTCAAGCTAACCGACGCTAACTTGTCAGTCTTTAACTGCTTAGCATAAACTGGCTAGTGAAATGGCTAACCCCATTCTTCTCTAACAAAAACAGAAACACAACATTATACTACAATCAAGACCTAAGCGTTTAGTATAGAAAACAGTGTAATACTTGCTTGTTTATGTGTTTAAAATGAACACATAGGCGTAACGATTTTCTTCTTGTCAAGATACTGCCCTTCCGGATCCGTGACGTTATCGCGTAACGCTAACACGGCGAAGCGGATAGGCTGAAAGCAAGAGGCTCAAAAACACGCGGCTCACGTGATCCATGTAGTAATGTCATTCAAATCATGCCATAAAAACTAAGTATGTGTTTTTTAATGAATGACTCATGTTTGAAATGTTAAATATTTACAGTATTGTTGAATTAGTATTTATGGAAGAAACAAGTTAGAGTGAAAACAACTAGAATCTATTCCTATCTTGTAATGTGCGATTTTCACCAAAATCTTCTCTCAGTTTTTATGTCACTGCAGTGTAGGGGAAATACAGTTCTGTATTCTGTTAAATGTAATTGTGATAAGGTTTCAGTGTTTTGTTCCATGAACATGAATGGAATAAAATTTATAGCAGCTACAAATGCCCAAATGGCAATCATTTGTATAATATCAAGTTCAAGTTCAAGCATTATTGTCACTTCAACCATATACCGTTAGTACACAGTGAAGCGAAACAACGTTCGTCCAGGACCAAGGTGCTACATACAACATAAAGAGGTCTAGTCAGCTGGCCAGCAGAGACAAGACAGAATATAATATAATATAAATATATAAATATAATAATTTTTTATCCAGGATTCATAACAAAAAGCACTTACCACTTAATCTGAATATCTGAATATTCGTTTTTTACAAGAACAACGAACATTAAAGTCAGTAAATCTGTATTTAAATTCACCTTTTGTCCCTCTCCTGACTCAATGGAAGGGTGCTAAGCCTTTGGGAACAATTATTACTTCTTCAAGAGGGACATGTTTCTAAATGTAAGTGAAAGGATGAGGCGTTTTGTGGTTTTGTTTTTTTATCAGGACTGTGGCATCCTGATTAAGTCTTATGCATCTAAACACCATGTCCCGTGGTCAGTTAACCCTCAGGGATAGATATTTTTGTCCTCATGGGAAAATTCTTGCTGTCATGCAATGTCAATGCAATGCTTTCCATGTTTCCATTTTTATAGCAGTTTTCGGGAGGCAGACATTTTTGTCCCTAATGATACAAGGGGGTAGTAAATTAATCCGACGCCTGACAGTAAAGACAATGTAGACTGGTCTACAGTGTTTGTCTCATTCAAGTGAGAAAGACTGACTTATTTTAAAGAATAGCTTCAGAATTTTGTCCTTAAACAGTCAGGTGTTCATCAGGTTTGCTTTCTGTAGCCATACGTCCTGTTCATGCAGGTATTAAGGATAGACCCTCCAAAGGATGCTTTCTATCTAAGTGGTGGGGTCCAAAAATCTACAGTTGACCATCTATGCAAATTAGTCAAAATGTGGTTTATTAATACTGTAAAGGAACAATGAATTTTCCCAATAATATGTCCTCATAACATCTAGGAGACAGACGTCTTCTGTTTTGGGTCATAGCAAATAAATCCTCTTTAAGACAGTCAAGAACTAAACAGCTCTGCTTTGTGGAACAGATAACAGCATGAGTAGCTGCTATAACTTCTTGTTATCTTTGTTGATATATATAGTAAATGGGAAGGGAGAAGTTGTTTGAGTGACAAAAAGCACACAAACTTTTTTGCAAGGATTTTTTACTTTATTTGAAGATTCTATTAATACCACAATGTCATATAGAAGACATCACATAAAGAAGTCTTTGAGGAGGCACAATAGCACACATGCTCCTTATATCAGGTCGTAAACACAAAACCTTATCAAGTAACAATAAAATTACATATAATAACAATAAAAGTCTGTCAAATGATACCAGTAACTGCATATATCAGTGTAATTAAAAAGGTAGACAGAAGGTTAGAAAGTGCAAATAGTCAAACAGGGCTTCAGGTCAGAGCACTTAGATCATAGGGCTTCACTAAGAACACAGAGGAACACACTTTCAAAATGTCACACACAGTGGTAGTTTCACCTAAAAGACATTTTCATTTCTGCATTTCGCAGAACAAGGCTGACAGGCTCAGCTTAAATCAGCAGGTCTGTGTACGACTGCTGACTTCATGTCTCCTTCTCTAGCTGGTGAGAGGCAGCAACCCTGCCTTCACCATCTTTCTCTCATGCAGCAACTCTCTGGTCCAACAAAATGTGATTATCTTCACTAATACACATATAAAACACTACTGTAGGTAAGTACACTTAGATCATAGTTGCATGAGAAACAAAGGAATTTGTATGTTAGTATTGTGTCAGTAAGGTTTTAAAGGTGTATGTTAAACTAGTGGATGTTCCATATGTATAAATGTAATAAAATGTACAGACAACAGTCCACAATTTCACTGTAGTCAGTTTGAAAAAGCCTCAAGGGCCACATTTAGATTAGAGGCCGACTGATACTCACGTGCGACAGCATTAGCAGATTTAGCCTTTGACAGATATACTGGTATTAAGGCTGTCACATTATCCTGTTCACAGCAGTAACAAGTCCACATTACCTCCTTACCTACAGCGTATTCTGCTGTTTCATCTCAAATAGTTTCAGGTTATGATCCTATGTTAGCAAAGCTCACTGACTTTATCTAGTTTGTGTTAGCAAAGATAACAATAGTTTTCTTACAAGACATCCAATGGGCCAAATGTGTCCAGGATACAGGCTGTTGTGTTTTTGATTCGACATTCAAAGAGAACTCTGAATGTTGAAAATGAAAAGGGACAGCCCTTATTTGTCTACATTTGAGTGATCGTTAACAGGAGAGGGAAGTACAGAAATCCCAAAGCTATATTTAAAGTAAATGTAAAGAAAAAAGCTCACAATTGCAAAGTTTTTCAACCACATTACACTGTCAAGCTGTGAGGCACCTGGCTGCAGATTGCTCACAAGCTGATCAGCTTTTAACCTCAGCTGGGAAACTAACCACTCAACCCTATAGCCAAACCCTAACCCTGACCTTTGTCTGAAGCTCTGCCAAGATAAACAATGTCTGGCTAACATCGACTACTTCCTACTGAGGCTGGCAGTCTGTCTTCTTTTTCTGCAACCAAATTTTGCGGGTGAAAATAAAAATAGCAAAATAAAGGGACTATTATCAAATACATTAGATCATTTGATGCACTGTGAATGTCTTCCTGAAGAAGCAGTTTGAATATACAGTATATGCTGTTACATCTTCTTTTTAATACAGGACCAGCTTTGCTCTTTGTCTTCCGTTGTGGCCGTCTGGAACAATCACAAACAGTCGTTTTGACATGTCTGAGAGAACCTACACTTATATAGGCCCCGAAAATCCCTGTAATGGTCAGGCTTAAGTGGAGCTACAGAGACCCATCCAGAAAGAAAATCCTCCCACATCAAACACTGGGTATAAATCCTCAAACTAACATGAGAGAAACTGTCAAGTAAGGAAAAAAGTTGGCATATATAATACCAATACTTGGTAAATGTTATGTGAGAGTAACGGTAAGGTAGTTTAAAATGAACTGTTTTTGCATTGATACAGTAATCTGGGTATTGTATTGGCACTGGTGTAGAAAACATATCCAGCCTTAAACACAGCACACTAATAACATTCTCATGATCTTCTCTTTAAGTGGAGAAATGACTGGGTAAAAGCAGATGTTTAATTATAAACTCATACAAGACTATATGAAAGTATGGATCTAACACAAGTCTACACTACATGCAACACATGCACATCACCCACTCTGCTGCCATGCATGAGATGATGATGGTGGTTGTTATAGGCATGCGGACCACGACTGGTATTGGTGTGACAGCTTTTTTCCCAGGTCTGACCAGTGCAGGGGAGCGGAGCAGGATCAGATAATGCTCCTGAGTTCCTCATCGGTCAGCTGGTTCACCGCCATGATTTCAGTCAGCTGCTCAGCATACCTCACCTGGTCCTGCATGAAGTATGGGATGCGTATGTTCTCCAGGTGAGCCACAGCTTTCAGGCGGTCCACGTCCTCAAATGACACCTGAGTCAACATTGAAACAGTCACAGGTTCAGTCTGCAGAACTAAATTGACGATACTAAGCTACACACATGAACTATTAGAGCATTAGCATAGAATGTATTGTATGAAAGCTTGTCTTATTTGGGTAGGAGTCACAAGCTTAGCCACAAATCCTCATTTTCGGAAGCAAATCTTATCAAGGTGGTTGATGCAGGTTGTGAGCGACACCACCAAAACATCTAATAAACAAGACCTTCACAGGTGGGTAATCCAGGAAGCAGTTAATGTAGCATGTACTAATGCCACACCAGATAACTGAGATGCCTCACCTTTCCTAGAGCCATCAGCAGTGGGAAGTTGATCTTGTCTCTGTATCTCAGAATTTTCAGGATGCCATCCAGGTAGACTTGGTCTTTACTGAAGCAGCCTAGAGGTATAATAATATAAGTCTAACCAGCAGGAATGTGAAGCAAAAAATGTAATATCATGAAAAGGTTTAGAGTGAAACATTTATTTCAAAGTATCAGTATTCAAGTATCTCAAAATATTAAAATATTTTATTTAGAGTTGACATAAATGACAACTGTATAAATACTGTGTAGCTTTCTGTCTAGTTCAGTACACAGCTCACACAACCACAATCATGGGGAAGACTGCTGACTTGACAGCTGTCCAGAAGATGATCATCACTACGCAGGAGACATCTACAAGGGGACAACGGTTGCATTACTATTTTCAAGCCACCTGAATCAGTTATTGCTCAGAGGTCTGAAGTCTGCTTTTCAGATAAAAGTATATTTAGCATTTTGTTTGAAAATAAAGAAGCTTGAAGTCCAGTGTGAACTTTCCACATTCAGTTATAATTTGAGGTGGTGTGTCATCTGTGTTTTAAGTCCAAAGTCAACCAGTCTACCATGAAATTTTAGAGCACTTCAAATTTCCGTCTGCTGAAAAGATTTATGAAGATGCTAGTATTTTGAGATATTGTATTTTCATGAGGAGTAAGCATAAATCATTGAAATTAAAACAAAAAGGCCTGAAATATTTCACTTTGTGTGTAATGAATCTAGAAGATTTTTATTCTCTTAAAACCTGTCCATTGATATAGTGACCTGGCTGCGCTGTATCAGTCTGGCCTCTCTTGGCTCTGACACAGTAGTCCCAGCGGGTGATGGGGTCCTGGACGAAGCGTTCCAGGTTGTGGAACAGTTGAGAGAAGGACATTTGGCTGGCCTGGTAGACGGTGTAGTACAGCAGGGCAGCACGCCAAAGGGTAGGGTCTTTCCTGAACAGGACACTATGGATGCTGGCGAGGCCCTCTTCTGTGGGGTTTGGGGGCTTCAGATTGTGCTTCTTTCTGCCTACATTGCTGCTCCATGGCTGGTGGCAGTTGTTGATACCACGGAAATAATGCGTGCCTGGAGGATCAAGACAAGCACTAATTATATTGTTGGATACTATTTTAGAATTGTATTATTAGCAACATCAACTCAAGTGATGGAGACAAGCTGGCTCTTCTTCTAGTTCAATCTCTTTCTCTAATTCTAAATACCAACAACAGACTTTTAGTAAATACTGAATTACAACCAATCCGCCCTGTGGTTAGAGAGGTATTTTTATGTATTTTGATGAACTGCATTGTAGTCAAATTCTTACTTTAAATGATTTACTCCACATCAAGAATTATATGAAATTGTATGAGATCTACTGTACCCACCAATCTCATGTCTCAGCATGCCCTCCAGCCACTGCTCTCGGGCAGTGGAGATGTTGATGGTCAGTGTGGGTCTGCTGTTCACTACCGTCATAGATGCTCTGGACAGGAGGTCATCTGTAACCTGGACTACTATCTATCAACAAACAATAAGAGAACTACTGAATCCGAAGAAATCTGTGTCATATGCATCACTATGGTGTCACTGATACACATTTGAATGTTCCTTTAGTATTAGATTTTCAGTGTTTCTTTTATGTTGCTGCTATTTACATTTAGTCTTATCAGACTGTCCTTGCTGTGATGTACTGAGTGCTCTGTATCTGATCTAATCTCATTCTTACTCTAACTTTTAGAGCCTTTTACTTGTCTTCTTTTCTTTCTATCTATGTGTGTATCTCTGATGAGGACCGTGAGCTCTGCAGTGCCAGAGCTGCGTGAGCACGCCGATACCAGACAGAGTCCAGATCTGCTCTTTTTTAACGAGGGAGAGTCGCCCTGTATCCTGCTCCAGTTTTGCTAAAGTGCAGTAAATACAATTTATAAATATGAAATATGATCCTGTGATTTTAAAGAGAGAGCCATGATTAATTGTTCATAATGTGTGGTGGATACAGTCAAAAACTCTGGCAACGTGTGAGCAGCGCACAGTGTCTGTGCTCACTGCAGGTGTTCAGTGATCAACCAGTACGTTGGATCCAGTTTAACAGAGAGGAAAACATTGGTTTTATTCTTTTAGCCTTTGAAGGCAAACAGTGACAGGTCATGACAGTTGTTGACAGAGTTTATATGTATTGTGTGGGACAGAGATTATGCATTGTATTTTATTTTATTTTAAGTATATAAACAGGTGATTATTGAAGCAGAGATTTTTGTTTGAATAGTTGGTTTGTGTGTTTGTATAGTCTGCAAATAGAGCGGCAGTCCAAAAGAAAGATTTATAATAACAATAAAACAAATTATGAGTGGGTGGGCCGGATTTGGCCTACGGGTCATGAGTTTGTCACCTATGCTCTATTGGGACATGTTTTATTTGGCCTTCAGCTTTGGTTTTAAAATGTATTTTTTATGGCACAGAACAGACTGGGACAAAAAATTTGGCGCTGGCATCTTGGCCCAGACCAGTCCACCACATATGATCATGCACACACATCTTAAACACCTTTTGCGGGTTGCGCACCGTCTCTATTAGCTCAGCTATTAAGAAGTTTTTCTCTGACACTGTAGCTCCGTTTGCATCCCGGCCGTGACAGACAGATACATGCATTCATCAACTGCACACAAACATAGCAACAAATTGTCGTTTTCGTTTGTTCACTCCTAGATTGTGTTACAATGCCATTTAAAATGTCCATCAGCCCCCGGGACTCTTCACATTAACAAATCTGGCTGTCGTTAAAAAAGTTATAGGGTGTCACTGACATAATGTTAAGGAAGAATTCATTGTTCAAACTCTTGTTCACATAACTCCATGAACAAGACAGAGAGCAGGACAGCATGATAGTAGAAATAGAAATTAAAGTCTCAAAGAATGTCTGGATGGATTTCTCCTTTCTTTCAACTGTCTAGTATGTTGAATGCAGTAAGACTTGAGGCTGTTGCTGAGGCTGCACAAGGTGCATGTTTATGTGCTGTAATGTGTTCAGTGGAACATGGTGATGTAATACGTATTGGTTTGTGGTTACATAAACACAGCTCTGCAAAAGTAAACTGCAGAATAAGTAAAGTGCTTTTATACATGCACTGGAACTCTGAACTTCTCCAGACCCAGGTTGGTTGCACGAGTGAACGCAAAAGTGAGAGATTACCCAGACTTTATATTGTAGATGGGTGAATGCAGAGGGCATCCATAAAAGATATGACATTCCAAATTACAGCCTGTTAATGACTTTTTTATTGTGTGTCATATGTTCTGCAGTGGATCTTTGTGTTTGGCTCAAAATGTGAAAAAGAAGGTGATCGTGCAAGAGAAATGCATCGAGTATCATTATCAAATAATATGAGTCACATGTATGTGACCTCTCACCTCCCCCATGCAGCCTTCCTTCTCCATGTATTTCTTGACATTGTGCCAGATGCGACTCTTGGTGAGGAGATTGCCCCCTGTGACTTGCTCAAACTTCTCATAGCTGCTATATCGCTGCAGGGCAAGCTCCATGATGTGCACTGCCTGCAAGGCAATATTATAAGGAAACACCATAAATGCTACACAGATGATACCAAGTTATATTTATCTATAAAACAAGATACATTGTACATAGTATTTTTTTACTTCTCTTCCCAACAGATGTATAACGATATGTTTGTATGAATCTAGATTCAGTTTTTTATTAGAGCGGGCAGGTCTGGACCGCTATCACTGATCCTAGTACCAAACAGTGCAAGATAATTCAGAAAAAGCTGCTGATGCTATGGCTACAAATATGCACATTAGTGTTATTATTAATAGTAATAGTAGTAGTATTGACGTACAATACTATTGTAGGTCACAAACAGCATCTCCTGTTATATTAGGCTTACACAGTATATTGGATCATGTTTACACTTCAACATTTAGAAAGAAAACATAACAACGCAGGACAGACAGAAAAAACACAAAACATGAGCCTCCTCCGTAGGATCCTTTTACTGCATTTCCTCTTGGACTCACTTTCCTTGTCTTCCTGAGTACTTGTGTTACTTAAAGAGCCTGCAACAAAACACCACTCGGCTGTTTTCCTGTTCATTAGTCATACACACGTGGGTGGCTGATTGGAACATGAATTTGAATTTGTGTGACCTCTGAAAATGTATTGATCCTTAAACCAGCATCAGTGTTGTTCATTATAACAAACTGCAAGTTAATGTACTGTAGTTTTCAAAAATCCACCTGTGTTTGCTAAACAAAGTCTTTACCATTTGTTTCCTGATCTAATACATCTTAGCCACTTTCACTTAGACAACAGACTCACTGTCTGCACTGATCGGCTCTAGTGCTTAACAGCTTTGGCACCAAGTCTCTGATTGCATGATTCTACTGGACTGTTGGCATTCGGAAAGGTTCCTGATCTAACACAAGCATGCTCAGCACCAATCTTAAACACTTGTAGTAGATAAATGACCAGTCACTGTTTTAGGTCTAGTTATTGGTGGAATTTAAAATATCTTTAATATTGTACTTTCCATTTTAAATGTTTCAGGGTTTTTTTTCATTTTTCTTTTTCTCATTTTCTCACTGGAATATTGTACTTGTTATACAGGACTGTGCGTTTCTAGTTATTCTAATGATGGCTAATACAGTATAGCCTTCACAACATCCCTCAAAAAACAAATCTAATGACTTTGCACAGTACTGTACATTCTGAACGACACAGAGACATGGGAAATCCTGGGGCAGTTTCATGTGCCATTGCACATGATGATGGCTCAACTACACCATGTCTGCCGTGGAAATTGAAGTACATGGTATGAAAAGTGGATGAAAAACACTACATGTCCAACAGCTACAGTACTAATGCGATCTGTCCCCTGTCTGGTGCTAGACATAGATAATCCTAAAATGCTCCAAAACTTTATACTTTTAGGTTATTTGGTTGTTATATTTGTTGGAACTGTGGCCACACCAAATACATATGTAGCTGTTTGCTATAGAAACACTTTGATAAAGGTTATTTGTTGCTGCTCTCTTCTGGCCTACTGAACCAAACCAAATAATTAAACACTTTACCTGCGTCAGAAAACGATCTGAGGCGTTGTTATGCCGTGCCAGGACAAGTGGAGACACAGGATTGCTGTACTCAAACTGTGGATTGTAGCTGAAGTCAGATTTGAAAAACTTGGACTTCTCTTTCTCTACATTAAATGGCTTGATTGCTGTAAGAATGCAGAGCTTCTTGGCATTTTCTGCTTCCCGGGTCATTGCTCCTTTGTTCAGCGAGGGAAGTTTAGCACGAGTTAAATTGGGGATGCACATTTTCCTGAGCTGTGGAACTGTACGTGGGTTTAGGCTCATCGTGCTGCCCACTACTGTAATGTTCCGTGTTGGTTTGGAGAGATTGGTGTTGGTGCCTGAGTAGACAAAGTTTGTCTGCGTAGATTTGCTGCCATCCTCGTGAGCATGCACCTTTTTAACAGCCATACCTGGATGTTTCTTTTTACCGAATGGAGCACCACATTTCCCTGTTGTCTTTGGCCTTTTGTATGACAACTGTTTAGAGATCTTCTTCTCCTCCTCATCAGACTGCAGGAGGACATTGTAGCTGCTGGAGCCAGAGGCGAAAAGGTCTTTGAGGACGCTGGAAGAAGTCTTCTCCAGGTACACATGGCTTGGACTCAGAGCCTTGTCAGCAGAGTTTAAGATGTACTTCTTGGACATTTCTATTTCTGGCCAGTGTAGTCTTTCTGAAAGAAGGAATATGAGAGACAGGCTTTAGAATCAGCTTCATGTGCAAACCTTTTATAGATAGAAAGACTAATCCTCTTATCAGGGCAGGATAACATTAGATCTATTTCAATGCAAGCTAAAGGTAATAATTACATGGATACATCACTTTTAATTATTGTTACAAACTATTTTTTTTTTAACCATAAGGATGTAATCTGACTTAAATAAAGCTAAGCTGACCTGGATTATTATGTCACCACTCTGTGGCTATGCACCCTTCAGTTTCATCAGTCTGTATCAGAGAGGAAATTATTCTCTAGAGACATGATGAGAGCACAGCACAGGAGTCAGAGTGCAGGGCTGCATGATTTGTTAGTAAGTTGACCTGGAGCATCATCCTAAGAGCAGGCTCTGTGCTGAGACAGGAGCACTGAGGTGGAATCCTTGCAGACACAGACAGCACTAACTAATGAACTCAGCAGCACAATAATGACTGGAAGAGGGAAAAGAACAAATCTGAGCTTAATTTAGCTGCTATATACTCACCCATCAAATGAAATACTATTACCTAACACAGCTGGGTATCTCATGATTCACTTTCAACCGGAGTAATAGACCAGTTTCACAATAAAGAAAGTGACATATCACTCTTATCTAGTGTATATATTTGGATATTTGACAAAGTTAATGTAAGACTGTGATAAATTATGGAATTAGCTAAATGTATGACAGCAAACACAGTCCTTTATCTGGATGTAATTCAGCTGCACAGCAAAATAAATCAACACTCCATGTCATCTATCACGAATATTCAAAATATCAGAGCACTATAATCATTTTAAGTGTGTTATTAGCAAAAATCAGCAGGCATCAGCACTAAGAAAGTCCATCTAAAATCGAAATCAGATCGTCATGAGAAAGCACAAAAGCGCAGGATACAGTAAACACAATTTATAGTGTTCAGCTTATAAGCTTGTAATAACGAATAATTAAATCTTTTAAAAATACATCTATGCTCTTCCCTCATAAGTTAATTAATAACTAGGTTAACTGAGCTCATATTTGTTCAACTTAGTGCTAGTTAGTTAATGCTAACGTTAAGTCACATCAATAATTTAACATTATTACGGTTTCAAACTCGGTAATGAAGGTTACTGTTCTTAATAAGTAAGTTGTCATGAAAACAAAAGAAACAGAAGACGAATTCAACATTACCAGTGACTTTAATCGAGTCCAGCATCCTCCGTTAAAGCTCTCTAACCCGAGAATAGCACAGAGCTGATCGATGGACGTTTCGGTTACTTAGCAGAGTTCAACTAGCTAAATTAGCCAGCCAACGTTGTCCAAATCCCAATTTCACGATGAAAACTAGTTCACTGTAGCGGCTGTGTATCATAACACGCAGAAATACATTTTTCAAAACATTTTTTGGAGTATTAGCTGAGCTGACATTAAACGTCCAACCTACACCGAGCCTCAGCAAAGTGCAGCGCTGTGTGTGAAGCACTGACTCCGCATTTACTGATCTGTTTCCATGGTTTTACTGTTTCACGCAGTCCACACGCGGGCGCTCATGGGTAATGCAGTCCTAGTAAAAATAGCTTCACACTTCACTAGAGTGGACATCGAAAGAGGGCTCTACAGTGTACTTGGACCAGAGCCCTAGAGATGGAAAAAGCCACTAGACTATACAGTCTGTGGTTCACATAGAAACGTCAAGGTGGAGCTTCATACATAACTGTAACTCAGCATTTATCTGTTTGGACTGGATTCAGTTTAATGCTCTGTTTGTTAAATGTGCTACTCTTTAGACGCCATAATTGTAGTTTTCTGTGTTTCACTTCTTACATTTTATTTTGATCACACATAAGTGTTACAAGAAGATTAGAAGAAAATTAGGTAAAGTTATAGCCTTGTAGTGTACACTGCAGGGACCACCAAAAAACTAAGTTTGTTTAGCAATTTGCAGTTCCTTTTTTGCTCCATGTGTACTGCTGCAAGAGATTCAGCCTTAGCATCATTAATCTACAAATCCACAAATTTCCCCAGCTTCTTTATGCAATGTCGGTATGCTCTTTGGCAAACAACAGGCAATGCATGGTGTGAAAGGATAAACATAAACCAATGGTGAAGTATGGTGGAGGAAGCATCATGATTTGGGAATTCATTTTCCCAAGTCCAGAGACAGCAAGACAGCAAGTCTCTGGACTTGGGAAAATGAATTCCCAAATTTATTAAGGTATTCAAAAGGATAAAGTCAGGGTGTCTGTCGGCAAGTTGAAGCTGTTAAAACACTTATTTCTTTCCACTTTCATTTACTTTTTCCACCATCACTCTGAATATTTAATAGGTGTGTTCAATAAAAAACATGAATGACTGTGTTTTATCAGTTTAGGAATAGGAATTATGACCAATTTATGCAGAAAACCAGGAGATTGGGAACAGTGCCATTACTTTTTGGCAACTGTGTTTAGTTATTGTGTCATATCTCACAAATAGAGATTTAATTTGATATATATGCGTTAGGTGGTAATATTCATGTGAATATCTTCATTTAGTCGATATATCACAAACGGACACTGCACTACAGCATAAAAAAGACATTATGCAATATCCATGGTAAACACGAATAATAACCTGCACTTGTGTTTTAGGTCAACACCCGTTTTAACCGTCTGCTTTCAAAACTTGAACACACTGATGACATAATTTCCAAAAACCTGGAACGTGTTGTGAAGTGACATCTTTTTTCCTGTACGCCCAGTCTGCAATTGGGCGGGTCATGTTTCTGATTGGCTCTGAAGCGTTTTGTTGGAGCATGCGCAGTAGGCGCAGCGCTGAATTTCAAATTTGAACAGAAGTTGTTTTGTGCAAAGAGAAGAAGAAACGAGAAGAAGGCGTAACGAGAAGCTCAATGTTCGTTAACCGCCGATAGAACTCGAAGGAGAAGCGAAGCTTTCCACGTCGTATTTGTGTACACACAGAGGTGCACAAGACTTTTGATATATCCCGCTGTTAAAAATTTGTCGAGTAGGGATAAACCGTCCAAAAATGGATCCGTTTACTGAGGTGAGTCAGTGAGCTAATGTAGCGTAAGCTAACGAATGTGTCGAAATTGTGTTAACGTAACCTGCTAACTAAAACTAACATTTTCTGTTCTTAACCTGTTAGACAAATTAGTAACGTCTAGAGCCAACTTGTTTATTTCATAGCACGTTAGTTAATTCATTAAGTAAGCTTACTTTATCGTGCAGAATTGTGTGGTTGATTCATTATGAAAACGTGTCACGTGTTGTTTCTTTGTCTTGCCAATCATCAGGAACCGCAAATCTAAAATAACTCTATTTGGTACCTTACACTTCTAAAGGTAGTATAAGGCTATGTCGTATTCTTGATGTTTGGCCTGATTCAAAGACATTTAGCCTGGTTAGTGATGGACTAACGTCAGTTGGCAGTGCTGAAACGTTTATTTAGCGTTACTTTGTTTGGTCACTCATCAAAACACACGATTAGAATGTTATTGCCATTTAAGGCAATGGAGTCTGTGAGCTCTGGAAATCACCCAACACTTGACCCTCTGTGCTTTATGTCTCATACTCGATGTCTTTAAGTTGTTGCTGCAAACTAAAACTATAACATGACATAGATCGGGCGTGTAGAATGAGTAATAACAGTTTTGTACTCCAGTATCCTGGCCAGTCAGATTTGAATTTTAGGAACTACAAGCAGGAGTGGCTCATTGCTGAGGAATGCTGCATACGTTTTCCACAGTGCCTGCAGAAACTGTACAGGTGGTGCAACTGCAAGGATGTGTCAAGGCTTGCACAGTAAATCTTTCTGTGTGTGAGGCCAAGGAGAGGGACTGTTTTGTGTGTCTAAGGTGGTTATGGTCCACTTGTTAAGGTAGACCATGCACAAAGAAATCTGAGGTTCGTATTCTGTGTGATATTATAGACAATTTCACTGAGGAAGCTAAGTTACCAAAATGTACATACAAAAATACTATGACGTTTGTATCTTGTTAGGGGGAAACTACAAATACCCTTAACATCAATCTCAAAATCTAAGTTTAATTGATAAATGTCTTTCTGTATATCCCACTAAGATGGGGGTGGGATTTTATAAATTCTAAAACAAATAAGGAGTGGTGAGCTTTAAAGATGTTTAGACTTTAGTTCTTGTTGCTCCATTTTTTTTTGCCAACCCCCTTGGCTCCAGCCAGGCGGTGTATAGCTGCGTACGAGCTGCATTATACAGTGTTTTTGGGGTCAGTTCCCATATCTCACATGTAACCCAGACTTTGTTGCTTCCTCCTTTTCTAAAAAACATCTAACAAAGCCACCTTCATTGCAGACCTTCTGTTTGCTGCTTGATCACACTGTGAATGAAAAAACATTAAAAATGCTAACTGCACAGGAGTGGTCTTCTGTTCAGTAAAATGACAAATGACAAGCAAGTTCCAGGTTCCTAACTGCAAAGTTGCTTAGTATCATAAAGTACTGTGATTCAAACATACTTTACATCAGTCTGCTGTTGCAGTGGTTGTATCAGTGAGTGAATTCTAAATCAGAACTATTACTGATGTAACAGTCCCGCTTTAATTAAGAACTAGTTGTTGTACACTGCAGATGATGGCTTTTATTGTTTCCATACTTTGTATAATTAGTTGTTTGCGTGATTTCTGCCAATCAGAAACTGTTGGAGCGGACTCGGGCCCGCAGAGAAAACCTACAGAAGAAAATGGCAGAGAGACCAAATGCAGCAAATAGACAGATGGTGAAAAGGCCCAGAGAGCCACTGGCCGACACGAATAGTGTGATCAGTGAGCCACTCATTGACAAAGGTATGACCATCTTATGCTCTGTGGCTTTTAACCTATTTAAACCTATTTTATTATATTTACTGATATTTCTCCACCACATCCTCCCAGTTCCACAGGTGTCCTCCAAACCTTCTCCTTCCAAGCGTAGGTGTTCAGGGGAAAATGTCCAGCCACTCAGTGATGAGAACCAGAAGCCTCAGGTGACACTACCTGTGACCTCGGTGATCTCAGACCCTCCCACAGACAAGAAACCCCCAGTTGGGCCAGCTAGCATCCGTCCTTCCTCCTCTCTGGACAAAAATGCTACTAGACCTGCTGTCCAGTCTCAGCCAGAGCAGCCGAAGACTGTCCAGCCTGAGCCAGAGACGACGCCTGTCACACCCGCTCCTGATGATCTAAGCACCAGAGAAGCAGAGATCGGTCCTGCCACTCCAGCCCTGCAGAAGAAAAAGGAGAATCTGGTGGAACATCCCGGACCATCTCCTGCTGGCATGAAGTCACGTCTACAGAAACTAGCTGAGCAGAGAAAATGCTGGGATGGTGATAGTAAGGAATTTATTTTGTGCTGTTTAAGTAATGTATTTATCTTTTAAGTTATTTGAATTTACCAACCAATATACAGTATGTGTTCTCCAGTAGCTGGGTTACTCAGAGAATCCAGGTTGTGTGGTTACTATAAATGTACTTATGAGACTGAATTATTTAAACTTGTGATGTCTGTTCTGTGTTAGTTTCAGACTGGGTAAATTATTTT
Organism: Ctenopoma multispine; assembly: GCA_034779795.1. Taxonomy (NCBI): domain Eukaryota; kingdom Metazoa; phylum Chordata; class Actinopteri; order Anabantiformes; family Anabantidae; genus Ctenopoma; species Ctenopoma multispine. Next base: position 19,505,001 of record JAUYWH010000003.1, on the reverse strand, counting down.
AATTACAAAAGGATTTGAGTCTTTATAATTTCTTATTTCATTCAGCCGCCGTTACCTTTCGAGTCTGCAATTCTTTGTCATGTACCTGCAAGATCCAATATAATCTGCTTATGCATATCGTAGAGAAATCAGCGTTGTCCTGGGTTTTTTTTACTGTTCATTAATTCAATTCAATTCAACTTTATTTATATAGCGCCAATTTACAACATAAGTCATCTCAGGGCACTTTACAGTGT
>JAUYWH010000003.1:19488604-19504665 GCA_034779795.1 Ctenopoma multispine | reverse complement strand
AGCAGACTAAACCTATAGCAGCATAACTAAGAGATGGTTCAGAGTCACCTGAGCCATCTCTAACTATAAGCTTTATCGAAGAGGAAAGTTTTAAGCCTAGTCTTAAAAGTAGAGAGGGTGTCTGCCTCCTGAGATTAGACAACACTGACAAAGAAACTGTGTTGTGCTCGAAGTTTATTGGTCACAACACACTAAAGTGACTTGGTGCTTTGATAATTTTTTAAATGTTACTTGTCCTTTCCAATTTTCAGGCAGTTCTGATGCTGTTCCAGACAGCACTCCCCTATCCCTGTTGAAGAGACAAACTGAGGTCCCACCAGCTGCAGTCTCCCTCATGTCCTTAGAACCTCCTCTAGGGAGGAGAGGCAGACTGGCTAACCTCGCAGCCACCATTGGATCTTGGGAAGATGACCTAAGTCATGCTAATATCCCCAAAGAGAACACAAAAGAGAAGGATAATCCAACTGTTCCGAGATTCCCTGTTAGAGATGCCACAGTCTCTGCCAGCTCAAAATCTAGTGCTGTAGGACATCCAGTGGCCAACTCCGCTGCAAGCAGCAAGTCTGGATCGAGCTCAGTTCCGGTAGGTTTACATGGATTTTTTTTGTGATTATACAAACTGCTCACTTTAGTATCTGAATTATGAGAAGGGGGGGTTATTCCCAATATTACTGAACTGACTGTGTATCGTACAAAAGCACAAACCAACTGTATTGTTGCATTTTAACACAAAATGTTTGTGATTTGAGAGCCTTTTCCTTTAATAACTCTTTATATACTTAAAATATGTTTAAATATGCCGCAGTTATTTCTGTATCCTCAATTAGGATTGATGAGAGCTGGGGAAAGGAGAAGGACAAGCACACAATCGCTAGCAATACATATAAATTCCGGAAATTTTTATCATCAAAACCTGTCATGGTCAGTCATTGTTTTCCTTCAAATGCTAAAGGAGAAAAACTAATGTTTTACTTCCTGTGTTAAAACGTACAAAAAACATACTGATTGTTAACTGAACTCCTGCTTTATCGCAGTAATTAAATGTCAACCAGCAATGAACACAGAAGCTGTGCGTGCAGCCCATAAGTTGTCAGTTTTTATGACTTATATCTATGTCACACAGTCTGTCGCACCGTCCTCATTAGAGATCGACATGAAGATTTGCAAATAAAAACTTAAAGGTACATTCATTTGTTTAAAGATCTGCTCACATGTAAGTACCCTGGGTGCAGCGAGTCATATGATCCTCTGCATCTTTTTGACTCACATTTTCTGCCCCTGCCAAAGTGCCACTCTGGGCAATTGCCTACATTGCCCATATGGACACATCGGCCACTGCGTATAGTCACAGTTGCAAGTAGCTCTTTGAGGCCAACCGTAATAATAATGTGGCCCACGATGAAATTGAGTTTGACACCACTGGTCTAGGAGTGCCAGCTACATGACTCGGTATGTGTATTTTGTGCCATTTCTAATTTCAGCAGTGGAGATTAATTTCTGGAATATGGCTTTGCAGCTGAATACAGAGTGAGGATGCAGTGTTTACACGGACAGGGTTTTAGGATGTGTTCATAAGGTTATCTTAGACTGATAGGCCAGGCTTAACCCTGTTGTCTTCAATTTCACTGTACACCCTGTGTCCTGCAGGAAATAAAGCAAATTGTATGTAATTTTAAATGCCAAATTTATTTTATATGAAGAAACAACCTGTCATTCATATCATCTCATCTCATTCAGAAACTGTGAATGTCAGTTTTTCCTTTTTACAGTGCAGAAAGACTGCATCCATTCAGTGGACACCACTGTTTTTATTTCTATACAGCTGTCATATACAGTATTTTCTTCATTAGAGTAATTTTTTTTCTTAAGGTACTCCAAAGGTGGTAAACTATTTCTTAGAGATAGTACTTTTATAGCCCACACACAGAGAAAGTAGAATTGAATAGAGTTTACCAAAGGTATTTCAAATAACAACATACAGTACTGTGGAAAAGTCTTAGGCCACCATTAGTTGTTTTTGCAATGCTATTATGACCATATATATTTGTATTGCTTACTCTCTTTATTAGAATACAACTACAAAATATAGCAAATATGTACACAGTACATATTAGTACACAAAATCTTTTTTAAAACAGCTTCTTTGGGCTAAAGTGACAAAATATTTAGTGTGATAGAAATGACCCAAAGAAATCTTTGTACTCAAATTGTGTACAGCTTCCATGTAAAAATTAATAAAGCCAATATTAACATTTTTCTAATGTTGGGATCCTTTTTGAAAAATTTATAAAATTTAAAGCTGAAAAAATATAATTTCAGGGATTTTCTCTGCTGTTTAACACGGTTTCTGGGGTCCTAAGATTTGCGCGATGCGGAAAACACAGATGGAATCGCGGACATGAACCATTAAAATGGAATCCGCTGTTAAACGTTGAATGTCGTAGAATTCTGTGATATCGATGTGCGGAAAAAGCAAAACATACAAACAACAAATAGTTTCTAATGAATTTCAATATGTAATGTTAAATACGTAAAGTTATTTGTTTTGAACGAAAAATTATGTTTTTTTTGTTGCTTACAGGTTGAAATGCATTAGCAAAGCAGTAAATGTTCCCATCCACTCCATAATTAGACACTCCTCATGTGAATAAATTTGATAATAATGTAAAACATGGAATTCAGAAGGAAAAAAAAGCAGGGAAAAAATTAATTTCATATCACCCTAAGTTTCAGGAGGGTTAAAATTGGTCCATTCCAATATCCAACCAATAGATCGCTGTATCTCTACTTTACATGGCTCTGATTGTTGTATGTTCTTTCCAGCATGCTGTGTATTCTCCTGTTAAGCCCAGCAGAGTTGTTCCTCAAAGCCCTCAGAAGGTGGATGTCCCCATAACCAGATCTGGATTTCAGTCAGTAACCAGTTCTCAGAAAGGTTCCATCCAGGGCATGACCTCGAGTCCCCAGAAGAGCTCCGTCCACGGAACAACCTTCCCACCTAGTCCCCAGAAAGGCGGCCCCTCCTCCTCAGCATTGGTGCTACAAAGTCCACTGAAGAATCAGGTCCCCTCCACGAATATCGGTCTCAATGCCAGCCCTCAGAAGCCAGAGCTCTGTGCTAAGCCTGTCATTGTTGGCCCCTCTGTCACCCAGGAAAAAGCCAGTGCTGGGGCTCCTGGTGAGTCATTTTGCAGTGAATTTCGTCATTTCAAAAAGTTCTATATGATATGGTCTTTATGGAGAGAATCAAAAACATATATATATATATATATAGCCCTGAAGGTTAACTCTTAAAATGAACTGACACACACTTGACCTGATGGTCATGATCTGGGAAGAGATACCCTAGGACACTGTCATCTCATAAGGAGCATATAAGCACATGGGGGCCATACACACTACTGTGTACCATTTTGAGTTGCTGCAATGACATTTAAATCGGAGTAGCCTGCTGCATCAATTTTTTCAGTTTGAATTTCTTGGCGACTTTGAATTAAGCCCTTTGTAGGTTGATCGTTTTCATTTTTATCAAATGATGTGGCATCCTTTTGTTCACAGATTACCCATTCCATATCAGTATGGATATCCAACATGATTCTTTTTCCAACTGAGACGTGTTTTCAAAGTGTTCCTTTAATTTTGGGCAGTGTGTCCTTGTTGTTTTGGTGCTCTTATACAAAGCCTTGTATTTTTCATTATACACATGTCCAGGAATCTCAAAGGTGGCCCATGTATTTGACCTCTGTGTTAAGCTTTCAGTAACTTGTAGGTTGTTGAGGTCCCATGTGTCAACCTGTGACACCAGCCAGTCAGTTAAAACCAAAGAAACCTTTCAGATGAGAGGCAAAACCTTTTCAAGAACCAACAGCTACTCCACTTGCCACTCACTAGTCCCTTCATGTTCATATGACCTGGATGAACATGCAGACAGATCTGTTAGGTGTATGATGCTGCTGTTAGTTCCCTGTATACGTATGAAAGAAAATGCTTTCTTTTCTCAGCAGGTCTAAAATCTTTCCTGGACCGTTTTGGAGAGAGGTGCCAGGAGCATACCAAACAGAGCTCCCCAACAGGTAGCACTGTCCAGGCCAAGACCCGCTCTGTAACTCCATCAGTCACACCAAACACCAGGCTGGTTCAGGAGAGACTCCAAGCTGCACAGATTGCCAACACAACCACTGCTGATTTAACCCAAAGACAGAAGATGGTAGGTTTATGTGCCAAATACTAGAAGAGTGTATTGTTGAGAGTATTCTGTTTAACATGACAATAACAAACTAAGATGAACAAATTGCCCTTGTTTCAGGAGCGTGAGAGTGAGCTGGCTCAGATACGCAGTCGCTTCCAAAAGGGGAACCGTATGTGGAAAAACACAGATGAAGCAGCAGAAACCAAGAAGTGCTCAGATATGAAGGTTACACATTGTTTGGTTTGACATCTCACAAAATTCTCATGTCATCACATCACATGCAGCGTTATATCTAACAGATATGACTTTTTTTTTCAATAGGCCGACAAGCCTGTTGAGAGTGGAGTTACCACATGTGAGCCACAGGATGAACCTTCAACACTGTCTGCTGAGTTGTCTACAGAGAGAACAGATACCCCCACCAAGTGTTCTCCTCCAGGTACTCCACATGACAAGTTTTTTATGAAGGTCAAAGTGGCTTGTGGAAGCTTTGAGCAGCTACTACTAGTACTGCTGTGGTGGCCATGAGGTTGTCGACAGGTTTCACAAGAAACTGTGTGGCTGAAATGAATTAATCTGAAAGAACTAAGACTTGTAAAAGTTACCCCGGGTTTTAGGTCTAGTTCTCGCTATTATTATTAATAGTGTCTTTTGAAGCTGAGCTGTGTTTGTCATTAATCAATTAGCTTCAAATAAAAAGAGGCCTTTGAATTTACAAGTAGGGTAGAGATCTGTCTCTGTGTGCCTTCTACAAGAGTTTCATTCAACGGTGGCATGTAAATGGATGAGGAGAGACTCAACCTCTCAACTGAGAAAATAACTAGTTGTTTATTAGTTGTTTAATAAATCAGCCTATAATATGAAAAACTCAACCAACTAACTCCATGAATGCTTTATTAAGGTGGAAATGATGCTGATTTCTAACATACATTTTATTAACTAGCAGGTCACAGTTTGGTGATCTCACCTCCAGCGTCAACTTCCAGTCCTCTAAAGAAGGTCGCCCATGCTGTAGATGAACCAGCTGATGACACCCCTGAAAAAGAAGAGGTGGTCAAGGAGATGGAAATGAATGTGGACCAGTCGGTCAACTCGGAAGTTATCAATGAGCTGTTTGATGGAGTCCTGGAACAGAGTGACGATCAGGATGAGGAGGAAGAAGAAGATGCTTTGAATATCTCCTCCATGTCCCTCATCATTCCACTGGCAGAGACTGTGACGGCTGTGAAGAGTCCAGAGAGAAAAATGATGGTAGGCGTGTTTGTCTACCAGTGGCCCTTCATGTAAGACTTATCATTGTTACTTTCACCTTAACAATAAATACGGTGTCTTCTTCATGCGCAGACGTCAACTCCTGCCAGTTCATTCCTTGTGAAGAACGGCACTCCAGACTGTACTTCCAAACCTAGCAAGTTCCAGAGAACTAACATGATACGGACCGCCTCCTCAGACAGTGTTGAGGCCTCAGATGACGACCACGACCGCAGACTTCTCTACAGGTGAATACTCCATGTAGCATTTGGACGAGTATGTCTATGCTTTCTTTTGCAACAAAACATGAATGTTAATGTGTATTTGCTTTTTTGTGTCAAGTGTTGATGCTTACAGGTCCACCAGGGTGAAGGAGACTGAGAGGCCCAGTGTGAAGCAGGTTATTGTTAGAAAAGAGGACGTTTCTTACAGAGCAGAAGAGCCCAGAGGTTCCAGTCTCTTCAGCATCAAACAGAAGATGAAGGTTTGTAATAAGTAGTTGTCATCATGTCAGATTACAGTATGAGTCATTTGCAGCTCTTATGACCTTGATGCACTTGATTTACATGAATAGGAAAATGTATGTATGTGTCACGCTGTTTCAAATAGCTTTTCAAATATTCTGTTGTATGTTTGTGTAGATTCTGACAAATGAGATGAACCTACAGCAAACAGTTATTCATCAGGCTAGTCAGGCGCTCAACTGCTGCACAGATGAGGAGCATGGCAAAGGATCCCAGGTGGAGGCTGAGGCAGAGAGGCTGCTGCTGGTGGCAAGTGAGTTCATCCAGGCAGCAGAAACACAAGATTTACACTGTGCACATTTGCATACGCGGGTTCCCGTAAATGCTAAGGGTAACAGAATATGAGCTGCCAGTGATGTCTGTGTTACTGACAGTTGGAGCTTGTACAGCTCTGTATGTTTGCATTTGTGAGTATAAACAAGTTTCCTCATTTGAATTGAGGTGAAAAAAAATGAGAGCTTAATGTTCTTTTTTTGTTTTCTTTACGTAGCGGAGAAGAGAGAGGCACTGAAGGCAGAGCTGGAACGTTTGAAAGGAGATCCAACAGGACGGAAAAGAGCCCCTGCAGCCACAGAAACCAACAGCATGTCTGGCTCCAAGGGCTCTATCACCCTGCAGGAGCTACGCCTGCCTCTCAAGGCAGATTTTGTTTGCTCTACTGCCAACAGGCCAGGTAGCTGAAAATACATTTAACTATAATTCAGTCATTCAGCATTAACAGTCTGTGAGTCAATGACTTAACTACTGCATGTAGACTTTCTGGTGCCTAAAATATTAATGTTGTGACTTAAAGTAATGAAACATTCTGTGTCTTTGATTTGCAGTCATAATCTCATTAAGTCACAAGGCAACTAGTAAATATACTGATAGTAGGTTTATTGGATTTGGATGTTTTCAGAGTCCACCAAACATTCCTTCTTCATCATGATTCGAGCTGGAGCTGAGAATACCGTGGCCACTCCACTGGCCAGCACGCACCATGGCCTCAGTGGAGACACCCTTACCTTCCCAACCAAGTTTACCATGTAAGTCGCTTCAGCTCCCATAAACACACGCACAGTGTCATTTGAACATTGATGTTTTCTTTTATCATGATAGTGTACTGTGTATGGGGCTAAATGCCATTTTTTTTAGAGAAATTAGTTTGTTAGTCCATGTTGAACATGGAACATGTCAAAGTGACTGACTGAGATTTTTGATCTGATGCTCTGCTGGTGCACATTGAAAATGATTATGTTGATACTTTCAGATCTGATGTCTCCAGTGACTTTGAAATTGACGTTGATGTCTACTGTCTGGTGAGTGTCTTCAAGAAATGATGATACTCTGATCCAATATCTACTTAAAGCCTTACAATGTGTTCACAATTCGTTCACATACACACTGTGGGAACACATTGTAAGGCTTTAAGTCGCTGGATCATTGCTACTGTTTAATTTCTAATGCTGATGGTTTATTTAAAGTCTTTATATGCTAATTCAGAATGCTCCATTTCTAATATGATGTCTGATGTTTGACACCTCTTAGGTACAGAAACGTGAGGTCTGCAGTGACAAGAAGAAGAAACCCAACAAATCAAAGGTAAAAACACACTTACTGATGGCCTGGTAGCTCAATGCGATTAGCATCAGACTGGGATGCAGAAGGTGGCAGGATCAAATCCCAGCCCAGACTCCTAGCCCATCCCCCATACCAGGTGTGTCCTTGAGCAAGACACTACATTTAGTAATGACTTCTGCATAAATGCAGTGATGTGTAAATGTAATCAATGACAATAAAGCTGATTCTCTTCTTCAAAGATGATGATGTTGTCAGTTGATTATGGAACATGCTTTAATGTTTAACAGAAGTGTGTGTATGTGTCTGTGTGTGTCCGTCCAGATAATATGGAGACAGGTTTATGAAGCCCATTATTTGTGTATGTCGGTATGAACAGTCTCTGTATCTGATCCCTCACTTGGTGGGTGTGCACTGCTTCCACAGTGGACTCTAAAGATTGTCACCACTGTGAAATCATTTCTCTGCACAGGTTTAGGTGGTTGTTGGACTTAAAGAGAAGACTGTTAATTTCTTTAATATTTGAGACAATGTCATGATTTCATTTACTCTGTTTTTTCTAGGCTATCACTCCAAAGAGATTCCTCGCCATCACCGTAAGTATTGAAAATTCATTTTCTACTGCCTGTGAAACTTACATTTTTTCCTCAAGAATTTAAACTAATTTGTTTCTATTTATCTTTTGTCCTGTAGAAAAGTGTGCAGACACCAGGTACGTTTGTGCTGTTGAATCAAATATAAATGTCGTCTTTCGCTTTCTTGGAAAAGCTTCAGGCTCATGGTGAATGAGGAGCTGGTACTTCGTTGATGTAGAGATACCAGTCAGAATCATGAGCAGTAAAACTGGGAGGATTATAAAAAATGTGTGTTCTCCAAGCTGAAGCTGCGGTCACGGCTACCAGAGAATAGTTGTGATTATTTCAACCTTTCTTTCTGTAGTTGTAGCCAGCCCAGGAGGCCCCAATGCTGTTCGCACCAGTAACTTTATCCTGGTTGGATCACACAAACTCACTCTGGCCTCTATTGGGAAGAATAAATTTCCTTTGGAGAAGGTCTGTAAACCTTTAATGTCACTTTCTCACATTCTTTGTGTGTTTCTCCACATTCACACTTTCAGAGCATGTTAGTCTGCTTCTTTATTCTGCTTCTCACATGTGGCTGGCTTTTGGCTAAACACATCCATCCTGCATGTATGACACCATCACTTGGATTCTGTTTACGGTATATCTGTGCAGGCTTCACAGAGACTCACAGTAAAGCTGTTTGTTCTCACAGCCTGTGCATTCATTCACCTGACTTGATATCTTTCTTTTAGATCAGATATGAAGGAAGTGAAAGAGAACTACTCAGTGGCATGTTTCCTACCAAGGTTACTATTTGCTGTGTTGTCGTTTTCTTCTGTTCTGTGTGTGTGTGTGTGTGTGTGTGTGTGTGTGTGTGTGTGTGTGTGTGTGTGTGTGTGTGTTTAACAAGGAACATTCTTAACAACATATGTCCTCATCAGGGAGTGAGCATTGATTTTCATTTCTGTTGGTGCTTGTCAGCAACTATTTTAACCATCTTTAAAAAGGCTTTTGCTTCATATCCTTTGTTTAAAAATATCTTGTGACTAAAATTTCAGGAAATGCTTTATAAGTGCTTTTACATTATTAGACATTGATAAACATTAAGTGATGTTGAAGCAAGAATTCAGTATTTACTCACACTTAACTCTTTAACAGTGTGCACTTATTATAAAGTGTTACCTATATCTACCTATCCTATTTTTGAACTGTGAACATTATATTGGAGCTCGTCCTGAAGTGTCTGCTACAAATTCAAGGTGCCGTTCTTGTGCCCGGTGGAGGGTCACATCTACCTCAAGCTGCAGTGTGAAGTTGGCTCCAAGGTAGAAGAGAGGGGCTTCCTGGTGAGTGTGTACAGATCGATTCATTAATGCATATAAGTGAGACAGTTCTTTCCTAATACAAATACGTTTCTAATTTTGTGCCATAGACAATGTTTGAAGATGTCAGTGGATTCGGAGCCTGGCACAGGAGGTGGTGTGTCCTGTCAGGATACTGCATCTCCTACTGGACCTACCCAGATGATGAGAAGCGCAAGGTAACAGAATCATGATGACAACTGTACTGTTGGTTTCTGTTCTTGTGTAGGTATTACTTTGGAATACTCAATCGTTTCCCCTCTCTGGATGTGTCAACTCAGAGTTAAGGGTTCTGCTTTTAGAAGACCAAAATAATCATAGGAAACAACTAAATATAGAAATGGATAATTGTGACTGGTTTTCATTGTGCTGTCCTGCCAGAATCCCATTGGTCGCATTAACCTGGCTAACTGCACCAGCAGAAAAGTGGAACCAGTCAACAGGGAGTTCTGTGCCAGACCAAACACATTTGAGCTAATCACAGTCAGACCACAAAGAGAGAACGACAGAGAGACACTAGTCAGTCAGTGCAAGGATACAATGTGTGTCACCAAGTAAGTATCTGTTATTGATGTGTAACCATCCAGTTGTCACCCCTGTTTCTATAGGTTAACAGTGACTAATGCTGTTGTTTTTTTGTGCAGGAACTGGCTGAGTGCTGACACCAAGGATGAGAGGAATATGTGGATGAAAAAACTAAACCAGATTCTAGTGGATCTGCGTATGTGGCAACCAGATGCCTGTTATAGGCCACTGTAATCACTGCACTGTCACCACCTCTGTATCTGTTGGACTATCAGTGCCACATGCAATTACTAAGTGCAATACAGTATGAGAATGACTTGTGGTTATTTGACGGGAGATAAGTAATTGAACAAATAAGTTATGAATGAGGAGGAGGGAAGTAAATAAAGCCATACTTTAGACACATATCATTCGCTTACAGTGCAGGAGTTCCGCTTGTTCCATGTAGTTTCTATGTTACCAGACTGCTTTGATAATTAGGTTTTGTGGGGTTGCCACATTTTTATGTTAATGCCAATATTTACATACATGATGCATGGCTTAAATTATTTGGTTTCAAAGCTGAAATCAATATCTAAATATATGAATGGTTCTGAAATGACTTAAATTGGATCACTGAATGAAAGCTCTATATTTTATCCTGCATGATGTCACACAACAGCACTGATACTTCATATGTATTAGATTTTATAAGTTTCATGTTTCCTTTAATTTCTGTGTAGTGATTTTAAAACCATTTACACTCCAACTTTCATCCTATTTGCAATGTTTTCTTACTGTGTGTCATTGTTTCAGTGAATAACTGGGTGAAAGGTCTAGCACATGTTCTATGTTACAACTCAACCAACACTAATTAGAGGCCAATATTTTTCATACAAAACATTTTTGAAAAGGTTCCTTTAAATTTGTGTTTTAGACTTGTGGCCAATGAATGAGTTAATTTTACAGTGTTAAAATAAAGTTGTCTGTGCTCTCTTCTGGGGGGAAAACTGAACAGTGATACTTTTTGTAAATGACCTAAAACACATCTTTGACTTTCTGTACTGCAGTTGACTTTTCAGCTGACATATACACTAATGAGCCACAGCATTAATAGCACTTGGTTGATGGTTTTATTTAGTGGACAGTGTCAGCATGGACGCTAAGACCAGTGCACAGCTACACAACAAATGCTGAGACTGTCCATCACATTAAAATGAGGATGTGTTGTAGATGTTGTGGCTGATCTGTGTTTGTTGTTCCCCCAGATCAGCCTTTACTTTATATCTGATGTTTAAAAATGTAAATGATGCAGCCAAACAGTGTTGAGTCTACATGTTGTGCCTTTGCGTTGCTTGTAGAGAGGATGTAAGAGAGTTGTTACAGCGACTCTGCAGGTGAATGATGAAAATGTTTGTTAAAGACGATGATAATGAATACAAACTTACACAACTACGTTGTTTTGACCTAACTTCTACATGTTTGTCATGGAACACAGGAGATATGAGGGATTTCATCAGTTACTTAAACTCAAGTTTCAGCTGGTCTGGCTTTTTTGGCCATTTTAGCTGCATTAATTCTTATGGAATTGAAGTTTTTCATTTTCAAACTCAGCTCCCATATATACATACACACACATATACTGTATATATTTATATGGGGCTACATGAAATTGACACCAGATGGTAAAAACCCAAATAATCCACACATCAAGTCCATAAATTTACACACAGGGGAACGGTGACACGGAATAATTATTGAACACATGAATAAAATGTCCTTGACAGGCAAAAAAACAAAGTCAAGAAACTGCTGAAATCTGTTAGTACTTGGAAAGAAATTCTGCACCCTATCAGTGCAAATTATTATTAGCTTTAATCCTAGAAAAAGGTTTTTATTACTAAAGTATCACACAAGAAGCATCTTGAGATGGGTAAAAGCAAAGAGCTCTCTCAAGACCTTCACAACTTTATTGTTGCAGAACACACTGATGGTATCGATAACACAAGTGTTTCTAAGCTTCTGAATGTTCCGGTGAACACTGTTAAGGCCATAATCTAGAAGTGGAAAGAACATAATGTCACCATAAACTGGCCTTGACCAGGTGCTCCTCGCAAGATTTCTGACAGATGAGTCAAAAGAATAATCAGAAGAGTTGTCCAAGAGTGGAGAACCACTTGCAGACAGCTTCAGAAAGACCTGAAATTAGCAGGTACAGTTGTTTGAAAGAAAACTACAAGTAATGCACTCAACTGCCATGCCCTTTATGCATACTCACCACGCAAGACTCCACTGTTGAAGAATAACTATGTCAAAGTTTGATTAAAATGTGCTGCACAACATTTGGACAAGCCAATGAAATACTGGGAGAATATAGTCTTGTTAGATGACACTAAAATTGAACTTAATCACAAACTATGTTTGAAGGAGAAATGTCACTGCACATCGCCCCAAATACACCACACCAACAGTGACTATTGGTGATGTCCACTTTATTACACATAGCTTAATTAGATGAAAGTGAATTTTGCATTTCATTTGAAAGTCAAGGTCTGAGAGTTTGGAGGAAGAGTGGGAAATCTCAGTATGAAGTTTCCACTGTCTTCAATGCCATCTGTTGGAGTTGATCCACTGTGTAATAATGACTCTAAAGTCATTCCATATTCCCTGTCATTTCAATATGGAAATAATGTGATGTCTCCCCAGATACATCATGAAAGATGAATGAACACTGTAGTTAAGAGAACCTTTCATATTCTGCACACTTTAATTTAAATTGATAAAATTGCCATTTTTACACTTAAATAATGACATTAAGGATGGTATAATATAGCGGTATAAAAAACAATTTGAATTAAGGCAGAAACATATCTTGTAAATATATTAAATAATAAATTAAATTAAATTAAATAATAAAATAAAATACACATATAGCATTTAAACAACTTAAGAAAAACATGAGTGACACTGAGTCATGTTTAATAGTAGGATATGAGAAAAACCCATCCCCCTTCAACACCACTGAGAATATTACCACACAAAAATTTTGAAAAAACACCACAAAACACCAAATCAAGCAATAAAGGCACAGAGAAACGAAATGAAAATATTTCAATAATGATCATAAAAATATAATTGAAAACGTAAAATAAATTGTAATAACTTTTCTAATAAATATCACGTTTAAATTCAGGTAAAATAAGTGATTGTGTTTTCCGTTAAAAACATAAAAGGAACAACAAGGAAAAAAATGATACAAGATAACATACCAAAAATTACTAATAAATAAAATAACACTACGCTCTGTAAAATGATAATATTAATTTATTCAATTTAATTTTTATTTAACTGTCATTTCGAATTAGCAGCTGGTCGTCGTAGTGACGTCTGACGCCGGTTGTCATGGGAGCACATAAATTGAACACCGTCGTTCCAAAGCCATCATTTCACTCTGAGACATTGGAGGAGAAAGTTACACTCGCGACTTCTAAGAAAGTGAGAAAGCGCCCACTGATATAAAGACCCCTACTGACATCAGTTCACCTTTGTGATTCATTCATCATGGAACATGTGAGAATAGTAGAGTGTGAAGTCCAAAAAAAATGTTTTCAGTCCCATTTTATTCAACCAATCAACTAAATTTAGCTTCATTGGCGTTAACGTTAGCTGTTTGGCTAACTAGCTAGGAAACGTTAACGCTTACTCAGATGACTAGCTAACTTTTTTTAGCTAAAGCTAATTAATAATTACCATTTTGTTAGCTTAGCGTTAGCAAGCTTAGAGTTAGCAAGCTAACAAAATGCTTGTTATGTTTAGCGCTAGCAAGCTACATAACGTTAGTTTGCTACATAACGCTAAGCTTAGCTAGCGTTAGTTGGCTAGCTAACTTTTTCAGCTAACGCTAAGTAAGTTAGCTAAGTTTTTGTTAGCTTAGCTAGCCCATGCTAAAGCTAGCTAATACTAAGCTAACAAAATGGTAGCCTAGGTAATGCCAGCTACACAATGTTAAGTCTTGAGTAGTTTAAAGTTTGACAACAGAATTTGATTGAGTTTGTTCAGCAGAAAGAAAAAAGTAAATGTTGTATGTAATATTCAAATGTTTAGTGTAAAATGTTCATCAAAATGAGTCAGTGTTTACTGGTTCGTTATTTATTAAAAGCATTAACTGTAGCTCAGGTGTGCATTAGCTACCACTTCCGGTAAACTGCTTTCAAGATACAGTTTCCACTTTTAGCCTAATTTGTTTCTCCAAATTTTCCCACATCAGTTTCTTTATCAGTGTTTCTTTTTGTTGTTTTTGTGGTTTTAGTAAATCTACTGTTAAGATTTGTCATTGTAAAAAGTAAAGATTTAAAAGGTAACAAACTAACATTTACAGTAGAAAAGAGGAACAAATGTTATCTGGTGAAGGGAAACAGCTCCTTAGAAAAACGGTTAACACATTTATTCAGTTGTCTTAAATTAAGAAGAGTTTGGATGTTAATCATTTCAGATGTGTGATGTGCCGTCTCACCTCTGTGACCACAGCTACTGGAGGAGAGAGAACACCAGCACCATAACGGTAAAACATGTTTCTGTTGCTCTGTGCGGTTTTTACAAAGTCAAAGTAGGGCCCTACGAAATCCAATTTTTTTTGTCCTAAATTCCGTTTTATTTTTTCCTAAATTCAGTTTTTTCCTTTTTTATTCTTCTGAATTCCATGTTTTACGTTCTAATCATATTTATACACCTACAAAGTGACTGATGATGGAGTGGAGGGGAATAAACGACAGGGCCTTAGAAAAAAAATCTGTTTTTCAACTTCAACACAGTGCTGGGGTTCAGCAGAACTCTTGCTGCTTTGCTAATGCATTTCAACCTGTAAACGACAAAAAAAATTATTTTTCATGCAAAACAAAGGACCTCATATATTTCGCATTAAAATAAAGCAACAGTCTTTCTTTTGTAAAACAGAAGTGCTTCGCATTTTAAATAAACATAAAACATATATCAAATAGATAAACAGAGGGAACACCTGGATACAAATCTGATCTGTTAGTATGACCAAGACTCTGTTGGAGTGAGCATCTCGCGCTAGTTTGCTTCCTATCTTTGTTTCTGATGCGAGTCTTTGACTGTAAGTGGTTGTTATATGTGTTGTTGTAGGTCCACGCTATCACTGGTAAAACTTACAAAAAGAGTTGTTCTCCTGATTAAAAAAGCGTTTGGATATTGTTCTGCTCTAAACGTAGCATTAAGCGTTGAATCACTTCGGTGTTTTAGTGATTCTTTTCGTCATAACTGACCGCTGACTTTCTTCCTCTGTAAATATGTGTGTGATAAGCTGAGTCCCGTTTAAACAGGTGACACGTACAGGACGCTGCAGCAGCCGGAACTCATTAGAAACTATTGTTTTGATGTGTCTGCACACAGATATCACTGAATTCTACGACATTCCGCGTTTAACAACGGATTCTATTTTAATGGTTCAATTCCGCGATTCCGTCAGCGTTTTCCGCATTACGGAAATCATAGTGCCCTATCAAAGTATAGATCCTGTTATATTGTTGAACTGTTGCTGATTAGAAATATTATTTTGGACATTAATAAAAGCACATTATTAATTATTAATTCAGTTAATACTTATTAGTTAGTCCCAGTTAACTCCCTTTAAATGGTACCCCAGTGTTTTCATTATGTAGTGAAGGCACATTTCCTTTATTATAATGATTAATAATAATAATGTAATCCAATAAATGTAGATTTTAACATGAAGAGCATCAAGTAACATTTTACTGCAGAAACAGTTGATATCTGTAGACTGTCAGTGACTCCAGCTTCATCCATCTAAATCAAGCTCTGGTGTTATGGTCTCCACCCCTGAAGACTGAAGCGTCACAGCACAGTCCTGCAGCTCGTTGAGTGGAGACCTGATGTAAACTGTAATGTGTTTCCACCTCTATTGTCAGTTTAACTTCCTCCTCTCCATTGTTACCATTGCAGCCAATCCCATCACAGGCCCATGTTTTCAAGATGTGGTTCTTTTAGTGATTCTTCATGTTGTCCTCTGTCCTTCTTCTGGGAGCAGCAGGGACATGTGTGACGGTGCACACCGCCGACCCACTGATTGTTT
>JAUYWH010000003.1:19462369-19488504 GCA_034779795.1 Ctenopoma multispine | reverse complement strand
CAGATGATCTGCGAGCAGCTTTTGCAGCACGAAGGTCATCCATCACTGCCAAGAGGGAGGTCTCAGTTGAATGTCCTCTCCTGAAACCAGACTGAAAGGGGTCAAGTAGATCATGCGTATGCAAAAATGTAGAAAGTTGTGCCAGGACAGCGCGTAAGGATTTTAGAAAGAAACGGAAGGTGGGAGACCGGGCGATAGCTATCTAGTAGGGAAGTACTGTATTGAAGTGTTCGATGACTGAAACAAATCAAAGTTTTTCGCTCAAAGTTAAGTCTGGATCATGGCTTTTTGTCACTCAGACTTAACACTAGGTGTCTGTCTTTCTGGCTTCATGCAGACATAAGGAAACATAGCATCGTAGAAACCATTAGCTGTCGATTTTCATTGTGTTTCTACTGAAACATCTTTTACATTTAACAGTTTTATTTCACCAGATGGTGTTTATAAAAAACATGGTGTCACTCTGAAGTCTAAAACATTAGAACTTAAGCTAATGCCCTCCAGTGTGACTCCACCACCCACCATGACCTCAGTGATAAACATATAGTGGATTTTTTTTAACCGTTCTGAGAGTTTCTCCTTTTTCTAAAAGGTCTAAATTCTAACTTTGGAAGTGTAGACTTCATGGTAGAGCAGCTGTATTGGATGGTATTAATTAAGCAGATCTGTGTTTTCCCAGGCTCCAACTCCTAGAGCGGCAGCAGAGGACAGTGTTCGTCTGATGAAGGAACTCTATCTGTTTGATGTTCTCCGTGCAGATCGCACCACAGCAGCACACGGGTAACACTTTACTTTATTTTACTTTACTTGGCAGACGCTTTTATCTAAAGCGACTCACAAGGAGAAGACACAAGCAATTAGCAATCAGTTTCTGTAAACACATTTCTCTTCCTGAACCCTCACTGGCCTTAATACAGAACTGATTTTAAAATTATTTTGTGAGTTTGTGAACCCTTGTGCATAAATCTAAATTATGATCAGTTTTTCACAGAAGTCCTAAGTTTGCATAATCCACCCTGTGTTTGCATGATCCACTCTGTGTTTGCATGATCCACTCTGTGTTGAACTTCAGTTCACAGATGGATACCTTGACAAATCCCTGTAGAATTTGCTTGTGCAACTCAGAATTCAAAGCTGGTTCAGAGGCAGCAAAGCGGGTCCACATCATGATACTGCCACCACCATGTTTCACTAATATGATAAGAATATGAAATACCATTGTTCCCCTGATGGTCTTTTGATGGTAGACATTGAATATATGATTATAAAGAGTCCTCTGGTGTGCATTTTTATTAATCAGGCTGGAGCTCAGAGTGCCTTTCCTGGACCACAGATTCACAGCATACTACCTATCTCTGCCTGAGGAGATGAGGATTCCAAAGGTCAGTTTTACTGTTGCCGTGTTGTCTGTCACCACTATTTAAATCAAGTGCACTCGTTTATTTAACTGAAGTGAATATTTCACTGATCTAATAGTCCTGCATGTCCTCTGTAAGCAGCATGGAGTGGAGAAGCACCTTCTGAGGGAATCCTTCAAAGGCCTCAACTTGATCCCAGAGGAGATTCTGTGGAGGCGTAAAGAAGCCTTCAGTGATGGTGTGATGTCTGTGAAGAAATCCTGGTACATGTGCCTGCAGGAGCATGTAGAGTCTATGGTATGTGTTACTGTAATAAC
This sequence comes from Ctenopoma multispine, assembly GCA_034779795.1. NCBI lineage: Eukaryota > Metazoa > Chordata > Actinopteri > Anabantiformes > Anabantidae > Ctenopoma > Ctenopoma multispine. The sequence continues at coordinate 19,486,829 of JAUYWH010000003.1, read as the reverse complement.
ACAGTATGATACAGCAGCTCATATACATTCTTACAGATGTCCTAGAAAAAAGAAGCCCATGATTGTCAAAGTGAAAAGACCTCTAAAATACAGCTGTGTTCAAAATATTACAGCATGCTGCTGATTATGTGTAACTGAATCATTAACGGAACATAAAAATTATGGCAGTGTTCAAAATAATAGCAGTATGGAGATTAATTATTGAGGTTATCCATTCTATGAATGAAGGTGTCAGCTATGGTCTTTCTTTAAAGGAAGGACATTTGTAATTACAAAATTACAAATGTTGTAATTGCTGGTTAGAGTGCATGTCTTTATGAAGTAAAGTCACTGAAACATTGTTCAGAAGAACAACATATGTTGAGATTGAATTGGAGCAGTGCAAATGATGGCTGCTTAGCTAAAATCGTCTCAAATGCTTTAAAATGGCTACCAAATCTGAAAGACGTGGAAGAAAGGGGAAAACTACAGTTTGAATGGATGAAAGAGTAGCCAAAATTGGCAAAACTCAACCAATTATCAGCCAGGAAAATCAAAGAAGGTCTAAAATTACAGACGCCTGAAGCTTGAAGTCAAGTTACTTGCAAGAAGCCCCAGCAAAGTCTCATTGTTGGAAAAAAGATGTGCTAAGGGGGTTACAATTTCCCAAAGAACACACTGACTAGCCTGAAGAGAATAGTTCAACATTTGTGGACTGATGAAAGCAAGATTGTTCTTTTTTGGTCTAGTGGCCGCACACAGTTTGTCAGATGACCCCAAAACACTGAATTTAAACCACAGTGAGGCTGTGAAGACAGTGAAGGTCTGTGGCCCAGGAATCATGATATGGGACTATGGTGTCGGGCTTATTTATTGCATGTCTTACGTGCTTGCTCAAGTGGGACTGTTGGGTTTTCTACATTATGTATATATATATTTATATAATGTGTAAGGTCTTAAACCTTACACTGTGAAGTGCCCTGAGATGACTTATGTTGTGAATTGGCCCTATATAAATAAAGCTGAATTGAATTGAATACCAGGGAGCAAAGGTCAGTTTGAACAGATCACAATTCTTTAAAAGGTCATGTTGCCTTGTGCCGAAGAGTCCACTGAATAGGTGTTTCAAGAACACAATGACCCCAGACACTCTAGTAAACTAGCAACATCTTATTTCCAGACCAACAAGACTGACAAGCGACCAGAGTGACCAGCCTGATCCCTATAACCTTAATCCAGTAGAAAACATGTGGGGTGACACTTAAAAATACTGTTTCTGAGGCAAAACCAGGAAATGCAGAAGAATTGTGGAATGTAGTGTAATAACCCTGAGCTGGTATTATTAAAACAAAGTAATTCTTTACCTCTTTTGGAAGTTTTCACCAGTCACAGTCCATTTAACTTAATCTTTTGGCACTTACATGTCAAAATGAGAACAGATTCTGGGTAGCCTAGTGAGCCAAAGGTAGAGTTAAGCAGACTTTAGAAACTGGACGTGGACCCTTTGAGGACATAAAACGATTTTTTAAAAGTTGGACCTAAGAAGTGGCTGGACGCAGGCAGGCAAGTTGACGTGGAAAGAGTTAAAAAAACAGAGGTTTGTAACCCGGGAAGCAGAATCTTACAGCTCAGGGACAGGCAGAGGTCCAAGTGGCCTGGTAGCTCAATGGGTTAAGCGTCAGACTGGGAAGGCTGCAGGTTCAAGTCCCAGCCTGACTCCTAGCCCATCACCAGGTGTGTCCCTGAGCCAGACACTCAGCACTAGCTCCCTGTAAGTCGCTTTGGATAAAAGCGTCTGCAAAGTAAAGTAAAGTAAATCTAGCGGAATCATATAAGACAGGTTGAGGCTGGAGAGTTGCTATGACAGTTTGACAAAGGGAGGCTGTGAGACACGTGACACTATGTAAAGTGAATGTTCTGGTCTTGATGTCATTGTTGCTTTGCTGCTGTGACACATGAATTTCACCTTTGGGGATCAATTTGTCTAATCTAATCTAATCCTAATCTAATCTAGTCATTGAACTGTAGCTGTTCAGATGTCAATTATAAGCACTGTAAATAACTTTCAGGTCCACGCAATAGCTGATCCCATCACATAACCTTTCCACAGAACATGTGACAGCACAGTGCAGCATATCTGATCAGAAGCTCCTGTGTAGCTCCACAGTGTTCAACCTGCTCTCTGTCTCCTCTCAGGTGAATGATGACCAGATGGAAAAGGCTCACAAGACTTACCCTCACAACCCTCCATGCAGCAAAGAGGCCTACTACTTCAGACAGGTGTTTGAGAAGAATTACCTAGGCCGAGCTGAGTGGCTCTCCCACTACTGGATGCCACGCTGGATCGATGCTGTCGACCCCTCAGCCCGCACCCTGTCTATCTATAAACCTGACAAAGACCAGTGATGGTCTGTGCGTCATGTGTGTCACTCAGTAATACTGTACATTGGCCTTCTTGATATATTTTGTGTGTGTCAGGCTTTAGCTTTGTTGAATTTTACTTGAATTTGTTACAGAACTCACTTTATCCTACAGAAAGTTTGTCATACTTAACACATTTTGAAAGCAGTAAGATGAAGCTTCAGCTCAGGATTGTGCATTGTGTGAAAATAATTTGGGCACATGGCAACTGACTCTGAGCTCGTAAATATGAAGTACATGCTCTAAACTGTACTTAAAGTACAAAAGGCAAGTACTTGACTAAGAAATAGATTTTTCTGGGCATCGGTCTGACTGAGTTACTCGGTTACTTTGCTTTAATTCATTAATGTCAGTTACTAATATTTACTATGTTAATTTGTGTTGAAATAATACTGAGGCCTTTTGTTGATTTGTTCCTCGTAAATGAGGTTTCTGCAGAAATCTAAAAAGTATTAGTATCAAAACATTCTTAGAATGCTTATTTTACAACTGTGTGTTATATTAATGAATAATTATTGCTGTGTCAAAGTTAATCATCACCATGCTGCAGTTGGTGGAGCAGAGTGGTTATGTATAAGTAACCATAAACTAGAGCTGTCAGCTACACCCGACACCACCAGGTGGTGGAAATGCTGTGATGTAAAAAGTACATAAATTTCCTCTGAATTCCAGTAGAGTAAAAGTAACAAACTGTAAATACTTCAAAACTCTTTTTAAGTACAGTACTTGAATTGTATACTTGAGGGAAATACTTAGTTACTTCCAACCACTGAACAGAATGAACAAATCTAAAAGCTGGACTGTGTCATGTGTTTTATTCTTGTTTTTAAGCTTTTTAGATCGACACTGGACTGCAAGCACTCGTGCAGTTTGTGTGAGAGAAGCCACAAAGTCCTGTGTGCAAGTCAAAAGAATCAAGTCAAAGCTTTTGAGCCGCAGTTAATTAGTTTTTTTACAGCTGTTTTCGAAAACCTACAGATGTAGAAGAATTGAACTGACGTGTCAGCTCTACACCTGCTGCTGTGTTATTTTACAGAGCAAACCTTCATCGCAACGTTTCAGGCAGGTTTGAATTCATGTCATTACTGTAGAGGTCGTCCATCACAGCAAGCACCTCAACCATGCAGTGATATCATTAGAGTTAATATTAGTTATCTTGTGTCTGTGTGATCCAGTGTTAATTTTGTTCTATGTGGAGTCATTGACAGGCTGTTACACTGGAGTTTTGTTTGTGTGAAACACAGTTTATTACTTTGTGTGTGTTTTTTATTTTTAGGTGAACATAGGTGATTGTCATCTACTTGAATCCAAAAATGAACATGGTGTGTGTGCAAGTGTGTGTGTGTGAGGTGTTCTCTGTGTGGTGGTTTGACCTGAAGCAGCACTATTCTGCTGCTCTTCCTGAAAAATGATGATAAATGTATTTTTCTAGCTTCATGCTGTAGCTCGACCTCATACTGAAGTTGAAACTGGTCATTTGATGACTGTTGTAGGCTGCTGCTTCCTCAAACTCATCATGTAGAGCTGCTCAAACCAAACAAGCTGTTGACTACTCTCTTATGCAATTTGTGTGAAGGACATTAGTTAGTTCAGGGTGCGGGTAAATTGTGAACCTTCTCACTGAGTAACAACTCTTGGATTTGGACTCTCTATGCAGACGTTGATGTGCATGTGTTTGTTACATAATGTTTCAGTGATGACAGTTTTTTTTTTTCAGCCCTTACGATGTAACATTAAAACTAAAACATACCTTGATTTGAGCGTTTCAGCACCATTAACTGCTGTCTGAATGCACTGTATGTGTTTTGTGTTGTATTTCTCTACGTTTTTTAGCTGTATGATTTTTGCCCACTCTCTGCCGTGACCATTATCATACTCTTGAGGTCCACTTATTGTCAGTTTTACTGACTACAAAAATAAATTCCACCTGCCAACAGTGAAACGTGTTGTTGTCGTGTCTGTCTACCACCAGAGTGCGCCCGTCCCTCACACTTCATGCTGGTGGGCAGCAGGTTTTCTCACTCAATGTATCACAAGGAATCACGACTTGCAAGCTGCACTTGAACCAGTAAAGAAAATAATTTTAATATTCTTCAAACCACTATAACATACAGGTATCCTGTCATATCAAACCATGTGTGCAGGTGGAGAACATGACTGAGCACCTGTCCCAGAGTGTTGTATCTACAGAACAATCTGTTGCAGTGAAACAGTTATGAGGCACTATGCAGTGACTTTGGCAGTGCAGTTTTCAGCATACCGCAGGGTATAGCCTTGCTTTGATGCTCCACAACAACCTGTAGTCTTTGTGGCATGGCAGATGGTTAAAAAGCTCACAGAAACCACTAACAATGATAAAGACACCACTTGTCCCTCATCTTGCCCCAGTATACCTCCTGCTGGGACAAATAAAAGTGGCACAGGTACAGCACTGCTACATTATTACAATGTGGAAACAGAATAATTTTATTTTACTAACAACTATACACAGTTCGGAGAAAACAAAACCAGCGTCAGGTTCCCCTGCCCAGATGAGGAATGGCTCAATGAGACGCAAGCAGGTGAAGAGGTGAGCGCTTAGCGGCGCTTGTCGTACGTCTGTATTGTGCTCCACTCGTAGGACTCTGCAGACAAAGACACTGTGTTAGCGTTTCTGCACATTTGACTGTGTCGGCTGCTTTTTACTTGAAGAGAACATACCTGGCTCCTCTTGGCTTCTTTTCCCCATCAGTCCAACAAATGAGTTGACTTTATGCCCTTCAAAGTGACAAAGACATCTTACTGTGAAACATTCAGACCTGTGTGTGTTTAGTTAATCTGAATCAGGGCCATAACCAGGAATTTTGAAATACTGAGGTGAAAAAGCACAAAAAATAAGTCTGATCATTTATAATTTATTTTATGGAAATATTTGTTGTATTTGTGTTTTTTTGTTTGTTTTCTTAATTAAAATCTTGTTGTAACCTCTGTAAACTGTAACTTCCAACAAAATGAACTAAAACCACAGGCATTAGGACAAAGCTGTGTTTCTCTTGAAAAATACACATACTCCTTCATACTTTTTTTTACCTAAAATTTCAGGACACATAGTGCATCGGTTTGAGCTTGTGAAAAAAGCTGTGTTTAAAGGTCACATGTGACTTTTAATCACTTTAACAAACAATGAAGAATGTGAAACAAAAACACGTTACAGCTCTTCAGGTGAATCCTGAGTGCCAGCGTGGAAAAGTATCAGAATCAACCTTCAACAACTATTACACACATAGATACAGTGTCTGTTGTGTTACGTCCGTTTTACACATGTTATTTTCTGTTCACAGAACTCCAGTGAGAGAGTGGGTTTTGTCAGGTTTGCTGGACTGTTGCATCACAGTGTGACTGAAGTAACTGTAATGGACTGTAACATATTAACATCATAATATAAAAGTATAGAGAAGACTGAGGGAGAATATCACATTACAAACATCTATATCTGCATTAATATAATAAGTCAAATAACAATATCTAATGATCGTCAGGCATCAGAACTTCTGACACTGACACCACCAAGCATAAGGTGGTGTTAATGTTAAGTGAATCTCACTGTGTTTTACTGTGAGGTTGGGGAACATCCTTGTTTTAAGTTAAGGGTGACATGCAGAACGCCCTCCATCCATCACAAGCGTAAACAATTCAGTTGAACTCTCAGATGTCCTTCGGGTATTGATCCCGCGCTCTCTCTCTCCCTAATGATGAGTGACTTACAGTCATGCCTGAGGAATAAATTAGGTGTGTACTTAGTTATGCTGCATTGCTGAGTGGGCGACTAATTTAGACAAAAAAAACAACAACAATGAAAAATAGAACAGAGAAAGGGGAAAATCCCTTCCCCCTCATTCCTTTTGCCTCTTAATCTCTTTCCTCTCCACACAGACATCTTTCCCACCGACAAATTAATGTGGTCCACTGTTCAAAAAGACACTAAAAACAATGACGTCAGGCACTCTGTGCTTGCTGTCAATTAATTAAACCCCATGAAACCGTTTGCCCACACTTTCTTAACTACTGAAACAGATATGAAAAATGCGACTCTGTTAGCAAGGATGTGGCTAATGTTTCCAATAATGAATCTAAATGTCTGGCTCATTCTACTTTAACTGTAACTTCTAAAGCTAAACAGCTGCTGCTTCCATGTTTAGTGTTTCACTGGCTTTACTCGTAAAACTCTTTTGATTTGAATGAATGTGATTTTTTTACATGGATGCATCAGACTAATTGTCAGCGTTGCTTTATTCAGTGAGTCGTTCTCTGAGGACACTGATGTCATGTTGTCTTAATTTTTTCTTTTTGTAGCCCACCAGGAGTTTTTTTTTTACAGTTGAAAACTGGCTCCAGCACTTTGTTTATTCACTTTCTGATATGTTTAACATTAAGATCTAAAAACCATGGCTCTCGCCTTGCACAGCATCATTTCCCAAACTTATTATAAAATCTTCTCGTTAGGAAAAATCCTACCAATGAGCATTCCTACGAGTGATGAAAGATTAAGCCAAAACGATCAAAAATGAGGTGACGAGGACAAATATTTTACACCACACTGTTACTTTTCCACTTCATGTGAATGATGCATAATGCACTCAGAGCTGGGGGTGGAGGGTAGGAGGGGTGGGGGGGTTCATCCTGGACTGAAATGGACTGAAATGAAATAGGTGATGAAAGTGTTACTTACTTTTGCGGGTGATCTGTGCATTTGCTGTGGGAGGAAAGACAGGACACGATTTAAAAACAGGCAGACAGAAGGAGACAGGATCGGTGTGGCACCGAGAATGAACTCTCACCCATGGAACGCTTCCCCATCAGGCCGATGAACTGATGAGGGCGCGGTTTTCTTGTCATCCTCAGGAGGATTTCTCTGAAGGGGTCGTTGGAAAGCCAGCCGTCCTGAGGGGGAATAATCTCAGTGAATGATGTATCACTGTACACTCCCTGTGTCCAGTATTATCGGGTGCTAAGATGTTAAAATCTCCATATAAACACACCATTCTGGACAAATAACTGCAAAGTATGAAAGCCATGAACTTATCTGGTCAACCAACTGACGAATTATCTTAATGTGGCACCTACACCACCCCCTATCCACCACAAACAGGCGCACACACATACTACACTGACTAATAACCCACAAGAGCCTTGAATTTAGAACTTTCATTAAGTGTTTCCATTTCAGGATATAATTTTTAAGTATGCATTAGTCTGACTGAGATCTAGTCCTGGAGGCCACTAATGCCCCACACAAGTTTTCATGATTTATTGTGGGCTTATTCATCTGCAGTGTCAACAGTCTCAGCTATTGGTGGAGCAGCTTGGCTCCTTTCCAGCTCACAATGTCAAACACAGGACGTGTTCATGTCAATGCAGCTCTCAGTGTACTCTCCACTTAAGGCTTAATTTCATTTTATTTAAGGGTTTATTGGAATGGTGGCTGTAGCTCTGTAGCAATCTCCACGTTCAAGGTTAGTGTTATTAAATTTTAAAGCCTTATTTTCTTTAAGACGGATGATATTTTCTACAATCTATATGTCATTTAAAAAGTAAAAAGTACTAATAAGTCATGTCCAGTACAGGCAGGACAGAGTAAAAATAAGTAAAATATACAAATATAAAATATTTTAAAAATGACATTATAATCTACATGTCAACAGTTGCTAGTGTTTTCACTTGAACGTTATTGCTTTTAAAAGAATGCAGAGAAACGTCAAGTACACATAAGACAGGATTCACATTACCATAGTAAACGGAGTTTTCTCACAAAAATCTTTGCGCTTTTTGTCCATATTTTGGTAAAACAAAAGTACAGTAGGTTAACGTACAATAACTTTCATCCACAATACACACCAAGCTATATATATAAGCTATTCATTTCCGTCATTTCCATTTCAGGATTTTACCCAATAATAAGACATTAATAACATTAATTAATTATAGCTATATAAAGAAAATATTTTGCTGTAAACTACCTGAATTTGATTACTGTTTGTCCAGTAGTCGACCTCTTCTTTTGGGTCGTTGTCCTCGCAGTAAACTTGGGCGACAGCGAAAAAAGTCACTAAAACTGGCAAAAGCAGGAACTTCATGATGCCAAACTAGTTTTTCTGCGCGCTTCAATTCAGTCAGATTTATTAAGTGTGTGAAAATACCCAAAGAAACAAACAAGCGAGCTAAAAAAAAGGAAGTGAGAAGGTTTTAGGCACCAGGAGCAGCTGTAGTGTGCGAGCACTGCTTGTCTCGAGCTCAGTAGTCCATAGTGGGTGCGTGCGTCAAAACGCTCGAGCGGATACCGCCACTGTCTCCAAAGCTCTCCTCGCGCTCTGACTCCGCAGCAACTTCGGTCTCGTGCGTTGTCCTGTCCAGAGAGGCTCGCGTGCGCTCCTATATAGCAGTCAGAGCAGCGTTGCTTAGTAACGGCATTACGGTATTATGATTACTCGTGTCCAGTAATTACACAGTGTATTCGGGTGATAATGATACAGTTACATTTACCACGCAAGCAATTTATATTTGTCATCACAAACTGTGATGTACTTCCGCAAGGGATCAATATTATTATACTACTATAATATGCAGTAATTGATAGTTACAATAGAAGTTAGCTCCTATCATTAAACATTCAGACTGGATATTAATAACGGTCTAATTAATCTGTTGATAGCCTCATGATCAATGGGCTTTCTGTTAACTTTTAGATTTACTTGGAAGAGGTTTTCTATACATCACAATAAGAATGGAGAGAGCTCACAGTTCTTTTATTCACTTTTCACTATTCTCGGTTTGAATTTTGATGTTTAGGGTTAGGCTCACAGGTTTTGTGTGTGAACAGGATGATCAAATCTGTGATGACGCACTTGGTTAGCTGGAGTCCATTAAGGTTTGTAAATCAATATTTATTTCAATCATGTAAATCTATTATAAATGTATCATTTTTATTTTGACTTTAGTGATATCTAATATGCCTCATGGCTTATATGTATAACCAAAGAAAATACTGTATACAAACCTCTCATATGAAATGCCTAATGAAAGGAGAAGGGCACGAGATCTGGGTATGTCACTGATTTTCATTGGAGAAATAATTTGTATTAAGTGTGTTATGTTCAGGATGAATAGACGAGTGCACTGTCACTCACACCTAGTTTAGTCTCCACACACCTCAGTTAGTGCTTCATTGACACTAAGTTAATTTTATTTACCCTTGTGATACTGCGAAATGTCAGTGTTTTCTGTGCAGTTGGAATTGACATGACATTAAAAGTATTAAAAGTATTCTGGTTAAAGATGCTTTACACAGGCTGGCTCTATTTGACACTGTTATTCTTTAGATTTTGTTATCATCATTTCTTAGGGCCAGAACTACTTTCAGGATCAGACTGTGACCATGAAGGTTTCTTTGTCTAAATTCCTGACAAAGTTGTGAAATTCATGTGGCACATTGTTGATGTGTAGAATTTTGTGAATATGGACAGGTTTACACTAATGCTCATTACTTATCTCACAGCAGAGAGGGGGGGCTCTGTGGTCAGACAGCCACTTCGGACTGGAATTTAATCATCCTCACAACTGTGACAGCTCATCCGATTAACAGACGGAAGGGGGAGGTGAGGAGAGAGAGAGAGAGGTGATGGAGCCGTTGGAACCATGGGAGGGAATTGCTGTGGAGGAGGAAGATCGAAAAGGAAGATGTAGGAGGTAAAGAGAGCAGGGCACCATTGAAGTTGGGACGCAAAGATAAGCAGTTATGCAGATTATGTGGAGAAATACAACATCAGTCCACTGACAATAGGGGTGCTTTCAGACATTACTACTGCATAAGTTATACAATCAGGTGAATGGTGCAGTAGGTCACTGTGGACACTCCTCGAACCGTAGCATCAAAACATGCTCATGTAATGCATGAATATATTAAAGAATAAGATGATTTTGTACATGGAATGAATCCAGAACAGATAATTTGTTAGAAGACAAAGCACAGCGTTGTGCCAGTGCTACATGAGCCGGAATTAGAAACTCCTGGTTCCCTGGTTTTATTGTCAATCAAAATAATATGTCATATTCCACACTGTCAAATGAGAGACAGTGGTACAGTAATTAAACTGACTGTGGTAATGTGGGACTATCACCAACTCTTATAGAACCTTATAGACCTGATAGAAAAACCTAAAGAAAACCATCATGTTTTCCTTTTTTTTAATTCCAGATGATGTGCTTATTGAAATGAGGCTGTCACATGTTCATTTATTCTGGCTTCACAATAGGATGGCATGCACTCGATTTTCCAGCTTGAGCACCTGATGGAGTCAATATGTCAGCTGAAAGAAGAACTGTTTACCAGAGACTTAGTGCCTTTCAAAATGCATTTGACAGTACTAAACAAAAAATGAAATTTTTTTGAATTTCTTCAATACTGTACTTGAAGTGGAGGAGTTTCATTTAGAGGACAGGAGCTGTTGGTATCCAAGAATTTGTGTTGGGTTTGGACATCTCATCGGGCTGAGATGGTGTGTTATGCTGTCTTAGATTTAGAGTGAAGATGTGAAACAGTTTAGTCTACACACATCTTCACATCATTACTGTCTGAACTGAAGAATTTAGATCATTTTTGCACGTAAGAGAACTTAACTGGATCCTCAAATAAAAGGACCTGAAATAATATTAGTGTGCAAATAAAGCTTCACTCTGCCGCTGCCATGTGTATGTGTGCAGGTCAGCGTACTGACTGTTGCTAATGCATTTTACTACCATTATATACTGTACTACTATACTACACAACACTTTGAAATACAGCCTGTGTGGTGTATGGCCATGGTTAATACCTTCAAGGTAGTACTGTTTTTGATTTATTGCTCATTAAAACTACCTCAGAGTTTCACTTCACCCCATAAAGGCCAAACTATTATTGTCACATATTTTATAAGTTTACTTAACACAAACACTGTGTTCCAGTGTCATCACTTTTATTTTACATTCATAAAACTACATATGCTCACATTTTACTCTTACCCTGTAAAATGATTTTCCTGTTGGTTGGTTTATGTGGTTTGCATTTTGGTTTCCAGGGGTCACTAGGGGGCATCCCAGCAAACAACTAATTAAATCTCACCACTATTTAATTGTTTAAACATTGAGTTGAATTACATCCCCAGGAACACAAATATCAGATAAATGCCAGATATGAGCACATGGTGAGAATGTGTCTTGTTTATGGGACTGGACTGATTCAATTTGTGGTCTGCTGCCAGTGGAGCCTGATGTTGGTCTGTTTGTCCAACACTTTGCAGATCACAACACTGATTTGCTAATAATGGCCCTCAGTGAATGATTCAGACTGATTCCGGTGATGTATGATCTTTGGGGCTGCAGTCAGCATTCAGTTTGGAGCTATAAACATCTGTTAAATGTGAAGGATGTTTTCCTCTGCAGTATCCTGCTTCAGCTTGGCTCAGCTCAAACTTATGAGGAGCAACAAAGGATAATTGGTAATATCAAATAAGGAAAACAAGCAGATATATCTCTAGTTTAAATATCAACACAGAAGAGAATCCTCCACTAGAGCAGGACTGTATGTTCTCTAAGGTGTATTTATGTTTATGCTGCCTACTGAATTTTAGTATCCTAAGAAAACCCATGCAGACATGGGTAGAGCAAACAAACTCCACATGTAAAGCACACAGCACCTATTACACCATTGTTCCGCCGTGAAATCGTCCTTCCGTTCGCTTCAGTTGTCCAGTCTCCATCCAAAACTCTGGGTAAATGTGACACAGGGTAACTGTGGGCATAATTTTCTTCTCAAAATGTTGTCACAGAGTCAGATTTTAATAGCAGTACAGGTGGATACGTGGCTGTGGTGAGTATAATAATGAGAGACACTGTTTGGGTTCAGTTTTATTCTGTACATCTTGTATATTTCACAAATGAAAGAACAACTTATTTTGCATATAAAAATGTAAATGTAACTAGACTCAAATGTCAGAAATACATAAAAACACTGTACAGAAAATTAACTAAGCACAATTATATAAATAATTATAAAAGTGTTTAAAAGAAGTATATATTGGGCTTTATATCCTTAGTCTCCTGTTCTTGTATTTTTTGACTGTCTAATAAATAGCAAGCACACATGAAATATTTATATGTAAATTAAACAGTGGAACAACTGGTTGTTGGAAAATTTCAGTCTGGACATATCTGCAATACATTTATAATTTTCTATGTGCCATATCTTTCTATAGGTAGTATGTAAATACTATGAAAAAAGTCATGTGCTCAAATATGTAACAAAACATACACACAAGTGCTGTACATTTCAGTAGGTAGTGAACATTCAGAGGTCTGTCAGCTCTTCAAACACAGAAATATTACTGTTAACTGTTACTTTGTGAGTATATAGCATTATAATTTTAAAACACATCTTTTCAGCACTGGATCAGAAATATAGAAACTTTCTGGAAGCTTCTGGTTTTACCTCTGAAAAAAAAGGATATAATCAGGTTTGGATTCTGACCAAAACCTGCTCTTCTCCTTTGCTGTTAAATTGCTTTTTATGCTGAGAGTTTGGTTGCATGAACAATGCTATGACCTTCTGATGGAGTTGGTCCCCTGGGTTCCATCTGGATAATGGATACTCTCTTGTGGGTGGCTGGGTGATGTGAAAGGAATATTGATAACTGACTGTCTGATATAAGGAGGGAACAAGCTTCACCATAAAAACTGCATTTAAACTTGCTGCACAGGACACATATCAGGTAACTTTAATATTCAAATCACTGTCAGTTTACAATGAGCAGTGACAAGAAAACAGGAAGAATGTGCATCTGTTGCAGAGGAGCATGACAATGGTTTGAAAAAACAGATGCAAAGTAGTACCCCTGGCCTGACTCATGCTGCAGCTTTAACAGGCCATCATGTTTATGCTTATTTAAGTTGGTTTTTTCTCTGAGTTGTTTAGCTACAACATGCTAGGAGCTCTACTATGAGCCATCAACAGTTCTATACTAAAGAAATAGGTTCATCATTTAGTTGTGGCATAGTGTGCAGTCAGTTACATGTTTAGTTGAGACAAGTGTAGCAAAAGTGAAAAGAGAGATGGGAAGCTTTTTTGTAGTTAAAATGATAGAGGGTCTTTTGAAAAGTATAATGACTATTGTGAAACTTTGCTCACTTTTAAATCCATCCATCATTTCCCCACCACTTATCTGGGTGTAGGTCAAAGTGACAGCAGACTCAGTAAGGTACCCCAGACATCCCTATCACCAAATGCTTCAGCTCTTCCTTGGGGATCCCAAAGCTTTTCCAGGCCAGATATTATTTAATCCTTCCAGTGTGTAGGTCAGACCCAGCTGGATGGGAAATCCTCCAGAAGGAGGCAATCAGAGGGCATCTTTGTCAGGGAATCCAAAACAGGCACAGTTCTAATTTGAGCTTCTTTTGAAGGTCTCCTTAAATGCTTCTGAGGGTGAAGGAAACTCATTTCACCTACTGGAATCCACAAACTCATATATTTCAGTCAGTAGTGAGTAGTGAGAGTTGGAACATAAATTAACAGGTAGAGCTTCTCTTTGATCTCCAGCTCCCCCTACACTATGACAGCCCCAACCACTCACATTATTGCTGCAATTCACTTTTCTTGATTTGTCACTTTATTGTGACACAGTACTCTGTCCTTGTGCTCTTACAGTAAGAACTTTGTTTCCCTAAGGAAAGACAAGAAAGACTCTGCTGCAGTAAGGGCTGCACTATGCCTCAATTGAATTCATTTTATTTATATAGTACCAAATCAAAACATGTCATCTCAAGGCACTTTACACTGCAAGGTTTAAGAATATGTATATAACTATATACACAGAATATTGTAGAAAACCCAACAGTCCCACTTCAGCAGCACTAGGAATAGTGGAGAGGAAAAACTCCTTTTAATGAAGTCTGTGAAGATTCCTTTTAATGAATGAAACCTCCAGCAGAACCAGGCTCAGGATTTTTCTGATACTCCATACTTTGACTTAACTATATTTTAAAGGTAAATATACTTTTACTGCACTACATTCAGGTTAATAATACAAAATAGTTAACTGATCCCTGGTGTGAAATTCATAGACTACACAGCATCACGTAGACATTCAGATTATAATTTATCAATGAAGTAGGTAAATTAGATTCAAAACATATGATCAGCAAAATAGCATAAAACCACTAGAAATAAGCTCCATCATCACCTGCTGCAACATTAAAATAATGGACACATGAATGAATCACTAATTACCCTAATGCATAGCTAACTCTGTTCTTCTGTTCCCTGCTGTTCTTTTCCGTCTCCTCGTTCAACTCACCTCCACCGGTCAAGACAGATGACTGCCCACCCTGAGCCCATATTCATGAAATCAGCTATTTTGCAAAAAGAGTACATTAACTTTAGGTTAATAGCCCCAAATTATGTTTATTGGGGCAAATTATGTTTATTTATTGAGTACTTCTTCCACCACTGACCACAGTATAATATGGTGCATGAAAGCGTGTGGCCGCATTTCACTGGTCATTCATCCAACTATGGTTGGAAAACAATCTGTCAGACAATCTAGTGAGTTTAGCTCTTCCCAGACCCTCAAGAATAATTTAACAACCACTATGTTCTATAAATCTGGGTTAAGCTTTTTTGTGAGACAGTGAGATCTAATTTCTGGATACAGCACCTGGTGGACAGACTTTGTCTGTTAGAGTTCAGTCAAGCTAAGTCTAAGGATATAATTGCCAATAGGTTGTAGGATGTGACTGCTCACCTCTGACTGGTGCCGGGAATGTGGAATGGATACATTTACATAATGGTACAGCACATTTAAATTTTCTTAGTAACAGTTTCTTCTGATTCAATTTCACAACTCTGCACACATATTTACACACAATCCAGTACAGTTTCCCAAACTTCCACAAGTCCTGACTTTTGTTAAAGTGAAGTGACGCAAAGAGAAGTGGCTGTGCTTGGCCATCAAGCACTCAGGAGCACCCGCAGTGGGGTTTGCTTCTACTGTGAGAGGCGTTTGAACACATCATTGTAACACAACTGTGATGTTTACTTCACACCTTCAACTTCAGTTTGCTGTTGTTACCAACTAAATGTCAAGTACACCTATGAAACAGCAGGAGTAACGCACCAGTGAGGAGATGAAATCATGAGGGTGCTAGAGTGGGTAAAACAATAGCATTTATGTTATTCTTTTTACCTCTGTCACAAGTGGACACACACACACACACACACACAACACAAAATTCAATTTCATGTTTGAAGGTTGTGAGGACACTTTAATTTTCTTAGATTCAACAAGAATGAGTCACCCAATGTGATATCTGCAGAATCACACACACACACACACACACACACACACACACACACACACACACACACACACACACACAATCAAAACCGCTCTGTGAATAAAAAAAGGATTTTAAATCATCTTTGGTAGTTGCTTAGTTGTGACTGCCTTTCTGTAGCTGTGAAGGCTCAGTTCAGAGGAATTTGAATTACGTTGGTCCAGACGGGACACGTCAGCTCTAATTGGTGACTCTGCAGGGCACTTTCTGCCACTCATTTTTTACATGAATCACTTCTCACCTTGCTCCTCCTGCTCCTTTACTTTTCTTCACGTGTTCTGACACAGGACCAGGGAGATTCTAGATTTGTCCTATTGGCCACTTGACCACAGTTACAAGCAATGCTGAGCATGTGATTTAATAAAACTTTATATGACCAGCTTTCCATTTCCTTGGATTAAATGAGACCTGTAAAACGAGTGCTTGGTAAGTATGATGTTAAGCAATAAACTGTATTGATTTCATGGTGGATCTGCAGGGTTGCAGAGATAGGTTTTAATGGTCTACACATTTTATTGTTTTATGTTGTGAACATACAGTGCTTCCATACAGTATTCACTGCACTCTGAGATGAACAAACACCAGCGTTAACTGCTAATAAACTGTACCCATTCTACAAACAGCAAGTGTACAAGTATCAATTATGTCTTTTTGAAGGATCAGTATTTCTAGATTGAAACTGTAGTCATTTTAGAAAGAACTATACGCTCAGATGAGATAAAAATGGAATGTTGAGATGAGAATGGTTTGGTAGATGGGGACGAAGATGCATAGCAGAATAGGGTAATGACTGTGGTGTGGGGAAAGCTTCATGTCATCACTTCTGTACTCAGCAAACCCACCCCCAGGGCCCAATGGGAGACAAGAGAATAAAGAGCAATGGAAGAGGGGTGCAGGCAGGGACATAAAATGAGAGCATAGATCTGAGACAGATCCTGCTGCTGAACTTAGATAATAATCTCCATATAATAAAACCACACACTGAGGTGGTCAACCCTGCTCCTCAGCAGCCACTGTCCTGCTTGTTTTCCAACTATCTCTAAACAGGGCAGCAGCTCTCAAGGACCAAGGACGGCCACTCCTGACATAATGTATATGCTATGTATGAATGTCTTAAAGTTTCCAGAAAATGCATGTTTTCAGCAGACCATAGAGTCCTAGAAAGAGTGGGGCGTGTCACTGTTGTATTCTAAATTAAATAAATCTTGTATGCCATAGTACTCAAAATTCATTCTATACTATATTATTCTGTTACTCTATGTTACCCCATCCACAGCACAGCAAATCAAGTGTGTGTGAAGCTCACACACCTCTTTTGAATTTGAACCGGCTTATGCATTATGCAAGAAAGTAATGAATGTTTCTGTTAATAATAAGGTTAAAAGTGATGAAGCCAAGTGGGGCAAGGTAAAGGGTTAACTGATGTATTTTTAGATATCACAGATTGGAGTTACATGGGGCACAGTAGGAGCGGTCTTAGAATTCTATGGGCAAAATGCAGGGTGGTGAGATAGGTATTAAGGTATTAGGTATTAACCTGTTTACAAGACCATGTATTGCCCCAAAATGTCAGTCTGTGCCCCCAGGGACCTTACTCACTGGTTTATGGTTGACGAAGAGTTAGTATCACTGGTATTGTCTGGAACTTTCAACCACTGAGCACTTATTTACCTACATTTGGCAGTAGCTGTAACAATCTGTGTTCTTCAGAACAGCCTGCCTGCAGTAGCTTTAGTTAGCATACTAGTGCTATGAGACAGTCTCTCTCTGTTCATGCCATCACTGCATGTTATTAAACTTGTGTCTTCGATCTCCCTGTGCTTTGTCCTCTCTATCTATCTTTCTCTCTCTCTGTGTGCTTTTCTGCAGGTGTCCTTGGCTTCGGAACTGTATGATTTCAGTTTGCAGTCGCATTTATCCTACCAACCTGCCCAGTGTCTCATCTGCTGCTCCTTGTTGCTGTTAAGATCTGTGTGGCCTGCTGTTCTTTTATCTCTCCTCTTTCTCACCTCAACTGGTCGAGGCAGATGGCCACCCACCATGAGCCTGGTTCTGCTGGAGGTTTCTTCCGTTAAAGGGAGTTTTTCCTCTCCACTGTTGCCTAGTGCTGCTCAAGAGGGACTGTTGGGCTTTCTATATACTTTTGTATATGCTATATACTATATATTATATATGATACTATACAGATAAAGATGAATTGAACTGAATAAAATGATGTATTGTAGGCCAACGGCTCCCAATAAACCACTATAGTAGCTACAAACTGGGATGGCATAATGGTGCAATTGTTATTGTTGCCAAATAGCAAGCAAGAGGGTTTGGGCTTTGAATCCATGAGCCCCTGTGCAGATTGACATGTTCAGTTCCAGTTCCCGGGGGTGTTCAAGGGGTGCCATGAGGTTTTATCAGAGTGGCAGGGGTGTGGGCATGTGGGGTTGCTCCCTGAGAATTAATCCTGTTGTATTTTTTGTGTTTGTTTCATTTCCATTTGGGGTTGAACTGGTTGGGAGTTATAATAATACAATATAACCCTAATAGCGGGAGCAGCTGCCCCAATCTTCTTGGGGGATAAACTTACACCCAACACCTGTACAATTCAGGAATATATGCCTTTTTCATTGCTCCTCTGCATGTACACTGAACATAGCAACTGATCAAAGTGTTCTGAGAAGATGTGGAGTATGCATACAGACAGTTGAGCCTGTGGTGCAGTCACTGGTATATTTACTGTAGCAGCAGGTTCACTTGAGTGACAGTAATTAACTGAAGGATTTCCTGAATAGTAATAATGGTATTAAATATTTAAAAGTCAGTTATATTGGAAAACAACACAATGTGAACATGTAAAACTAGTTCATGTCCAGCCACTTAGAAGGAGAAAATAAATCTGAAGACATGGAGTCTGTATACAGAATAAATTTAATCTAAATGTTTTGGCACAGCCTGATTTTCATAAATATCAATACTAGTGAAAGTCAGTAATGAAGTCAGCAAATGTGACTCAGTCTTCTATACGAATAGCTGCACCACTGAGTGAAGTCACTCGGTTGTTTCCACGATCAATGACAAAGAGGACGAAGCCCAGACATTATCAATCACACTCAGACAGGGAAATACGCAGTAGCTCCCCTGGCACTGCTACAACTACAGTGCGGACACAGAGTAAGAGGGTGGGAGGGTGTGGTCCACACGAAAGTTCCTGCGTCACAATGTCTGTGTGTTCCTGTAACCATATTTGACAACCACTTTCTTTACTCAATACTTAAATGAAGCAAGATAATGTTGTTTACCTCCTGATTGTTTAATCCTGTCAGGTCAGTATGAAATACAGGCTGCAAGAACCACAATCCATTGAAGGGAGTTTTTCCTCTCCACTGTCACATGGTGCTGCTCAAGTGGGATTGTTGATTTTCTATTTTATTCTGTATATACTTATATTCTGTGTAAGGTCTTAAACCTCACACTGTAAGTGCCTTGAAATTAATTCTGATGTGATTTGGCACTATATATACTCTATACAGTTAAATTGAAATTTAATTGAATTTACATTAAAGTTTATATTCTGCTGCTGCCATCTTTCTTCAAGGACACCCACCTCCACTTTCATCACTACAGGTACTATATAGTTAGATATTTTTCATCATGTATCGATATGTGCTGTCTTCAGCTTGCCTTTTCTTTATACCTACACAAACCAAGGTTACCCCCTTGGACTATTTCACCCTGAATAGTTAAGAGATTTTTGTCAATATCTGATTAAAGATGCTGCCAGTCTCTGCCTACAGAATTTTTCCACCTCCAAGTGTTTGTCAGGGTCTCATGTTCACATTCAGTGGAAAATACCATTCGCTAAAGGTGCTAAAGGCCACAGCATGATGGTAATTTCCAGAGGGTGACATTTCACAGGCTGGTTTGTACAATGGTTTGAAGCATATAGAAGCTCTGCATTTATGCCATTCACTGCCTTTTATGTACATGAACGTGTTTGATTTTCATGTCAATACGTTACAGAGGTCAGTTCTAAGAGCAGACGCCTCCTGATCTTTGCATATCTCAGCACCGATAACTTAAGCTTTTAAGCAGGGGTGGGTAGTAACAAGTTACATTTACTCTGTTACATTTACTTAACTTTTTGAAACAAATGTACTTCTAAGAGTAGTTTTACAGCATCATACTTTTTACTTCTACTTGAGTAGATTTGTGAAGAAGAAAGCTACACTTACTCCGCTACATTGGACAACACTCGACTCGTTACTTTATTTTTTTACCATTCTACCAGCGAGATGTCGTCTAAAGTTGTGACGTTCACGAACGAACCATATCTATTATACAGTGCTTTAACACGAACGATGGGATCCGAGTTGCGGGTGGATGTACTGTGATTCTTGGCTGTCCTTCTAAAATTAAACTTCCATTTTAATATGAAATTACAAAATAAAAGCAATCACCTAAATTATCTAAGCAAGTTACATATTGTTCACAGAGTGTACTGATGAACTGGATGAATTCAATGTACTTGAATTTTTACTGTATTGTTAAAGATGTTCTTTTACACAAAGGGTAAATACAAAATAGTGATCTCATTGTTAAAGCAGACTTGTGAAATGTTTTTATGAATTCAGATCAGACATTAAAATCTAGTCCACACAATATTCTACAATATTTCAAACTCAGATAACCCATTAATAAAATATATATTGGTGGGATGTTTAAGTTTGAATGGTTCTGATCCAGGGCGGCACGGTGGTGTGGTGGTTAGAAGTGGCTAGAAGGACCCCGGTTCGATTCCCGGGGTCGGCCGGGTGCCTTTCTGTGTGGAGTTTGCATGTTCTCCCCGTGTCTGCGTGGGTTTTCTCCGGGTACTCCGGTTTCCTCCCACCGTCCAAAGACATGCATGTTAGGTTAATTGGGCGAACCGAAATAGTCCGTAGGTGTGTATGTGAGTGTGCATGGTTGTTTGTCACCCCCCGCGACCCGATCTCGGATAAAGCGGTAGATAATGGATGGATGGTTCTGATTCAAATCTTAACTCTCCCCAGTCCTAATTTGCCAGATAAAATGAGTAACCCCAGGCTGGCGTCTTAAAAATAAATAGATATAAAAATGAACAGACTTTTGAATGTTTAATTTTTAGAAATGGATCTTCACAATCCTTCAATCCAACAATAATTTCACCAATGAGATGTAGTAATGCAGTCACATGACCACACACAAACTATAGTGGCACAAACTCTTTACACATATCAGTGAAGATTCTCAGTCATCCAGGTGAATTTATTGAAAGTTGAGTTATGGCAACTGGGATTTTTTTTGTTTGGTTGAAGCTATTTGGATGAGTAGTGAAATGTTTTAACCTAACAAGAAAGAAATCCAGTTGCCATGACTTAACTTCCAGATATCCTTACACATGGAAATTTGTGTTACTTTTGCCTTAATTTGTTATTTTGTAAAGATGTTATTTATTGTTACAAATTTTATTTTTTGGAAATACCAGAATATTCTCACTATTTAATATTTTTTCTCATTATATAATTTAAAAAAAATGAATCAGACATTATGATCAAACAGTTACTCAGTAGACTACTTGAGCAGTATTTTCACTATCCCACTGGTTAGTGACTACTATATACTATGACTACTTTTTACTTCTAGTTGAGTAATATTATTTTGAAGTAACACTACTCTTACTCGAGTACAGTTTTTTGCTACTCTACCCACCTCTGCTTTTACCATACCACTAGAATTCTGTATGAAACAGCTATCGTTTGCTGGATAGTTTAAGATACAAGGTACTAATACCACCAGTAATACCTACAATATTGCAACTTGATGTATGAGTCTGCTGTGGTTGATTTAGGCTTTTTTCAAATGTAGATAGGTATAGGAAAATCACAGGAATCTTGACAGTGCCCTCGGACTACTGCCAACTGCGCCACAGTCGCCATAACCAAGCCTTAGCATTTGTGAGTGCATGTGTATTTTCTAGTCTGCTTTATTAGCTCAGTGTCTTTGGTGTGAAACACCAGCCATTCATTATGTATTGTTATTTTTTTGTTCACAAATCACAAACTGCCTCAATCCAACTGCTCATAGAAGCTCCCAGCCTGTTGGTTCTCTCCAAAATGTAATGTAAAATGTATTTGGAATATTCAGTGACAATGTGGAAGACCAGGGACCACTGTCTCTAACCAAGACTTGAGTGAGATTGAGTTTGAGTGAGACCTGGATGCATATAGCTCTGGCAGAAAGCAGCTTTTCTTTCTTCATCTATCACTATGGCCAACATTGAAGACACGTGCCTAATGTGCACTTTAGTATTATTGGATGTTGCTCATCTTTCTCCTGCTAACTGAGCATATTATCTGCCTGTAGCTCAGGCTGTCCACATTGCAGAACTTAAGTCTCAGTACACACAAAAAAAGCTCAGTCACATACACTACATTATCATTATTATACATATTACTATTACACTTGTAATTCCCATTTAGTTTCCCATCTTGCATATAAGATTCTTTACAAATGCTCTTACACTTTCTCATCTCTCCATTCCCACTTGTCTGTGTGTACTTTTCCTGGACTGTGAAGAGCTGAATGATGACGACAGGTCATATCCACACGTTCACAGAAAAATTAAAAAAATATAAAATTATGATGTGTCAGGACTCAGACCCAATAAGTAGACCATAACCAGAGAGTAAAAATAATCACAGGAGTTTATTGTGAGGATAAACAATAATAAATGGTGCAAATGACAATGAGATACGAGGGGGCAAGACTGTGGGAGAAACTAAAAGGCGAATAAAAATAAAACTAAACATGGAGCGGAGCGAGTGAGGAAAAGGTAAACTACACAGACTGGAGGATGGTTGAGCTGAAAACTAATAGTGAAGAGACCAAAACCGAACCACTTACCTAGGTGATGGTGAGGGGGAGAGTCCAAGGAGATCTTGTGGCATGAGTTGAGTGATGACTCATCTCAATGACTAGCATGGAGTGAAGACAACTATGAACCAATAAGGGAGGGGAGTAGTGAAGGGTGATAAATAGGGAATGAACTAACGGGAGCTGGGAACAATCAGTGAGGGAAAGGTGAGGTGAGAGTATGACCAAAGTGAGTGAGAAACAACCAGGTAACCAGGAAGATGGGCCAGGGAGTGCGAAGTGACATGATGTGGTTGTTCTGACAACAGTTGCACTGTTAGATATCAAATGAATTAGATTTGAATTTGAAAGTGCCCCAGATTTCATTTTAACAAAAAACTAATCTGATTCTATTAAATCACATTTCTGACTAAGTGATTCAGAAGATATAATTGTTGCCACTTCAATGTGCATATTGAATGTAGTCCTAATGATTTCAGTCTTAGCAGTTTTTAAATGATTTTTTAAAATTCACTTGGGGTTCTTCTGCCTCCACTGTGACTACAAGTAGAACATTTGACCTTTATTGCTTGAGAGAATGTTAAAAGTTCATCTGCCTGCACTTTTTGTCACAGACAAAAATATGAGCATCAGTCACAGACAAAAACATGTCTATAGGAGAGATGAAAAGAAACAAGTAGCTCAAAATGAAATTACATCACTTAAAATTCACATGTTTTAGATACATTTGACCTTTGGGCTGACCTTTGGGCTGTGACCCACCATCTGGGAAATATAAAGCTTTTGAGAACTGACTCTGGTGGTGAATCAACATAATAGTCAAGTAAACAAAAAAGAGAAAAGCGCTCAGGGGCTACAGGTTTAAGCCTAACTGATAATATAAGAAATTTTATTCTAATGTACAGTAACTACTGATTTGGTATATAAACAGGTGTTAAAGATTCAAGTTTTTTTATTTGTCACATAGTTATACAAGCACAGCACGTAGTGAAATACACTGATCTGCCTATTTTTTGGACTATGATGAGGTGCTGTACCTGTCCTTTAAGGTATTGCAATGGGGGCCATTGTATGGCCAATGGCCATTGTAGCACGGAACCTTGTGCCTGATTGCAGAAGTTGAAATAGTCCATTACTGGGGTCGGATGAGTCTTTGACTATCCAAGCTGCTCTAGACCTATATCTCTGGATTAAATGTCCCGTAGGGAAGGGAGAGCAGACCTGCAGCAGCATTCTGCTGCACGGATCACTCTTTTACTTTTACTTTACTTTACTTGGGAGACTCTTTAATTCAAAGTGACTTACAAGGAGAAGACACAAGCAATTACCATTCGGTTTCTGTAAATTCTGAGTTACTACAAATTAGAGCCCTGATTAGACCCAATTTGTCAAGATAAAGAACATTCTAGGAATTGTTAAGTGCTAGGCAATTTCTTATGTGAATGTGTGTGTTAGACTCATTTGAAATAATTTTTAAACAAATTAGTTTTTGTTTTTAAAGGTGGTGATAGTCTCAGCCAGGGACAACAAAGGAGAATAGACTCGATTGGGATCAGAGACCCCGTGAAGAGGGAATTTTGAGTCTCTTCTCATTTGCAGATCTAAGAGGAGTGTCGCTTGCTAATAGTGTGTTGATATCTAGATCTTTATAACCAGCAACATAAAATATATCTTAATTGGATGACCTAATTCTCAAATAAATTTGCAAAATAAAGTGAAAATGAAATAAGACCTCTCACTATAGCCAATATTCACAAAACTAAAAAGGTTTACTTTAGGG
>JAUYWH010000003.1:19436577-19448803 GCA_034779795.1 Ctenopoma multispine | reverse complement strand
ATTGATTCATGTTTGTGGCTGTAATGTGACAAAATGTGGAAAAGTTCAAGGGGGCCGGATACTTTCGCAAGCCACTGCAGATACAGTATGTTACCTAATGTAGGTGTTGGTTTAAAAAGCTTTATGTTGTGAGAAAGTGAGATTTGTAAATTTGTGTTTCTTGTGCCTTAAATTGTTATTTTGTAAAGATGTTATTTATTTTTACCATTTTTTTTTTTTTTATTATTCAGAAATACCAGAGTTTGCACATTATTTTATATTTTGGCTGTCTAAATACATATATATAACAAATAACAAATATATAAATAAATTAGACAGTACGATAAACAGTTACTCTACCCACCTCTGTATGTATGTAAGGGCTCCACTGTTTCTACAGTCTGGGCATAAAGTGCTGACAGAACCAGGCACATCACACTTAAGAACAATACACATATCCTTTTTTTTTGTTATATTCAACTCTAGAAAGGATTCAAAGCTTTCAGAGCATCCATTTTGTTTCTAGAATTAAATACTATAGAATTCGTCAGGGACATTTTTTTTGAATACTGATGTAGATTTACATCCAGTGCAGCACCCATCAGCTGCTGCAGCATCAGTATAACCCACACCCACTCAGTGGCACTTTTGTGTTGCTTCAAACATTTCAAATTTTAAATAATACATTTTACATCATAGGTATATTATGATTTGTCTTCATCAGACCTGTAACTGTTACAGATATTCAACACACTGTTGCTTCTTTATAGGTATGACAGCACGAGGAGAGCTGTCTTTGCTGACTATGCTCCTCACATTTTCATTCAGATTTAATATTTCAATCAAGTCTTTTGATCAGAATGATTGTCTCAGAGCAACAAGCTGCTGAGTGACATGCTGCCTGTCAAGTTGACTGACAGCTATCAGGAAAGCTTTTGCCAGTCAATTTCTGGAGACAATGAGTGGAAGCTGCTTGTGTTTGTTAAGTCTGTGTCCCCCACCTCCCCTGGTCTCTGAGCTAATCATAAATCAAATAGATTGGACATAAAATGAAAGAAAAGCCTTCACTTTACTAATGGTAATCAGTTCCATCACAATACATACAGAATGATGCCACAGTGAGCCTCAATGTGCAAGACAAAATGCTGATTATTTCTTGAGACTAATTTAGTTTGAGTTTATTCTGTGTATGTGAATGATGACAATGCAGTGATTGACATGTTCTGTATCTATTTATGCAACTCTGATTGCTTATTTAAGACAGATGGTACTCTTGCTTCAGGATCACTTGTACAGTATTTCACTTCTTTCTGTGATGCAAGGGACATTAGGTGGCAGGTGCTTGTGAATGACTTGCCCCCTTGGCATTTGTCAAAATATGGAGGAATCACAAAGCTGCCTGGTGTCTAAAAGTTAATTAGTCTCTGTGGGTCTTCAGTGGCTGCTCAGATACCAGGGTGAGTCTTTTTGATGGGCTCAGTTCCAACTGAGACCTGACCTTTGACTCAGGCCTAACTCTACATAAGGTAATACAATTAATCTTCAAAGCTGTTGCATGCTGTTTCATCTGTCATTGTCCATTGATGAGAGAAATAATGGATTTTCTACATGAAGGTTATTTTACATGAATTATACTTTATGTATAATTATACTATATGTGTATATGTGTTCTGCTTATGGAATACTAAAGGCCTGTTAAAGTGTAAGTGTAAATAGGAAATGAGCCATCATTAAGGCTAAAATTCAAATGTTTACACTGGAGGATCATGGGATTGTAACAATTAAAATATTTCTCCTTTGGGTATGTGTTTAGCAGATTCCACAATGACTGATCCAGAAGATGATATTGTGTTTTGAAGATGATGTGAAAGAAACAAACACATAGGGTGTGTCCAGTAGTAGTTTGCAGTATAAAATAAAAGTAGAATAAAAGTAGTAGCATTAGTCCAGTATTGCCAGTATCTGTCCAGTGGTTTGTTGTTTTGACAGTATACAGTTTGGCAAATAAATAACAGAATAATACGTTTTGTTGGCATTTGTACATCACCACATTAAATATCACATCAAGCACTCAAGAGGTGAGCTAAGTCAAGATAAGATAAGATAAGATAAGATAAGATAAGATAAGATAAGATAAGATAAGATAAGATAAGATAAGATAATCCTTTATTAGTCCCACAAGTGGGAAATTTGCATTGTCATGTTTTTTGGGGTGAGCTGGACCGCAGAGTGAAGGCAAAGGGGCCAACAAGTGCTAAACACCTCTGGGAACTCCTTCAAGACTGTTGGATAACCATTTCAGGTTACTACCTCTTGAAGCTCATCGAGAGAATGCCAAGAGTGTGCAAAGCAGTAATCAGAGCAAAGGGCGGCTATTTTGAGGAAACTAGAATATATATATATATAATTTTTACACTGCATTATTTCACCTTTTTTTGTTAAGTACATAACTCCACGTGTTCATTCATAAACACATTCATTCATTCATCATTCATAGTTTTGATGCCTTCAGTGAGAATCTACCAATGTAAATGGTCATGAAAATAAAGCAAACACATTGAATGAATTGAGTGTGTCCAAACGTTTGGCCTGTACTGTATGTACGTACACCGTATATGTATGTATGTATTGCACATGTTGCATCAGAAAATTGCACTCATGAAATACTGCACATAAACTACCATTGTGTGTTGGGTGTGTGTGTATGTTAGTCTATGTGTGTGTGGTAGCTGCAAGGTCTTTGTTGTACAGTCTGACAGCAGTTGGAAGGAAAGACCTTCTGAATCTCTCCTTCCTTCAGTGGGTGCAGCAGCCTGCCACTGAAGGAGCTGCTCAGTGCTGTTAGAGTCTCCTGCATGGGGTGGGAGATGTTATCCAACAGGGATGACAGCTTAGCCATCATCCCCCTGTCAGTCACAACCTCCACTGGGTCCAAAGGGCATCCTAGAACAGAGTTAGCCTTTCGGATCAGCCTGTTCAGTCTCTTTCTGTCCCTAGCAGAGATGCTGCTGCCCCAGCACACCACACTGTAAAAGATGGCTGATGCCACAACAGAGTCATAAAACGTCCTCAGGAGCACTCCAAAAGACCTGAGCCTCCGCAGCAGGTACAGCCTGCAGTGAGTGGATTTGTGTTATGAGTCCAGTCCAGTTTATTGTTCAAATGAACAACAAGGTACCTGTAGCTCTCCACAGCCTCAATGTCCCTACTCTGTATGTTCAGTGGTTGCAGTGGAGGATGTTTGCGCCTGCGGAAGTCAACCACCAGCTCCTTGGTTTTTCCAGTGTTGATCTGGAGGTAGTTCTGCTGGCACCAGTCCACAAAGTTCCGGGTCAGTTCTCTGTAATCCTTGTCGTCCCCATCAGTGATGAGGCCGACTATTGCAGCGTCATCAGAGAACTTCTGCAGGAAGCAGTTGGTGGATTATTTAATACTTGACTTGCAAACTCTTTCCCTATACACTTTTATCAGCAGTCAGGTTATCAGTAAAAAACAGTGACTGGCAGCCATACATGTCCAAGTCAACACTGCTTTCACCATGATCGAGAATGACAGATGATGCTGTATGTTTTGGATCCTGAGCTGTCCCTCTCTTTATCCATTAATTTCTCTTCCGATCATTCTGGGGCTAGTTAAGTTCTGTCAGTCCAGAGAACTTTATTCTAAAACTAGTCAGGCTTTTTGAGGTGTTTTCTGGCAAAGTCAAATCTGGCCTGTTTCTGAGCCTGAACCAGTGTTCACCTTGTTATGAAGCAGTTGTATTTACATTCATAAGGCTGTCTCTTTACTATATTACTCTGTAGTTAATGAAACGGCTATATCCTCTTCACTTGACTAGATGTTGTGAAAGGGTTCTTCATCAGCATGAACAGAATTCTGCGTTCATCCAGTTTAGTTCTTGGTCTTCCGTAGTCTTTCAGGCCTTTTGCTGTTTCTGAGCTAACAGTTAGTTCCTTCATTTTAAGAATGGCCACTTCCAATGTTTGTACTATCTATCTGATGGGTTTATTGTGTTTTATCAATCTAATAATGGGCTCCTTTTTGGACCTTAGGTTCTAAGTTCCAATGAACAGCTACCAAATGCAAATGTTAATCTTTGCATTCACAACTACGCCCAGGCCTGTTATCTGCTTGATTATTCATAGAGGAATTGTCAGGTAGATATTCCTGAATGGTGGACCCAAATGCAGACTCTCAGGGCAAGAGAGGGCTGAAAACAGTACAACTTTATTAAGGATTGTGCACATAACAGAAAAGGCAAGGTTAATCAGAAAATCACTCCGAGGTGGCAAACCTCGAGAACCAAAGAGAAAGTGAGGGAGAAAACTGGAAGAATAGTGTGAAAGCTGGGAAAAGACAAAACCTAAAGAGGATGAGGGAGTGAGTGAAAGAGCATTAGCTGAACCCAAACCAACTTACAGAACTGATGACGGCATGTGCGAGGAGTAAATGGCAGGATGACGACAGGGTGCGTAACAGGATGAACTGACAAAGAAAAGTGAAGAGTGCAGAAAATAAATAATGAAGGGACTATTTAGAAATGATGTGCAGCTGAGGACAGCGAGCGAGACTGGAGAGAGGGGCCTGGTTAAGGTAAGGAGGAACATTCCATTATTTATGAGCCAATAGGTGTGTGTATGAAAATGGCTGTAATTTCTGATTAATGCTTTTCTGGTTAATGCTACACTTTTGTCAAACTCCATGAATCAAAGAGAAAAGCATTTACTTTGCTGAGTCTTTCAGTTAAACAAAAAATATATTTACCATTTCTTATCATTCATATTGGTTTGTTGCAATTTCTCAGGTGGCTTTCAACTTTTAAGTTTGTTTACCTAATAAGGTTGTTTGTCTTAAGCTTAGTACAGAGTTATGGAGCCTTTATTGTAAATTCTCTGCTACTGTGTGTCACAGGCATTTCCACAGGGAAAGATTTCAAGTGGAAAGATCGGAAAAAATTATTAGGTGTGTAAAGAATGAAAAGGTCTACAATGTAAGATGGGACAATGTTAAAAGGTACCTTAAAGACAAGTGTTAGAGATTTAAAATCAATTTTGAATACCACAGTGCAGTGAGATGAGAATAGAGAAGATGTGGATATTTTGACGGTCTGATGGACTTAAGTTTTGTTATGACATATTTCAAAATTCAAGATTCTTTATTTGTCAGATCCCTATTTTTAAGACTGTGCAAGCTTTACAAGTTCCAGTTAGGTTAAAGTAAAATAATTCAAGTTGGAAGTGTAAAGGAATATTTTAATAAAGAAATAATTATAATAATAAGGAATACTTTTTTATAGCAAAAGTAGAAAACCAGTTTCAGATTTGCCATGTCTTCTTGGGACTCTGGGAATAAAAAAAAAAATCCTGCTCTCTGATGACAAAATTAATGACTTTCTGATAAGAAATACCACAGTTAATCACAACTTGTGAATCCTTGAGAATCCACTGCCCACTTACTACAGCCATAAAAAACATGGTTAATTTAGATGAAATGTTAAGAATGCTTGATTCATTCTCTCATGGAAGAATTTAAGACATGCTGTAAGCCAGTGTTGTCACTTATTTTCACTGTATTATCCCAGAGGGAGACTGAGTTGCAGAAAAGCACATACAGTGCCCCTGCTTCCTGCTCCTCCTACGGTAGACGTATTGTTAATTCCTGTTAGCGACACAGATTTGTGTTTTGCTCTGAGTTGTGTTGTGTTTTATACATGGATTAATTAACTACCTGGGTTTAACGGATGAAAACTAATTTCAAAGTTGTAGTACACACTTACTCTACCAACTACTTTATAAAACAATAAGTTTTATTCACTCAGTGACTCACCCGCTGAGAAACCCACTCTGATAATTGGCAGCTTCATAGTCAGAAATGTGAGATTAGAGACGCCAGCGACCATAGTGAAGTGTATTTCTGGGTCCAGAACGGGCGACATATAGTAAGATCACAATTCACGCATTAGGTAATGACACCTGACTACGTTAGTTGGAGCTCACTAAAATTAATGTTGCATCGGTGTGTAGCTATGGTAAAACGACGTCGGACTCAGACAAAACTGCAATCAAATTTATTAATCAACCCCAGACCTAAATATAGTTACAATTAATTTGAGCACCTTACTCTTAGTCTCTCAGATCCAAATTGGAAAATTGAAAAAAACTGTTTTATTTGTTACCATCCTCCTGTCGAAAGAGCTTTGCAACAAACTGATGTCCTTGGGGAATCCATGCAGCTGGATCACATGCTCCAAAACCAGCTCTGCGGTGGTCTGTGCAGAGGGGAGTCCAGACAAGGCCACCAGGTGCACTTGGAGAACCGGTAAACGATGGTGAAGATGGTGTCCTTGCCGTCCACTGCAGGGAGTCCAGTGACGAAGTCCACCCCAATGTGCGACCAGGGCCGATGAGGGACCGGGAGAGGTTGAAGTGCTGGTGAAGACCCGGGCGCAGATGTTGCAGCCACCAGAAGGCGTGCTGTAAAAACTGGATGGTCCTGGCAGGGCAGGGATGTCCAGAGGTAAGAGATGAGTGCGCCCAGACCAAAACCTCCAGGCGACATGAGGTGGGGACATAGAGACGATTAGCCGGAGTCTTTGGTGGAGCCGGTTCTCCAGGCAGTATGGCACGAATGGAGCCCTCCAGAGGCCAGTGAGGAGGGGCTAGGATCCGATGGGCAGGCAGGATGGGCTCTGGGTCTGGAGGAGGAGAGAATGAAGAGGAGAACTGATGGGAGAGGGTGTCAGCTGGGATGTGGATGAGGTTTTGATAAACAGTCCAGACCAGGAATGGAACACGTGCTAGTTCTGGGGACCAGACAGCAATGATGGCACTCTGGTCCCCACACAAGGATGGTGCACGTGGACCATAAAACCCATGGGTTGTGAAAACTGAGGATCAGTGGTGACGAAGCAGCTGAAATGACAAGAAAAGAGAGCTGTTCTGAATGGACATGCACATACGGTATCTGGATTATATGATTCATGAATATGAATTATATGATTATGATATCCGTAGACTGAGGTGACAGGAAGGAAATGGATGACTGCTGAAACTCTCTGCGGCCCCAGAGAGAAATGAGAGAGAACACAATGTCTAAGCAGAGAGCAGGTGAGTGGACTTCCTGTTTATATTCTGTCCTAACTAATCCTGGCCTTTCCCCACAGTCACCTGATCTGCTCACCTGACAATTCTGACTTATGGAGTGGAAATTGATCATTTAATATTTTTTCCCCAAAACCTTTCTTGTCTGACCATGTTTTAATAACATTTGAATTTAGTATAATAGAAACTACATCAAATAAGAATAAATTCCACTACACTATATATTTGTCTGAAAATACTGTTACCAAATTTATGGAAATGATTTCATCATCCTTTAATCCAGTGACCTACACAGAGAATGGCAGTCATCCTAACTATACTCCTGTACAGGTTGATTATATTGCTAATAATGCTGCGGCTTCACTGCACACTGTACTTAATACTGCTGCCCCTTAAAAGGTAGTTAATCAGGCTAACTCCTTGGTACAGTTCACAAATCTGTAGTTTAAAGCAGATGAATCAGATCAATCTTGCTTAACCTGGAAACAGTTTTATAACATATAAAAAAGTCAGATTTCTTTTCAGCACCGTAGCCAGGCTGACAAAGAGTCAATGCTCTTTTGAGCATTTGATCGAGCATTTGAGCTCTTTTGATGCTCTGTTGAGCCTACGATTTTCTTATCTCTCGGTAGTGATGACTTTATGAATTTCTTTACAAATAATGTTATAACTATTAGAAAAAAAAAAGATCAGATCCTCCCTGCAATTGACATAGATGGACTCCAACAGCTCTAGATTTGTTTAAAAGACCTCAGTCTTTCTTAAACTGCTTCTTTCCTGTAGATCATGCGAAGTTAATTTCAATAATTCATTAATCTAAATCTACTATATATCTCTTAGACCCCATCCCAACTAGACAGATCAAAGATGTTTTACCTATAGCAGATAAATCTATCTCTTCTAACAGGCTATGTACCATAGGATTTTTAAGGTAGCTGTAGTAAAACCTCTACTCAAAAAAGCCTACTCTTGATGCAGTTGTTTTAGTCAATTATAGACCAATATCTACGGCAGCGTATTGCTGCCACTAAGAAAAAAAAAAAAGCCCAGTATCTCGTTTTAACCTGATACTTTAAATACATTTCACGTTTTTTCGAGATAGTTTCACGTTATGACAAGATATGTTTTACGTTGTTGTTTACCATTGTTATGCAGATGGCACCAGCTATATCTGTCTATGAAACCAAATGAAACTAACCAACTAGTCAACTTCAAGCATGTTTAAAAGTTATAAAAGGTTGGATTTCCTGTAACTTTCTACTCCTTAATTCACACAAGTTGACAAGACAGAGGATATTCTATTTGGGTAGTACAGTTCACCTCTCCCAAATGAAGCGGACAAGGAAGTGGGCTAGACTATATCAGTGACACCTGACTTTATTACAAATAACGCACATTTCATTCGAAATATTACTTATATTATATTTTAAATTATAAACATAGACCAATAAGTTGCACTTTTTTATTTATTTAATTGCGTGAAATTGCTAATAAAAATAGGTAATTACAAACAATTATGATGTGGAGTTGAATTGGTTTAGCCTTGACTTCTGTTAGAAAGGGAAATTTGTTGATTGTCAATTACAAAGTAAACACAGGGATGGAGAGAAAAAGGCAAAAGCAGTCAGGTGCCCAATTTAGAAAAAAAAGAAAAGAAGATGAGGAGAAACGGGCAAAAGTTACAGGTATGCAACAATGTTCTCTCTGTATGATTAAGGTATTCATGTCATTATGTTAATTAGTGGTATAACGTTAACTCTTAGGTTTGGTAGCCTTCTTGCTTATGATTATTGCTATGATTACCTTGCTAAAATAACACAATAAAAGCCTAATATACAAACCATCACAGAAATTCTAATGGTTTCTATTAAATAGCATTATGAACCATTAACTTTTTCCAGTGAAACTTTTACAAAATTCCTTATTGTAGTGTGTTTTGGACACTTTCCCAATAGGATTTACCATTCCACCCACCAATAGAATCCATCATATAACAGCAGACACTGGTATACTGCTGGTACATACTGGGGGTCGCCGGGAGGGAGTCTCGCCTCTATTTAGATTGATTACCTAGATGATATAGTAAGTGCTAATTTGAAGAATCTTGGAGTTATGTTTGTCCAGGAAATCTCCTTTACCTCCTACATAAAAGACATATCTAGAGCGTCCTTCTTCCACCTTAGAAATATTGCTAAAATTAGAAACATCCTGTGATGCTATATATATGTGTGTGTACATATATATATTCTGTGTAACGTCTTAAACCTTACACTGTAAAGTGCCTTGAGGTGACTTATGTTGTGATTTGACGCTAGATAAATAAAGTTCAATTTAATTGAATTTAAATTGAACTGAACTTTAACAAATGCACATCTCGCATCATATTAGCACTGATTAACTCTATATTTTCAATAGGAAAAGGTATTAAGTTAATTACATACAGTGTGAATAAAAAGTATTCACTCCCCTTGGAAGTTTTATTTTTTATAACATTATGATTTTTTTTTACAATGACTAACAGAAAGATACTGTTTTGGGTCAAAATGAGAAGAAATGTGTATGTTCAAAATCATCTTAATGAATTAAAAATAACTGTAAGTTTTCACCTCCTTCAAGTCAGTATTCAGCTGATGCACCTTTGTGTGGATATGTCTCAATCAGCTTTGCACATCTGGACATTGCAACTTTTCCACATTCTTCTTATGCAAAATTCTTAAGCTCTGTCAGGTTACATTAAGTCAGGCTACAAATTCTCAACTGGTATACTTTCTTGCCATTAACTGGACCTTCCATATACAGGTGTTTATTTTACCATCACTTACATTTGGATTTGTAATAAATTTATATGACTTTGTAGAGTTCTGTGTTCACTTTGACATGAAAGAGTCTTTTTCTGTTGACAAGTGTCAAAAAACAAAAAAGTCTAATTAAGTTTACAGTTATACAGATATACAATTTCACAGTTTAAAACTTAAAACACTAAACAACAAACAAAAAAATACTGTATTATAATAGTTAGAAAAACAGAATTAAGATAACTACTTACAATTTTCTGGTCTCTAGTATAAAATTGTCACAAATATCAACAAACACAATATTTCTAAGCAGATAAAACACAAACATGATCTTTCATGTCTTTATTGAACACATCCATTAAACAAACAGAGTGATGGTAGAAAAAGTAAGTGAAACACTTTTTTAATAATTAGTTGAATGCTTATTATGTAGCTATGAATGCTTCCTGTAGCTGCAGGTTAGACCTACACAACATACAGTAAGAATTTCAGACTACTCTACTATATTAAATTAATTATTCTGCTAGATGTCTCCACGATTCAGGAACTGTTTTGACGAACCTGTCAGTTTTATTTTTATTTTTTGACATTTCTCTACTTGAGCTACTGTCACTTTACGTTTTAGCATTTACTTGAAGCTGTCGCTTGTGGCCTTAGTGGCTCTATTTAGCAAATCTTCAATATTCCATATAAATATACTGGTTAATCTAGTGTTTCATTTTTTGGTTAGGTTAGGGACTTCACTCATGCATCAATGAGACTTTTTAAAAAGCAATGTGCTCCAGCTATTCCTGGGGATCTTAAAATGTTTCTATCAGTGATATAAATAGAATAACTCCACTGTGTTTTGGTTCTGCCTCCAGGTCTCATTCTAGCTGCATGTGAACAAAATAGCTACTGACATTTAGAACCACCTCAGCATGCTGCGTTCAACATGAAGGAGCAGAGGTGCCACTTAGTGTTAACTTCATTTACAAAAACTGTGGCAAAATAAATAGGTTGACTTTAGAACATCAATGACTTTGTCATGTCATTGAACAATAATTGTGACAATATATACATGCATTTATTACTATTGTATACATCTAACAATATTATCAATGAAAAAAGGCTTAAATGAAAACAAATGTGTATGTTCAAAGCTATCTAAATGAATTAAAAATAACTGTGTAAGTTTTCAATATCTGGACATTGCACCTTTTGCCCATTTCAGCTTCTTCTAAGCTCTGTCAGGTTACATTGAGTCCAGCTACAAATTCTCAGTTGGACTGAGGTCTGGGTTCTCACTCCAGAATATTAGCATTGTTGTTAAGAAGCAGTTAGTGTGGAGCTTTGGCTGTATGCTAGGGGTCTTGCTGATAAACAAATCTCCCAATCACAGTTCTCTGTTAGACTGCATCAGATTTTCCTCCAGGAAAAATGGTTTAAAAGTTCAACCCATTTCCAGAAAAGCTGGAAAACTGTGAGGTGTAAGTAAAACAGAATATGGCAATTTGTAAATTATTTAGTGTAAATAAGACACACACATGCTAATTTTTAATTTGATGCCAGCACGGCTTTTCAAATGAACCTGGGACAAGGGCAGAACAAGACTTCAGAAGTGTTAGTATCAAGAAAACTAATGATGTTCACTAACAAGTCAGCACCCAGATAAAACTAAGAGCCTTTCAGATGTAAAATGAATTGAGTTTCACCACTCTGTGAAACTTAACATAGGAATAATGTTTCAAAAAGTAAAATTTCATTGTCTATGGAACATAATATCATTGTGCTCTCCTCAAATGAACCTAGAGAAATCTCTGTATGCAAGGGACAAGGCAGGAAACCCACACTGAATGATGGTGATCTTTAGGCCCTTGAGTTTATTCTTAAACAGTTCAAAAGTCTGCATCCGTGATGGTATGGAGGCAAACCACATTCCTGCGTGTGTTACAACAGCATGGCTCAGTAGTTAAAGAGTCTATTTTAAAATGTATAATTTAAGTTGAAATACGAGGAGATGAGAGATGGCGGTAGGTGTCAAAGAAATGCTGATACATTGACTTCGGTCCTTATTAATAAAATGATATAGAAGACTCAGTCACTCCCCATCTCAAAACTGTTAACTACCTTAACATTCATAGAGAAGTGTCTCCTTCACTATGAAACTGTCCTCATATGTCCTTTGTCTTGTGTCGACGTGATCTCTTGTAGACCCTTCCAGCGATAATTTGTTATAAAACTCTTCATCTTCAATCTAGGCGCAGATCAATAGTGTGAGTAAGAGATGTGTGATAACAATTCAATTCAATTCAATTCAACTTTATTTATATAGCGCCAATTTACAACATAAGTCATCTCAGGGCACTTTAC
>JAUYWH010000003.1:19399464-19411225 GCA_034779795.1 Ctenopoma multispine | reverse complement strand
TGCCTTTGGCTTCCTACACCAAACTGCTCAGTCAAGCGCTGAGTGGGGGAAGTCATCGAGAAAGAACTCCTACCCCTAACCCGGTCTCCCTTGGCCCTGCTGGAGCTAGGGGGATCTGGGCCCAGCTGAAGGCCGATTCCAGGTTTGACTTCTTTTCCTCCTTCTTGGAATATGAGGACTACTGGACCGATGATCCTAAGTTCCAGCCTGTTTCTCAGAGACTGCTCCCAGACGGGACGACGACGACGCTTCTCCAGTTCCTGCTCCCAGGCGTGTCCACGTCCAGGTCACCGCCGCCTCTCCAGTTCCTGCTCCCAGGCGAGTCCACGTCGAGGTCGCCGCCTCTCCAGTTCCTGTTCTGCGGCGGGGCGTCGTCCAGGTTGCCGTCGCCTCTTCAGCTCCGGCTCCAGTTCCTGTTCCATGGCGGGGCACTGTCCAGGGTCCGCGGCTGCCTCCCACGGGCCGTCCGCCTGACGCTCCTCAGGGTCCGCGGCTGCCTCCCACGGGCCGTCCGTCCGACGCTCTGCGGGTCCAACTGAACTCTATTGGGCCCTTTGTTTGTATGTTATGTTCCCTTATATTAAAGTCTCTTTTGTTTGAACCCTCTCTTGTCCTGGTTTGCATTTGGGTCCACCATTCACAACAACCACAATCTGACAAGATCATAACATTTTATTACACGGAAATCACTTAGATGGTTTAAACCTTATCTATCAGATAGATCCCAATTTGTTCATATTAATGATACGTACTCCAGACACATGAGAGTTACTTATGGAGTTCCACATGGTTCAATGCTTGGAGCAATTCTCTTCACCTTATACATGTCTCCACTGGGCAATATTATAAGGAAACACTCTATAAACTTCCATTGTTATGCAGATGACACCTAGCTATATTTATCCATGAAATCAAGCGAAACTAATCAATTAATCCATACATTTGTTACTTCTAGACTGGACTATGGTAATTTATTACTAATAGGATGTCCCAATAACTCACTCAAAAGCTTCCAGTTAATTCAGAATGCTTCAGCCAAAGTTCTGACTGGAATTAGCAAGAGAGGTCATATTTCACCTATATTAGCTTCTCTTTATAGTCTCCCTGTTAAATCTAGAATGGTTTAAAATCCTTCTCCTAACATACAAAGCACTTAATGATCAGGCCCCATCATATATCAAAGACCTAATATATTCATACTGCCCCAGCAGAGCACTTTGCTCTCATAGTGCTAGTCTATTTGTGGTTCCTAGAGTTTCCAGATTTAGAATGGGAGGCAGAGCCTTTAACTATCAAGCTCCTCCCCTTTGGAACCAGCTCCCTCTTCAGGTTCGGAAAGCAGACACCCTCTCTTTATGACTAGGCCAAAGACCTTCCTTTTTGATAAAGCTTATAGTTAGAGCTCATATGCCAATACTGCTATTAACTATGTGTCTTCTCTCTCCTTCTCTAGTTCTGCTTCTTCCTCTCTGCAGGAATCCCCAGCTCGGAGCTGTATGATATCCAGTGTGCAGCTGCTGGCCCTACCAACCTGCCTAACGTTTCATCTGCTGCTTATTGTTGTTGTCTTTGATTTGCCTGCTGTTCTTTTCTCTCTCCTCTTTCCACTTACCCCAACTGGTCGAGGCAGATGGCTGCCCACCATGAGCCTGGTTGTGCTGGAGGTTTCTTCCATTAAAGGCAGTTTTTCCTCTCCAGTGTCACCTAGTGTTTGCTCAAGTAGAACTGTTGGGTTTCCTTACAATGTAAAGTGCCCTGAGATGACTTGTGAGTGAATTTGCGCTATATAAATAAAGCTGAATTTAATTGAATTGAATGGTCTAGCCCTATTTTATTTGTCGGAACTCTTAAACCATTATGTCCCACGTCACTCCCTCAGATCCGCTGACCAAATGCATCCCCTTGTCCCAAAATCAAAATGTAAATCTAAAGGTGACAGAGCATTCACTGTCATGGCTTCAAATCTATGGAATAAGCTTCCTCTGAATGTTGGGCAGGCTCCTTCCCTTGTTGTTTTTAAATCACGTTTAAAAACATATTTTTATTCTCTGGCTTTAATTTCCATGTTAGACATAGACTGTTTATAACTTATTCTTATTTATTTCTTCTAATTGTGCTGCTTTATTGCTGCTTCTTGTACTGCTTTTATTTATCATGAAGTCTTGTTTGTACTTTTGTTTGTGTCTTTTGATTGTGTTGTTTGTTCTTGTTTTTAAACTTTGGTCGGCCTTGTTGCTGAGTTGAATGTGCTTCATAACTAAGTGGTATAGTATGGTATGGTATAGTATGTCTTTTAAAAATCTTCTAAAAATTGACAGAGCTCTCCCCAGTTTACTCATATTACAAATTTTTACTGTGATAATATATTAATGTTAGTGCATTTGCTATGGGAATAATGTTAACACAGTGTCAGTTCTGGTTCAACTTTTAGTCAATACTTTTTTTCTAGACCTTTGTATAGTAGTTTATAGTTTTTTTTACAATATTCAGAATCAGTTTGTGGTTTTTTACCATTCAGCTAGGGTACTAAAGTCAATGTAATACTTGAAGATTACATTCAACAAAATTAATAATAATGCAGCTACATATATCATTTCAAATCCATGACACAATTATATTGAAAAAAAACTCCAAATGTCTACCCCCTACTTCCCACATCACTGCAATAGAGGTAAAACCATCGTGTTTCAGTGTATTTACCAAAAGTAACATATTGAAGGATTCAACTCAGCCAAGGGGAGGTCACAAGTCAGTGTACTCCTGGTGTCGGTCCCAAGCCCTGGTAAGTGGGGAGGGTTGGGTTAGGTTCAGGGTAAAAACTAAATATTTGGTAAAAATTAAGTCAAACATGCAGATTATAATAAATATAACTTCTATTTTTGATCAGTTGGGGCCTGGGTTAACAACGACTGCCTCTGGTACTGTTGGAAGAGGGTGCCAGTGGAAACTGCTACTGTTGGCCGAAGACAGAGGAAGAGGAGATGAGCAAGGTATATTAGGAAGCAACAAGAGAGTAGGAAACGCAGAAGGGTGAAGGTGAGAGTAGGGACTCTTAATGTAGGCACTATGACTGGTAAAGGAAGAGAGCTGGCTGAAGTTGAAGGGAAGTAAGGCCAGGAGCATTGGAGGTGGATTCAAGCTGTTCTACCATGTTGTAGATAGGAAAAGAAATGGGGAAGTAAGGCCAGGATCATTGGATTTGGATTCAAGCTGTTCTACCATGTTGTAGATAGGAAAAGAAATGGAGTAGGGGTAATCCTGAAGGAAAATATCCATGAATATACAGTACTTTAAAACTATTGTATCATTATCTCTGCTAAGAAAACAAAAACAATTTTTAGGTATAAATATAAAAGGACATAAGATTTGGGGGGCAGCTGGAGGGGGCTCCCCCCTGTCCCCCTGTAGATCTGCCCCTGTCTAATGCGTTTTAATGTTTTAATGACATCCTCCTTTAAAGGGATTTCATTAAAATAACATTGTACTACATGACACATATCTCTAAGTCTCCCAGTAACCTGTTTAACCACCTTGAGTGTGTTTTCTTTTCTTTAGACTGAGAACTGACTTAACTTGATCTTGAAGTCAGTCACAGCAGACGCACCTGTCACACAGAGAGGGTAGTGTGTGTGTGAGTTGGGTGTGTACTGCGCTTTCCCCTGAAGGAAGTAACAAAAAAACTGCAGCTTTGACGTAGTTAGATAATCAGAGGATCTTCCAGTTCATTCCTTTAGCTCAATGACTACTGATGTAGTTTATATCTGTAGATCATTTTGTTAATTTAATTACTTTATCAATTAAACCACGAGGATGAGGCATGTTTCGCAGACTTTAATCTTCATCTCTGGACTGACCGTGGGTTTTCTTTCTCTTCGCTTTATTTTAGACTTGAACGTTTCTACAAATTACGGGATATATTTTATGAAGAATGCCGAGCGTGACATTCCCGGTTTACAGCACACACATACAGGTAAGCATTTTTATCGTTTTTTGCAGTTTGTAAAAAATGACTACTATATTATATATATATATATATATATATATATAATATAGAAGTATAGTTGACTTTCCTTTGAAACGTAGTTTGAGGCAGGACTCGTTCTGTCACATTGAATGCTATCTAGTATTTGTTTCATATAGCGACTTTAGTTAAATAGGATCAGTTGAACCCAAAACAGTGAACTTTAAAGATCACACGGTCCTATGGTGCAGATATTGTGTGTTTAAAAACATTTGTACTTGTAGCTGAATATTTTTGCACAAGAACTAGCTCACATTTGTACATTTTTGTGCACAACAAAAACTTTGACCAGTGTATGAGCAAATATCAGAAATAAGTACAGATTGTATATTCACAACCTTATTTACGTTTGCACATCTTAACAAAACAATCTGACAACTTTTTTGACATATTCTCTTATAATTAGCAAAGTACTAGAATTGAAAATTTGGCTAAATCAAAAGTAACTATAAGCAGTCCTAACACAAAGTAGGCAACTTTTACACTATTCAGCGTGAAGATAAAGAAAATACGGTACATACAGGTTTGCTTAGATTACAGACAAACTGTAACTGATCTGAATTCTTTCTTTGGATTCCTACTGCGTGATTGCTTTAAGGTTGCCCTTCAAAATAAGAATCTATCTTTTTAAAACTAGAGTGCATCCTGACCTGGATGACTGTGAGTCTTCACCAACTGATTTTGTATCACATTGTGGGGAAGAAACCTTGAAGTCGGAGCAGGAAGTTAAAAGGACAGAAAGAAAAGCAGCAGGCTACAGGAACGACTTGTGCACAGTAAAATCTTTTTTAAACCAAAAGACCAAAAAGACTAGTATTTATGTATTAGCGCCTACTATTACTGTTAAACTTTTTTTTTATCTTGTTGTATGTTTAATGGATGTGTTCAATAAAAACATGAAAGATCATAATTGACTGTGGTCCCACTCAGTATTTTTAACATTGACTTTGTACAGAGGTATAGGTTTGTAGGCAGCATTTGATCTGTTGATGCGTGACAGAGTTAACAGAGATAATGCTGCTACATCTACAATGCTTTTTGTTTGACTTCATATTTTCCCATTTTCCGGGTTGAGTAAGCAAATTGGCATGTACCTTACAACAATGTCATATATTAAATCAATCATTGAAATGGAATGCTGCTGATGGCTGCTGGTATAATTGTTTTCTTACCAGTCTTCTCATCAGCCAATCGAACAGTAACAATAAAAAACACGTCTGGGTGTGGCAAGTAAAACTGAACTCAGCTTTTCTAAAAATGTGGTTAATCAGTTAATTCAAAATTTTGCCAATTTCTTTTCACATAGGGCCTTTTTACATTTTCCCCTCCCTGTATTTTGCACACTTGGGCATAAATGCCTCACTATGCATATTTATGAAAGCAAAGGTGTAAAATTTATAGCATGCACAAATTGGTCAATTCAAATCGTCCTGAACAGTATACACTCTGTACTGATCCACATAACCTCCTTGTGACTCAGTTTTTCTCAATAATAATAATAATAATAATAAATCTAGGACTTAATTTATTAAAAAATACATTTTGTCACAACATATTGATTTAATTGAAGTACAAAAATGTAATCCTGGTTGTAGTTTATTCCGATTTTTGCTTTGCTTTAATACTAACAAAGCCAACCTCTCAGAAATAATATGATGTAGGCCATTACTACTCAGTTTTGAACCATGATGTTGAAATAACATTTAGCTACCTATATCTTCCTAACAGTTTTTAAATATTTATGTTAACCTACTCAAATTAAAGCTGAAATGTATCACTTTAATGTTATCCATTATTTAATTTCTAGTTCACTGAATGTGAATTGTGTGAACTATATCTATATACTATATATCACTACAGTATATGGTAAAATTGGAATACTGACACATCTCTATATACAAATTCTAAAAATACTAACCCTATACCTAACATTTATACTTTTGTATAAGTTGTCTCTAGGTGCTGATAATCTAAAATCATGCTCATTTCTGAAATTTTGTTTTGTTATACCTACAGCTGCGAACAGGAGTTCCGCAATCAGTTCTTCTCACACAACACGAATCTTATGTTGGATCATGACGGGGCCCAAGAACCTGGAATCCCGAACCAGGCACATCAGAGAATCGTGGGCCAAACGCTGCAACAAAGTGCTGTATATAAGCTCTGTGGAGACCAACTTCCCCACTGTTGGGCTGAATGTGAGCGAGGGGAGGAACAATTTGTACTGGAAGACCATTCGAGCCTTTCAGTACATCCACCAGCACCATCTGGATGAAGCAGACTGGTTCTTGAAAGCAGATGACGACACATTTGTGGTTGTAGAAAATCTTATCTATATCTTGTCCAAATATGATCCAGAGAAGCCATTGTACCTGGGGAGAAGGTTTGCCCCTTTCATTAAGCAAGGCTACATGAGTGGAGGAGCAGGATATGTCCTTAGTAAGGAAGCTCTGAGAAGATTTGTCAAAGGGTTCAGCACTGGGGAGTGTACTCACTTCTCTGTCATAGAGGACATGGCTCTGGGAAAATGTATGGAGATGATGAAGGTGGAGCCAGCAGACTCCAGAGACATTAAGGGGAGACAGACATTTCATCCTTATCCTCCAAACAATTACCTGGTCAGACAATCTCCAAGACCACGGCCTTGGTATCTGATTTACGAATACTACCCTCCCATAGAGGTAAGAAACACCCTAAAGATAATCCTTGCATAGAAATTAGTTGTATCAGGAAAAAGTGTTCTTTTATTTAAAGTTTTTTCAATTTAACATACTTTTTTTTACATAATATACATACAATAACTGATGTTGACAAAGTGATTTATTTTTAGAACTTGCCAATTCATAAAAAAAATCTGAAATCTCTGATCTCTCAATTATCCAAAAAAGTGAATAAATGGAACAAAAAAAAGCAATGCGCCTTCAAAAAGACGGATATCTAATTTTCCAAAAAAAGGTGGCCATGTAATAAAAATAATCCGGGCCGGCTCTCCTAGGGTGCCTCTCGCTGTAAGGGGCGCAGTTTCAAGCCTTTAAAAAACAAGTTGCTTGCAAATATCATCAGTCGCAGGTTTTTGAACTTGTTTTCTGTGTAGTAACTTATTTGGGCTTCATTCCCTGTATGAACGCTCATTATTCTCTCCACAATAAAGTAAAAAAAAACAGTAGATTGTCCTTTTACAGCTGAGATCTGTCCTCAGCCCCAGTTTCTCAGTTATTGCGCCCACAGTATGCTCCCCTCTCTCTCCTCTGCCCGCACAGTCACACACACACACACACACACACACACACATGCATGCAGAGCTTCACCTGACAGAGTGGAGTATTTCAGTGGGGAAAATATGGACAAATATACTAAAGAATGGGGAAAAAAAGAGAGGCAGTGGAAGACTGGATCCGTGCTCAAAGACATTCTGTAGATTTATCAAGTGTGAAATATGAACTCATCATATAGATTTAATACAGCAGATAAACAGACCTGATGGTAAGGAATCCTAGTAAGAGTCTTGTATTATACCACATGTATGTGGTTTAGACTATATAATAACTTTAGCAACATATCTAGTTAGCACAAATACTTCTAGATAAATCGCAAGAGCGATGCACACTGCCTATGGCAGGAAGTACAGAACATCACTACTCCCAAAGCTTTGGGTCTAATGTCTACCATTTGAGTGTGC
Source organism: Ctenopoma multispine (assembly GCA_034779795.1). Classification (NCBI taxonomy): domain Eukaryota; kingdom Metazoa; phylum Chordata; class Actinopteri; order Anabantiformes; family Anabantidae; genus Ctenopoma; species Ctenopoma multispine. The sequence continues at coordinate 19,403,525 of JAUYWH010000003.1, read as the reverse complement.
TAACCTCTTTTTTCTCTTGGTCTTCCCAGGGCCCAGGGTGTTGCTCGGATCTTGCTGTGTCCTTTCACTACATTCACGCTGTGCAGCTGTATGTTTTGCAGTACTTTACATACCGCCTGCGGCCATATGGATACAAATACAGATTTAATCCTGATGGAAAAACTGCAGGTAACACCACAGCTCCATCCTAAACATTTTAAATGGACATATATGTTCGTAGAAAATGCATAGCACAAATACATCTGCACTAGTTGGATGAGATTTTGAAGTTATAAGCAGGTTTCAGGGCCTAGCTGAAAAAATTCTGTAATATATTTAATATTCTGTACTAGGGTATAAGCAGGCCTGCTTTTCAAAGCTGTCACTTTGGGTGTAATAAGGAACACTATAAATAATGGCATTCAAAGATGGTGGCAATTTGTTTTCATTAGCCTAAGCTCAGCATTTAAACGGATACACTGTATAGACAGGAATCATTTGCCACAGTTATACTGTGACAAATGGCTTTTACATTTACAGACATCTATATCTGTTCCATTCTAGTCAATGCAACATCTCTGGAACTCATTGAGATGTATGAATTAATGACACGTTAATGACACTATAAGTGTCATCAAATGCACAAATATCCACATGGACTCAGGGAAGAACTAATTAGAATATGAATCTGGACAGACACATACGTAAAACTATTTCCCACCTTACTGATTTTTTTGTTTTACTTTAAAATTATCAGATCATCAAACTATTTTAATATTATACAAAGATAACCCAAGTAAATACAAAAAATAAATGATGATTTCATTTATTAAGGGGCAAAAAGCTGTCCAAACCTGCCTGGCCCTGCAAGTCTGTGGCATTCTGGTAAAAAAAGTTTTAAACCCCGTAATAACTAAATCCACTTCTTGCTTCTGGCTGAGGACGTCTTGTTACATGTCACCTCACTTAACACTTAAACAGTCTATATTTTCTCCATACTTTTTTTCATCATCTGTGTTAATGGAGAAATGGAGTTGGAGGCTTCAGAAAAGCAGGAATAACTGCTACCAGCTGTGTGCATTGGATATCGTGTGTCTATGTAGCACTGCTGAAAAGGGGAATAAACAATATTTAAGAAAAGGTATTTAATTTATTGGAAAACAAAAGTTTATTTAGTTTTAACTACCATGATGTTGTAGTTTTACAGTGTTTAATAAAAGAATGCATGTATTTTTACAGTCAAGTGTGCCTTTTTTATACACCATTCATTGTAACAGAGATTAAGATAAGATAAGATAAGACTTTATTGATCCCACAGCGGGGAAATTAGCGTGTTACCACAGCTCAGTACAGAAGCAAAGAGTAGAAACTGGCATACAAAAGAAATAAGACAAGATAAAACAAGATAGACACTATATGGATTCGGTTAAGATCTAAATGAACTAGAGCTTATGAAATGAACACAGAAAAAGCTACAACATTATATAATGTTAATATACCATACAGAGGTTAACAATATAGTCTAAGACTACCACTGCTTTGTGGACAGGAACAGGTACAAACACTGACCCACAAAAATTTAACAAAATCACATAATTTAATATCCCAAAATAAAAATAAAAAGTTTTAGATTAGATTAGGTCCATAAACTACATTTATAACAACAGTATATACATTAGACTATATTCACAATTCAGGTCAAAGTGCCTCAATTCTGATAGTTTGCTCTGCAAGATTTTTTTATTTTTAGTTATGTTATGAAGTGCAGTATAAGAATCAAACTGACCACATTCAGACATAACTGTCAATAATTAAGTTAGTACAGCATGGTAACAGACAGAGATTTTCTGGTTCTATGCATCAGCTGAGTCCTGCAACAAGCAACACAGAGATTTGTGATGTTCTTTTTTGTGATGCTCTGCTTATTAACTTGCTTTGAATAACCATGATGTTGGTTGTTTAAGTCCAGTGTAAAGAGGAATCAGGTTGAGTAAGTGTTTGCCTTGAGGACAAAACAACAATAGAACAAAAATAATTAGGCAGATAATGTTTTGTGTGGGAGTTCAGAATTAAACAACAGCACCTGCAGTGTGAACGTAGCCCGAGAGGCAGATCTCCAGTATCTCCTTCACCTGCAGCAGTTTACAGAGTGAGACCACAGCAGCAACTGCTGGCCTGAGTTCTGGCTTCACAGTAAAGTCTGTGTGATCAGTCTGTTTTGTTTCCCAGTGATGCTGAAAGTATGTTCACTTTGCACACACCCGTATCTCCAACAGTCTGTTACGTGTACACACAGGAATTCCTGCAGTTCACTTCAGTTTCAAAACTATTTGCATTGCCCTGACAACCTCCGTACCAGAACTGGGCACAGGCATTGGCCTCAGGGTCATAGTACCACTTGACTATGTACTGCCGGCAGGGACCGGGGTCCAGGGGCTGACTGCACCCCTCATCTGAAATGACAAAAAGGATGTAAATAGTTAAGTTGTTTGACTTGGATTGATAAGTCAGTAAGTTGACACAATTCACCACAACCAACCAACCAAACTCTATTTAAGATTCCCTCTCATTCTGTGGCCCCCTCTGGCCACTGTTTCACAGTTATAATGGTGATGGGCTGTTTTTGAACCAGGGGTATGCACAGTGGGAGATACCAGGTACCAGGTTGTGTTCTGACTTGCCTAGAAGGGGAAGGGCAGTGGAGCTGTAGGCCTCTTTAACATTAACATACATCAGATCCAGTGCCCTCTCCCTCATGGTGTGACACTTCACAAACTGGTTAAAGGTGGGAAGTGTCTTGGTGAGGGTTGCATGGATAAAGTCTTCAAATATCAAGAAGGAAGCCAAACATCAATTCTGTTCAGAAATGCTGATGTGGACTGAAGGACAGCAAAAACACGTTCTGTGAACAGACAAAAGATTATAAAGACTTATCAGTAGGGATGGGAATTGATAGGATTTTTACGATTCCAATTCCATTTTCGATTCTGTTTAACAATTTGATTCTTTATCAATTCTTCTATTGATTCTTATTTTTAATAAAGGAGAACACACAGGTCGATTAGCTTAGAACTTTGTTTTATATATTTTATAACTGCCAGCATCTGAGCCAGCCAGACTCTGTCTGTCTCTCTCGTCATGGTCATCTAAATACAATGCACAGTAATAGCAGGTTTTACAATAAGGCGAATCGCACTAACATAATATGAAATGTTAGTTGATTAACTGACAGACTGACTGACAGCACTAAGCTGGTTTAAATCTTATCTATCAGATAGATCCCAATTTGTTCATGTTAATGATGAAGCTTCCATGCAAACGCAGGTTAGATACGGAGTTCCGCAGCGTTCTGTGCTTGGACCGATTCTCTTTTCATTATACATGATTCCTTTAGGCAATATTATAAGAAAACACTCTATTAATTTCCATTGTTATACAGATGATAATTTAATCCTGATGGAAAAACTGCAGGTAACACCACAGCTCCATCTTAAACATTTTAAATGGACATATATGTCCGTAGAAAATGCATAGCACAAAAACATCTGCACTAGTTGGATGAGATTTTGAAGTTATAAAATAACCCAATTATATTTATCTATGAAACCAGATGAAACCAATCATTTAGTAAAACTACAGGCATGTTTAAAAGACATAAAGGCCTGGATGTCCTGTACTCCTTAATTCAGACAAAACTGAGGTTATTATGTTTGGACCCAAAAATCTCAGAGACATGCTATCTAGTCAGATTGCTACACTAGATGATTTTGCATTGGCCTCAAGTGTTACTGTGAGGAATCTTGGAGTAATCTTTGACCAAGATATGTCATTTACCTCCTACATGAAAGAAATATCTAGAACATCCTTCTTCCACCTTAGGAATATTGCTAAATATTCCTTTTCTCTGTCTGTCCACTTTATTACATCATTGCTTGTTATTTACTGTTGTTTCTTCTCTCTCCACTAGTTGTGCTTCTTCCTCTCCCTCTCTCTCTCCCTCTCTTTCTCTCTCTCTCTCTCTCTCTCTCTCTGTATCTTTCCTCAGGTATCCTCGACCCTGGAGCCGTAGTTGCTGGTCCAGC
>JAUYWH010000003.1:19326185-19340003 GCA_034779795.1 Ctenopoma multispine | reverse complement strand
ATTGCTTGTTATTAACTGTTGTTTCTTCTCTCTCCACTAGTTGTGCTTCGTCCTCTCTCTCTCTCTGTCTCTCTCTCTAATTTAAAATAAGGGAAGTAGCAAAGAATGTTCTGTTCCTGCCTACAAACATTTCTAGTATTTTGGAACATTGTCTGCATTACATTAAAGATTAAAAGTCTAGAGAAGAAAAGAAACCTGTAGTTACAAATTGTTTGCATCTTATCCATACGTTGGGAGTTGGAAGTGTCACTGTGTGAAGGTGAAGATATGATTTTTAGTGTCAGTATTAAGGTTAAGAAAGTATGAATATCAACACACTTGAATTGATGATCTGCATGTTATTTTTGAGCAAATGGCTCATGACAGGTAGAACACAGCTATGGTTGTTTAAAATAAGCTTACAACATGAAGGTTTAACTGCTACTTAATATTACTCAATATCGTCTTAATGATGCCATTAAAAGTGTGAGAGTTATTTTTATTTTCAGTACATTGCTGTAAATTTGCTGTGCAGGAGAGACGGTTGAAGAACAGAGGAGGAAGATGCAGACCATAAACATCACACAGCCATCAACAAACGTCGTAGTGCAGCCGTCAAAGGTGAGCTTGTTGATCCATAACACGGATAAAACTGAGAAGTGCTGTCTTTCTCTGTTGGGTGATTCACCTCTGGGACAAGTAGCCGACCTTATCTTGCATACTGAGATGTTGACTGGTGCAGGGAGCCCATGTCGAGCCACTGTTGCTGTTTACCATACTGGATTTAAATCTGAGCTGAGACAGATTTCCAAACACAAGCCTACATTTACTTTATCAGCCTTAATACCTGAGTGTTAATTGGTTGGTTTCTAATTAAGGACACGTCTGGTTCATATGGCATCTTGGTGAGCACAATTAGTGAGCAGCTCATTCAAACAGCAGCACTGTAATGTTATCATCCCTTGTGGGGACTTTTGATTTTGACACAAAAGTCATATTCACGTGGTTCTAATTATTTAAAAAGTATCATTGTTTTTCTGAACTTTAAATAATTGTCTTTCAAGCATTTTGAGATTACAGCTGTCGCCATGTTTGTTGTTTACAGTTATTCTTGTAAACAGTGTGTATTGCTAACAGTGTCCCCGTCATTCTGCTCTGCAAAGCAACGAGTGATTCAGAAGCTTGGTTCACTTTTGACTGAAACGTACATGCTAGCTAGCCGTTGGCTGTGGTTTTTGCAGTGTGTTAAAGTGCTACTTGTTGGTCCCAATGAAAGCAATGCAACAGTCGGCCTGGTGTGTCTCTACCCTTATTATTTTCTCCCTTAACATCTTTGTTAGCTGGGAGAGAATAAGGTGTGGTTTGAGAAACTGTTATATAAAAAGGACTTTGTTTGAGGAATACTGATGACTTTAGATGCTGCATCCACGTTATAAGTTCCAGGACATTTTGCTGTCCCCACAACCAAAAGATTCCAGAAGACTTATTGTACATTCAAGAGGTGTTGATTAGTATGAAACTAGAAAGGGTTGGAGAGTAATCAGAAAGAATTTACACATTTATTAGTTCACAGTTGGACAGACTTAAATGTAGATGATTTTTCTATGAGTACTCACTCTTTGTCTTATATAAAGATCAATTCACATTTTATGACTAATTAATACGGGAAATCACTCTAAACGCTTATTCAGTGTCTTTACTTAAATTATGTCTGCATTTCTCTGCTCAAATTTAAATTTTTTTTTTTATAAATATCTTGCATTCTGTGTACTACTCTTTGTACTAAAATCTGCTGTATCCTAACTATCGAAATCACAATCGTTGCCAAGATGAAGAATCTTTGTTTGGTGCTTTGTTTCATAGAAACTGTGTTGTAGATCTAAGCAGAACACAGAAGACCTTGTTGCTACACCCTCCCTGTACTCCAGTCCCAAAGGAAACATCTGCCTCTTAATTACTGCAATCCTGCAACATCTCTGCATTTAGTCTTACTTTAGTCACACTTTAAAAATGTCTACTTTAATTAAATAATTTAAACAAATACATTGTCTGCCAGGTCAATAGGGTGTACTTTGGCTACAGCCGGTAAAGGTTAGGTATAATCCTGCCAAATTGGGTAAGAAGAAGAAGCTACTTTTTGTTGCTCCTCATTGGAGTTGTGTAAAATTGGACAGTTTGTATAATTGGCAGTGATGTTAACATTTGCCAGCAGATATACTGTCATTTCATGTCAGTAAATGGAAAGTTTCACTAGTCTCCATCCTGAGTGGTTCAGTTCTTTTCTCTGACAACTATCTCCTTTTTCTCACAGTCATCCTGTACAGCTCCAGCTCAACCCACCTACATCAAGCTTCCTGCAGCCTTACCTACCACAGGGCCCGTAGCGGAGCCCTCAGCAGGTGAATCAGCTTCGACCCTCCCGGATCTTCTTGGGGACGTCCCTTTCACTTTGGCTCCTCATGTCCTGGCCATGCAGGCAGGACTCCCCCTCATCCCTGATGTGCTGCTGTCCCAGGACATTAACTACAACCTTTCTCATTTTCAGTACGACTTCACTTTAGAGAACTCTGTGCTTCATGATGTCTAGTTAGCGAGAGTTTTACATCAGCAGTTCACACTGAGGGGGCTGGGCTGACTGTTCCAGCTCTACAACATACTGAACAAAAAAACTTGATTCTGTAGGATTCTGAACAGATAAAAGCTCAGTAAAATCAAATAAACATAAAATAAATTGTACAATTTTTGCCTTTCACCTCTGTTGGTTTATTTTAAACCAGAGCTTTAGAATGAAATGCAATTGCACTAAAGGAAGGAAACAAGGAAGTATTGCAATCACATTAACTGCTAGCTAAAACTGGTTATCGTTTTAAAGGAATTGCTTAGTCCTTGTGTTGCTCTCTGTGTGATCACAGGAAGTAGAGTGTGTTACAGTAATGCTGTCTAACACTTGACAGAATAATTACAGTTTATTACAGCTTGTATTTCCCTCAGTTACAATAACAATGTACTAGTCAAGAATTATAGGCTGGGTTAGGGTTGCACAAACTGCTCCTGTCTCTCATCCTGCCAGACTTTTCAATTCTCCATATTGCCAGATGTCTTCAATGAACTTGTCCAGTACAAAAACAAGACCATGTTTTACTAAATTGTAATTATCCTTCAAAGTAGCTTCAAAGAAGCTTGATACTTTGTTGCCATGTGTTTTGTAGTCATTATGCTGTGAGCTGTGGATGAGCTGTGAATAGGGTAAAATATTACAGCAAATAACACTCAAACATTTGGGTGGTAACTTAATGAAGCAATAACATCATTCAAAGCTTAGTACTTGGGCAAGGAAACACACAGAAAAACTGCCTACCTCCCCGAGTTCTATCCAAGTCTTCAATAGGATCATTAGATGGAAAATATTCTGGAAAAATTCATTGTCTGTTTATGTAAGAGCTGCATTATTTTCTTTGTGTGAATGACAAAGAAACATATTTTTTACTAACTGAAGCTTTTATGTAATAATTTCATGTGATGTCATTTATATACTGTACTTGACATATGAAACAACAACAGCTGCTTCATATAATGTTTTCTGTTACTTCTTACTAATGACAGCCATATTTGAATTTAGCCTTCTGATGGTGGCCTTCCTATTGATCCATCATATTTCTCTGTGAGCATTATTCTTTGCTTTCTTCTGTTAATGGAATGTAGTTTAACTATACACCCATCAGCCACAACATTAAAACCACTGACAAGTGAAGTGAGTAACACTGTCTGGTGGTGGGAAATGTTAGAACACCATCAGAGGTCTTAAGTAGTCCATGCCTCGACAGGTCAAGGCCACACATTTAGGTTTTAATGTAGTAGCTGATTAGTGGACATGCATTTAGTTGTGACTTTGCTTACTACACAGCTTGTGCACAACATGTACATTACACAGTATATAGCTGAGAGGTGAAGCTGCATTAACATTTCTTACACAACACATTCTATGTCGTGAATAGTGCAACACACCTGTCAGTTGCAGAGGTGGTTAGAGTAGCCAAAAATTGTACACAAGTAAGAATAGGGTTAGCACGTAGACTACGTGTGAAAATATCTGGAAGTTGTCCTGGCAACTGGATTTCTTTCTTGTTAGGTTTAAACGTTTCAGTACTTATCCAAGTATCTTCAACCTACCAATAAAGTCCAGCTGCCATGATTTTTAATTATTGCGAAATATTGATTATAATTACATTTGATATGTGCGGACTAGATTTTAATGTCTAATCTGAATTCATACAAACATTTCGCAAGGTCTGCTTTGACAGTGAGATGACTAGTTTGGATTTACCTTTTGTTTAAAAAAAACATTTTTAACAATACATAAAAACTTACACTATTATTTTGTAAAAATCTTTCAATTGGTATAAATGACAACAATACACTATATGAGCAATGATTAACTTGTTTAAGGTTTTTGCTTAGCTCATTTAGGTGATCGCTTTTATTTTGTAGTTTCCTATTAAAACAAGAGTTTTATTTTGAAAGCACGGCCAACAATTGTTGTACAGGGAGCTAGGGGAAAACAATATAGGAGATAAAAACAAGGGGTTAAGTTAGCCAAAACTCTGCTTTTAAACAATTTAAAACAATTTAGCTCATTATGATTTAAATATGGTTCTGTGTGGTTTGAATTTGTTTTCTTGTCCGACATCTCTCTGGTAGAATAAATGATAAATGATGACAAAGTAACGAGTCGAGTGTCGTGAAATGTAGCGGAGTAAGAGTAGTGTTTCTTCATCTACTCAAGTGAAAGTAAAAAGTATGGTGCAGAAATACTACTATTATAAGTAAGTTTTTTTTCAAATAGTCACTTAAGTAAATGTAATGGAGTAAATATAACTTATTACTACCCACCTGTGTTCAGTTGATACTAGAGTGATTTGCTACTGTGCATTATAGGAAGTCCCTTATTGCTGTTATTGTGTTTTAGGTATTACACAGATTTGTTGGAAAAGGGGTTTTTGTTCCCGACATACTGTAAACTCTCACATAAGTGGAGCCTGACAACTCAAGTGGAAATCTCAGCATTTCATCCATTTTTACCTGTTGTCATTATAGTGTGTGCTCTGATGTCATCCTCACCGCTCTGCTGCTCTGAGTTTCTCTTCTCTAACATACATTTTTTTCTTACAAGTATGTGTGTGCTGAAGCTACTGTCAACACTCCATCCCCTCTTTCTTAGTAGACTTTTAATGGGAGAAATCAGCAGGAGGTGTCAAGTTTATTGATGGTAGTTTAAATTTGATTGAAAAGAAATCTGATGAAAATAAAGACGGAGTGGTAGACACTGGTAATTCTAATGAATACATTTTTCCCCAGGCTTTGTTAGTGCCTTTGTTATATGTATATATAATATAAATGTATATTTCATATTGTATTTTAGAAGCAAACTATTTCCCAAACTGTCCTGTTAAGCATCTGTTCACTTGGTTATGACTGTGGATTTTACAAATACAACTGAAGTGTTGTTTAACTTGTAACTGTGTGTGTGTGTGTGTGAGAGAGAGAGAGAGAGAGTTGCATCATTGTGTTTTATCATATTAGTTTGGATTATTTATTAGGATTAAAGGACACATATACTAAGTAATACTCTACATTCAGATGTTCATTGCACTTCAAAAACTAAAGCACTAAATGGCATGATGTGTAACATAATTGTACTAAATGTATTATGCAGAAATGACTCTCATGGATGTGGGAATAACATACCTAGACACACTAGATTATTGTCTTTAAATGTTTATTTAAAAGCAATAAATATTTAGTTAATCACTTAATTCTAGTATATTACGTTTAGTGAGGGGTGCAGAATAATTTGCTCAGGACACAGTGTAAGGCTTTAACTTGATGTGTTATTGTCCTTGGTGTGGGATGTGGACTCATTTAGCTTGATTTCTGTTTTAATTTGTTCATGGTTCTTGATTTAGTGATGCATTTACTCCTTTTTCTTCTTACACTGGGAAGTTACAACTAGGTTAAACCAACCACCAGTTTTAACACAGTCAGTGGGTTCACTGTGTGTAAGTAAGTGCCTTGATGTTGAAACAGAAATATATATAAAACTTTTTTTTTTGTAAAAAAAAATATGGAGATAATATACACTTTGTGTGGAGGAAATTTAAAAACGTAATAATTGTTAAACGAATCTGACATACATTCTTGTATATATTCTACTTAAATAGATATTCAAGGCAATGCACATAATAAAAAAAGCTGCACCTCATGCACCAGTGCAGCACTTCACCTGTGGCTCATTGACATTGGTTCAAGTTGAACTAACCAGGAAATAGTAGTGGCGACTTGGTTCCTCCCACTGGCCACAACCTTTGTGCTCGTTGTTTCAGATAACTGCTGTGGTCGTTGTGACAGAGGAGTGAGGAGCTGTGACAAACACGACAATCACTTTAATTAAGTAACGCGATAACGTTAGTTAACAGCACGGGTACTAATGTAACGTCAGTATTGGGATGTGCGTGGATGACCTTAACGAACTTTGATGACCCATGTGCCAAAGTTAGTGAAATAGACAGCATGTATCTACATAACAAAAGCGTAAAATTGTGAGCTCTTCCTCAGGACTTTGTACTTTTACCTCGCATTGTTGCATTAATAAGTTTTCGTATGAGCGTAGCAGATCATGTCAGCGTCACCAGCAGCACCATTGGCAACAGCCTGCTCCAGCCTGCTCATTCCAGCAGCGGGTTAAACACAGCGTCTCCCCTTCCTGTAGCAACAACACCACTACGGTCCGGTTGCAGCCTATCCGCGCCACGGTGCCATACCAGCTTTTGCGTGGATATCAGCACAGCCCAACCCGCTCCGCTTCCTCTTCCATAACAGCCGAGAGCGACACAGGACTGACGACGTCCCGTTGCTCCAGTCCCGCCAACCCGGGTGGAAGCGGCTCGGAGGGCAGGCTGGTCCCCAGGCAGACTTTCACCACCGCCGGACAGTGGGAGCTCCCCTGAATGTTCTGCCTATTCGCCTGTTTGCTAAAGGTAACGTCGTAATTAAAAGCAGAACTGTATCTGTAATGCATCCACCATTGTTCATTTAGCTTGGTGCTATGCTAAGTACCATTTCTATCTGGGATGATGCGACAGTCACGCCAAACTAGCTTTAAAAACGTAGCCAATTTCTTTTTTGGGCGATTAATGAATGAGCTACGTTCTTTTCAAAATAGAAATCTATGTGTTTTTCAAACAAGTATATTGTACTCTTCTATTCGGCTTTGCTATAATCCATAGTCCAACATACATTTAAATAAAATCTTGACTTTAAACATTTTCCCCTCATTGGCCATCAGGCGCCACGTTGTGTTTTGGTGCGATAACCTAATGAAAATAACAGTTTAAGCATCACAAAATGTTTAATTTTAAATTCTATTTAGCGCAGTTGTTTTTAACATTGCATATATGCCGAATGTCAAAGTGGACTGTCATTATTTAGACATACGTTTAGTGGATTTTAAAAGCATTTATGACTTCTCCAGTAAGCCAGACTACCTTAATTTGACGAGGTTTCCATAGCTTCAGTTTAGCGAAAATTTAAACTACCCGTATCGAGGCGAGATGCTAGGTTACTTGGCTAGCTTTTTAATTCGGTCATTATACGTTGGGGATTTAATACTTGATGCTTAAAGAATCGAGGAGGTTCATATAATCATAGTATTTCTACAATTGATGTCGCAGTCAGAATTGTTATTGTCGCTAACGTTAATATTTTATCGCAGCACATTCTGAGCTGTTAACGTCACAGTATATTGGAGTGTGTAACAATGGCGATTTAAAGAGAATGACTTGATATTAGCTAATACAGCTGTTGTCACATTACATTGATATCAGCCTTGGAATGATGGGGTAAATAGCAGGCTATGGAAGGCTATATTCCTGTGTGGTAATAAGTCTCTCTGTCGAACAGTGAGACATGAAGGGAAACATTAGTGTCTCACTGACATCCATAATGCAGATCATTAGCCGGATTGTCACAATGTGCTGTGAACATTTTAAAGCTTATTCTAAATTCGTTAGATTGAGCTTGTTTACCATCATAGAAATGGGAAAAAAAGACTAGTTCACCTGGTTGGTGTGTCCTATGGGAACACTGGGGCCTAGCAGTCTGTGAGACATAAACAGAGCCCTGTGGGCAAAACAGCCTCTGCAAAGTGCATGCATGCATGTACACGCACTCCACAATAACACACAGCATATATACTTACAAAGAAGAATTATATTCAGTTGCAGATACACTGAAACAAACATCTTATATGTTCTGTGGTGTTTTTGTGGTGGAGGCAGCAAACAGCTTGTGTCATGGCCACTACATGATCACACAGTGTAGTTGAGTGAACAGTCTTAATGTTTTATTTTATGACAACATCTATTACACACCACTATGTGTAGTTGATTTTGCATCTGTTCACAATATTAGTGGTAGCAGTGGTTTGTCCTGGGTTTTTACATAAGGGTGGTCAAGGTAGAGCATGCATTAAGTCATGGTGACTGTGAGCAGGCATTTTGGACTCCTGTGTAAATCAACTGACATACAGATGTAGAGTTTTCATTTCATGACCTTTGCTGAACAATAATGTGGCTCTGTAAACTAGCAGCAGCTAGAACCATCGCTGTTTGACATATTAAATAGATAAACTAACATTACTTCATTTATCTTTATAATACTCATGCTACCTATAGACATTTTAGTATGTGTAGTGGAGCTTAGCGGTATGACCAAAATTCTATATCATGATATTTTTCAAAATTATGATGGTTTAACGGTATGAAAAGTTGTTTTTCCCTGTGTATGAGCGGGTGTTAACTATATTAATCCCAAACAGAGATGACCGCCAGATCACAACAGAAATCTTTTCAGGTTAGCTTTCCTGTCGAACAGATCTATATTTTGTCCTTTTAGTAAACTAACTTAATAGCCTTATGTTATTCATCTTATTTACTCAACAACATGTCATTTCTGTGTGATTGTGCGTTTATAATTTTCCTCTGCTCTCTGAATCACACATAGAGGGATCCTCCGCACCGATGTGTGTACACAGACACGTGTGCACACACAGTTGAGCTTGCTCTCAGCAGAGAGATTTTAAACGCTCCCAGTGTGGTGTACAAAATCTGTTAATTTGTCTTTAAATCAACAACACTATAAAGCTAAGAGAAGTGCTAGCAAACGCGACAAGTGACGTCTGACTGTAAAAAGGGGAGCTTTACAGTTTTACTTGAGGATGTGGAGGGTGTCTATCTGAGTTAGCTAAGGTTGTGCAGCAAATTGCTCATGTTGCCACCTTCTAGTGGCTTGTCAGCAGTAAATAGTTGTTTGGTCCATGTCCTAACTTTTAAAACCAAAGTATCTCCAGACAACAGATATGTCTCCTTTTTCAGCAAAAGTCCTTCCGTGTCATCATGCTCAACTTTATCATCTGCTACAGCTTCCAGGGGTGGGACTGTTACATCTACCCACACCCCTCCCCGGCCTTTGTTTCACTTAACGAGCCTATTCAAGGCAGGTGTGAGGTGAAACCAACCTGGAGGATAAATCTGTCACTAACCAACTTCCCTCAGATTGATAAAGTTCTGTGGATGCAGAATGAAACGTCTCTACTTGAAAGAAAGAAGCACAGTTGCCATGATTCAATCTTCAGACAATTCAGAAGAATAAAAATGTAAAAGAACGGAATTTAGGAAAAAATAAAACAGATTTCATAGGGCCCTACTATTATCTCTCGTTCACTCAAATTTTACCAGCTGACTAACGTGAGAGTGGCTGCTCAGTTTTGTTAGTTGTATAGAATATTTTCTATAACCTAGAACAATATATATAAAATCAGTTTACTACCAATGGCCAGGTAAAGCTTGTGTCAACTTATTTAGATAGACTGTTCTGATAATGTTGGTACTGCTGTTGGTTGTCATAACGACCTGATGCTCCTCACAGAACCTGTCTTGCTCCTGAGGATGTCTACTCAGGTGAAATACCCGTGTGATCACTGATGACAGAGGTTGGCTGTAAATTTTTCTATTATTTATGATGAGTGCTACTGGCTACTTGTTCTGGAAAAAAGGAACCATAAAATCACCGTAATTTAGACAAAAACATGTTTTTACTTAATTTTTCAAGAGAACATTAAATGCAAAAATACAAATACATTTGCTCTTTAAATGTTGTATCAAATTAGTTGTGTTGAAGCATTTTAGCGAGCTTCCCACTCAAGGTATTTTTTGTTGCATGGGTTGCAGGATGCAAACTTAACATCACTCTCACAGACGGTGTAAAAGTTTCACACAGCATACATGTTTGTTTATGATTTAGCGCCAAGCACCTGCACAGTGTGAAGGAAAGGGGTAGGGGGACACTACACTGCACACAGGACCTCTGCAGGCTGCAAAATACAAGCTACAGGTGATCGGCTTTTGTGATCTGCAATAAAAGGCATTGATTGACATACTAATTCACAGAAATCGGCCAATAATGATCGTTAGCCGCTTGATCAGAACACCCCTAGTTTTTACATAACAATATCAATATTAAGTGTGTTTATTGTAATTTTGCAAACAAGTGCCCTTTATCATATTGCAATCGCAATATTAATCTCAATAATATCAATATGACTTTTTTTCTATATCGTGCAGCCCTATTTTAAATCCAATCTACTGCCCCTGTGTATCAGTACATCACACTTCACTCATGGTGGAGTTTCATGTAGATTCCCTGACACCCGTAAATCTGATACACTATGCTGGAAATCGGATATTTCTTGTTGTTGTTGAGGGCCTATCACTTGTCTTTGTGTGTGGGCTCCATGTTAAGAAAGTAACATTGTGTGCAGCGTAAGGTGAACTGTCTGTTAGCACTGCATCCAGGGTCACCACAGTGTGTCATCTGCTCCCAAACTCAAAAAACATACAACAAAAATACAAAGAATGTATGGACTGAACCTTGGCTCAAATATCGAGGTCTGAACTTAACTGTGGATTTGGAGAATCGATACACCCCTAATCTACACAGAAAATTAGGCAGTTAAGAGATGATTTCCAAACATCATTCTGTATATATATAGTAAACAGGTAAACACCACAGTGACTTTAAGATTTTGCACAGTGACTTTTAGATGTTGCCCAGCTTTGCCATCTTTAAGGTAGGGTTAAGGGGGGCTGGAGACAATCCCAGCTGGCACTGGGTGAAGCACGAGTGACATCATAAGGCCGACACACAGACCAGTCTTGGCTACTGACTAATGTGTGTCACCGTCATTATATTGTTCTACAAAAGGCCATAGTCACTGTCATTTATTGTGCAGGGGAGATGGTAAGAGAACAAACATTCTGTTTCAATGAGATGCAAAACTTCTGAAATGGTCCTTTTAAATAGAGCCTTGTGAATAATTCATGAGCCTCTGGTGGGAGTGTTTCTCCTGTGGTTTGCAGTGGTCATACGACTCACATTCAGGCTGGATGACCTTGCTTTCCCACAAAAAATGTCAACCAAATGTAAGAATCAATCAGAGAGTATGACTCCAAGTAACACACCAACACACTGGATTTACTCTAGTACTGTTCCTGAGTGAGTGTAGTTGGCAGAACTGCTGTAAGCAGCCAAACACTGTTAACTTATTGAGTATCTAGCACTTACCTACATATTTTGGAGAACTAGTGTAGTCCAAATAGAAGTAATATACAGTTTTCCACTACATTTATGTGATACTTTCAGTCACTTCTTCATACAAAATATAAACAGTATATTACACATTTCCTGCATTGATTATGAATTAGGTATTGTGGATTAAACTTGGCAGGCACTGTATGAATTTAGTGGCACTTAATACACACTGATTTTAGAATTGTTTGATGTGCAGTGTCCTGGGTCCTGATGACCTTTTCTTGTGAGACCAGCTATTGTGTGTTGTTTCTCCTGTGAGACTCTCCCACATTCAACATTTGTCACATGATTCATGATCAGGTACAGTTGCCATACACTGTGTTCACTGTGTTAATGATTAATGCTACAATTTAGCTTCATTTGACCTAAATGTAGCAGTTTAGCTACATTCAGCTCAAATGTAAGTGATCAGACATAACTCTAATGATCAAGCTTTTGGTGATGTAGTCTAACCAGTGGTGAGAAGATCCCAGTCTTACTCCAACTTTAATTGTATCCAGTAATGCACGCTGCATTTTTCTCTTGCAGCTTCTCACAAATACACAGGTTTTTGTACATGCACAGTAAAACCAGCAGATGGGCAGAAATTACCCAGAGCATAGAAAAAATGTACAAAAGAAGTACAGAAGAATCAAATAAAAACAGGTGTGAACTGTAATGCAGCAGTAACAGTGAGAGCAGGTGTAGGTGTAGTTGAACAGTTCAGTGCAGTGGATTTGTTAGTGGACGGGGTGAGTGTTGTGAATTCAGTGGTGTAGTGGCTGTGGGGTAAAAACTGTTCTGCAGTCATTCAGAGTTCTGCAGCACCTGTCGGATGGCAGTGGGGTTTGTGTCTGGGTTGGGCTAAGAGACACTTCAGACTTGCTGTGTGAGCGGTACCGGACCAAAACAGGAGCAGTAGACAGTTTTTTACTGCTGTACAGACAAAATAAGCTGTGGAGAAACAAAGATGAAAACATTCAGGGTCGTGTTGTATTCTTCTGTTTCTGTTATCTGTAGCACCTGTTTACATGTGGGAAATTACTAATACTGCACTAGACCTTGGTCAGTAACCGGCATCACTTTTATTTTGGGATTTGTTTAAGTGAGAAAGATGGTCAGACTGTTAAAAAAATCTGATTAGACTAAGAAAATTGCAGTCGGCGCATGTCTAATCAGTAAAGTGTGTAAGCGATGTATGTCATGTTTGACGTCATGTCAGTCGTAACAGCGCTGATACCGCTTGTTGGAACCTGTGTAAAATGAACATTAGAGTGGCTTTAGGTAAGAAGTGGCGGACATCTAGCTTTGGTTAATGCCTTTGGTCTGACTCTGTACTTTTGTGGTTCTCATCCTTGGTGTAACTAGTAAATGAGTTTAGTGGTGTTTGAGTCTGTTGTGTGGTCCGCTGTCCATCACTTTCTTTCCAGTTTGTGTCAGAATTTTCACACTTAGACAGCCATGCCACTGAAGTGGCCCGTCTTGTAGGTGTGAGCTCCTAATTTTTTTTGTAAAAAATATTTTACTGCTTTTGTGGAATCACAGGATCTGGGGCTTGTATACATTTTCCGATACATATTGGTTAACCTTTACACCCCTAGTGACTGGGCAAATTTCACAGGCATCTCTAGTCACATGTGGTCTTTATGTGGTACCTACTGTATGTGTCAACCCATACCCATGCAAATTCTGGGTTTTCTCCTCTGGACCTGCTGTTGCATACTTTCTATACCATAATTTCCTGTTTTCATTCTACATGTGATGTCTGAACGTGTTGCTCTAAATGGCTCCACTGAAGCACAGATGGTCACAGCTCTGCCCAAACACCTTACTGTGTCATTAAGGCAGTGATTCTCCAATTTTGGGGCCGCCAACGACCTGGGCGTAAAAATTCTGCGTGTCAACAGATGTTAACATGTGAAATCACAACACAACACAACGACGTGAATGAGATTGTGGTGATTTTAGTAAAAGGTGCTTTTCCAGAGCCACAGAAACAATGTACAGCGGGCGAAATAAGTATTTGACACATCAGCATTTTTATCAGTAAGGGGATTTCTAAGTGGGCTATTGATGCAACATTTCCACCAGATGTTGCCATCAAGCCAAATATTGAATTCATACAAAAAAATCAGAACATTTAAGTATACAAGTTGA
>JAUYWH010000003.1:19273284-19283292 GCA_034779795.1 Ctenopoma multispine | reverse complement strand
CGTCTTGACCATGTCAACATGCCTAAATGCATTGAGTTGCCACCATGTGATTGGCTGATCAGTAATTTGCGTCAACAGGCAGTTGGACAGGTGTACCTAATAAAGCGGCCGGTGAGTGTATATTATAATACACATGATTGTATAATTATTGTAATATTAATATTCCATATCAATTTAACCTAAGTCAACTTGAAATTTAGTGCATTGAACATAAAGTTTCTAAGTGGAATAGTTGGGAAGAGAAATTGATACTATAATATTTTTTAGGGCAACAGGTTTCCTCAAATTTTTAAAGTAAACTTATTAGGACTAACAGTGTGTTATGACTGAGTTACTGATGTAACATAATAGCCAGATGTGTCTGTGATACAGTATCATGCACTGTGTGTGTTCTGTGATGGTGAGGACTTAACGTGGATGTGAAGACGCAACAACACAAACAGTGTTTCCTTTGTTGCTGTTAGAGCTGGCTGTTAAACACTGCTCCTGCTCTGCGTATTATTCTCATCATCAGAAGCTGTTTAGTATGCTGCGGGTGTAAATGGAAAATTGGCGGGGCACTGGGTGGCAGAGTGGGCCACTCTATCATTAATGTGCCCATCGCTGTTATCATACGCCTAATGACATCGCTCTCAGATGGCATGCTGGGAGCTCGACCGCGGGGAGCCCAGCTCAAACGTCTGCAGGCACCAATGCCTCCCATCATCAATTCTACATGTCTCTTCACTAAAATCTGAGCCCTCCACATAATGTCTTTCATGGTTCAGCAGTCTAACAGGGCTTCCCTCCTGTCTGGCCTTGAAATGGGCAAATTAATAGTTCCTTTGAAACAAATTGGAATTACACCCCTCGATGCCTTAATGTCAGAATGCAAAAGCATTGACGTTCTAGGTCTGACTGCTGATGGAATATGAAGATCTGAGAAACACACTGGATGGGAGGACAATGTGAGGGGGTGTAAAGATATTCAGAACCCTCCCGCACACACAGATATTTCTGCCCCACTGCTCAGCATGGACCTGTACAATACTGTGCATTCTATGTGAACGGAGGGCTGGAAGTAATTTAATCCTCAGAACAAAGAGGGAAACCCTTCAGCCTGTGAGGAATCTCACAACACATCATCCAGTAGTGTCTGACTCCAAATCACTTTTACATAGCTGTTTATACTGCAACAAAGCATTTTCTCTATCATTTCTTTTCTGTTTTGCCTTTGCATCCTATGCCATGTTTTTTACTTTCTATAAACATTCTGAGATGACAATCAACTGTAGTAACATCACCTGGTCTACTGTGATGACTCTACAGTTCATAAGAATTTCAGAATCATTAAGTATTTCTGGCCACTGTTACACTGGGAACTGAAATTTTCTGGTAGCTCTTAACTTCTCTTTTAGGCTGAGGTTGAAGGCATGGCAGAAAGACAGTGATTGATAAGAAATGTGTTTACCCAGAATATATATCTTTCTTAAGAGATGGTCAAACCAGTGTAAACCAAAGACAAGTCATTACCAAGTAATCAACTAGAATAACTGAAAGAGGCAAACAGCATGAGTGTCCATGTAGACTTGAGCTTTTAAGCAAAGTTGACCAAAATTAAATTGACTGGTTAATATTGGCATCTGAGGCTTGCAGAGACAGAAGAAGGTATGGAGTCAGTTTTGAGACCATAGTTGATGGTACAGAATTCACTTGAGTAAAACCTGTCACCAATTTTTTTGATACAGGTAAAAATTATTTGTCTAGTAAATGACTGAACTTGCTTATTTACCAGGTATAAAGCTGTGTTGTGACTGACGATCAAAAGTAAAAAGGGATCAACAATAGTCCAACAAGTCCTCCAACCTCAGGGATTGTACTGATAGTTTGTACTACTACTACTGAAGTACTAAATCAACGCTCTAAAATGTGTATATAAAGCAAACATACAAGTAGTCTACTAAGAAACGATTTAGTAGTATTAAATAGTATTACAGTATTTGATTATTTACGGATAAGCGGTTGATAATGGATGGATGGATGGATTGTTTATTAGTTCATTCTAAATATGTGGAGTAAAAGGTAAATGAGATGTAGCACAGGACAACTTAAGTAAATGTACTTAGTTACTTACTACCTTGGCTCTTATGACCCATATAAGCATCTTTTGAAATAGCACTGTTATAGTACTGCTGGTTGTATTAGTAACTATTATGCATAATACAACGTAGCATCAGGCACAAGTACTGTACTTCCAAACTTCATGTAATACAGTAGGCTATATGAGGAAAACAATTACTATTACTTTCCATCACTGGTAGTCACTAAGTCATCAAGGTCCAACTCCCTGTGAACAAACACTAGGTATCAGTGAAAAAATACTTTTTTGTACTTTGGATATATTGGCAATTAAAGGGATAACTGAGATTGAACAGATTTACTGCTCAG
The DNA here is from genome assembly GCA_034779795.1 of Ctenopoma multispine. NCBI lineage: Eukaryota > Metazoa > Chordata > Actinopteri > Anabantiformes > Anabantidae > Ctenopoma > Ctenopoma multispine. The sequence continues at coordinate 19,280,865 of JAUYWH010000003.1, read as the reverse complement.
GTATGTTTCTCTGATAAGAGTTATATAAATTGAATGTAATCATCTAATCAACTTCACATTACTTCCTTTATTTAATGTAAAATATGAGCACATGTAGCACCACATGTAGTAGTTGAATTTAGCTGATTAGACTATGAAGACTGCCACGCGGGAGGGACACAGGCGGGGGCCATGGTGGGGTGCACATGCGCCACAGGGGAAATTGGGGCGGGAAGGACAAACAGTACTAAAGTAATGTAGTACAGAAGTTACACATGTAATGGATCAAATTCATTTATGTTGAAATGTATAGGAAGACACACAGACACTTCTGAATTTGACTTGATTCTGAACCTGAGTCATCTTGATGAAGCCTCAGCCAATCAGAGAGCAAGAGTAACAATGTTCTTATGTAGCCACAGCAACGGCCTGCTGCTTTTGAAACTGTGAACATCAACAGATATGGCTCAAGAAAAGCCTATGTTTAAGCAACAAGCATTTGTCATATAGAAAAATAGAGTAGGCTGTCAGCACTTCAACGTTTCAACAAACACGCCGATACCCTCTCTCCGTAGTATGTTATCCTTTTTTCTCTTTTTTGGTGCCTGCCATTGAAAATTAATGGGAGTCTGGCGAAGCCATGCAATGCATTGCAACCTTCCTCTTTTCATCATCTTCCCGTGTCGTCATCATTTGTCGTAGAAACGTAATTTCAACTTGAAACAAATCTAGACAAATTTCATCTTTGGGCTTCTTCTCAGCTTCTTTGTATGTTTTATACTTTTTGCATTTGAGCAGTTTATATTTTGGGTGATTTTTGATCAGTTTTGAACTTTTCCATTAGTGTGTATTGCGGAATGTTGGTGCAGCTAGAGTGTACCACTCTAAAGTCTGTCCTTCAACTTTTATCAACTTTTTTTGTTTTTTTTCTTCTCTTCTTCAGTCAACTTCCATCTTGCATAAACAAAATTCTACATGAAATGGTAGGAAAATCTGTCCTCTTTCCACAGATATGCTTCTTATAGTGACAGGACTTACAGTTTGTTAAAGTGTTGGCGTGCTGTGAGTGTTGAAATTTTTCCAATCTAACCAACCATTTTTGCCTCAGAGAGGATTTTGTGGAGGTATTCCTCCCTCTATTTTCCCTGTTTGTAGACACACAAATTTAACGGCTTTTTAACGGACCATTACTATGGCAACGTATCTCACTCAGTGTCTGTGTCTATTTCTCAACTTCAATATCTCTGTTATAAGAACACTTTAATGCAATGCAGTTGCATGTGTCTTTTTATGTGTGTGTGTGTGTGTGTGTCCTTTTGCACACTGTCTGTGTCTTATAACCCATTACGTTAGTATTGACCTGTTACCAAAACCCTAATCTTCTCTACTGACTTAAAGTGTACTCTGTCAATACTCCTTGTGACAGACACACTAGCCTACACACACACACACACAGACACACAAACACAACTCAATCACTCCATGTTCCTAACCGTAGTTCAGCATTTCTATTTTCTGTAGTTACACTGCAAAATTAAGATTCTTGGACTTGGTCAGACAGAAAACGACGAGCTCAATCACGACATGTCCCCTATTGTTGTTAGTTGGGATTTTGAGTTACCACATCAACATAAATCGCCAAAGACCACACACAATATGCCCCACAGGACAACCTGTGCATTCCTCTCAGACATGTTATACATCAAAATAACCAGCTTGGTCACGTGATGGCCCCTTGTATGAGTAGTTGGCATTTTGACTTGTTGGAGACAAGGACACGGTATATCCTGCTTTCTTACTGGCCAGATAGCTTTAATGTTCAGGGGTGCAAGGTGGCAGGCACCTTCAAAGTTTCTCCAGGAACTTTTTTCTAGGTTATAACTTATTCTTCCGTCAACGTGAATGCAGCTCGAACTGAAGCAGTGTTGCCAGACGTACAATAATTATCGTATTTGTACGATAATTTGACCCTCTGTATGATGTACAATCAATAATTCCAAATGTACTGATAATTTCACCCAAGCTTTTTCTGGCTACATTATTTCATTAGTATGACAAGGTACAGAGCTGTTTTAGGTTTCCATCATGCGCATACACACTTAGCTTGTTAGCACACTCGCGTTACATCTAATACATTGGCTCGGTCCCGGCATGTGTGCTATTACTGTTATTGTAGAAATATTAAATATTTTTAAGTTTTTTAATTTTTGGGTCAAAAAACGGCAGTTGGAGGAGTCATTTTATCAACTTTCCTCCATTCATCCTCATGGTGTATCGCCATGCTTTGTTGTAGAAACGTCATTCGAACTTTAAACAAGTCCAGACAGTTTTAGCTTTTTCCCTGTAAAACAGAAGTTTTTTGAACTTTTTGAATTTGAGCAGTTTTAGTTTTAGGTGAGTGTTCTGGATATTTCCCCATTCACTTCTATGAGCAGAATGTTGGTGCTGTTAGAGTGGTGATGTCACTACCACTCTAGGATTTTGCCCTCAGCTGTTGTAAACTTCTTTTTGCGTGTTTTCTTCTCTCCTTTAGACAACTTTCATCTTTCATAAACAAATTGTACATAGAAAGGTAGAAAAAAGGGTCCTGTGTCCACACCTATGCTTTTCATAGTGACACGACATACAGTTTTCAAACTACATATACATATATGTACATACAAATATCCAAGTCTCCTATTAAATCCATTGTTTCTGAGTTTAAAATGTGCCTTCCAAATGTGGGAATAATTTTTTATTTGTTACTTGTATTCACTTGTTTTACTAAATGTGTTTCATAGAATACTTTGATAATATTTTTATTCAGCTAGATGTGTGTGAGGAAGAGGTGAAACTGCCTCTGCATGGAGGGAAGGTCATGATGACCTGTGTTTGTGTGGAGTTTCTCTGGTCTTGTTTTTTAGTACCAGGGTGCGACAGGCACAGGAAGGAGGATGATAACACCTGGAGCAGAATAACAACTTTGAACGGCAACGGTCAAGGATCCAATAGGAGAGAGACAACTCCCGCACCATCAGCCAATGATTGAAGACAACTGAGCTGCGGGGTGAGAGCAGAGAGAGGAGAGAGAGCGTTAGTGGCAGGCAGCGCTCGTAAATGATAAAAGATAATAACTACACATAGACTGTAAGAATGAAAAGTTAAGTTTCACGGTGTTGCTGATGCAGGGCTGATAGTGTTCAGGCGCCGCGCTGGATCTCCAGCATACCAACGTGGCTGCAAAAAATAAAACTGGTTCGCCCAGTTATCTGACACTAGATCTGAGAGGCGCAGCTCAGAGCGCAGCTTTCATTCTCAACCATACCAACAATAGTCCTACTAGCCAATAAGCCAATCAGAAATAGGGTAGGGGCGGGCTTTGGGTCTTGGCCAAACACATTGATACAGATCCAGCAATCGCTCCACATGCGAATGTGTTTTGTGTTTCCCATACTGGCAATGCAAACCGTAAGTCATGGACAACGCATTTATGAAGCCAGAGGAAAACACCAAAGATGTCGATAAAGGCATAAGCAATAAATGGTGCTGGTGGGTAGCGACGAAAAGCCCTTTTTGTCTGCTGCCAAAGCCTCCAGCAACCAGGAGCATGCTTCTACATTTTGTGCGCAAGGAAGCTGCTATATGGAACTAGCGGGAAAAGTGCTGTTTTAGATATTCCATGCTCAATGACTGATTGCTTTGCTAATTAAAAAATGTTCTTGTGCTCCTTCATTGCTGAGCTTCACCTGTCATTTACTATCGCTCATCTACTCACCACTTTATGTAAGAAATTAGTGGAGGATAAACCCGTCCTCGCACATCTGTCCATCTCAAGGCAGCATGCGAGCTATCTCAAGGGCTACTAATCAATTTCTGCTATAATTTATGGACTTGACAAAAATATTGATCAGGGTTATACACAGGCTGCTCATAAATCTGGGTCCAGGGGACAACAAGTTATGTGTTAAAAGTGCGTTGCATACATAGCTCACCTCCCAATTCACACATTTCTTTGTAAACATGGAAAAAAGGCTCAGGAATTTTTTCCACTATCAGCCCTGTGCTGGTGGTCTTAGCTCCTGTTGTTGTATGTGCTTCACCCAATGGACTTTAGGAGAGTAAGAAACCGTCGTTTAAGAAGCAGTGTTTTTGGATGAGCATTTCAGGCTAACTAGTTAGCTGGCCACTCAATGAGTGAGTTCACTATCATTTCATGTGTTATTGATGTCACTTAGTTTATCTTGGTTTAGCTTTAATTCGCTGCATGTACAGTCTTTATGATGTTTCTAATTTCATATCTGTGTTATCAGAGCTGCCCTGTATGATATATGTGGTATCTGTGATTATTTAATTTATGATACGGAGAATAGTGGACAATTCGTTATAAGGCTGCTGATAAACCAGTCTTTTCCATTTAACCAGAAGTGGGATTGCCCTTCACAATAAGAGCATTAGGGTAGATTATAATTGTGAAGCCTTTATTTTGTACAACTACCAGAAGTAGTTCATGTACTGATGACAACTTAACCTCGAATTGCATAAAACCTTAGAATTGCATAGTGCAGTGGTTCTCAAACTTTTTCTATCATTCCCCACATGGCAGGAAGAAATTTTAAATAATAAATAATTATTCTTCACCTCTAAACTGGTCTCATTATACACTGTAAGAAAAATGTCCGTAGAAAAACACAGAAAATTACCAGGAGATTTTCCATTAAGTGAACAGACATTTCTGTCTACCATAAAACAAATTTTTCTGTAATTTACCAGATTATTATCTGTTTATTTACTTCACCTCTGTTAATCCAAAATGGATATTTCTGTACTTTTACAGTAAATTATCTCTTATATTTACAAATACTTCTGGTCATTAAAAAGTACTACTTTTGTAACATCACAGTATACAGGATATTTGTAATGCTTGGATATTTTTGCTTTTATATAACTGGTTATATAAGGCTAAAAAATAATCTGAGACATAAAATTCAACTTAAAATGTGTTCTGTACAATAAGACAGCAAGTGCATTCTCTAAAAATAATTAACGACTGTGATAACAAACAAGATTTCATTTATTTTAAAACAATTTCTGCATCAAGCTCCCACAATTAATCAACTTTTTAAACCATGATAGCCATCGTCAACTAAACAAACAAAACAGTTGGCAGACAATTGTTAACATCAAATTGACACTTAAATCTGTCAGGAACTTGGTAAAATTTTCTTTTATTACTAGAGCCAAACATCTTCTTTGGGTTAATGCTTTGTTTCTTTTATGTATTAAAATTAAGACTTTCTATAATAATTACAAAATACTTACATACAGTATTGAAATTACAATTTACAACACACCAACACAAACTTCATCTGTGTTTAAAACAAACCTGAGCAAAGTCTTGAACTCATAACAAACTCAAACAATAACTCATATTAAAATGTGCATTGAAACCCAAATTTTATATGCCAGAATAACACTGGAATACACATTCAACAGTTTAAAGCCTTAAGACCTTAATGTTCCACACAAAGTTTTCAACAATAACCTTATAAAAAAAGGCATAGGAATATAAATTTGAAAACAAGGGGAAAAATTCATTTCCATTATAATTCTTTCTGAAACATTAAAACATTGAAATACAGACTCCTAAGTTAAATATAACATACAACACACACAGCTGTGTGAGACATTAGCTTATTAATACTACCTATACTTAAGCCTAAGCAAGGGATAAAAAAAGTCTCAAGCATCACCTTTATGAGATGACTAGTCAAATTTGAACTTTAAAAACTTAAAATTTTTCATGGATTTTCAAAGTTGTTTAGTTCATATAGAAATTTCAGCAGTCTCGGTGGAATGTGGTGTGGTTTCGTTCCCTTCATCTCAGCCATCGATCCCAATCACAATCTCAACTCTCACACACATAATCTTAGTTTTAATTAATGGCAAATCTTCTCATTCACCTGACACACAGATCTGTGTTCCCCAATCCAAAGACTGTTTCCCCACCTGACATAACATGCAGGAATAGAAAAAAAAACGAATTAACAGAGCTCACTCGAACTGCAATAGATACTTTTATTTTATTTATTTATTTTATTCATTTGACTTTAACTTTTACTTAATACTACAAAGATCAAATAATTTAAGACAGCAAAACATTGCTTAGCTTTGTCTGAATTCCAGTGTGAGGGACATCTCCTTTGAATATTTTATGTTCAAAACATAAAACGAGGAAAAGGTATAGCTTAAGGCCACAATGGGGGAGTGGATGTGGTCATTCACAACCTCTAGATCAACTACAGTTTTGATAAGCTGCTCACCTTAAGACACAAACACAAGTATTAAAATAAGAGAATGTGTATTTACGTATGCTGAAGCCAGTATTTGTTTTTTAAATAGTTTTCTCTGAAAATTTTTCTCTAAATTTACTCTAAAACATTTAATGCCAGTAAGTAATATGCATAATATTAGATACACTGATGGGACTCCACACATGTTAAAATAAGCAACCTTTAAACATTCTTATGAATGACATGAACATTGTAGTAGAAAAGGCAAGACATTTAAACATCTAAATTACAATTTCACCAGAATGACTAAACAGAAACAAACCCATAAAAATTATGCATGGGGTGCTTGGTATGCTCAGGACAGGAGTGTCTGGATGCTGCTGTGAGGGGAGAAAACAATCAAAAATATAAAAATATTACAAACCTTTTTTTAAAAACATTTAGCTTTGAATATGGTAATTAAATCCATATACAATTTTGACCGCAAATGTCATGCTTAACATTAAAGTTTAACATTAGCCTCAATACAAATTAATTTTAAAGGCTAAATATACCTCGTTTTGACAAAAGTTGGTCAGGATTCTCCTTGAAGAATCTTGCAATTCCAGAGATCAACTCTACAGGATCAGCACCTTGAATTGGTATCCCTTTGGAATCCAAGAAGTCCCTGATTGTCTTTTCTTTCTTTGACAATTCCTCTGCCAGTCTGGTTTGTGCTGGATAGCCAAGAAGGGTGATCAAACAGGTGGACTGCCTCAAATAGGAACAACCATTCTTCTATTAATCTCTTAACTGGGCTTCCATTGTTGATTGCAGCTCGCTGGATGCAATATGTTTCAGCTATCAATTTTTGGATACTAGATTCTGGAAGATGATTGTTCTTGAAGGCAGCTTTTAGTTCTTCTTGAGTGGATTCTAGCTCAGTTGTTTTCTCCAAAGCCGGCTGCCACTGCACACAGCCATAGCGATCTGATTTTGTAATCCTGTAAGGATTTTTTTATTGGTGCTGTCTCATCTTCTGCTGATCTTTTGGTTGAGCCAAAGGTTAAGGGCCTCCGAACATTTTCAACTCTGTTTTCATGCTGGATAAACAGAGAATCATATCTAGTTCAGACAACTTTAGTTCCGTGGAGATCTCAGTCTTGGAATGAGCAGGGTTACTGCTCAAAAATCGTCTTTGCAATCTTCCTCAATTTTGCTCTTCCAGGCCTTCCTTGGTCCTTCCCAAGTAGATCAACAACAAGGATGCAACCAGTTAAGATAAGATAAGATAAGATAAGATAAGATAAGATAGAACTTTATTGATCCCACAGCGGGGAAATTTGTGTGTTAC
>JAUYWH010000003.1:19207234-19226579 GCA_034779795.1 Ctenopoma multispine | reverse complement strand
TCATGACGAGAGAGACAGACAGAGTCTGGCTGGCTCAGATGCTGGCAGTTATAAAAGATATAAAACAAAGTTCTAAGTTAATCAACCTGTGTGTTCTCCTGTATTAAAAATAAGAATTGATAGAATTGATAAAGAATCGAATTGTTTAACAGAATTGAAAATGGAATCGGAATCGTAAAAATCCTATCAATTCCCATCCCTAACAGATATATAGTAAAAATTCTCAATTATGATGATTGTGTTACTTAATGACTAAACTGTAATGACAGTGACGATAAAAAAATATTATAACAAAAATTATGACTAAACCTCGGTTCAGCACATCATGACAATAAAGATGAGACAAAAAGAGTTTCTTATTTTTGGCAGACAATCTCAATCACAGTCCCCATCTGAGAGCACCAAATGTTGTATTTTATAAATGTATCCATTTGAACATCAAAATCCTGTCTGTGTCTATGCATTGGCTCAGTTTTGCAACCATGAGGTTTGGTGCCAGACCTGCACTTATCCCACACAACTCATACCCGTAATCTATGCTACCTACACATAGACATACACCAATTAGCCACAATTAGTGCTGGGAAACCTGTTTAAGGGGGGACCGTATTGCACCGCTAAATCGTTAAACACGCATAGTGAGTACTTTGAGTACGTTAGTGGAGATACTGAGCTGTGAAAATAAACAGAGAAGTAGCAGATGATAAAGTTGAACATGATGACACAAAAGGACTGCTTGCTTGTCTATTGTCTGGAGATACTTTGGTTTTAAAAGCTCGGACACCTGAACAACACGCCAGAGCTGGTACTCCTGCTCCACTGTCTCCTCCTCTGATGGAGCTACCACACTCAGCTGTTTATGTCAGAGAGAACATGTTGAATCTTTTTTTACTTTGATCTATAATGATGCGACTGCCCGCCGCTTCCTCCCCCCCTCCACTTGTTCCAGTCTTATCATCACCACCTGGTTTTAAGTATTTTCTTATAAAATCCCTCAAACCTTCACTTTCATTCTGTTAGGGCTAAGACTGTTAAGTTAGTTTAATAAAAGGACAATGTATAGATCTGTTTATAGGAAAGCTAACCTAAAATGATGTCTGTTGTGATCCAGATATCCTCGACCCCGGAGCTGTGGTTGCTGGTCCTGCCAACCTACCCAGTGTTTCGTCTGCTGCCCCTTGTTGTTGTTTTGATCTCTGTTGCCTGCTGTTCTTTTCTCTCTCCTCTGTCCACAAACCTCAACCGGTCGCGGCAGATGGCCGCCCACCCTGAGCCTGGTTTTGCTGGAGGTTTCTTCCGTTAAAGTTTAAGAGTTTTTCCTCTCCACTAGTGCCTAGTGCTTGCTCTGGTGGGATATATATACGGTACAGGCCAAAAGTTTGGACACACCTTCTCATTCAATGTGTTTTGGGGTGCGCTGGAAAGCAGAGTGAAGGCAATGGGGCCAACAAGTGCTAAAAACCTCTGGGAACTCCTTTAAGACTGTTGGAAAACCATTTCAGGTGACTATCTATTGAAGCTCATCGAGAGAATGTCAAGAGTGTGCAAAGCAGTAATCAGAGCAAAGGGTGGCTATTTTGAAGAAACTAGAATATTAAAGATGTTTCCAGTTATTTCACTTTTTTTTGTTAAGTACATAACTCCACATGTGTTTATTCATAGTTTTGATGCCTTCAGTGAGAATCTACTAATGTAAATGGTCATGAAAATAAAGAAAGCAACATTGAATGAATTGAATGTGTCCAAACTTTTGCCCTGTACTATATATGTATACATATATACATATATATATACTTAAACCTTACACTGGTTGTGCCGTGAGCTAATTTATGTTGAGATTTGGCATTTGGCACAATACACATAAAGTTTAATTTAACTAAAATTTAATCGGGCGTCTTCTCTCAATCAGTGGAAAATATGTTTAACACCAACTTATGCATGGGGAAAAAATACCCTTGAATAACGTGAAACCATCATAACCATCATAATTTAGAAAAATACAGTGATATAGAATTTTGGTCATACTGCCCAGAATACAAAAAACTGCACAGTTAAAGAAAAAAAGTTATGTTTATTTTAATCTTAATTTTTAATTCACTCGCTACAGGCTGCTTTAGTCCACCTTTCCCGTGCCTTGAATTGCATATTCAATATAAATATCTCCTTTACCCAGAGCTGACTCGATCAATTTTTGGTGCTCTAGGTGAGATTACAACTTGGCGCCCGTAATGAAGCTCAACCGCCTGTACTTGCGGCACCCCCTGGGACAGTGGTGCAGTGGTTAGGGCAGCTGGCAATGTCAGCTGTCTCGTCCCAGTCTTTCCCTAGTGCCTGTTCGAAGCCCTGTGGGGAAGGTTTGGTCAGGAAGGGCATCCGGCGTAAAAATTCAAGATTCACAAATAACTTTATTTTTAAAATCCCTGCCAAACTAATATGATACTGAGCTGCTGTAAAGCGACCTTTGCGTTTAACTTTATTGTGAAGAGAATCATGTGGGTTCATACAAGTAACTACACTATAGAAAACGAGCTCAAAAACCTGCGATTGACAATATTTGCAAGATACTTTTTTTAGGGCTTGAAACTGTGCCCCCTCCAGCAAGTGGCGCACTAGGTGACTGCCTAGTTGGCCTATGCTAAGAGCCGGCTCTGCCTGTATCCATTACAGCTTATTAAAGCCTCATAAAGTCTATAACAGTATCATAAAAGATAAATTATAAACATATGAAAATGTGTTTCACTGACAAAATTCTGACTAATAGCTAAGACAAAATAAATGACTAAACTAAAAAAATTTCAGTAAATGACAAAAACTACAACTAAACTGAAAATTCCTGTAAAAATGAACATTACACATTCCCCCGTTTGTGTTACCATGTTCCTGCTGCAGAACACTATGTGGTAAAAACACAGAGAAATGATGACTAGCTTTGACAACAATTCAAAGTTAAGTTGTCTGCCTAACTCAGAATACTGCTGGAGTGTTTATGTAGCACAGACAGAATGGAAGCCTATTTGAGTCAAATAATTCACACCAGACCAGACAGTGACGCAATGGATAAGAACCATTTTTTGTTCAAGTGCGATTCTTTTAGTCTGAGTGGATGCAACCTCCCTCACTTCTACTACAAGTGCGCAGGGGAACACACTACCAACCTGTGCTACTTTGTTATAAGGAAAGCATGAGACTAATGAGTTATTAGCCAACCCTGAAAAAAGTTACATCAGTTTATATTTGCAGTGTCTAAATACACACCGTGCCCCTCACTTGATGTTTCTTGGGCTCTGGCGACATCTCCTGTGGGATGAATTTTATTGGTCCTTTGATCTGCCTCCTGGACCTCTTGGTGCCATCGGGTAGCGTCTCCATGGCGATATCAGCTTCATCACTGCTGGCCTGGTCACACTCAGAGCATTGCCTGAATAGAAGGAAGACAGTTGATCACACTGAACACTATTGATTCAAATTCACAGAGTCAAATCTTTAGTCTTTACTGTATAAAAACAGTTTTCGTAGCTTGTTCTGGACAAAGGCTGGAAAAAACACGTGATGCAACGGGTTTAAGTGAAGCAAGAAACCCAACTATGCCAACAGATTGACTTTTTTCTTTCTTGCTGAGCCAAAACCTAATCCTCTTAACAGACAGACTTCAAAACTGAGGTAGTGAAACCATGCCATCCCTGCCCTACTCACTGCAGACTACCTGGATCAGGTGTGTTCAGACAATCAGAAGCTGGAAGATATTATGTTAGATGAGGGAGAAGTAAGGTAAGCCAAAGTGAAATGTATATTTTAGCTTCTTATTGACTGAAAACACACAATCCAGGTAATCAGCAGTGAATATGTACAGGAATAGTTGGAAAATAAGCAGGTTTGCAGCCCCTGAGAAGCATAGACCATCTGGGTCTAGACTCAGGATGGCCCAGACTGAAGACTTATCTTCAGTCTGGGCCTTATCTAACAGTAAAGATTTCATGGCAGTCCGTCCAGTCTAGAGTATCCAGGATGAACTGTCTTCTTACTTCAATATTCGATATTTAGAAAATGTATGTTTTGGAAGTCAAGTGGCTCAATATTTTATTTATACTAGCTTAGAAAACCTGAGCTATTCCTTTAAGTTCTACGGTCAAACCCTGATGCCGTATTTCAGTCACAAAGTGGCAGGAGATAAAAATCCTCAGTTCTTGGAATTGTTTCAGCATTGAAAAACCTCTATACTCCAACATCATCAGAGTTCTGTGCCAATAAACAACCCTATCAGATAAAACTGATGTCAAAGTGGGATCTGGGAATGGGTCCTGCCTTTCAACCAAAAACAAGCAGTTCCTGCTGCCACTGTTTGTTTTACATTAGCAGCACACACTACCACTACCCTCCATCCTCTGTGCTTGTCTGTATGTGCACAACTCTATCACTCAAATGGTTAATTACACCTTATTTTAAACACCTTCATTCATTTCATAATCCTGGTCAGAATGATGATTGTGCAGAGTTTAACTCTACAAGGAACTTTCTCTGAGCTCACCATTTCGGTGGAAAAACAATATGAGACAGTTTATTATTAAAAAGTCATTTTAGATAACTTATTGCATGTCTCTTTACAATCGAAAAAGAAAAAGCATTTTCTATTTTTATCAAACAGACGAAGAAGTACCAAGTTAGTAAATATATATCAGAATTTTCCTTTGTAGATAAAGAACTAGAGTAGTTGAGGGAAGAGTCTGTGACATTTCCACCATCTCAGCATCTGGCATCTCATAATCCTGCTGCTACAAAATAAAGAGGTTTTATAATGCTACAATTAACTAGCTTTGCCATTATCAATTATTAAATTACCATTATGTGTAGGAGCACAACTGCTTTCTTTTCACACAATTTCTCTACTGCTGTACTCAAAGATAGGGTTACTGTTTTATAAGACCACAGTCCTGCATGTTTTTCTTCACAAATAGCTTTTTTTGTCAAACAGACACAGGAAATTATCATAGTGCTAGTGAGATGTCACTCACAAAGGTTGTTCTTAAAATTACAGCTTATTCAGTAGAACTGTTCCAAGATTGCAGTCACAGATTGTTCATGAGAGAAGGTACTCCACTCTATTACCAACACTGCACAACCTCAACCTCAAACACTCAAGATGTAAGTAAAGTCAAGACTCACAGCACACAGAAAGTGTAGTAAATCACTACACTTTCTGGACTGATACAGATTCACTCTATAGGATCCTGTCACATTCTCCAATTGTTCTTTCATCCATATCATATCAATAAGCTTATAAACTTAACCTCAGGTATGTGAATAAAGAGGTTTTTGAAAGTAGATAAATATCAGCAGAAACCAAACGTAAAAGGACCAGAACTGAGATCAGAGCCAAAAGACTTCATCAGAACATCCCCAGAATTTCAACATTTACCAGCAGTTCTTTATTTAATACTCGTTATTATAATGTTGGTGCAATTCAGTAAAGTAGTTTGGATTTAGCTTGATGGCAGAAAGAAATAAAGCATTTTTACATTTTGGGCAAAATTAAATACATCTATTAATTGAAACTTGATAACTAGTAAAGTTGGTTGAAGACAGCTGCAGAGGTGCAGTCAGTAGAGTGGTCATCAATTGACTCTAAGTGGGTCACAACTCAACTCCTCATAGCCACATGTCAACAGAGGATGTCATTTCTATGGCATTCCACTAGGCTCAGACTCAACTGGACCACCACGACCAATACTTCAGAATGATGTTCACTGACTACTGCACCAAGGGTATTATCAAGGTGCCTCTCACCCTGGACTGCACACACAATGCCTATCTGACAGGAGTTAAAAGGAACTCAGTTCCCATTCCAACAGGCTCAGGAAGAGTTGTTTTTGACGCTGTAACTCTGCTGAACGATAATACATTATTCACTGTCCCATTTACAGTGCTTGTAACACAGAAAAGAGTCACTCACACTGCTCAGGTCACATTATTTAAAATGCCTTTACAAACTAAATGTTTCACTGAATCATCATCAGTTTAATTTGTCATTTTTACACTAATCAAAATAAGACTCTTTCATGTCAAATTGAAATCAGATCTAAATTAATTAAAAATAAAAAATAAGTGATGATATACATATTCACCTTCACCTATTAAGTAGATATATCTTTGTCAACAATTGCAGCATCCATACACTATATCTTTTCTCCATTTACACAACATCCTCCTCATGCACAAGCCAGCTCCTCATTTTTATCTCTCACCAGTAGCTGTTCTTGGTCTTCTTGGGCATCCGTGTTAACGGAGGCTCCAGACAACCCAGGTGGTAGTAGAGCTTGCAGGTGTCACACAACACTAGCAGATGTTGGTCTTGGTTCTTCTTACAAATGCCACAGCTGCAGGAACACATTGTGTGAGAAACATGCGGTTTATTTATTTTATTAGTGATTGTTTTGGTGCAGAATGAAAAAATTAGATCAGGTGTAAATTTAGCAGCTAAATTCCAAATTGTCTCAAAAGTGACAAATGTATGCAATAAGTCACCCCGACACTGCCCCAGGCATTTAATTATAATTAAAACAATTGCACCCTGGTTTATCTTGTTTATCAGTACCTTATCATTTCACCTTCCTTTCTTTTTTTGTTCTACGATATCCCCAGAGAATGAGTGTTCACCTGTAGAGGATTGCCGGCAGGCTGGATGACTTCCCTGGGGTTCCTCCCTCTTTCTTGCTGGGCTTTCTTTCCTTTGGAGCTTTCAGAACAGCTGGAGTGTTTAGCTTCTACAATAAAAAAATCCTATCAGTAATGTGTCTTTCCAGAAACAGTGGCCTTTTGGCCCTGTTGAGTAACAGCACTACTACTATCTATGGAAAGGCAAGTTTCTGTCAGTTTTTTACAACGCATTTTCTGAACACTCTGAGTAAAGCAAATCCACCGACATTATTTTCCTTCAATGCAGAAACTGCAGTAGTGGTTGCTAGAAGGAAAAATATACAGCATATACAGTATTTATTCACAGTTATGACTAGCTACTGAACAAATTTGATGATCACAACTATTATTATTTATATTTATATTTCTGTATTATCTGGTGGTAAGAATAGTAATAGCAGTAGCTCAGGCAGGAGAGCTGTTGTCTATGAACCCCAGGGTTAAAGGGATAATTCCCAGTTCCTCCTGGCTACATGTCAAGGTGACCTTGAACATGACACTAAAGCCGTGTAGTAGCGCCAACATGTACTATCTGGCAGCTGCCCAACAACAAGAGCTGATCAATACAGTATGTCATTAATATTAACATTATTTGTACGGGGGCAGCGGTAGTGCAGTTGGTAGAGTGGTCTAACAAATGAGAACAAGTTCACCCAGTGGTACCGCGATAATTACACCAAACTGAAGTGAAATAGAAGGCTGGAATTGCTGGGGTCAGAGATATTGTTATTTATTATAAAATGCAGCAAATAAGTGAACAAGTGACAGTGTTACTTTTGAGTGTTTACACTATTAGCCAAAGCAGAGCTGTAAAAGTTCCCTCACAGCAGAGCTGTGAAGGGAACCTGCTATATGTGTCAGGTGAAAAGCAGCAGCTGATATCCAGTTTATTCTCTGTGCATCTCAGGTGCATTGCTGCCACACGGGTTAATTAGAAAACTTATCGTGTAAGGGCTTAGTCTGTCACTAAACAGACAAAGTTTTCCCTGAGGATGTTCTAATCTAAGTGCTCACATTCTGCTTGCAGTGCAAAGGGAGTGTCCCCAGTAGGGGCTGCTGATCTCTCCAACCTGGACCCTACATCGACCACAAACAAGTTTCTCTGCTGCTGATACAAAGCAATTTCAACACCGTTAACATGTTTTATCAGACAGATGAAGATTATAAATAGTGAGTGAAATCAGTAAAAGTACACAAGACAAGTTGTAGGTTGCCTGGCTTCCTTTCAAACTGTGTCCTCACAGAAAACATGAAAATGCAGGAGCAAACTGTTGTGGTTGAGAGGATGCTCATCATACTCAATATAATAAAATATCCCACTGTGACACAGAAGATCCCTTTGAAACAGTTCTGCAGAAGACTTCTTCATAACTATCTTTACAAGTACAAGCTGTAAGATAAATCCACAGATTGGGCCTTAAAGTCGTATCTGAAGCTCAACCTAATATTAAACTCTGGAAAACAAAAATCTCTCCACTGGAGACATTTGTGACAGGCAGCAATAATGGCAGAAACTCTAAAGATAAAGTGCTGTAGTTCTCAAGCTTTTGTTTTTTTATTGGCTATTCAATTTATCACTGAGTTTCTGGGTTTCAAGGGTGTTTTCACTTTTCTTGACTTATCTTTGCAACAGAACTGCTTTACTCTTTCTACTACACTAGCTCTCTACTACGTCCAGTGATGATTTTTATTTCTTTTGTTGCCATTTTCCAAAGTTTCCAAAAACATCACTTTCTACTTAGTTAAAACAACTGACCGGGTCACAGTTGGGTAACCTGTTCTTTTACAGTCCCCTAATTACTAAGCATTTACCTGGCAAATATGTGGAATATTATAGTAATGTAATGGGTAATTACCACATGTAATCATTGGTAAATACAGAGAAACTGTTACCATAAACTAACTATACTATACTATACACTATATTCAGTTACATGATGTTGTAGCTGGAATACAATACGTGACTCGTGTGCATACATTTCCACAAGGTAATAAGGTAATAAGACAGAAGACTGTGTGCAGCCACGCACTTTGCTCGTAAGCTGTATCAAACTTAGAATATCCAAAATAGACATTTACACTGAATTTATAGACAGAATTTGTTTCTCTCACTTTGCATTAAAAATATTAGGTAAGTATGAGTGTATGTAAGTATGAATTATTTGAGATTACATTATATCTATCTACAATATGAGATGAATTATCATTGTAAACCAATTACCTAAAGCCTGAAACACATAGGCAACATGTAATTGCTGGAGACTTGGAGCTAAGTTACAAGTGTCATTTAGTTAAAGGTAAGGCAATTTGTGCTCTCACCTAAATAATACCTTATTTTTAGCTTTTTTCCCCATGGTACCTCCCAGGCTCCACAGTTTGAGTCTGTCTTCTAAAGTAGCTTTTTATGTTGCACTGAGGGAAACCTGACTGTGTACTGGAAGAGGGATGAGAGTCCTAGTTGGGGACATCAATAACTTCTCCAAATGCACTGGCAGGAAGATTAATAGTAGATGAAAATGTGGTAGATAGATGACACAAAAGCTTGCAGTGCTGTGACTGATGGTAGCTACTTAAACCATGTATGTTCATAATTAGGTGATATATGGTGGTCATTGCAGATTCACTGCCAGTCTCTTTCTCATTCCTGTCCATTCTGCTGCTTCACCACCATATTAACATCACTGACCAAATGCACATACTTTTAAAATGTTTCTTTATGGCTCATGCTCATATTTACATCAATAAATCCTTGACAACACTGGCTTCTTAATCTTGAATATAATGTATATTTTCATGAATAATTTTACAGAAAGATTTAGCTGAATTCTCTGGTCAGTCAGATGAAAAAAACTGCTATTAGTGAGTACAAAATGTTAACTAACTATATTGTGGATACATAAAAACAATCCTTTTCATCAAAAATTTTTACATATTTCATATTGTGCATTATTTCTAGGTCAACAATCCAACTTATGGCACTCATCATGTTAACTCCTCCTTGAGTTTTGTTGATACTGGTGGATTTGAGTTAGTCATCAGACAACTTTTGAAGTAAATTAACCTGCATTGTTCATTTGTGATAAATTTGGGGGGCCCTTTTAAACAAGAATCACAGTAAATGCAAATGACTTTGTGTGTAAATAATAATTATACAGTTTTATGTGTTATCTAAAAGAAAAATGAGAATGTCTATTTCTGTAGATTGTTGTTCACATTCATTAAATAACCAGCCATTGTGGTACATCTTGGCAACTGGTTGCCATAGGAACAGGAAGTGGAAGCTTTTACCTTCAGAGGCAGATCTGACATCATGGCAAATGACAGGTCAAGCAAATAGTGCAAAATTAAAGAAAGTTTTTAAACAGCAGGGTTATTACAGAATGCAGTATCGCACCACTGCTGGCCAAGTGGGCTACTACCGGCAATCCGGATAACTCTCCATCAAAAACCGATGCTACGCTAAAACAGAAAATCTATAAACAGGAGCTTCCACAAGTTGTGCATCAAAATCAGAGTGGCTAGAGGCACCAATAATAAGAGAAAAAGTGTATAAAGAGGCAATGATGGTTGAGGTACCTGGCCCACAATTCCCCCCAGCAGAGTCCACATTGTCTGGCCTTCACTCCGCAACTCTCCGTTCACATTCAGCAGCTCCTCCAGAGACTCACAGAGCTGGAGCAGGAGAGAAGAGACATCAGGCAAGACACCACAGTTTAAAGCCATTTTGGAACACACATACAAACTCTGTTCTCATCAATGTGTACAGTTCTAAACATGTCTGTGAAGATTCTCAGTCATCCAGGTAAAGTTGTCTGAAGACAGTTCTAGACATGTTCATTGTTTGATTTTTGTATTGTTAGAGAATACTTTAATTTCTAGACAAATCCTTGAAATAGGGTTTAATTCATATTAACATTACAATGTTGATGATTCAATTAATTGAACTGATGATTAAATGAGAGGAGGAAACAAACAAATATTTTTATTACACTACAATAGAAGATGAATTTACTAGCTATGTTGTTGTTTTGAACAAGTCAGAGGAGAAGATGAGTCTGCGTTACTGGTTTGACCCAGTTTATCATAAAGACTGGAAGAAATGGGAAATGCTTACAACAATCCTAAAGCTCAATATAAAAACCATGTCTTTTATTTGCCTTTTTTACTAACCTTTGCTGTCTAGATAATTGGAGTTGATCATATAAAATACTGAATTGTTATGTCAGAATTTTTCAACAAATGTCAGTGTGATTTTAGGAGTAGGCTGTCGTACTTGTGAGTGTGTGTTTGGTGCTCTACAGCACTTAAGTTTCTGGCCACCCAGATTAGCTTGCTTTTTATCTGAGAGAAACATAAATATAGAGACTTCTGGTTTAGTGTAGAGCAACATAACAGTCAACCAATCACAAACAGCTATTCTACAGCTTTGTTCAATTGTTTCACTGTCACAGTCAAAGAACAGCAGTGTGGTCACAGTTTGACTTTAAACATCAAAATTACTGTACAACAACTCTTCTGTGTGTGCACAAACATCAGAAAGGTAGCAGGTGGACCCTGCAGTGAGTGTAATAGTTTAATGTTAAGACATCATATGATGTGCAGAAAGTGAGCCATGAGGAAACCTTGCACTGGTCTCAAATAATATACTGTATATCAGTCACCGCCCGGTTGGTAATGACATTCCTTCACTAGCATATTCTCCTAGGCCAAACCCATGTAGGAGCAGCTCAAGTAGTGCAATTAGCAACACACACTCCATTAATAACGCTTAACACACACGGCAGAAGACTGAAAGCGACATTAACTCTTGTGACTTCTACTCTGCCATTAAATTCCGTTCCTCATGTTGACAAATGGGAGTTGCAGTCTGCTCACAGAGGTCACATCTGAGGAGGGATACGAGAAAGAATGGCACAGGACTCTGCTTTTATCATGTAGCATCAGAAAGCCACAGCTAATATGATGACACTGTTTTACAAGCTAAGCTTAATTATCTATTTAAACAGTCAGTTGTCAGTGTATTAGAAACACCTAGCTACACACAATACAGTCTAATAAGGAGTCCTGCCACAAAGCCTACCTTCATTAGGTGGTAATAAAGACCTGCAAAACAAATGTCAATTTGCTTAGTCTCAGATGTACTTTGTGTTTACTGCTGATTTGTAAATGTTGCCTGTCAAATTTTTTTTTCATAAAATTAAATAACTGAAAATAGTCTGAACTAAGTCGGAACTATAATAATTGCACCCCTTTTCTTTTGCTTGATTCCTGAATGACACAAGAGGCCAATTGACATAGCTGTGCCAGTTAATGATATCATGTAGCATGTTGTACTGTATGTGTGTAATGTTTACTTAATATTAACACAAAAAGCAATGTTTATTTAAATTGTCAAGTTAACAAGTACTTATTTCGCATTTATTAAAACCATTAATTTTGCATGTTCCATGAAGCATATCAACCCTGGAAATAGTACAACCTCCTATGGGTTTTTTTCAATTTCCTATTGATTCTATGGCTCACCTTGTTGTATTCCATGTGAAGTTTTTCTTGTTCACTCTCCAGCTTGTCTTTTAAGTTCTTCTGTTCAGAGATGTTGTCCTGGATCTGGATCATTCGCATGTTCCTCTCTGAATATCAATGGGACAAAAATCAATAATATGATCACAATCTTTGTACAGGAAAACACACAAGAGAGTGTGCTGATGGTAGATAGCCCCTCTGCTGCAGGCTAATGGGGTATGTTTTCAAGGTTACTATTCAATGCAATGGCAGGAAGACCATTAAATCCGAACAATAACTATCTAAAAACTTTGACAATATGATGTTGAATTTCCTTCAGCAGCTAAAGGGAAGGTTAAGGGTACCTAAATGACAATCTCAATCATATAGTGACATAGCCTTTGTGTGCAGCCGTGTTTATTCTACACAATAAGATCACTATATGATCTATTTGAGCACTATTAATTCAATGCAGGTTTAACAAGTGGAACTGTGTTTGTCACAAATATTAAAATTTCAGCCAAAGATGCATTAATAGGCTTTAATGCTAAATGATGGTGATGATGATGATATTTCTGGAGCCTTTGTCACATTAAGATGATTTAGTTTATTGGGCTCTGATAACACTGGTTTACTGTATGTTAGCATATATACACAGTTCAAACCTCATGCATCATCTGGCAAAACAAGCTGCAAACATATAAAACCTGTAACTAATATTAGCTAGTTGGCAGCCCCTGAACATACAGCTGCCCCAGTTTCAGCTGTTGACAGGTCACTCTCACTAAAATGAAAAGACTCACCATCATGCGTCCTGGAAAACTGGTATCATAAATTCTAGATTTTCAAGGACGCATGAGAACCCTCATATCATCATCACATTTGAATTTCAATGGCTTCTGAGTTTCTGGCACCACCATGTGTTTTTCAACAGGACAACGAGGCAAACACAGCTCCAGGCTGTCTGACTAAGAAGGAAAGTGATGGAGGGACCTCATCACAGATGTCCTACAACATGTGTGGAGAGTCCTTCACCACTACCGGAAAAACATTCTAGATCTTTCTATGTTTATGAAGGATCTAAAAGGTAAAAGACATTTGTATTTTTCTGCTTACTGAATAATGTGTTATTTAATATTTGTTATGTACTGATCTATAATGTATTAAAACATAAATATACAATCATTAAATGAGAGGGTGTGCCCTTCTTTTGACTGCTACTATACACTCACCGGCCACTTTATTACACCTTGCTAGTACCGGGTTGGATCCCCTTTTGCTTTCAGAACTGCCTTCAGAATCCTTCGTGGAATAGATTCAACAAGGTACTGGAAACATTCCTCAGAGATATTGGTCCATATTGACATGACAGCATCACGCAGTTGCTGCAGATTTGTCGGCTGCACATCCATGATGCGAATCTCCCATTCCACCACATCCCAAAGATGCTCTATTGGATTGAGATCTGGTGACTGTGGAGGCCATTTGAGTACAGTGAACTCATTGTCATGTTCAAGAAACCAGTCTGAGATGATTGGAGATGATGGTGCATTATCCTGCTGGAAGTAGCCATAAGAAGATGGGTCATAAAGGGATGGACATGGTCAGCAACAATACTCAGGTAGGCTGTGACGTTGCCACGATGATCAATTAGTACTAAGAAGCCCAAAGTGTGCCAAGAAAATGTCCCCCACACCATTACACCACCACCACCAGCCTGAACCGTTGATACGAGGCAGGATGGATCTATGGTTTTATGTTGTTGACGCCAAATGTTGACCCTACCATCCGAATGTTGCAGCAGAAATTGAAACTCATCAGACCAGGCAACATTAGGCCTGTGCGAATTGTAGCCTCAGTTTCCTGTTCTTAGCTGACAGGAGTGGCACGCGGTGTGGTCTTCTGCTGCTGTAGACCATCTGCCTCAAGGTTGGACGTGTTATGCGTTCAGAGATGCTCTTCTGCATACCTTGGTTGTAACGAGTGGTTATTTGAGTTACTGTTGCCTTTCTATCAGCTCGAACCACTCTGTCCATTCTCTTCTGACCTCTGGCATCAACAAGGCATTTTCGTCCACAGAACTGCCGCTCACTGGATGTTTTCCCTTTTTCGGACCATTCTCTGTAAACCCTAGAGATGGTTGTGCGTGACAATCCCAGAAGATCAGCAGTTTCTGAAATACTCAGACCAGCCCGTCTGGCACCAACAACCATGCCACGTTCAAAGTCACTTAAATCACCTTTCTTCCCCAGTCTGAAGCTCGGCTTGAACTGCAGCGGTTCGTCTTGACCATGTCAACATGCCTAAATGCATTGAGTTGCCACCATGTGATTGACTGATGAGTAATTTGCATCAACGAGCAGTTGGACAGGTGTACCTAATAAAGTGGCCAGTGATTTCCATACACACTGTTCATAGGGATCTCTATAAGACTGCTTCTGAGCAGTTCATAAACTGCATATGGATTTACTTGTAGCTTAGCTTTAAAATTCATGCTTATAATAAAAGCAGCTGATACAAGTCTAAAGCAGAGATGGGGAGTAGGAGAGAGGTGTGGTCAGCTTACCTCTTTCTAATTTATCACAGATTTTTACAGTCAGACTCTTAGTCTTTATTTTTAAGAAGCATTCTTTTTATATACAAATACGAGATTAATGTCCCATGACATTTTCCACTAAACTGTGGCGTTCAGCTATTAATTTGCAGAAAATGTTATTATTGACAGGAATCCATGCAAATCTTTTTCCATACCAATACTTACTACTGATGTGTGCCCTTTAGGTTTCTGATCCTATTGCATTCTTGTTTATTTACAGACACTTTTTGTGTTATTGACATGGATGTGTCTCTGCCCATGTTAAAGAATAATAATAAATAATTAAATAAGACTGGGAGGAAAAAGGTTATCAACTAATTGATAACAGTTTAGATTAATATTATCTGTAAATACTGGAGCTTTTTTTTTTACCCACACTAAAACAAAACTTTTATCCCAAGGCTCTCAGTATACATTTTAGCAGCTGAGTATGAGTTTCCTCACCCAGATAGTAATTGACAAAGTCTGCTGTGAGGGCTGGTTGCTTGTGTTTCCGGCGTCCGTCCATACTGGCGTTGGCGTCGGACGTATCCACAGGGAAAATGTCAGTGCTAATGCCCATCAGCTCGGCCTTCCTCATCAGCTTCCGGATGGCTGAGGCACTAGAGGTCAGAGGTCGCGGCAGCTTCTCTCGGGGTACCCACGCCTGTGGCCGGGTGTTCCTGGAAAGCTCTGCCTTTGCCCGGTACTGCTGCAAGCGGGTGGTGATTCGAGCCTATCAGCGTGACAAACACATGTCAGCATTTATCCCACATTTTAATGTTAATAAATCCTTAGTCAGCTACTACTGCCACAAAGCTGGATGTAAACTGTCAACTAAAATGGTGTTTATTAAATTAGAGATCCAGACCGTTAAGTTGTTGCAACATAACATCCTGATCTTTACTGATATGTACAGACACAACAGTGCTGCAGTTAAATTAAACTAAATTAAATGATATCCTGTACAGCAAATGGCAGCTTATGAAAGATGTCCTTTGTCATTGAGTATACCGCAAAACAAAAAACAATGGTGCACATGTTTCACTAGTGTTTTGAGTGTGCAGCTGAGATGAAGGAACATTACCTGAGCTTCAGGTGTAAGTTGTTTCTCTCTCTCCTGTAGAGAGACTTTACAGTAAGACTGTAAGGCCAGATAATTCTTCCTTTTCCACTTTCTGTCAAAGCGGTCTGCATGTTGTTTGCAGTATGCAAAAAATGGATCTGCAATGTCCTAAGAAAGGAAGAATTATAAACAAGCATGTATTAACTGGGACTTTTTTATTTTATTAACTTTTAAAGCTTTTACTACCCTGACCTTTTTACAGCCAAGCCCCCTCCATTTCTCACGAAATACAACAAAAGCAGAAGCTTTATTCATTGGCTAGACTCCCCTGACTCAACTTAAATGTTTACTACATACTGTGTGTATGATACTAAAACAACAGCTGTTTCCTTTTTTCAGAAGCTAGTTGATCAAAATAATGAAGGTCTTTGTTCAAAACCAGTTTAAAGCTTCAATTGTTTGACCACTGCTTCAATTCAGTCCAGGCCACGTAAACAGCTGCTGAGTAGCGTAGCACCTCACCCCACAGCTCCCATTACCTCTTCTGCAGCAGCCTCAGACAGAAGTCCCTCCCTCTGTGCACAGGTGACGTGGAAGTAGGATCGGCACATTCCTGCATCGCAGCTAATGCACACACCGGTCCTGGCAAAGCGGGCGTCTTCACAAAAGCTGCACTCCTACTTGCAACATAATGCAACATGGAGATGTCAAGCTAACAAACACTGAACACTGATTTTTGTAAGTCTTATCACTACATTGATTACATTGAAATATACAGTGTATATACCGACATACTGATATTCTTTAGGTTAGGAAAGTTAACTGATGACTCTAAATTGACCAAAGGTGTGAATGTGAGTGTGAATGGTTATCTGTCTCTATCCGTGTGTTTACATGCACTCAACTAACCTGGTCACAATAATCTTTCAATCAAATTCAATTTGATTCGTTTCAATTCGATCCGATTCAATTCATTTCAGTTTTATTTATATAGCGCCAATTCACAACAAAAGTCATCTCGAGGCACTTTACACTGTAAGGTTTAAGACCTTACAAAATATAAGTAAATACAGAATAATATAGACAACCCAACAGTCACACTTAAGCTGTCCCACTGAGGCAACATTGGAGAGGAAAAACTCCCTTTAACAGAAGAAACCTCCAGCAGAACCAGGCTCATGGTGGGAAGTCATCTGCCTCGACCGGTTGGGGTGAGTGGAAAGAGTAGAGAGAAAAGAACAATAGGCACATCAAAGACAATAACAAGAAGCAGCCGACAAAACACTAGGAGGGTTGGTAGGGCCAGCAGCTGCACACTGGATATCATACAGCTCTAAGCTGGGGATTCCTGCAGAGAGGTACAGAGAGAGGGGACAAAGAGGGAGTAACAGAACTATGGGAGAGAGAAGACACACAGTTAATGGCACTATTGGCATATGAGCTCTAACTATAAGCTTTATCAAAAAGGAAGGTCTTTAGCCTAGTCCTAAAGGTAGAGAGGGTGTTTGCTTTCCGAACCTGAAGAGGGAGCTGGTTCCATAGGAGAGGAGCTTGATAGCTAAAGGCTCTGCCTCCAATTCTACATCTGGAAACTCTAGGAACCACGAGTAGACCTCTGAGAGCGAAGTGCTCTGCTGGGGCAGTATGGTTCTTAAAACCAAGGTTTTTAAGATAAGATGGATAAAGTGCTTTGTATGTTAGGAGAAGGTCTTTAAATTATATTCTAGATTTAACAGGGAGCCCATGGAGAGAAGATAATGCAGGAGTAATATGATCTCTCTTGCTAATTCCAGTCAGAACTCTGGCTGCAGCATTCTGAATTAACTGGAGGCTTTTTAATGAGTTATTGGGACATCCTATCAGTAATGAATTACAGTAGTCCAGCCTAGAAGTAACAAATGCATGGACTAATTTCTCAGCATCGCTTTGAGACAAGATGCTCCTAATTTTAGAAATATTCCTCAGGTGAAAGAAGGCAGTTCTGGAGATTTCTTTTATGTAATTGGTAAAAGAGATATCTTGATCAAAAATAACGCCAAGATTCCTTACCGTAGTACTCAAGACCAGATCTATGTCATCTAGGGAACCAATATGATTAGATAAGGTGTCTCTGTGGTTTTGATGCCCAAATATAATAACCTCTGTCTTGTCTGAATTAAGGGGTAGAAAGTTATAGGCCATCCAGGCCTTTATGTCTTTTAAACACGCTTGAAGTCTGACTAATTGATTTGTTTCTCCTGGTTTCATGGATAAATAGCTGGGTGTCTCCTGCATAAAAAATGGAAGTTTAAGAGTGTTTTCTTATAATATTGCCCAGTGGGGACATGTATAAACTGAAGAAAATCGGTCCAAGCACTGAGCCCTGTGGAACACCATAACTAATTCTTGTGTGGGTGGAGGACTTATCATTAATATGAACAAATTGGGATCTTCTGATAATTAAGATTTAAACCAGCTTAGTATGAGGCTAGATCAGTCTCAAAATTAATAAACTCACACAGGGTTTTTCACGAATGCACATGCTCTGGTTCGTAGTCGTATTTCGGATTCGGAAATGCACGTGATCTGTTTCACGAATACACATGCTGTAGTTCATAGTCGTATTTCAGATTCAGAAATGCACGTGATCTGTTTCACAAATATAATTTTGAGGGAGACTTGTAATATAAACCCCATGAACCAACAGATCATACAAATCACTACATGTGCATTTACAAAGAGCTTCTCATTCGTGAACCTCTCTGCATTTGTGAGAGAAATCTGTGCGGTGAATTATGAGGTGTTCCTAATGTCGCAGAGATGGATCAGTCTCAACCTGTAAGTAACGCATTTATCTTATCTCCTCGTTGTAAATTATGCAATGTTATACGTTCAATTCAGTCCAGATGTGACGTTAAGTCCGTCTCATTCACCACCGCTAATTAGCTTAGCTCAAATGCTGGCAGCCAATGGGAAGCATTAACCTGCCTCTGCCTACAGTCATCAGATAGACCATGTTCACACACAATCATACGCACTAGATGCTAATTTATATCTGCCAGAGATAAACGACTTAGTATCAGATCCTGGGCGACAGGTCGTGCAGTGACCGGAAGGTCGGCGGTTTGAATATCTGTCGTTCTGTACTTGGGTTCATCCTCCAGTAGCAATATCGCTGGTGCATGAACGGTGGTGGGCGACAGTTAAAGACATTATTTTATTTAAAATCAGGCTAATGAGCTCTGGTACATTAACAACTTACAAAATAAGCAATGCTTTATCATTTCATTTAGGCTACCTGTGACTCTAAAGTCAGTGGTTCGCTTAAAGTTTAACAGTATGAATGAGTTCTGGTCCAGTTGCCATGACTCAATCTTCAGACAGTATGAATGAGACGGACTTAACGTTACATCTGGATTGAATTGAACATATTCACACGTTACTTGGCTAAACAGGACGCTTCAACTCATAATTCAATAACATTGCATGATTTACAACGAGGAGATAAGATAAATGCGTTACTTACAGGTTGA
>JAUYWH010000003.1:19182240-19193059 GCA_034779795.1 Ctenopoma multispine | reverse complement strand
AATGTAAATGGTCATGAAAATAAAGAAAACAACATTGAATTAATTGAATGTGTCCAAACTTTTGGCCTGTACTGTATGTGGTGGTATTTTAAAGGAAGATGACTCTATATCCATCCATGTCGGGTATTTTCCAGAGAAGAAATAAAACATGATTGTTTTTAATTGTGCTGCTAAGAAATACCAATACAGATTCGAACATTTCAACCCCCGTGTCATATGGAAGATAGATAAGGGATAAGGGACAGACGGACTCGAGGGCATTTCCTATTCCACATGAATTTCCTAAAGAGCGATGTAATTTTTTAAAACATTCCTACAGGCGGCGATAATGGAATATTTTGGAATAAGTACATGAATTTAGGTAATACATTCATTTTTAATATATTTATTCTTCTTCTATCAAAGATATAGGCATTTGCATCCATCTTTCTATAGTTATATATACTGAGTCCATTATATCGGTTGACACCACATTTTCTAACGAGGGTGTTATTTTAAAACCTAGGTATGTAAAGTTAGACGAGAGTTTGAGAGAGAATAAATGTTGGTTTCTATCTTGCCTATCTTTTGTATTAAGCAGCATTATCAGAGACTTTGAAGTATTTAATTTGTACCCAGATATCTTACCAAAGAGTTCTATAAGATCCAACAATGCTGGTATGGAAGTGTTCAATTGTTTTAAAAATAAAATTACGTCATCTGCGAAAAGGGCTAATCTATGTTCCCTGTTACCAATGGAAATTCCTTTTATTTGTCTGCTAGACCTAATTGCTATTGCTAGAAGCTCGATAGCTAAAATGAACAGAAGGGGTGATAGGGGAGAGTCCTGGGGACATCCTCTCGTAATATGAAAAGGCTCCCACTACTTCGTTTGTCAGTATTTCTGCTACATGGTTGAGATGCAGTAGTTTGACCCAATTGAGGTAGGTATTTCCGAATCCAAATCACTAAAGATAAGGCCACTCCACCCTATCAAAAGCCTTTTCTGCAACAAGTGAAAGAAGAGCCGTGTTTTCCTCCTCCTTTTGATCATACAATATGTTAAGGACACGTCTTACATTATAAAATCTTTGCCTTCCCTTTATAAACCCATTTTGGTCATCCCCCACAATGCCTGGAAGGACATCCTCTAACCTCTTTGCCATAATCTCACTAAGGATTTTTGCATGGTATTTATCATACATATAGGGCGCATATTCTCACATTTGGTTTTAGGCTTTCCTGGTTTTGGAAGTAAAATAATCAAGGCCTCTCACAATAAATCAGGAAGATGTTTCTCATTGTAGGATTCTAAGTACATTTCATAAAGAGGCTTCATCAGTTTATCCTTAAAATGTTTGTAAAAGTCAATTGGGAGGCCACCTGGCCCTGCTGCTTTCCCAGCCTTCAGTGCACCTATAGCTTCTAATATTTCAGCCTTGTTTAGCTGTTTAGCAAGCTTTTTCTTATTTTCCTCAGAAATCTGAGGGAAGTTTGTCTAAAAATTCAGTTTGGGTATCTGCAGTAACACTGTACTCTGATCCATAAAGACCTTCATAAAAATCTTTAAACAAAGTTTTAATTTCTAGTGGGTCAACGAAAATATTCCCACTTGCATCCTCAATGCTAGTAACTGCCTTTTCCATTTCCTGTTGTTTAATACACCATGCTAGTCTCCCGGGCTTTTCCCACTGGTCATAATAGGGTTGTTTAAGCCTCAGTAAGTTTGCAGCAGCTTTCTCATACGTTGTCTTATTATACTGTGTTCTGAGTTGTAGTAGTTGCTTAGAAATTTCATTCATATCTACATTTGGTGTTTTTTGCCAGATCTTGTTCTCAAGCATTTTGATCTCCGATTCTAAATTACAATTTTTTACCTGTGCTTCCCTCGTTTTCCTGCTTTATAACTAGCCATAAAGGCTTCCCATTTGATCACAGCTGATGTCTGATATGTGTTATGCTCAAAGTATTCTTCAATTTCTTTCCCCATAAATTGCAGGAAGGCTCTGTCCTGCATCAATTTTATTTGAAATTTCCATTTAGGATATTTTCGTACCAGCTTTAGTTCCACATAAACCATAGATATGGGTGCATGATCCGATATGACTATACTGTTATATTGACATCCTCTAATATTAGAAAGGCGTTTTGCTGACACTAAAAAGTAATCTATTCTAGAATAACTTTTGTGGGTACTAGAGAAGCAAGAGAATTCTATTTTTGATGGATTCAGGTGTCTCCATATATCCACTAAGTTTAGGTCTGTTATGTAAGTTATGTAATTCTTGTCTAGTTCGTACATGAGTACTGTCCAGACCTGAAGATCTATCTTTACTTGCATCCAAAACACAGTTGAAATCCCCTGCAATAATGTACTTGCCTGGTAATGTTGAAATTTCCAAAAATAAATTCCTGTAACAATCAGCATTGATTAGATTAAGTTTTGTGGAGAGAATTCGTTCTTGTATAATTAAAAATCTTCACTGACGTTATCAATCTGTAGTGGGATAGATTTATATATTAGTGTCATTACGCCTCTGGAGTTAGTAGAATATGGAGACGCTAAAACCTGTCCTGGCCATCTACGTTTTATCTTGATTGTCTCGTTTGCTGCTAGGTGCGTTTCTTGGATTATTCTTAATTCTCTTGCTCAGGTTGCTTTAAATTAAACTGCATCCACAATCTTTAGAGTATACCTATAATCTGATTATAAGAACAAAGTATGCCCGCTGTAGCTGCTTTTCTCTGTAACAAATAATTCAAGTTGCCATTTCTGTAACCGGGTACAATTTGCAAATATACTGCCAAATAGGCTAAGCCAGAACATATATAATTTTCAAGTCTTCTTATATATTTCCACGTCTTTCTAACAAGTGTAACATCTACTTTATGATTTAAGTCCCCAATCCTTTATCACATTCCTAATATAAGTATGTATTAAGTAGCCAAAGTAAAGTTAAATGTTCTAGGGACGATATCAGATATTTGACTTGTTGCTATCCAATGAGCCCTTTCCAGAACCGGAGGTGTTATATTCAAAATGTCTGCAATCCATTTCTCCATATGTACACAGGGGTCAGCACCTTCTTCCTTCTCTGGTACACCCGGTATACAGACGTTGTTGCGACGACTCATGCCCTCTAGGTCCTCTATCTTGTCGTTTAAGAATTTTGTCGTCTTTTCCAGTTTTTCCACAACTTTTTGTAGCGCATTAATCTCGTCCTCTGCTGTGGATATACGCTGTTTAGCCTCAGCAACAAGACCGCTACATTCTTTAATGTCAATCTGAACATTCTTAATTGCTGCAAGCACGCTGTCCATGTCAGCTAGAAGTCTTTTTTTAATGACTGTATAGCTTTCATAATGGCCATTGTAGAGGGATTCTCCACTATTTCAGTGGTTTCGGTGTCATCCATTTTTTCCAAGTCTGGAGTATGACTCCTTTCCTCACTACTAGGTCCTACTGACATCTTAAACTTTTCCTTCGTCCCTTTCTGCAGCACATTAACTTATACTACACTTCTAGCTTCCAGATATGGTACTTTTTTTTTACTTTTGTTAGTAGTAATAAAGCAGTCTTTTTCAGGATTATGCTGCGCACATTACATTTGCAGTGAGTGCAAAGCAAGTTTCTCCGAAATTTGCTAAATCTAGTTGTATTTGGAATTTGCGAGTTATGTTGTCAGTAGTTTATAAAATAAAACAAAAATGTTAATTTTACTCAAACATATACCTTTTTATAGCAAAATCAGAGAAACTGATAATTTTGCAGTGGTCTCTTAACTTTTTCCACAGTTGTAAATAAAAGTGGGGGAACTGACTGACAACGCTGTGAGAAAGGAACACACATAGTCATGGTGCTACTTTTTACAGTGCAAACTGTCTGAATTAAAGAAATGCATGGTGAAAAGTGACATTTAGACGTGTGTTGGTTTCAGTTCACTAGTTGGATTTTGGGTGGACTTCATTTAAAAACGAGGTACCATCACTCCACATAATGATCTCCTCTTTTATCCAGCTGCTCCACTTTGCTGAAAGTAGTAGAGTAGTGAGGTTAGCAGCCTTTCTAATGTACATGCTCTCTTGTAAAAAGCCGATTAGAATCCTGATTACCCGTATACATATATATATATATATATATCTAAATCCTTTCCTACAAATAATCTTTCCTATAATGGCATCTTCTTAAACTAGAGGTTAGATTTGTTGATTGCTATGTCACTACAGACCCCCTGTTTACAGCAGTAATTTGTAATGTACTTTATACATACACTCCCCTCCAAAAGTAGTGAAACAGCAAGACCAATTCATTTGATTTAAGTTTAAATTATGGAAACAAACAAAATTCAGCTTTTACTTTACTTTTACTTTAGTAGCATTTACACTTAGACACGTTCAAGAAAATATTAAACAGAACCTTTTGTTTCAGATAACTCAAAACGTTTTAGTGAACAAACAACAAAAATCAATGCTGAGCTGAATTTACAGACAGTGTGCCCTTTATTTTATTTACTACTTTATTTACTTACTGTTAGATCAATTGCTTTCATAGTAAATTAAATTCTATAAAAATATTTGATTTATTGCTGCTTTTTTTACCATTCAATTTCCTCTTCAGGAGGTGAAATTCATGATCATTTGAGTTAAAGGTTTTCCCTCTTATGAAGTCATATGTGAAGTTGCAGTATGTTTTGGATCGTCTTACTGCATGATCCAGCTCCCAGTATCACCATGCACAGGCTATATGCTAAGGTAAGTCATTTTTGGCTGTCGTCACTGGTCAATCCAGTCAAAGCTACAGTTTTAGAAAATCCAGCAACTTGTCTGAGGTTTAGCATAAATACTAAAAAAACAAGGCTTCAAAGGTACAGAAGTACTGCAAATGATCAGAGTACACTACTACTACACCAAGTAGTACTAAACTCTTTATAAAAACCATAAACCTTAGAATTTGAGAAAAATGTTTAGACTACATTGCTGTCAGTGCTGTGTTTGTGCATTCTTTTAATTAATTGTTTAAATTGATATAATATTGAGTGTGAATTATATAGTGTGAATTATAAGTGTTGAATATAGAGTGTTATTTTTGGGTTGTGCTGTGGTTTTCCTTGGCAGACCCATTTTTATATGTATTTTTATGTTTCGAGCTGATACAAAAGTGTGATTAAGATGTTGTTTAATGCTCATGTGATTTTGTTATTTTTTGTTAGTTTTATTCAAGCTAATGGTTGGAAATGGATTACAAAACACAATAAATTAACATCAACAATTCATTTTAAATAATATCTGAGCAGAATAATGGTCAAATCAAATGTGCTTCTTAAACTTTGCTCTCATCAAGAAATGCTCTCTGAATCAATAGCTGGCTGACAAATATGGCATTCTATTGATAAGTTTTTGTAGATATTCGGGTGTGATTTCCTCCCAGGCTTTCTCCAGCCCTTTCCAAAAATCCGCTGTCCTGGTTAGGAAGTGTTCCTAGATGCTTCAGTCCAGATTCTCTCACACTAGTTCAATGTGGTTTAGTTATGCTGACTGAGTTTTCCAACATTGCAAAGAGTTTTCCAGCAGCTACTTTATTCTTGAATAAAACACAACAAAGAAGAATGCTTGGAGTCATTGGGTACATCCCATTTCCCTTAACTGACCAGCTCTCCAGCATGTCATTACTGCACAGTAAACACCCTCCATCCACTGCAACAACTTCAATCCTAATGACTTCGCGTTAATAACAGTATCATATCATTCATTCACAAAAATACATTTCAGTACAACATAACTACATTCTCCAGAAAAAGGAAAGCGGGTTTGCAGTTTAGTTGTATTAGGAGACAGGGTTGTCTTGTTAGTACAAGGTTAGTACTTTTGTTTAGAACCAAATGTGTCACTTCTCTAAAAGTGTTCACATATTATCAGTGCACAGTCGGTTTCGTAGAAATATTAATTTGTGTTGTTACTTTTTTATTTTTTATGGGATTGCACACTTATGTGACCAAAATATCAATTTATTTCTAAGCCAAAGATATTATTGGTGATATTGTTCACTATTGTGTTGTTTTGTATGGATTTAGAGACATTTATTTAGTTAAGTTTATTATTGAGGTTCCTTCTTATAAATCACTGAAAATGTGCAGCCTTCATAACTTTCTAGATCTGAATATCTGGCCCACCTTAATACATAATTGAATAGCCCTGGTGTATAACCTTTTAAAGATGAGTTTCTTAGGAAAGCTGTTTTTATTTGACGATTTTTAGTTCTAATTTACACTGAAAATGATCCGTCACTCTCAATAAGGAGAACAAGCCTACTATAAACTCAAATATTGGATTCCTGGACATCAACTTATTTTTAGTTTAGTTTTTTTTATTGATTTGTAGAAGTTAAGCTTTAAAATTGTAGATGGTTTAACTGTTTTTTAAATTGTTACAGATGAATGAGGAGCATGTTTTGTGTTTCGGTATTTTTTTTTTTTTAGATTTCACTGTCAAATACAATAATTTCTTGCTTCCAAAATTTGTATTCCCAGTGTATATCAATATGTAAATTTGTATTTCTGAACAGTCTCATTGTATCTCATTCATCTTTTTATCTTTTCACCCCAAAAGTCCTCACTGTACAGCAAACACAAATTAAGGAACCTTATCTTTCTTCTACATTTGAAGGGGACAGTAGTTTGCTCGAGAATAGAGATGAAAACGTGTGTAAATTTAATATCACTATTATAGTGACAAAGTTGTCATGGCTTTCCTTAATAAAGCAGTAATGTTAAAAAGTTTTAAAAAATTTAAAAAGCTGGTACACATTCATCTATGTGTTCTGTAGACGCACTTTTACTTAAAACTTTTACTGAACTTCTCTGTTCACTTAGACTGTTTCTGATGCTTTTACAAGAAGCTTTACTGGTTTCTATTCCAAGATGTTAATTATTTGAAAAGCTAGTGTGTCACAGGAGCTGCATCTATTTTAATGTGAGTAAGTCATTTCAGTTATTTCTGCTTGAAAAATATTTTTTACTGCTGCTAAAATGAGGCATAAAAATGGAGTTTGAGGCCATAAAATAAAAAATCAAAACATGCTACACCTAGTCCGAGTTATTGTTTTTCATTTCTGGTGTGTTAAAACCATTTTCAAGTTAACAGTCTAAACAGTGTGCCTTTATTAGATAAGAAATGTACTCACCTCGTTGCCTTTTTCCTGGAACATGCTGTCATTAGTAAGCTCTTCATCAAAAGTGCTGGTGCTCTTGGCCTTCTTCTTGGGCTTCTTCATTTCTTTGTCACTATCACCATCACTGCTACTGTTATTGTTATCATCACCATCTTCCTTGCCATCATCGTCATCGTCATCGTCATTATCATCATCATCATCGTCAGTAGCACTGCCACCCTCATCTTCCTCATTGCTTCCTTTCTGAGTGGCTGTTTTGCCTTTCTTCTTCCCTGCTGTGGGTCTCCAGTCATTATCATCTTCACTGTCATAGTCGTCCATCTCATTCAGCTCCTCCATAGTGGTGAAGTCCAGAAGGGGACGGTTCCTGCGGAAATTCCATTTCTTGGGCTCGGCTTGAAACTCTTCAGAGTTCATACTGCCAGAGCCAAATGCCGAGGTAGACTCAGCAGCAGTAGCTGAAGTAGGCTCAGAGTCTGATGTCTTCTTGCTTTTGCGTCGACTTTTGGGTGGAGAAACAGTGGTAGTGTCTTTACAGGAGTTGTCTGAACAAGGCTGCTGTTTGGTCTTCTCTTCGTCTTCCGTTAAGTTTTCCTCAGCAACTAGATCTTTGGTCTCCTCGTCATCTATACCATTGTCTGCAGAACCAGCATTGTCCGATTCACTTTCAGAACCTGCAGCGCTAACTTTAGACCCTTCTTCATCACTGCCATTGCCTGTGCCATCTGAACCTAACAAAGCAATAACAAGTGAATCAGAAGAGTAACAATAAGGTCATCTGAAAGGACTGGTTGCTAGTCCAGCATCTGAATGCTTTCAAACCTACAGGCATTAGTTCATTTTAATCAGACTCACGTTTGTTTCACCTGTTGGTGTGATTTGTTTCGTCTGGTAACAGTAATCGCAACGGCAGAGGTGGGTAGTAACAAGTTACATTTACTCCGTTACATTTACTCCATCACATTTACTAAGTAACTTTTTTTTTTTTAAAGTACTTCTTGGAGTAGCTTTATAGCACCATACTTTTACTTTACCGTTTCTGCTTTGTTTACTTTTAAGCTTCAAGTTCCATGCTTTAAAAATAAAACTTCGCTTTTATTTTGTAATTTCCTATTACAACCGATCACCTAAGTTATCTGAGCAAAAATCTTAATATTGCTAACACAGTGTGTTGATGTCATTTACACCACTTGAAAGATTTTTCACAAAATAATGTGAGTTTTTCTGTATTATTAAAATGTTCTTTTAAACAAAGGGTAAAGCCAAATGAGACGTTGTGAAATGTTTGTATAAATTCAGGTCAGACAATAAAATCTAGCCCACACGTGAAATTTTTCACAATAATTGAAATTCATGGCAACTGGATTTCTTTCTTGTTTAGTTCAAGATACTTGGATGAATAGTGAAACGTTTCAACCTAACAAGAAAGAAATCCAGTTGCCAGGACTCAATTTCCAGATATCTTCACACATAGTCCACATGCTACGTCACATAGCAGACAGTAAATGAATAAACACATTAAAAACGATGCAGTTCAATCATACATACAGTAAGCTACTGCAGGTTTGTATTGTGAAAAAGTAAGATTTGGAAATTTGTGTTTCTTGTGCTTTAATTTATTATTTTGTAAAGAAGTTATTTTTTTTCGCCATTTTGTTTTATTTTATTATTCAGACTTTGCACATTATTTAATACGTTGGTCTAAAATAGGCATTACGATCAAACAGTTATTCACTACTTCACTACTCTTTTACTCAAGTAGTTTTTTGCTGTTACTCGAGTAATTTTTTGGATGACTACTTTTTACTTCTACTTAAGTAATATAATTAGCCTAATGAGACACTCTAAATGTGAGCATGGTATAAATGATATTATTAAATTCGATTCACTTTACTTTACAGCTCGTAATAGTAGGGTAACTGGTGTGCAATATCTTGGAAATAATAAGGAACTAGTGGGGTAATAAGTGATTCGTCCATAATAGCCTGGTAGTTGCTAGGTAATAGAGGGTGTAATGTTTGATAATAACAGAGTAATAAGAGGGTAACATTTAAGTAATAATTTAAGTAATAAGAAGGTAACTTGGTCATTTCATTAATAAAATATTTTGTGGAATGTACTTTCATGGCAATTGCCAAAGTATTAACCAGGTAATAGTCTGGAATGAGCCATGGATATATCTAGGTAATAGTAGGTCAAAAACACATGGGTATAACGTGGAATGCAAACACTAGAGCTACAGTAATAATCTGGAAACGTATGTGACAATTTCTATGTAATAACCAAGAAAGAGAGCTATAAAGTACCAAACTCCTTGTTCCTCCTTTATTTAACATGTCCATACCTTGTTAATGCTTTCACGAAGCTCAAAACCCATAAGCTCGAGGAAGTCAAGGAAGATGTCAAGTTTTCTTGACAGAGAAACACAAAACATGGTAAGACAGCTAGCAAAAAGACAAACTCCACAGGAAAATATTAGCCTGCTCTCCAACATATAATATCAGCAGAAAACTAAGGATACGGTTGTCAAATCTCAACAAAACTATCACAGAAAAAATATACCTTGTTTAACTCACCAACCTATCAGCGCCGTCAAGTAGCTGCCCAAACGCTCCTGTGTGACAGGAAGTACTACTTCAAAAATACAA
The DNA here is from genome assembly GCA_034779795.1 of Ctenopoma multispine. Classification (NCBI taxonomy): domain Eukaryota; kingdom Metazoa; phylum Chordata; class Actinopteri; order Anabantiformes; family Anabantidae; genus Ctenopoma; species Ctenopoma multispine. The sequence continues at coordinate 19,183,264 of JAUYWH010000003.1, read as the reverse complement.
GTGTCACATTGGACATTTGCTACTATAAATGCCTAGTGTCACACTTTTATTTTGAAGAAACTGTTTTCTGTTTTAGAGGAAACCTTAGGCAACTACTTGGCGGCAACCATTAGCTAGGTGAGTTAGCATTACCTTACAACATTGAATATAATAAAATTATTAATGTCAAAGGAAAAATTCTCTGTAAAAAAATCAACCAGGCAAACTGCAGGAAAAATCTTACGACTAGAAACACAGAAAAATAAGAGAGAAAACAAAAAAGCATCACCTTGCAGTGTCTGTTATGCCATTAGCTTAAAACTAGCGAGCTAATGTCCACATGTCTTGGCAAGCACTGAATGCAGCTTTTCCCTTTTTGGACTTTCTTCATGACCATATCAAGTCTATTTTATTCTGTGAGAGTTTTGTTGAGATTTAACAACCGTATCCTTAGTTTTTTGCGGATATTAGATGTCGGAGAGCAGGCTAATATTTTTCTGTAGAGTTTGTCTTTTTGCTAGCTTAACACTCTTCTCTTTACACAGACTGGCTGTTCTTTCCATGTTTTGTGTTTCTCTGTCAAGGAAAATGGGCCTAATACCACATGCACATAGAATTGATGGGTTTTGAGCTTCGTGAACATCTTAACCAGGTATGGAGATGTTATAATAGTAGTTTGTATTATTAAGTATATTCACAGGTGTACAGTGAATTCATAGTTGTATTAAAGAGGGACTGAGTCATGTTTTTATACTACAGACACTGTAATATGTGTTGTTAGAGTTATAATAGTTTCTAGATTCATTGTTATGCTGTTTAAGATAAAATTGAAATTGAGACTGAAATTGCTTTGTGATTATCTTAATCAGGTGACATGTCAACAGGACCCAGACCCAGCAACAACTATGGGATCAAATCACCGCCACAATGATTTTGTGCGTGTGTAAAAAAGATCTGTACGTAAACCAATGTTTGTCCGTAATTACGGTTTGTAAAAAAGATTTGTCCGTAAAACGATGCTTGTCTGTCCGTAAATACGGTTTGT
>JAUYWH010000003.1:19157104-19168822 GCA_034779795.1 Ctenopoma multispine | reverse complement strand
TACATTATTTTGTATATATTATATAATGTGTAAGGTCTTAAACCTTACACTGTAAAGTGCCCTGAGATGACTTATGTCGTGAATTGGCGCTATATAAATAAAGCTGAATCTTTTTGCTCCCAGATCTGGGACACATTTATATGTTGTAGATGTGATTAATCTCCAACAAATGTGACCACTGTCAGAATTCTTGTGTTTTTTTTTGTCTGATATCCATGTGCATGTGAATATTGCCTGTTTTCATAAAGTCACCTGAGTAAACTCAAAGGAGAGTAGCAGCAGCAACAGAGGTGAATGGAGAGCTTTTGTTCACATCACCGATAGTCTGTGTCAGGCAATACACAGACAAAGTATTAACGAACGCCCTTGTTGCGTGCGGGATCGACCCAAATGTTGCTTTTGTAACATCCGAGCGCTGGAAGCAGATTCCACCAGGAAACGGTGTTACAATAACAGGCCAACAAAGGAGAGAGAGAAAGGGGAGTACTCACGGTACCGGAAACTGGAGAGGAGATGAAGGAGGGTAGCTCGTGATGAGTGCTCAAAGTAGCAGGAGCTTGGGACATGGATAGAACACAATGTCTGAGCAGAGAGCAGGTGAGTGGACCTGTTTATATCCTGTTCTAACCAATCCGTGCCCTTCGTGGTTATCACCTGATCTGCTCACCTGACAGGACGCCTCCATCTACAACCGTCCAGGACGGTCGGGCCGGCGATTATCCAGGATGAAGCGAGAGGGAACCCAGCAGCGCTCCTCTGGGTCGTAGCCCTCCCAATCCACGAGATACTGGAAACCCCGGTGAAAGCTGGCCTGCCGTCAATGATCCAGGGCGGCGGAGGCATGGAGGGAGGGACAAGCGGAGAGGTGGCATGAGGTTTGAGCTGTGAGACGTGGAACACGGGGTGGACCTTGATGGAAGACGGGAGTTGCAGCCGATAGGCAACCGGGTTGATACGGGTGACAACAGTGTAGGCATGGAAGAAGCGAGGGGAGAGTTTGGCTGAGTCCATACGCAACCAGAGGTTCCTGGTGGATGACCAAACCCAGCCACCAGGGGCGAACGACCGCCCTGGAGGGTGTCAGCGGCAGTGCTGTCAAGCATAGTCTGAATTGGCCCGGACAATGGCCTCCCGACCCTTAACCCATGCCTGCCGGCACTGAAAAACCAACTGTTGGACTGCAGGCACTTCGACCTCCGGCACCTGGTGATCTAAGATGGGGGGTTGATAACTGTAACAGGTTTTGAAAGGAGGCAGTCCAGTAGCAGAGGAGATATGGAGGTTGTGTAACAGCTTAGCCCACAGGCGGTAGCGAGGCCAGAGGGTTTGGGAGGAGACGAAGCACCGCAAGAAACGCCCCTACTGTTGGTTGGCCCGTTCTGTCTGGCTATTGGTCTGCGGATGGTAGCCTGACGAGAGGCTGTACGCGGCACCGACCAGATGACAGAAGGCCCGCCAGAATTTCGCAACAAACTGGGGGACTCGGTCCGAGACAACGTCCTTGGGGAACCCATGCAGCCGGACTACATGCTCCAAAACCAGCTCTGTGGTGGTCCAGGCAGAGGGAAGTCCGGACGATAGTGAGGATGGTGTCCTTTCCGTCCACTGCCGGGAGTCCAGTCACGAAGTCCACCCTAATGTGCGACCAGGGCCAATGAGGGACAAGGAGAAGTTGAAGAGTTCCCGGTGTGACATGAGGCGGGGACGTAGAGGCGATTCGCTGGTGTCCCGGGTCAGGAGGAGGAGCGGAGGAAGAGAACTAATGGGAGAGGGCATCAGCCTTTGTGTTCCTGGAGCCAAAGTGAAAGTTAAATGATTCGAAGAAGAGGGCCCATCTAGCCTGCCGGGGGTTTAGCTGTTTAGCCTGCTGGATGTGGATGAGATTCTGGTGGTCGGTCTAGACCAGGAATGGCCCAACAGTCCCCTGGAGCCAGTGCCGCCACTCCTCCAACTTGATGGCCAACAGTTCACGGTCCCCAACCCTGTAACGCTGCTGAGTGGGGGAGAACTTCCTGGAGAAGAAGCAACACGGATGGATTTTCCTGTCTGGACCATGTTGTAAGAAAACAGCCAACCTCGAGGCGGAGCCATGCCGGGCAGCAGATCAGTGGCCGTGTCGTAGTCATGATGAGGCGGGAGGGTGGGGGCTTCTCTTTTACTGAAAGCCCCCCTATATATTCGAGGTCGGTGGGCTCGGGCGCCGAGGACTCCGTGTAGCACCTGCCGGTTCTGGGGACCAAGAAGCAATGATGGCATTCTGGTCCCCAACCACGGATTGTGCAGGTTGACCACGAGAGGTGTGGATTGTGTAGAGAAACCCAGGATGAGGGGTGATGAGGCTGCAGAGATGACCAGAAAAGAGAGCTGTTCTGAATGGGTGGCGACGGACAGACAATCAGTAGGAACCGGTTGACTGGCTTCAGGGATATTCTCAGCCGGGAGGCTAAGCCCTGGTCAGTGAAACTCTCCGCTGCTCCCGAGGCGTACAGCAGTGACGTCAGCTGGCGGGAAGGTGAAGCAGGAGAGGGACGAAAGCGGCGAGGAGCTGAATTTGCCAGTCACAATGTCTGAGCAGAGAGCAGGTGAGTGGACTTGTTTATATCCTGTCCTAACCAATCCCGGCCCCTCCGTGGCTATAACCTGATCTGCTCACCTGACAAGCTGGTCCCCTTGTGCCTGTTTGGGCTCTTATGTCCTAAGATCCTGAGATCCTAATCTAAGATGGGTGGTATCTGCAGTGTCTCTGTGGTTTATGGGTCCTCTTCTCTGTTGTTTCAGAGAGTTCTGTTTGTTCAGCTCCTCCTTAATAGGCAATGACCACATTGTCGCCCTCTTTAGTTCTACCTTTTTCGGTCTCCTGCCAGCTGTTTAGCTTATTGTGTGAGGTATAGTGGTGGATCTCAGGACAACATCAACAAACAGAGTTAGTTTAAAAGATTAAATAAGAATAAACAAAATAAGAAACAAGATGACTGATGGGGTCGGGAGTGGAGATGGCAGAAAGACCTCTAAGTGTTGGTAGGCAGTTCTAAGCACAGGAAGCAAGAAGTTAGTTAAGTACAGAAACTGTTTTTTCAGTTTTTTTACAAAAGGCTTGCTTGATTAATGATGTTAGTGGTGATTTAAAACAGGTGAGTATGGGACAGGTTGAACATGATCTTCAGAGGGAAGAATAGTTGCCATTGTAGTGGCCTTTACATGTGTTCTGAAAGATTTTTGACTGAAAGTACTGATCAGATTGATTGATTGATCAGACTGTGATCGTGTTATTTGCTAACTAAACTAGACAGTACTTGTGCTTTTGTGGCTGGTTCGTTGGACAGTTTCTGCTGGTTGATTTAGTCCTCATGCCCTCAGCATAGATTCCACCTCTACATAACCCAAATACTTAAAATTAAAAACCAATAATAAAATCCAGTTTGGTGTCAGAAAAACAAATATTTTGTATTTTTATATTATATTTTGTATATATATTATTTTATAATAATAAAAATATAGTAGTTATAGTTATAGTTTTCAGGTCTTTGAAACTGATACATTTCTGCATGACTTTGTACTAGAATTCCAGAAACTTTTGTGTATTAAAACCTTCAGCCTACGTTGGTCTAAATTGTGTCATAGCACCATTTTTCTGCAATTTTGCAGATAAAGTTTACTTATCTGCAAAATACTACTTTCTGTCTCTTTCACTCATCCACTTTCTTTCCTTCCTCCCCTCACTTGCTCCAAGTTAGCTCCTTGTTGAATACCAGTCTTCATCTCATCTCTTTCAATTGTTTTTTCCAAAAAATCTGCTTGAAAACTACTGGAATATTCCTTGAACATAAGGGTTAGAGGTTGTGGTTAAAACAGAGCATAGTCACAGGAATGTGCATTGTGTGTGCGTATATGTGTGCGAGCGTCTCTGTTTCTGTGTTTTTGGGCATGTGCAAATCTGACCTAGTGGACATTGTCTTCCTGGTAAATCTAGTCCCTCCAGCACATCTGCGTGTGAGCAGCAGCTTATCAGCTCCGACCAGAGTTGCCCTCGCTCCGAACCACCTTCATCGCCTAAGAGGAAAATAAATTGCACTCAAGCAGTTAACAAGAATAAAAAATATATTGCAACGGAGTCTCACACAACCACTACAAATACTGCATAGAGGAGTAGATGGTGTATGTGTGTCTGTGTATGTGTGTATATGCATATCTGCGTGTGTGTGTGTTTGTGTGTGTTTGTGAGTGTCTTAGTATTTACAGGAACTCAGTGGAACTCAGTCAGTCTTGCAGTATCAGACAGGGGTGTGACCTGGTTCTCATAATGAAAAGCTGAGGTGGTTCTCGCCTACTCCACAAAGCCAAACAAACATTTGTTTCTTTACACTGCCAGTGTCAGATGTGCATAATAAATTCCTGACAACACCGTGGCCAAGTCTATTGAAGGTAATTACATATTGAATATTCTTTTTCTCCATTCAGATACTAGAAGGGAAAATCCATCTGTTGCGCTCACAGACTGTTTGTAGAAATCATGTTTCCTGAAGCCCTCAAACACAACCATTTACATCGATATCAAAAAAGGTAGAGCAGCACAGGATATCCGCGCCATGGTAAATTAACTTCTGGCAACTCTGCATGTGATATATTGCCTGTGCCGTGAGAAGGATGTTCTATTAAACTGTTCTCTAAAAGAGAAATATTCTGTTCTTTTTCCAAATATGGTTTAATTGAAATGTACTGTGCTTGGCTACAGTAAATGTTCAGAGAACTGACTACCAACATGGTGCTTTTCTGTTATGGGTTTTATGACAATTAGCAGAAGAGGATAATGAAAATATGACTGAAAGAATTTTATCTTTCCACAAAAAAATTTATGTTTTGGTGTTTTTGTTTACAATAGGTTTGCAGTTCAGTTTAATAGTTCTTAGATCAGGGTTTTTACATTTGCGATGGTAACAACTATTAATACGTCTTCTGGCTACTCCCTTTAGGGGTTGCCACATTGGATCATCTGCCTCCATCTCACCCTATCCCTGGCATTCTGTTCTGTCACACCAACCATCTACATGTCCATCTTTAGTACATCCATGAACATGAACCTGCTCTGAGGTCTTCCTCTTTTCCTCCTGCCTGGCAGCTCCATACTCAACATCCTTTGTTGAGTAAAGTAAATTCCCTATGCCTCCCGTCAACATAAGCTCTTTCTCTGATGTACTAATTTATAATTCTATCCTTCCTGATCTTTCTGAATTAAAATATTAACATCTTAAATTCTGCCACCTCCAACTCGGCCTCCTTTCTTTTTGTTAGGGCCACTATCATACATCATAGCAGGTCTCACTAACACTTTGTTAATCTTTTGAATACAAGTATTACAAACAAGTTTTTCTGAAGCTGCTGTTAGAAGCTTGAAAAATAGTAACATCTAGTTTCAATTATTTTTTGTACGTATATGTAAACCTCTATGTCATGATGTCTGGATATGCTAGATATGAAATTGTTATTGGTAGATATTAACTATCTCTGCTCTTCTCACTGCTGATTACCTGGATCAAGTGTGTTCAGCCACACAGAAGCTGTAAGTGCAGGGATGACAGGGATGAAAACAAACAGGTCTGTGGCTCTGTAGGACCAGGGTTGTCTACTTCTTGTATATACTATCTAACACTAATTTATACTATCTGTAAATATTTTCTTTTTAGCAACAGGTACCAAGTGACCAGCTTGGTAACGTAAGACAAGTTAATGGCTTTTGGAACTGATGATGCATTTTTTTCACTTTTAGAACTGACACTAGCTTTCTCCTGTTTCCAGCCTTAGAGCCAAGAGAAGTTGAATTATCTTCACTTATATAATAGGGGAAATGGCAGATTTTAGTGATGAACAGTAAAAATGTTAAATTTAACTGTTTTTCTCAAGAATGAAACCCTAACATCACAGAATTTTACAAAAATATATTTTGTTTTAGCTATGAGCTAAAAATATGGTTACAATGGCAGTCTATGGGACATTTTTGTCCGCTAATGATACAGGAGGGTAGTAAATTGTAAATCTAATGCTACACAAAAACTATTCATGCAAAAGAGTCAATATTTTGGATGCCCATGACTGATTTAAAAAAATTGCCCCAGCCAGCTAACATTAGTTTTTTGGAAAATATCTAATTTATTGTGTTTTCTTCATAAAAAACATCTGTGACTTCAAGCAATCAAACTGGCATTTAAAGGGTTAAAATCCTGAAAATGATTGTTTGGTAGTTTTGAGCAGGGCTGAAGTAGTTTAAGTGATTTATGCAAAATAAATCAGAAAAAAATATTAATCTGTCCTATTTTTATAGCAGTTTTTAGGAGGAGGACATTATTGTCCCTAGTGATACAAGAGTATGGTAAATTTGTTTCAAAGTGATCCAGTAATATATTAGAAAAATTTAAATTTGAATTCCAAACTTTGTCAAGAGGAAGACTTTGTTACAAGAAACTGTGACATATGCATTAACACAGACAAATTGACAGCCAGAAATTTGCCCATGTGGACAAAAATGTCCCTAGTGACGCCTGAGGGTTAAAAAAAAATTATGCACAACAAAAAAAAATTTCTTTGAAAAATCCTCATGTCGATCTCTGATGAGGACCATGCGTCAGCGTCAGACTGTGCACGCTGCGGGGCCAGAGCTGTGAGAGCACACAGGCACTGGACAGAGCACACATCAGTTTTACTTTACGACTAGTTTTACTCCGGTGAGGTAATCACAAATTTCACATATGACACTGTAGTTTCTACCGCACCGCGGTTAACATGTACTGACCATGATGGAGCAGGAATTCAGTGAACAATCACATGGTTTTGGGCCCAGTTTAACACTAAGAGGAAAAGATTTGTTTTTTCTTTTAGTGTTTGAAGACAAACAGTGACACATCATGACAGTTATTGACAGATTTGATATGTATTGCGGGTGACAGAGATTACACACCCTCTCCCATCAGGAGATCACTCAGAGGCAGCGCTGTATGCAGCTGTTAGCTGGTCACATTGACAAAATACATAAATGCAGTTTATTCATAGTCAATGATCAAGACACCTGATTTTACTTTCGCACCACACTGAATAAAACTCAAGTCCGTTGTCCCCGTTGGTACGGGTCTGCTGTGAACGCAGTAATCGCAGCCAAACAATAGCTGTGAGACTTACTAAAAGAGGTGGTCTCGATGGGAATCATCTAGCTAACACAGATGTCCCCAGTTGAAAAAGCCTACCGAACCAAAACAGGACCAAGAGCTATGAATAGTGTGATTTGAGAGCAGTGGACTATGTGTAAATTTTAAATATATTTCGTTTATGCGCCCAAAACCTGCTGCAGGACGAACAAAGGTGAAGTAGTGAGAAGCAGCACCATCATAGACATCAGATCGAATGATTGTACATCAACAAGTGAACGACCGAGCCCCGTTAACAGAAATCATGTGATAGTTTCTCGATATCACAGAAACATGCAGTGATCTACAACACAAGATCTACTTCCTGAATTTATATTTCTTGTTCCTGCGGCGACACATCTGACCAATAAGCTGAGAGGATGTTCTCACGCGGCTTGAAGCGACGCATTTTGATAGGTTTGAATTTTTCTGTTTGTGAAACTTAACCGAACCGAAAATGCTGCAGTGTTACAAACTTATAAACTGATTCAGACCAAATCAAACTAACTAATGTGTGAAAAGTCTTTTATACTAACAGTGATTAATGTAAATTATGTGATGATGAATGACAGCAGTCAATGCCCCCCCCAATTTCATTTGACCGCCCCCCTTTTGGCTGCTTCACTCCCAGCGCCCCCCCAGCGCCTCTCGAACGCCCCCTGGGGGGAGGTACCGCCCCCGTTGAGAAACACTGATGTAGTTGTTGATAATAACTGTCTCAACACTGCATTTAATCCATTGTTAGTCCATTGGATTCAGTCAACATGACCACTCACAATTTTAATAACACTCTAGATCTTGTTCTGACTTATGGAGTAGAAATTGATTATTTAATAGTTTTTCCCCAAAACCCTTTGTTGTCTGACCATTTCTTGGTAACATTCGAATTTACTATAATGGAGACTACATCAATTTGGAAATAATTCCACTACAGTAGATGCTTAACTGATAATACTGTCAACAAATTTATGGAAATGATTCCATCATCTTTTAACCCAGTAACATCTACCTAGATAGAGGAGAACAGCGATCCTAACTTTACTTTTGCACAGGTTGATTATATTGTTGATAATGCTGCAGCTTCTGTGCACGCTATACTTGATACTGTTGCCCCTCTGAAAAAAAGTTAGTTAATCAGAAGAGCATAGCTCCATGGTACAATTCACAAATCTGTAGCTTTAAGCAGACATCACAAAAGTTGGAAAGAAGGGTTGCACTCCACAAATTCAGATGAATAATGCTTAGCCTGAAAAGATAGTTTACTAGCGTATAAAAGAGCCCTCCATAAAGCTAGAACCACATATTATTTCTCATTAATTAAGGCAAATAAGAACAACCCCAGGTTTCTTTTCAGCACTGTAGCCAGGCTGACAAAGAGTCATAGCTCTGTTGAACCTATGATTCCCTTATCTCTCAGCAGTGATGACATTATGAATTTCTTTACAAATAAAGTTATAACTATTAGAGGAAAAATTTATCAGATCCTTCCTGCAATTGGCATGGACAGACTCACTTGTCAAACAGCTCTAGATTTTTTTTATAAGACCTCAGTCTTACTTCTTTCATAGATCATACAGAGTTAATTTCAATAGTTAACTCTCTAAAAAATCTTCTACGTGTCTCTTAGACCCCATCCCTACTAGACTGCTCAAGGATGTTTTACCTTTTAATCAGCACATCTATATTAGAGCAGATAAATCTATCTCTACTAACAGGCTATGTACAACAGGCTTTTAAAGTAGCTGTAGTAAAACTCTACTAAAGAAACCTACTCTGGATCCAGGGGTTTTAGCCAATTATAGACCGATATCAAATGTGCCCTTTATCTCAAAAATCCTTGAAAAGGTAGTTTCAAAGCAGCTCTGTGACCACCTGTGCATGAACAATCTGTATGAAGTTTTTCGGTGTCGGACACCTGAAGTGTGTAACTTACACAAAGTATAGGTCCAGGGACTACGTTCACAACATGTGACAGTTACAGAAAACGACAACCTCAAACCTGAGTTCGACACCGGAGTCCCCCGTGAGGTTTGGTTTAGGCAAAAAAGTGCTGAGGTTAGGGTTAGAAAAAAATCATATTTGGGTTAAACTTTTAATGTGTGTGAAGTGGAGTTCCGCAGGGTTCTGTGCTGGATCGATTCTCTTTTCATTATACATGACTCCCTTAGGCAATATTCAGACTATCCGCGGATCCTTAAAAAGTCTCAAAAAGACTTAAATTAGATTTTCCAAAATTAAGGCTTTAAATATCTTTAAAAATGACTAGTAAGCCTTAGTTAGTCTTAACTAGTAAGGTCTTAAAATACCACAGACCCAATAAACAAGGATTCTATATTTTTTCTGGTAATCTCAAAAGAATTTGGTGTATTTCCAAGTGGTGTTTTGCATTTTTGTGTATGACATCGGAATGAGCGGAATCGCCAACATTTCCGGTTGTGTTTGTGGGAGGGGGGCTTTTTTAGGTACGTGCTTTAGCAGTTTGTTGCTAGCTTCCGCATCAGTCATGGGGAAGTGCAAGTTTAACGTTATCTGGACACTGTATATTGTGCAAGAAGCTTTTTTAAACTTGGTTCAATGGGAGGTAAAGCTGCAGAGTTGCATTATACCATACCATACCATACCATACCATTATACCAGTCAACGGCAACAACACGGCCAAGTTAATTTTTTAAAATTAGATCACATGAAAAGTCATTTGAGGTTCCCTTACCTATGAAACAGGTCTGTACGTTGTTGTTCTTTTATTAAACTAACAGCCTCATGTTATTTATCATACGTACATGACGATGTCATTTCTGTCTCTCTCTCTTTACACAGGTAAACAGAGCATGCGTCTGTAAAATATGCAGCTCCAAACGATGTGCATAACAATTTTTTTATCATATTTCCACCGCACAGCTGATATTAAGCAAACGAAACCATCTATTTACATGATATTAGAGCATTTTCCTTGTTATGTTTCTAGAATTAAACCTATTTCTACAGTGTGGAAACTTCCAGCGGTATCTACAGTTATTTGGAAACGTTGCTTAAAAATTTCCATATGAACATTTCCCCAGTGAGAATGTGTGCACAGGTGTCCACAGTGCTTACTTTATAATTTTTTCATGATTATTCTCATGTGCCTGACAGATTCAGAATCGGTCAGATTGTGACAGTAAATTATTTTGTGAACTTTTCCACACGCTGTCCTTGTGTGCTGCATTAGGAATGTTTGCAGACATTTAAAAAGCACAATAACCGCTGCAAAACTACATAGACTTAATCATAAAGGAGATAATAAACAGTAAGTTAGTACAGTGGCCGAGACATTTCAGTTTAGAAAGTGAATGAAGGTTTGACGCGTATCAACGCTGGATAAAAAGAACACGGGCTAAACCAAGAATAGGTGATGACAGAACTATTTGTAAGGTGGTCACATGCTCTTTGCCATTTTGTGAATGTAGGGTCTTAAATTTGATCAAAGAAAAAAAAGTCTTAATAGGTATTAAATTTGGTTTCCTTAAAGCTGCAGATACCCTGAATATTATAAAGAAAACACTCTTTTCCAAGAGTTCCACTCTTTATTCTTCTTCTTATTATTATTATTAGGCTTTATTCCGCCTGTTTTTCGCCAGCTATCTACTCATACACGCTTTGCCCAAAAAATGTTGTTCACACTTATAATTGTTGGACTTATATAGGAATGGTATGCTATAATTTTTGAAGTATGGTCATTTATGGTTTATTTTTTAATTAGGGATGTTCCGATCAGGTTTTTTGCTGCCGATTCCGATCACCAATGAGTGCAATTATAGGTATATATTGGTGAGTTATGTGTGGTATTAAATTATAATGCTTCAGAATGAGACCTGACATAGCTTAATGGCATATCTATGTTTATTGCTTATAACTACCAGTGTTATGCCAATAACGAGAGGAAGGAAGCAAGGAATAGTGAGTAAAACTCTGCTGCACATCATAGAAAATAACCCAGCTAGCCAGGTATCCGTAGCTGGTGTGAAGCCAACTAGCTTAGCCTCTGTTAGCTTAGCTGTGCCCCCAGCAGTTTCCGAGCAGCCGCAAAACCAGGCCGGCTGGGTGACGGTCTGTAGGAAGCATAGTCAGAAGAAGCCCCCTAAGGTAGGGAACATGAAGCTAGAGACTCCAGCAACCATATTGAAGTGTATTCCGGGAGCCAGAGCGGGTGACATAGAATCATTTCTAAAACTCCTGTCTAAGAATAAATGTAAATATGGTAAGATTAGAATTCACGCAGGAGGTAATGATACCCAACTACGCCAGTCAGAGGTGATTAAAATTAATGTTGCATCTGTGTGTAACTATGCAAAAACGATGTCGGTCTCCGTAGTTTTCTCTGGTCCCCCTTCCTAATCTGATCAGTGATGACATGTTTAGCCGCATGTCCTCATTTAATTGCTGGCTGTCTAGATGGTTTCCCGATAATAACGTGGGCTACATAGACAATGGGAAAACGTTTTGGAGAAAACCTGGGTTGATTAGAAGAGACGGCATCCATCCCACTTTGGACGGTGCAGCTCTTATA
>JAUYWH010000003.1:19143751-19157004 GCA_034779795.1 Ctenopoma multispine | reverse complement strand
ACAAAATGACAGCCAGATGAAGAGCAAAAATTTGCCCATGTGGACAAAAATGTCCCTAGTGACGCCTGAGGGTTAATGGTCATGTTGAATGTCTATTATAAGCCTAAACTTGAGGTTGTATTGCTCTCACTTGAAAGGAGGAAGTGTTAGTACTCAGACTGCAGTGATACATTGTTTATGCCAGTTCACTATTTATGCTGGTATGAGGGCATTGGAATTAACTATACCCAACACTCAATTATGGAAATGAGTGAATGGTTAGTCTGAAATCAGAATTGATACATATAATGGAAAGAAATAGTGGAAATTCTAGTCTTTATGTAAAAAAGAGCAGACAAATTTTTATAAATAACGAGTGTACTTTAACGTGCAACATTCTAGACCCCCCTCTGTCCTCCAGTAGCAGTTTCAGAAGCCATTTGCCCATAATGAGTATTAACATATTTGGATTATCATATTTGATTTAATGTATGACATCACAATGGGCACTGATTTCACAAACTGCTCACTCTGAAGACAGAAACTCAACATTTTAAACAAAATTTAACAAATGATCAATATATTGTTTAGTAAAGACATTATCTATCAATATTTGTGGTTATTTTTGGCCACACATGCCACCGTTTGTACATTACAACCACACACCAGTGTGTGTCGGCTAATTGAAATGTATGGTAGTGATGCCCTTGGAGTTCATTTATTGAATCACTGTTCAATAGCACCCAGTTTAGGAAATTCAATAGAGGTCCCCTCTCTTACAAATAACACTTCATTCAGTATTGTGATTGCTCTTTTATGAAGCGGAGGAACGCTGTTTATATCTGTGACAGTCGTTCACTGTTCAAACAGCATTTTTCTCACAGAGCACAAATGGCACACGTTTTCCTGCTGCCAGACACGACACATTTGTAGCACACCTTCAGACCATTCCAACACACAGCGCTGAGTATCAAAGTGCGCTGCAGCTATGTTCATATTCATTTCCTCCTGATTATGTCTTTCTTGTGTCTGTGATTACTCCCAGACAGCGCGCTGGGCCTGCTCATTTCAGAATACATCATAAACAATTTACACGTCATTAGTTTTGTTTTGATCATATTTGTTTGATGAAACATCTCACTGCATGGTGAGTGCTGGGCTTATTTAGCCCATTTAGAGGCCCATGGAACATCATGCAGAGTGTGTTATGTTGTATTGTGTGATTAATTGTCATCGCTCTGTGCAAAACTTTGAATGAAACTAACTAAGAGAGGGGAAAGTGTATTGTGTGTTTAGTTAACTGAGAAAGTGAGTGCTGTCTGTGCTGATTGGTTTATTAATCCCTGCCAGTAAGAGGATCAGCAGTGTGTCATCAAATGCTAATTCAGGTGATATTATATTTTTACTCTATTATCCAACTGAAAATGCTCTACAGAGGATATGCATCTACTATACCACTGGTAACAGGGTAATAGGGCATTGTGTGTGTTGTGTATATATTTATGTTTGATATGTCCTATGTAGTGTCCTGCAGATGGCAGTAGCACTAACTGCAAAAAAAAAGCACATTTGAAATAAACACAGCATGATCACAAAGAGCAGTTTGGGTTATTTCATACTGAAGATTTTTGTATTCCTCTTTTCTGTGTGTTCAACTCACTGGTTTAACTTGGTAATATTCAAGTCAGCATTGCAGAAATGCTGAAGTAACTCACCAACCTTCTCCAGTTTAAATTCCACCCACCTGAAAGAAATTGACCAGCCAACCACAAAACTGTATTTTCTTCACAGTAGTGCGTTTATTGCACCAAAGGATTCAGTAACACTTTGTGCAGATTGAATCCCTTTAGTTATTCTCTAAATTTGTGATTACAAGAGGTAACCCCAGGTAAATATGAGAGTCCAAATGTGATTAAGGTGATGATAAAGAACACATTTCCTTCTTTAGAAAGCACTTTGCAGCAGTTCTAGTGATTTGCTAGTGTACAGTATATTGTAATATGTTAAAAGTGTTGTTGGGAAGACAAACAACAGCTTTTTATGAGCCTCTAAGTAAAAATGTAAATGTGTGGAAACTGGAGTTGAACTTGTCCAGTTTTCTATATTTGCATAGAGAACAGCCTTAAGCAGATTTCAACATGGAAATAGTGGAAGTGGTTTTGGTGCCAGCTGCAGCTGATCACTTGCCCACAATCAGTTAATTGGCAAGTTGAGTAAAGCTGGGTGTTGGCACCAGGTTTAGCCTCAGCTTTGTTTTCTCTCTGTTGACTGTTACACAGCTCTTCCAAAGCAAGTTGTTGCCCTGGTTTCTCTGCAATGGCATCCCGCTGGAAAATATGCCAGGGAAGCTGCTGTCCTCCTCTTTGATTCGTTCTGACATAAAAAATATTGATGATGATTAAAGTCAAATCACACAGGCAGAGTGGCTGTTTTGTCAAGCTTTTGTTTTATGTTACTTGTGACATTTGTTTCAAGATTACATTTTCCCAGCTGTATTATAGTTACATGACATCCACTCTGCTCAAAAGTGAAATAAAATGTGAGGGTAGCACTGTGTTCATCATTAAATGTAGTGATAGGAGTAATTCTCATAGTTCCCAATTGTGAGACAGTTCTAGACTGTGGCTGGTGGTGTTATTAATAACCAGTGTAATGAGCACACTGAGTGAACTGTTATCTGGGTTTACAATGCAATTGAGATGGTGGTGTGGAAGAAAAAAGTAATGTCCATGATTAAAGCAGTACACAAAGATTAACAGAAACCTGTATTAAGCTGTGCCCATTTAGCAAGCACTGACACACAATACTGTTTAAATGCCTGATCATTAGCTCCTAAACTGCAGCTGTGTCCATGTTACAGCAAGGGGCTGAACTGAACTGTTAAAGTTGTTTGTACTTTTGCATCTTTTTTGTCTTTTGTCATGTTAGTTGATATATTTGTTACAGTTTTTGGTCATGGTAGGGTTGGTTTAATTTTTACAATTTAAATGTTGCATGAAGGCAACTAAACCATAAACCTGAGTATGTTATTGTAAGAAACATAAAACAGTGAGAGGGTGTTGTTGTGGGGGAATATATTATATATATATTTATATTTAGTAGTGTTAAGGTACAATATGTATAATTCATTATATTACACATAATCGTAAGTACTATTACTTTAAAAGTGACTTTCTTAACAGTTTACCCCATATACTTCCATTTTACTAACCATTTTACTGGTTCCGTGTTGTACAACATGGAACACAATCAAAACTCAATCAGAAGAAAATCACAGCATATACAAAGTGTTGGCAAAATTGCAATGTTTGGGCATGTCCTTTACTTTATAAACAGCTTTGGAGAGACAGTTTGTGATTTGCAAAGAGAGGCTGGAGCACAAATTGATACTACACAAGCAAAATGAGCTGCCAGTGGCAGGATTTTTTAAACTGAGGGATTATGCATGACTCTTCAGCTTCTACCATCACTGTACATGACTGTCTATGTCACTATGCACCCAGAAGCAGCAGCATTCTGCCAGGTTCACATATATTTGTGTGAACAGACTGAACTTTTTAAGTAATATGTTTGAGAAATAAATGCAGAAAATACTTACAAAGTAACTTAATGAAATATGACACTACAGTAATGCATTCCAATATTGAGTCAAGGTGAAGGCTAGTGGTGTTCTGACCAGGTTTATACTGGATTATTTTTTCTTCCTTATTTGTGATGCTTTACATTGTTATTGACATCTCCTAAACAGGATATATGAACATTATAAAAGTATATTCAGTAGGGGTGAGCGTGGCACAGTTGGTAGGGAGGTCAACAATACAAACCACAGTTTTGGTGGTTTACTTGCATGTCTCCCCCTAGTTCCTGGGCACATGAGACAATGAACCCCCAACCCTTGATGCCTCAAAGGGGGCAGCCTGTCCATAAGAATTTCCCAAAAGAGAATTTGTTCTTTTTCAAAACAAAGATAAGATAAGGTAAGATAAATCTTTATTGTCATTAACACTTTTACAAGGAACAATGAAACTGAATGTGAAGTCGACTCATTGTGAGGCATAAGATTAAAAAAGATATATATATTGGACTGGAATCAATATAAATTGACCTTAGGCCTACATTGCACAGAGGATGAATATGATGGTGGATGTGAGCGTGCATGGTTGTTTCTGTAGCGGGATAGACCAGGGAAACAAAGGGGTGCCAGTCAGAGAAGGTCTGACAAAAGTGGATTCTGTACCTGGTCAACCCACCCAAAAAACAAACAGTCACAAGGGTGACAAAAACAAACAAGAAAAACACAAAACTCAAAGAATAGTCCTTTATAACCCAAAATCCAGACCGGGTTTTACTGGCCACCTTATTAGTTCAGTTCAGTCCAGTTTGTAAAGGGCGAAATATAAGGGAAAGCAAAAGTCCGGAGCCCTTGCCGCAGATCCTACTAAGCCAGCCAACACAAAAACAAAAAACCTACCACCAACCCAGAGCGTCTCGTATCGCATATGTAATGAAACTAGAGGACTATCTACACACTCGCATACCACTGCTGCACCACACTATGCCTACCACACCACACAAAAACAGCGCTTCAGCCATCTTTAAATGTATTTCATCTAGGTTGGGGGTCACACTGCGCGGGCAAAATCTGGGGATTCTGATTGGCGGCTCGCACTCACGTGCCTTGGTTGCGTGTGGCTTGAGCCGGTTGCTATATCCCTCCCCCCATAGTGAAAGCCGACCTAGGGAGGCGTACCCTTCATCACATAGTTTTCTTCCGTTGAAGTTTTTCTCTCAGCTGTTTTAATAAAACGACTCACTATCATTCAAAGGGTCATCATAGGCATCCTGAGTTTGAGCCATTAAGGATTGGTTTACCATATCCCTGCTATGAGAGCTGAAGACAGAGTCAGGGAAGCCAAGAAAATCCTCTTGCTCAGATTCCTCTTCAAAAATGAGGTCTCGTCTCTGCTCCTGTTTCTCCAGCTCTGTAGCGGTAGGATAACATGGTTTGAGGTGTGAAATGTGGACAACTTTAAGGTCGAGGCCAGAGTTTTCAAGGACAACTTGGTAATTTACAGGGCCAATTTGCTGGACCAATAGATATGGACCTTGCCATTTGGGAGCCAACTTGGCAGCAAAAGATTTCTCCACTTTGGAAAAAGAGTGAGCTCGCACCCAGACTCTGTCTAGCTTTTTAAATTCCAGGTGTCGTCGATGTTTATCATAGTTGTGTTTCTGACGTCGCCGTGCAGAATCCAGATTTTTGGAGACCAGGGAGGTGAGCTCCTGCAGCTGCAAAGTCTTGGCATAAGTTGGGGTGTCAAGGGTGCCCTCTCTTGGTTGGAGTATCACATCCAGGGGTCCTCGAAGGGTGCAATTGAGATTGAGTTCTGCCGGGGAAACACCTGTGGACTCCTGGACAGCTGAGTTGATGGCAAACCGGTACTCGGGTAGGTATTTATCCCACTGTTTGTGTTTAGCTCCAACATAGGAGGCTATCATTGTCTTCAGTGAACGATTGGTTTGGGGATGGTAGGCAGACGTTAATTTGTGACCTACGTTCCAGGTCTGACAAACAGTTTGGAGAACTGAGGAGACAAACTGTTATCCACGGTCGGACAGGATGTAGTCAGGGAGGCCCCATCGAGTCTGAATGTCTCTCACTAAAATCTGAGTGATTGCTTCCGCAGTGGCTTTCCTCCACCCAACAGGAGTAATAGTCTACAAAGGCAAGTAAGTAGACATTTTGTCTGGAGCTCTTGGGGAATGGTCCCATTAAATCCATCCCTAACATCTCCCAGGGCCGCTGCACTACAGTTTGTTCTAGTTTTCCTGTGCACTTCAGGTTTTCAGGTTTGTAAATTTGACACACCTGACAACATGTTGTCGAACATCACAGCATAGCTTTGGCCAGTACACTAGGTTTTGCAGTCTTCGGTAGGTTTTGAGTCTTCCCAGGTGACCAGAGAGAGGATCTTGGTGGAAACACTCCAAGAGTTGCTTTTGGAACCCCACAGGTATGTAAAGCTGGTACATTGTTTTTTATGGAAGTTGGACGACAGGGAAGATGAGATCCTCCAGAATGTTGAATGATGTTGTACTATTGATTGTCACATTTCCCTTCTCCACAATCCTCTGATAGAGAATCTGACACTCTGCGTCTTCCTGCTGTGCCTTCCAAACGGCCTCCATAGACATGGGCAGCTCTGTAGAGGGTACCTTGGATGTAGACATGATGGTTGCACATACCGGGATGGAGAGCTGAGCACCTCCTGCTGGGGCTCTGTGAACAGCCGTCCTTCCAGGTGTGTCCTCCATTTCTCCAGGGCCCATACCACAGCTAAGCACTCCAGCTCAGTGGCAGAATAATTCCTTTCGGCTGTATTCAAGCTGCGGCTGGTAAATGCAATGACTTCTTCAGTTCCAAGGTCAGATATTTTGCAATAGTACTGCTCCAAGGCCTATTTCACTTGCATCTGTATACACCACAAAGGATGCATCAAAATTAAGGTGACCTAACACAGGAGGTTCTATCAAATGTTTTTTTAGGGTATCAAAAGCAGCCTGGCATGCTGGAGACCAGATGAATTTAGCTCCTTTCCTCTTGTTTGCGTATTGTATTGTGTTGAGGGGCTCAGCGATTTGAGAGAAACTAGGCACAAAGCGGTAGTACCATCCTGCCATGCCCAGGAATCTCTGTAAGTCCTTCAGGTTGGTGGGAACAGGAAAGTTGCGCACCACATCAGTCTTATCAGGGTCCACCTGGACTCCAGCACCTGATACCACTTATCCTAAGAACCTTAAAGAGGTCCTGAAAAATTAGCTTTTTTTTATGTTTACAGTCAGACTAGCTCCACAAAGTTTGTCCAGGATGGCCTGTAAATCGTAGAAATGCTGCTCCCAGGACTTGGAGAAGATGATGATATCATCCAGGTACACAAAGCAAATTTTTCCTTTTAGTTCACCTAAGGCTCTCTCCATTAGCCTCTGGAAGGTTGCCGGGCATTTTTCAGTCCAAAAGGCATCACTTTGAATTGAAACAGACCCAGAGGACAGATGACGGCTGTGATCTCTCGCATCACCGGGTCCATTTCCACCTGCCAATATCCACTGTTCAGGTCCAGCGATGAAAAGACGGTGGCACCTGCAAGATTATCCAGTATCTCCTGGATGGTGGGGATAGAATAGGCATCTCTTACCGTATGTTCATTCACTTTTCTGATGTCCACACAAAACCTTGGTTTGCCAATTTTCCCAGGAATTATCACCACAGGTGAAGCCCACGCAGAGCAGGAGGGTTCTCTGATGTCCTCCCTCAGCATGTCCTCTATGAGTTCCTTCATCACCTTCAGTTTAGGTGGCGAGACTCTGTAGGATTTTTGGCGTATGGGAAAGGGGTTTGTGAGGTATATTTCATGTTTGACTAATCCTGTGTGTCCAACCTTTGTTGTGCAGACCTCTGCATTGCCCAACAAAAATGTTCGCAACTGTGCTCTTATTCCCTCCTCCAGGTGAGAGTCCTGTGCAGCCTTACGGATTAACTCTGAGTATTCCACAACAGTTGAGGCAGGGACCCGTGCCGTAATTAATGGATTTACTGCTGAAAAGAAAGCAACAGAGTTGCCAGGCTCCCCCTCCCCTAGCAGAATGGCCTCCGCACCAAAATGGTATTTCTGATCACCTCCATCACGGAACCAATAAGTGCCTTCTGCCACATCAAACTGCAACCCAGAGAAGAAAATGAAATCCAACCCCAGCAGGGCTGGAAACACTAGGGCCTGAGGATCGAGAACCACAACCACCATCCTCCAAGACCGATGACTCTGCAGGCTCAGTTCCATCTCAGTCCAGCACAATGGCCTCCGTGGCTCACCATCAATCAAATAAAGTGGTTCTCCAGTCCATGGGTTGAGAGTGTCATCAGGAGTCCTGACCGTGTTCCATATATCTCTGCTAAGCAGAGTATAAGTTGAGCCTGTATCCACTACACTCCAGTGTCTAACAGTCAGCGGCACCTCCAACTGCCGTGGAAGGGCAGTATTACCAAACCCTCCCTGGCTTCTCAGAAACCCTTGGCCATGAATAAAGGAATGAGAGGTAACACCTGAGGGGGGCCTTGCTGTGTAGGTCAAAGTATTCACTGAAGGGCGGCTATTCTCTTTTGCAGGTTCAGGCTGCTGAGGGGGGCCGTAAGTAGGTTGCTTAGACTTCTTAGACTGAGAGTAAAGTGGACAGGAATATGGAGCATGACTACTTTTGCATCTTCGACAGTGAACCGTTTGGGGAGTGTTGTCCTTCTAAGGCTGCAAGGGTGTGGGAAGCGCCATATACACCCTATCCTTCTTCTTGTCCTTCTGTGTAGGTATCTGCTGACTATGTTGGGTTTGGAAATCGTACTGAATTTGGCTCACTCTGTCCTACTCCAGCTGCTGACCCAGGCGCACGAGCTCATCAACAACCATGACTCTGCCACGCAGCTTGCTGGCCATGTGTGGGTTGATGTTCCTGAAGATCATCTTAAGCAGTGCAGCTTCATCAATTTCCGAGTTCCACCTCTGACATAGGGAGCGGTACATATAAGCAAAGTCCCGGATGCTCTCTCGCTCCCCCTGAACTCTGGTCCTCACTCTCTCTGCCAGCTCATCCTCATAGTCCTCAGATAGAAAAGCAGCACGGAACCTTTTCTGAAAATCAGCCCAGGTATGAGTGTTCAAATGTGCTACATTCCACCAGCCCCTCGCCGTACCATGGAGGACATTCCGCAGGGTTGCCATCAGCTCCTCATCTGTCAAAGGAGTCAAAGCCAGAAAATCATTACACTTTTCCAGATACAAGAGGGGATCTGCTTCGTCATCCATCCTCCCAAACGACGGAAACTGGAGCTTAACAGGGCTCTTTCCCATTAGCCGACCTCCTGCAGAACAGGAGAATCTCCAGGGGATTCTAACATAATGTCTGTAGCTCCAGCCTTCATGGTGGATTGGAGGCGCTGTCTCTGGGCCTCATTAGGCTGAGTCTGGACTGGTGCAGACTCAGGACTAAGAGCAGATAAGGTAAGGGATCGCTTCACCGTGACCATTTCCTGTGATACAGAGTCCATAGTCTGTGACAACTTCCACAAATCATTGTGCAGATCGTCAACTGATTGTACTACAGGAGTCATAAATCCTTTAATGTCCTTCCGCACCTCAGTGTGGTGATGAATCAGACGCCAGTTCAAATTAGCAGCAAATTGATTCCTTAGAAAGACAGCCTGCTTTTCCAGTGCACCGTTCAACTGTTCCTTCAGGTGTCCAACATAAATTCCTGTTATGTCCTTCAATAAAGCTGACATCATGTTTTGAAGCTCCTCTCTGTGTGCAGTTTGTGCATGCAGAAGTTTTTGAAATGTATTATCCAGCGGTCCCTCAATACTGTTCACATTGTCCGCCATTACAGTGTTCTTGATCCTAGTAGACGCCGAGGCAGCTGGTCCCCTCAGGGAGGAATCCAGCGGAATCAACGGTTCAGATAAAGCTGAATTTGTCCACAAATCCATATCCAGCAAGGAATATGTGGTGCCCGTCCCTTACTGCCTGTGGAGCAGCCATTCCACTTGTGCCCTCACCAGAAGCCATTTTGCAGCACCCAGAGAACAGAGCAGGAGAGACGGACTGCAAAAAACTGAACAACCAGACCAGACAAAATGGGTCAAGATATCTGGGGTGCCATTATTTTCTGTAGCGGGATAGACCAGGGAAACAAAGGGGTGCCAGTCAGAGCAAGTCTGACAAAAGTGGATTCTGTACCTGGTCAACCCACCCAAAAAAACAAACAGTCACAAGGGTGACAAAAACAAACAAGAAAAACACAAAACTCAAAGAATAGTCCTTTATAGCCCAAAATCCAGGCCGGGTTTTACCTGCCACCTTATTAGTTCAGTTCAGTCCAGTTTGTATAGGGTGAAAAATAAAGGAAAACAAAAGTCCGGTCCGGGTCTACTAAGCCAGCTAAAACAAAACGAAAACCCACCACCAACGCAGAGCATCTCATATCGCATATGTAATGAAATTAGAAGACTATCTACACTATTTACAAAACTCCCAGCGCCCCGGGTCTTGCTGATGAGCCGGTCCGCTTGTGACATCAGCTGTGGATCCCACTGGAAATAAACGATCCGCCGACGTGTCTGATCCGCCGATCCCGGGGAAGAGGAAACTCCGCCGGCCGCACTGCCAGGAGGACTTCACAGAGGTCTGACGGTAGATTGACGATCTGGTTCTCGCACACCACTACTGCACCACACTACGCGTACTACACCACCCAAAACAGCGCTTCAGCCATCTTTAAATGTATTTCATCTTGGTTGGGGGTCACACTGCGCGGGCAAAATCTGGGGATTCTGATTGGCGACTCACACTCACTTGCCTTGGTTGCGTGCGCCGTGAGCCGGTCGCTACAATTTGTCTCCAGAATCTGTCTTCAGGTCCTCTTCATCGTGTCCTGGTCGTCTCCACGTCACTTTTCTTCAGGACATTTCCAGTGAAACAGCCTCTTTCTAGCAGATGCTGAACAAAAACCTCACTGATGTCCTGTCGGGGACAAACTCACACAACAAGTCTTTGTAGTCCCAGTTTCAGCCTTGCTGGGTCCAGGTCTTCATGGACTCTGCCAGCCTGACATGTCCTGTGTCTTCTTCCACAGGAGACAGTGAACGATGAGTCGACGTTTGTCCATTTGAAAGAAGAGACACAAGTTTAGATCATTTGTGTGATCTCTGAGTCTCAACTGTTCATTTCATCAACATCAATTCAGTCTCACATGGACCAAATCTACAAAAGTCCAGGTGTGGACCACAGACACGTGACAGTTTAAAGGGACCAAACCTGCAGCTTTACTTTACTTTGCTTGGCAGACGCTTTTATCCAAAGCGACTTACATGGAGCTAGTGATGAGTGTCTGGCTCAGAGACACACCTGGTAGGGGATGGGCTAGGAGTCAGGCTGGGATTTGAACCTGCGACTTCTGCATCCCAGTCTGACGCTTAACCCATTGAGCATCACAGAGACCTGACTCCTGGTCTAACAGCAGCAGCAGCATCAGACCTGCAGCTCCTCACAAACTGCCTCACAAAGGTTTGATTCATCTCAGTGTGTCCACATGTCTTTGTGAGGACAAGGATCAGTCCTCACACTGATGTTCACATATAAAAGAGTAGGAAGAGGTCTCACTCTGGACCAAATCCCTCAAACTGATTTCAACATCAAATCTGTGTTCTGTGTTTGTGTGTTTCAGAGCAAACACATGTTCAGCTGTGATAAGTGTCGTCTCAAACCTGGGACCCACCTCATCTCAGGACCTGTTCTTACCCACAATACACAGTCTCTGTGAAACCAGAGATCCTGACAGACTAAGGCCACAACGTAAAAGGTGAATTTATCTAAGATACAAATTAAAGTGATTCACATGTGTTCACACACAGACCAGTTGTCCTGGTCTAAGGTTTCAGGTGCTGGATGCTGACATTATTATTATTAATAAATATATACAGAATAATGTAGAAAAGCCCACTTAAGAAAACAGTAGGTGACAGTGGAGAGGAAAAACTCCCTTTAACAGAAAAAAACCTCCAGCCTCCAGTCTTCATTTGGAAACTCAAGTAGACCAGTCGAATGGAGCAGGGCAAGTCGTTCCACCATCCAGGGACAACAAAGGGGAATATGATCTCTCTTTTTAATTCCAGTCCGAACTCTGGCTGGGTCGCAGTTCGATGATCAACTTTGTAGTTGTGTCATTGGATCTGCAACCCTATGTCTTGGACACTTGGGAGAAGAGAGGGGCTGTCAACTGTTCACCACCTGGTGGTAAGTTGGATCAGATGGTGGGGGAGGCTGCAAGATAGACCAGGCACGCCCAAAAGAATAGTGAGGGTCTGCTGCGAACGTCTGGCCGAGGAACCTCTCAGAATGATCTTCAACCGCCACCTCCGGCAGAACTTCAGTCTCATCCCAAGGGATGTTCCGAGCGTCCATTGCCGAAGCAGCAGTGCGGAGCTGTGGCCGTAGGATTGTCGGTGCCTCTCGTGGCGACAATCCCCATACCCGGTGGTGGACACCTCAGGTCCGGGAGGCTGTCAAGCTGAAGAAGGAGTCCTATCGGGTCTGGTTGTCCGGTAGGATTCCAGAAGCAGCTGAGGGGTACCAACGGGCCAAACGTGCAGCAGCTTCAGCTGTTGCAGAGGCAAAAACTCGGGTATGGTAGGAGTTTGGGGAAGCCATGGAAAATGACTTTAGATTGGCCCCAAGAATGTTCTGGCAAACCATCAAGTGTCTCAGGAGTGGAAAGCGGTTCTCCACCAACACTGTGTACAGCGGAAGTGGAGCCCTGCTGACTTCAACTGTAGACATCATTGAGCTGTGGAAGGAATAATTCGAGGATCTCCTCAATCCCACCAGCATGTCTTCCTTAGAGGAAGCAGAGCTGGGGTGGGCCCGTCTATATCGGGGGCTGAAGTTACTGAGGTAGTTGGAAAGCTCCGAGGTACCGGGGCCCCTGGGGTTGATGAGATCTACCCTGGATTCCTCAAAGCACTAAATGGTGTGGGGCTGTCTTGGTTGGCACATCTCTGCAACATCACATGGACATCGGGGGCAGTGTCCCTGGATTAGCAGACTGGGGTGGTGGTCCCTCTTTTTATTCAGGGGTGCTGGACAAGAGAGTTTGATCGATAGTTGAATCTCGGATTAAGGAGGAACAATGCTGATTCTGTCCCATCTGTGTGGATGGGAGGGGGCATGGGATCCTGGAGGGGGCATGGGAGTTTGACCAAACAAATAACATGTGTTTTGTGGATTTGGAGAAGGCATTCGACCGTGTCCCTTGGTTCGCATTGCAGGTAATTAGTTGGACTCGTTTTCTGTTGAGGTTGGGCTCTGCCAGGGCTGCCCTTTGTCACCAATTCTGTTCTTAAGTTTTATTATCCAACAAAACCACATCATCTGCAAAAAGCAGAGATGAGATTCGCCTAGTAATTCTGTTCATAAGTTTTATGGACCATTTGTCGAAAATGTCTGTTCAGCTCAGTCAGTCAAAAGCAGATCAATAGTAGCATAATATCCCTCCACGAATTTAGCGTTTTCGGAAGACTTACCGTAAATTCTGAAATGGTGTTGTTGGGAAAAAGGGACACAGTGTAAAAACTGTACACAGTGTTGGTGCTCCACCAACACTGTGTACAGTGGAGGTGGGGCCCTGCTGACTTCAACTGTAGATGTCATTGATTGGTGGAAGGAATACTT
>JAUYWH010000003.1:19096966-19110746 GCA_034779795.1 Ctenopoma multispine | reverse complement strand
AACTTTAACGAGTGCTGTTTCTGTACTATGGTTTACTCTAAATCCTGACTGAAAGACTTCATACAGATCGTTCACACTCAGGTGGTCACAGAGCTGCTGTTGTTGTTAAAATGTTATTAAGAAATGGTCAGACAGCAAAGGGTTTTGAGGAAAAATTATTAACTGATCAATTTCTACTCCATAAGTCAGAACAAGATTGAGGGTGTGATTAAAACTGTGAGTGGGTTTATTTACATGCTGAGTAAATCCAATGGACTCCCCAGTGAAGGTCTCATGAACTAACTACACCGAACAGCAGCTCCCGGAACTTGAACCTTAAGAAGGCAAGGAGACAGATGGCTCCCACACAACCCGCACACTGTTCTCTGCACAGGATTGTTTGGTGCACCCTGACACATTGAAGATCAAACAATCACTGATCACACGCTTCCAACAGTGCTTTATACCTTACGTAGGAGGCATGAGTGGATGCGAAGTCATTCCCCATACATATGTTATCTCTAATGGAGTGAAGAGACAAAAGATAGAGAATCAATTATGCGCTATTGATTTGCTGTCAGTTAGTTGTGTTGTTGAAAATTAAATTATACTGATATGTGATAAAACTGCACTGATTTGATAAAACTGTGCTGTTATTTTTTATTTTGTTTTCATTCTCATATTTATTTTACCTGCAATGGACTGCATTTAGTAATTTTTTACTCATGTCTGTATTATCAGTATACAGCACATGATTGTAATGCACCTAAAAGGCAGCATTACACCAAAAAATTTATAAACAAAGCAAGTTTGGAATACTTTTAAAATCAACTTAGCCTAAAGAATACACTGATATCTATAAATGACCTTTTTCGCTTTTCAAAAACAAATGTAAATAACAATCACCTCTTCAAAAAAAAAACATCTATGGTGTGACAGGAATCCCCACAATGTTAGTGGGAATCAAACCCACAACCTCCATGAGCCATGTGTTTAACAATAACATACTGAACTTACTGTAACATGACACAGTGTAGATTTTGTTTTGTTTTCCTCAGGCATAACACATGGACAGCACACTCATCATCAAGCAGTTAGTCACAATTATGATAAGAGAGAAATTCCTTGAAGATATTGTATACTGCTAGATGTTAATCAGTGAACACTGATGATTATATATATTTATTTAGTAAATATTCAAATTGGCACTTGACAACTTCTAATCAGCCCGTGTGTCTGAAACCTCTAGAAATTAGTCTGCACTAATTATCACCTAAATCTTTAATTTGTTTTGCAATAGTCCCGTAGCTGTGTGCATAGAAAATGGAGTGGCTCACCAGAGGCCATCTCATTCACAACTCTGTTGCCTTTTTGTTTTATTGTTGATTTGTAAGAAGAGAAGTCTCCCTATGGATCTTTCTATCACTACCTACAAGCACTCTCTCTGACCAGCCAACAGCTTGTGGGTAATTAATCAGGCAAGTGAACTGTAAAATATTCATTTTCTACTTCAACAGCCAGATAAATCTCTAGGGAGGGTTTGGGGAGTACACTGGTGGAAATATTGCTTATGCACACGAGGTAGCAGCACAGCAGCATGATGGTGAGGGGCAGCTAAGATGGGAAGTGTCTCCGGGTTTGGGTGTAGCTGCCAGTGATGGCCAGTCATGCAATTCCCTGCTTGGCTTTAAACCAAGAAGCCAAATCTCCCTCTACAGCCCTGGATTTCATGCTGCAGAGGTGAGGGCAGCTTGGTCTGCAACCTCCATGGCTGGAAGGCTAAAGAACTGATTCTTGCCTAAGTCTGCCTGATCTGTTTTTGTGTATTGTAGGTTCACACATACACACAGCCAATACAGCAGCTATTAAATTCACAGATTGTGTGTGTGACATTTAAACAGAGAGGAAAACAGCAATTTCCAACACTCTCCTTTTATTTGTCAGTGGAATTTATCAGGCAGTATGAGGAAGTCAGTGAAACAGACAAAATCTATGTCCCCCAGAAAAAGGCAACAATTATGAAAAGGTCACAATGTCAACTTTTGCAGAAATGGTGATTGATACATCTTGATGAATTAATATATCTTTAATATATCATCTACATTTAATCATATATGCTTATATGTTTGATAAACAGCAAAATGTAGACTTTAGGTCTGGCCTTTGACTGTGTGTGGTGGTTTTTTGGCCTTTAGTTTCTTCAGCATCATTTCAAATGCTGGGTACACATACATGGGCTCATTAATTTATCTTGCTATGTACAAACCGGGGGAATTAATTTCATTTCTATTAGTATTTTATTTTATAATGTATGTGAGAATTACTCTGCTAAAAGATGACGCAATGGCCAATTCACAGTGCTGGAGCACAGTAGTGTGTTTGTAATTAAGTAGCTAGAAATCAAAGCAAAATTTTGAATGATTAATACTAAATAACATGGAGTTTTTTTGGCTTAATTAATTGAATACCTTATCTTTATTATGCAGATGCTTCATAAATATAAAATATTAACATTACAGATAACTGCTCTTGAAAACCTCATTGAAGCATTTAGAATTATAATTAAGCTTAGCAAGCATAAACTAGGGATTTTTCTTCATTGCAATTTTACTCAGAAATCTTTATCTACAATGAACCTCCATTAAAAAAATCAACAAAATAATAAATAGCTTTGTGGACTTGGAGAGAATACCCTCCACCGCCCGACTTACAAAACACAAACTTATTTGGTTATTGTTTCTCTCTTTCTATCTGAAATGCAATTTGCTTTTTATTCTTCAAAGATCAATGTAAGCTCTCAGAGAGGGTTGATTAATTGTGGGATTATGTCTGAGCTCAACTGTTGAATATTTTAATATAAAATGTAATCTGGTCATTGTTTGCTGCTTTGTGGGTAGAGCAGGCATACTAGATTTGAGTAGTCCTAGAATGATCATCTGTAGTGGATTACACAAAGCCAAACACAGTATTACAGCTGTGGAACTGAATGGTACATGCACATGGAAGTACCTTACATCAAACTTTACAATCTTCTTCTGGTCTCGACTGACTGTAATGTTGCATAGCACTGTTGGACTCTCCTACGGCTAAAACGCACTTTTTAGTGGTAAGGCTCAAGGTTTATGAATCTGGGTCTGTCTATCAGTCCAATCTGAAATTTGTATATTTACAAACACAAACCTTGACACACAGGCTGAGAAATTTCTGATGTGGATGGTTGTGGTAGTAGTGAGAAGGAGGAGGAGGAGAAGGAGGACATACTAGTTTGCATTACAGCAACACATTCTAGTGTAAGCCTCCTCACTTCATCTGTTGCTTTCCTCAGGCTGAAAAAGCCAATGCCTTTGACTCTGGGGTCAAGCAATGTAGACATGGTGCTCATAGATAGTAATGTTTGGAGCCTGTCTTTTAACTGCCTCCTCAGATAGTCAATAATGCCATACTTCTCAGATGAGAGCAGGGTGATCTCAGTGCTTAGGGCGGCCTAAGCTGCTCCCACAGGTTCTTGGATGTCAAAGGCCCGATGTAGCATGTGGTAGTTGCTGTTCCACCAAGTCTCCACCTATTGAATCAGTTTCAGTTTTGGCCTTCCCATTTGCTCCTGTATCTGGGTGAGCCTCTCCTTTACAAACAACAACAGAAGCAATTGACTGAACTGTCATAGCAGCAGCAGCTAGAATTAAGCAGCATAAATAAAGAAACTGTAATAAAGTTTGAAGAGAACAAACCTTTGCAGTGGTGCTGCTTCTGAAATATGCCAGAGTTCTTCTCAGTTTGTCCGAGATGTCACAAACTACTGGGTTCATCAAGGGCCTTTTTTATCATCATTAAGTGTATGTGCTATAAAAATGGTGTGCCGCAGACAGCACTCTTGCACATGCATCCATGTTTGCTGCACCGTCTGTAACAAGGCACGTAACCTTGTTGGGCAATTGATTTATTTCTCATATGAGATGTTGGTGGTGACGGCCACATTTCCTTCTCTGAGGATTAATAAAGTACATCTTATCTTACCATGACTAAAGTCTTTACCCTTGCCAGATTTTCAGCTGTATGGGCTTGAGGGAAAAGCTGTACGCCCAAAACAACTTTCATCAACAAAATGGCAGGTGGCAGCAAGGTATCAGTCATCAGTGTTAATGGAGGTCCACATATCTGATGTCAAGTTGACTGCAGATGCCTTCAGCAAGCTGGCTTTGACCTTCTCCTTTGTTTCCATGTACCTGACCTCTACAATCTGTACTGCCCTATATACTTAGGACAGTGTGCTGAATAGCGAACCACTTCCTGAACCACTCATGTGGTACGTCCCAATAGCAAGCTTCGATACACACTTGATTACTAGACACACGCTCCGAAGTCTTGGCACGCCAAGTCTCATCACTATCAGTAAGTGCTCTCTCACTTCCGTGGTGTTTTTGGATCTGTTGTCTGGTTTTGGCCCTCTGATTGTGATTAGTTTCACACTAACCACCTCTGGTGGTTTCGTCACATTTTTGTGAACTGTTCTGAAGAGGATTTATTAGTAAGTTCATTCTGAAGAGCAGGGTGATTAGTGAATGACTCTGAAGAGAGTTTATATTTGTGTGAACAGTTCTAAAGAGGACTTTAGGAGTATTTGTGACTGTCTTGGCTCACCTGTATGAGTGCTAATGAATATTTCTGTTATCTCCCAAGCACTTTTAATTCTCCCACACGTAGGTGTTGCAGTGGGTCCACCATTAAGCATGTTTCCCAGATGACCACACGGTGGACCCCAGCAGTGGAGGCCATCTTCTCTGTTCGACAACCATCTCGATAACCAGTTTGTGATCAGCTGTCCTGCTTCCTGGGCATTCATGCCCTTGACTCTCAACTATACTATCAATGGAGAGTTTGAGGTTATCATCCCTACCTGGACATCTGTAAGGAGTAATTGTAATAACTTAACTGCTGAGTGATTCTCCTTTGTCTCTGTTCTCTCTGAACTCTGCACCTTCACCACCTGCTAGCCTGGTAGCTCTGGTATTTATTTGAGGCGACTCAGGTCCTTTAACGTCTGCAGCGCCATGCTGTTGACATTTTATGAATCTATGGTGGCCAGGGTCATTTTCTTTGCTGTAGTCTGATGGACCAGCAAATTAAAGGTGGAAGGCACTAGCAGACTGGACAAACTAATCAAGAAGGCTGGCTCTGTTCTTGGTGTGGAGCTGGACCCTCTACATGTTGTGGGCGAGAGGAGGATGCTGTCCAAACTCCTCTCAATCCTAGACAGTTCCTTCCACCCACTATGCAGTGTCCTGGCTGGACAGAGGAGCACATTCAGTGAGAGGTGTCAGTGTCAAGTGCTCCACTGAATGCCACAGAATGTCCTATTCCATTCATTTTTTTCTTTGTTCTTACCATGTTTGTGTATACGTATTCTGCACTTTTGTGTATTGTGTGTTCTGTGTTGGTGCTGATCATTTTTTGTTTCTGGATGTGGATCTTTTCTTTCTTTTTCAACTGAGAGCGGCTGTAACAAGCCAAAACAATTAATAAAGTTCTTAAATCTTAAAGTCTTAAATTTTGAATCTATTAAAACTTTTGAACTAATTAAAAAACACCCAGACACAGAGATATGAGTGCTGGTCTACTTGTGGTTCCTAGACTTTCCAGATGTAGAATGGGTATAGAATAGAATAGCTATCAAGCTCCTCTCCTATGGAACCAGCTCCCTCTTCAGGTTCGGAAAGCAGACACCCTCTCTACCTTTAAGACTAGGCTAAAGACCTTCTTTTTGATAAAGCTTATAGTTAGAGCTCATATGCCAATACTGCTATTAACTGTGTGTCTTCTCTCTGTATGATATCCAGTGTGCAGCTGCTGGCCCTACCAACCTGCCTAGTGTTTCGCCTGCTGCTTCTTGTTGTTGTCTTTGATTTGCCTGTTGTTCTTTTCCTCTCTCCTCTTTCCACTCACCCCAACTGGTAGAGGCAGATGACCGCCCACCCTGAGCCTCGTTCTGCTGAAGGTGTCTTCCATTAAAGGGATTTTTCCTCTTCACTGTTGCTTAGTGCTTGCTCAAGTGAGACTGTTGGGTTTTCTATATTTTTTCGTATTTACCTATTTTCTGTAAGGTCTTAAACCTTACAATGTTGAGTGCATCGAGATGACTTCTAAAGAACAGCAGGTAACAGAGATCAAAACAACAACAAGGAACAGAAGACGGGGCAGAGAGAGAGAGGACGAAGCACAACTAAGGGAGAGTGAAGAAACAAAGTTAATACCATGCAATTATGGCATAAGAGTGGACAGAGAGAGAGAAGGAGGAGAAGAGCTCAGTGTATTGTGGGAGGTCCCCCAGCAGACTAATCTATAGCAGCATAACTAAGTGATGGTTCATCTGGGTCATCTCTAACTATAAGCTTTATCAAAAAGGAAGGTTTTAAGTACTTTAAGCAGTAGTGTTTTAGTACTTGAGGCCAATGCAATCTGGTGGCAATCTGACTAGATACCATGTAATAATAACTTTATACTAACCTCAGTTTTTGTGTGAATTAAGGAGTAGAAAATTGCAGGACATCCAAGCCTTTATGTCTTTTAAACATGCTTGAGGTTTGCCTAAATGATTGGTTTCATCTGGTTTCATAGATAAATATAGTTGGGTATCATCTGCATAGCAATGGAAATTAATAGAGTGTTTCCTTATAGTATTGCCTAAGGGAGTCATGTGTACTGAAAAGAGAATCGGTCCAAGAACAGAACCCCGTGGAACTCCAAATCTAACTTGTGTGTGCATGGGCGATTCATCATTAACATGAACAAATTGGGATCTATCTGATAGATAAGATTTTAACCAGTTTAGGGCTGTTCCTTTAATCCCAATGACGTGCTCCAGTCTGTGCAATAAAATGTTATGATCTATGGTGTCAGAAAGCCGAACTAAGATCTGACAAGATAAGAGGAGTAAAGTTAGGATCACTGCTCTCCTTGGTGTAGGTACATGTCACTGAATTAAGAGGTAATGGAATAATTACCTTAAATTTGGTGACAGTATTTTTAGACAAACATCTACTGTATGGAATATTTCTTGGTTGATGTAGCCTCCAATATAGTAAATTTAAATTTTATTAAGAAATCTTGATGCATGCTCAACAATGCAGGTAAGGGAATCCTAGACATTTGATTCTGTTCATCACCAAGGAAAAGACTTGGATGAGTCTTGAAATATAGTACCGTGCAAAAGCCTTAGGCCACTATTAGATTAGTTTTTCAGCAATACTATGACATCCATAAAAACAATTTTTTGTCAGTTTTTACATTAGAACAACTAGAAACACAAAAACTGGTTTCTTTACTTTAGTTCATTTGGCAGACTCTTGGCTGCTCTCCTTTTACAAAGACCATTGCTGATCAGGTTTTTTTTCAGACTATGGAAGGATCAACTTGGCATCCGGATGAAGCTGCCAAATGCGGAGTCAGGGTCTTACTGGACTCCTTCCGGCGTCTCAAAGAGGAAACTCTGAGAAACTTCTATTATATTTTGACAGGCCTTCCACTCCTATTTTTGTCCTCAACCTCTCCAGATTCTTCTACAGAGATCATACTCAATATTTCTCACTTTAGCCTAAATAAGCTGTTAATATTTGTGTTTTTTATACTGTGTACATATTATAGTCTCAACAGTCTCAAGAGAATGGGGGAGATTCCAGAAAACAGGCAATTACTCTAGGAGAACTGGACAGGGGCGTTGAAGGTCCTTAACCCATCAGCAGGACCTGGTCTGCTGGATCTGCTCCTTTGTGCAAGGAGGAACAGGATGAGTCAGCCCTACAAATTGACCTCCAGCAGGCCAATGGTGTGACTGTATCTGACCAAACCATAAGAAAAAGACTTAATGGCCTGAGGGCTCCACATCCTCTGGTGGGCCCCGTGGTCACTGCCCGGCACCGTGGAGCTCTACTGGCCTTTGCCAGAGAACACCAGAATCCGCAGGTCCAGCACTGGTGCCCTGTGCTTTTCAGAGATGAAAGCAGGTTCACTCTGAGCTCATGTGACAGAAGTGAAAGGGTCTGGAGAAGCTGTGGTGAACGTTATGCTGCCTGCAACATTGTTCAGCATAATTGTTTTGGTGGTGGGTCTGTGTTCGTCTGGGGAGGCATATCCATGGAGGGACGCACAGACATGCAGGATAGACAATGGCACCCTGACTGCCATCAGGTATCGGGATGAAATCCTTAGACCCATTGTTAGACCTATCGTGGGTCTTGGGTTCCTACTGGTGCATGATAATGCCCGGCCTCATGTGGCAAGAGTATGCAGGCAGTTCCTGGAGGTTGAAGGAATAGATACCATTGACTGGCCTCCACATTCACTTGACCTAAATCCAATAGAACATCTCTGTGACATCATGTTTAGGTCCATCCGAAGCCACCAGGTTGCATCTCAGACTGTCCAGGAGCTCAGTAATGCCCTGATCAGGATCTGGGAGGAGATACCCCAGGACACCCTCTGTCATCTCATAAGGAGGATGCCCCAACATTGTCAGGCATGCATACAAGCACATGCAGGCCATACAAACTACTGAGTACCATTTTGAGTTGCTGCAATGACATTTCAGCAAATTGGATTCGTCTGCCACATCAGTTAAATTTCTTGGTGACGAATAAAGCCCTCTGTAGGTTGATAATTTTCATTTTCATCAAATGATGTGGCATCCTTTTGTTCCTAACACATTACCCATTCCATATCAGTGTGGATATCCAGCATGATTTTATCCCCAATGAAGATCTGATGTGTTTTCAAAGTGTTCCCTTTATTCTTTTGAGCAGTGTATATCTTCTAGTTGTATTTTAATAAAGAGACAAAAAAGAAAAAAATACTGCCAAAAGCACAGCCAAAACAACAAATCTAATGGTCGCCTAAGACTTTTGCACAGTTCTGTATATCTCCCAAATGAATGTTGAATGATGAATCTTCTCAAATTAATTCACCCCAAATTGTGCTTCTAGGAATATGATAATGTCAGAATATGACTTGGGGTGTGTGGGGGGGGGGTCGACTCATTCAAACTGACATTATCCTCCTGCTGCAGCCAGGTTTCAGTGAGACTAAATAAATCTGATGGTCACTTATCAAGTCATTTACTAACAGGGATTCAGATGAGAGAGATCTAATATTTAATAATCCACTTGTTCTGTTTTTATTCTGTTCTGTTCTATCAACCTAACCTCAGGCACAGTCGCCTGAGGTGGGATTCTAATCATGTGTTGCTGATGTTTGAAGGCTACATCCAAGCTCAGATAGCAGTAAGAGTGGGGGATCAAAGGCAAGAAGTCCTTCATTATCTATGATGAAATGATAAAACCAGCAAGAGTAATTGTTTAGAAAGTTTCCAACAAACCATGTGTCAGCCAAAAACAGATGTCATACTTTTTAGACTCGTCAGATTGTACCTTAAGAATGAAGCATCGACTCTTGAGTGCTGTGGATTAAAATTTAGCTTTGCTTTTGCCTTGTCTCAAAAGTATTACCAAAAAACAAACTAGTTTCACTAGCCTCATAGTAATACAAACAATTTTGTGGTGTTTTGTCTTCCATCCTGTGAACCATTGCTAACCATCCTTAAATAGAAATGTGTTTTTTGATCAATTCAAGCCTCAGCTATTCAAACACCTCTCAGTCACATCATAGGATGGCCTCTCATCATGGAAAAGCGACAGACAGCCTGTTTTCCCTGTGCTTCTCTCCTCTTTGTCATAAACTGTCATGTCATTCATTTTGGGTCAATGTCCCTCAGGTACCCCTTTGGGTCTCACTATAATGCAACTTGATGGCAGACATTAACCTGAAATTAAATCTTCTAGTCTAAGATGGCAACAGGGATTTACGCCTGTCACAGAAGCTTACAGGATATGTGGTGTATTTTATTTTATTTTATTTTGCAGTAAGGGCAGAAGGGGGAAAAGAATGTAATTAACCTCCTCAGTGGGGAAAATTCTATTACAAGCTCCTATTCTGCCATGCAAAGTGTGGTGCAGGGAGATGTCACAGGCCGTCAAGCAGAAAGCCAGAGCTGTCTGCATCTTAAACCAAACTTCCAATTTTCTCCCCCTATCTTTCTTCATTCTCACTGAAGCTGGAAATTGAGTACAGCACACTTATGTGAAGAGAGAGGGAGGGAAATAAAAGGTAAGCTGCATTTGAGGAGTTTAACAAGTTATTTATTCAGTCTACATTACCTGTATGTTAGTAGGCTATGGGCAGAGCTGCAGAGTTGTTTGTTCTTTAGGGAGCAATTGATAACATACTGTGCATCCTCTGAGTATACATAAGTTGGAAGTCAAAACAATAATACTGAGGTCCACACCATTTGCTTTTATTTAATTAAATTTTTATTGTTAATATTAGAACTGCTCAGGGTGCTAACTAATAGTCCGCTAGTTAGCAATCCAGGTAGCAAACTGACTTTCCATTTAATGACCGTCAATATGTATATATGTACATAGATATGTATGCAAAGCAAGAAGCAACACAATAAGACATGTCCACATTTGGAGATAAGGAGACATAAACTAGAAAGCAAATGTTTACATATATTTCAATCATTGACTTTTTCGGTCCTGTGACTTTTTTAGGGACAGGTGAATGTCAGAATATTAATGTCTCCATCAGCCAATAGTGGTAATGAATATTATTGTATACAAACATCTTCAAAGTGAAAATATTTTATAGAGAATGAAGTGCATTGTTACAGCATAGCAAATTACCAGTGCATACACATAAAATGGATTAGTTAATGCAAGTCAAATGTTTAAGGAGAACAGGTTTTGACCTTGTTTAGAAAGACATTTGACCTTTTTGGAAAAAGAAATTACAATGTAGTTAAGTTAAAAGAAAAACAAGAAATTATTAGTACTTAAATCACAGAAAATGCTTTAACAGTCCATTCAGAGCAGTTATAAAGTTAATTATTATGGAGACCATAAAGCAACTGTGTACAGGTAAGCGTTCAGTGATAATTAAGAAGTGATAACAGATGCCAGGGATCTGATACTGACGGGTATACTAGGGATAGCAATTAAAAAGCTCACCTTCACATCACCTTTAGATTTAGACAGTGTGAAACAAAGAGTAACTGATCATAGAATCCTAGAGGTCTGTATATTTGCAGGATGAGTAGATCATAAATTTAAGAAACACATTTGAAGACGGTGAACCAAGAGTATTAGTGTAGTAGAGCTAAAATGATTAGTGAACCTCTGAGAACCGATGATAAGGACCTCTGTCTTACTGCAGTGTTGCAATTGCATCATCCGGGTGCCAGTGAAGGCTCCTTTTGCTCCTGCTTCCCAGGACAGATGCACTTCCCAGGACAGGTGTACCATTGAACTCCCAATGGCCATGTCTCATAGTGGTACCATTGTGAGGAGTTCCTGTAACCAGATATGTAGTGGAGGAAATCTGCAAAGAAGGCAAGTCACCAACATAATTTAGATATAAATCAACTTTGTAGTAAGACACACAGGGGAAAACCTGGAGTAAGTCCAGTGAACAGTAACACAGTCTTCTAGTGAAGACTGCACACATTATTATTACTTATGCATGAACAAAAGCATTCCTACTAATAACTTCACAGAATTTGAGCAATTGAAAGATTGTAGTAACCAGCTATAAAATGCAGCAATACACCAACAAAACTAGGGAAACAAAAGTTCTCGCTATTTCATATTGTGTACAAATAATATATAACATTATAGATAATGCAGTCCTTTAGTGCCCTGTTACAACCTGTTCAAGGTAACAGGCTTTGTCTCCTCTGTTTCATTGCTGCTATATAATTGATAGCAAATGTCCTAAATTGCAAACCAACATAAAAAAGAGACTGTGGGCTAAGAAAAAAATGGAACACAGTTCTAAAACTTTATCTGTTGAAGCAGGCACTGTATATGTGCATATATATGTGTATATATGATATATGATCAAACAACCATTAAAAATGTAATGAAATATAATTCTTTGCGATGTGTGTGTGTGTGTCTGAGAGAGAGATGATAAAATGGTTCAGCTGGGTAGCGTCTGCACTCCCATCCAGCCTCTATTTATGCAGTTACGAGACTAGATGAGAGTGTAAACCACATTAGACTTCTCCCAAGCAGGAAATATCCTTGGTGTCAGGCTGCATTTTGTCAGTGTTCTCGCTGATTGCTCCCTACATTTCATTATGCTAAATACTGCTTTTTACACACAGCAAGGAGTGTTTTATAGGGAGGACGGCCAGGAAACGCATCCTGGGAGCATCTGAGCATGCCAGCCACGAAGAGAGAACGTCCCTAGCCAGCTGCTTATTATGAACAGGTTTTTTAAAAGCTTTTGACAGGTTGAACTGCAAACACAGACAACCACATCAACTTCAGTCCTTCTACTGCAATTCCATTGGTTCAACAAGGTTGCAGAACAAAGCCTCAGAGATCAGTTTGGCAGACGTATGCTGAAAGTATCTGCATTGTAAACCTGCTGTAGGAAATCCCCCTTCGGCTAGCTTAAGCTGCACAATAGTACAACACAAAAGAGAAAGAAAATAAATTAGCTCAATCAGCTTCGAGTGCATCTATAGCTGTTGTCATAATGACACTATTAAGTATTGAAATGTAGGCCAGTGTTAAAATTCAATTGGACTCAATTGTAAATATAGCAAAGTTAAAACTGCCTGTACATTTCTCCACCAAAGTCTGCATTATTGAAATTATCCAATATAAATAGGAGGATCTCTGCGTGATCAAATGTCAAAGCCAAAAGAGGGATTTATGGGAAGACATTATGTCATGTGGGTACATCACATGACGCATTAGCTCTTGGCAATGCAGAAACCGTTCAATTGGAACAGAAATTAGGGTCTGCCAAATATAGGACTGGACTAATATCAGGGTAGAACAGAGATGCTTCCATGCAGTAAATGTCTGTCATTTTGTTTATATATATGGGACAAGCATATGTCAGTGGTACTCTTTTGTTGATGCTCTTCACCATCAAGGATTTAACAAAATAGCAGGCCCAGGTGCAGAATAGAGCAATGAGTTTTTAGTAAATGGATCCTAATAAAAGTAAAGAATGCAACAGGAAAAACAAATGCCAAACAGAAAATAACTCATAATGGAGGGCAAAACCTAGGCATGGGAATAGCACAGCCAACAAATGGCTAGAACAATTCAAGCCTAAGAGCTGCAAGGAAGCAAGGGTCAAAACCAAAATACAATTAAATACAGTCTTAGACCATGACAGCTATGACCTATAGTCTTCCGTTCCCAAATAATGTCTATTTGTTTCCTGCTGCGAAGGCTTTATGTCAAGAGCTTATGAAGGCCTCTAACTGGATACTAAAGGGGAATTCAGCCCTAACCTTCCTTGGGTTCAGACTGTGCCCGAACATCAGTTTCTGTTAGGTGCCCTTGTTGCATTTGGATACTGCCTGTAGATATTTTGCATTGGCAGCAGCTATTTGTCCGCATATGACACTTGAGTTCAGATAGGTTGATGAAAGGAGTATATTTATTGCAACTGAGTTCAGATAGGCTGCTTTATGTCAAGATGGCTACATTATTACAGCTGAGTCCAGTTGCAGTGCACTAGTCAAATTTTGTTGTTCAATTCAACTATTTATATAGCACCAAATCACAACGTAAGTCATCTCAAGGCGCTTTACTCTGTAAGGTTTATGACCTTAGAGAATATAAGTACGGTACAGGCCAAAAGTTTGGACACATCTTCTCATTCAATGTGTTGTGGGGTGAGCTGGACCGCAGAGTGAAGGCAAAGGGGCCAACAAGTGCTAAACACCTCT
>JAUYWH010000003.1:19074038-19087305 GCA_034779795.1 Ctenopoma multispine | reverse complement strand
TACACTGTAAAGTGCCCTGAGATGACTTATGTTGTAAATTGGCGCTATATAAATAAAGTTGAATTGACTTGAATTGAAAACTCAAAATGCTGACATTGATTATTGACAAATATACATAGTTGATAGACCTAGTTCAACCTGTTTTATTGATTTTTCTCAAAAAGGCTCCTATTGTGAAAATCAGAGTCTTATTGTGAAGGTTGACTATTAGAGTAGGGACAGATGTGTGTGTATGTCTATGTGAAAGGATCATCAATTATTAATATCCAACTCACATTCAACCAGTTTTCATTTAACCACAATAGGTGACAGGTAATGATTGGGCCGGTCGATTTGATGTATAATATCTATGGTTGGAATCCACAGTCTGTCCTGTGGGAATCTTGTTTTTGGTGAGTTGTGTTGCCATGGTTAGCCAAAATGCCATTTGACCACAATAGGGGACATGTCATGATTGAGCCGGTTGATTCGATGTATAACATGTTTGGTTTTTGGCGAGTTACATTGCCATGGTAACTCAAAATGCCAACTATGCTCAATAGGGGACATGTCATGACAGAGCTGATCGGTTAGATGTATAACATGAAAAGCATATTGACGTAAACAGGAGATTCCCTCTCTGTCCATGTATTTTTGTAATGAAATTAAAAAAAATTTGCCTTTGGCGGTGATCCACAAATACACATCATCTTTGGTTAGGAAGAGAAATTTTAAACTCAGAAACAAGGGATTTAATAGGAGACTTGGGCAGCGAACTTTTGACATTTGGCCATGTAGTTCGAAAACTGTACGTCCTGTCACCATAAAAATCATATGTGTCAACACAAAAAAAAGTTTACTACAGCTGAGGGCAAAATCCTAGAGTGGTAGTGACATCACCACTCTAACAGCACCAACATTCCGTTCTAAGAAATGAATGGGGAAATTTCCAGATTTTAATCACTCACCTAAAACTAAAACTGCTCAAATTCAAAAAGTATAAAAGATATGAAAAATCTGTTGTACAGGGAAAAAGCTAAAAGTGTCTGGACTCGTTTAAAGTTTGAATGACGTCTCTATGACAAAGTATGGCGATACACAATGAGGATGAAGGGAGGAAAGTTAATGAAATGACTCCTCCAACTGCCATTTTTTGATGAAAAGCACGAGGGTTAAACGAGTCCAGACACTTTCAGCTTTTTCCCTGTACAACATATTTTTCATATCTTTTATACTTTTTGAATTTGAGCAGTTTTAGTTTTAGGTGAGTAATTAAAATCTGGAAATTTACCCATTCATTTCTTAGAACGGAATGTTGGTGCTGTTAGAGTGGTGATGTCACTACCACTCTAGGATTTTGCCCTCAGCTGTTGTAAACTTTTTTTTGCGTGTGTTCTTCTCTTATTCAGTTAATTTTCATCTTTCATAAACAAATTGTACATAAAACGGGAGGAAATCTTGTCCTGTGTTGACACATATGATTTTTATGGTGACAGGACGTACAGTTTTCGAACTACATGGCCAAATGTCAAAAGCTCGCTGCCGAAGTCTCCTATTAAATCCATTGTTTCTGAGTTTAAAATTGCAATGCATTTCATGGCCAAGCCAGAGGAAAAAGAGGATATCAGTAGTGTGAGAGCATTCCATGCTCCACCACAATAAATAAATCTATAAAGAAGCCAGTTTAGCAGTGAATAATAATATGTGCCTCCATTGAAATTAAATGAATTTTCAACGGCAGGCACCAATAAAGTAAAAATAAATCTCTCTCTATTACCATAAAGGTGCAGAAGCTTCTAAACTTTAGAATGGTACATCCATTGTTTCTAAATGTTTATGTTATGAGATTCAACGATTTGGTTTATTACATAATTAACCTAATTATGTAAAGAGCAATTAAATTTAGTTCAATTCAGCTTTATATATGTATATATAGATATATATATCTATATATATCTATATATATACACGTATATATATATATATGTATATATACATATATATATATATATGGCACCAAATCACAAAATAAGTCATCTCAAGGTACTTTACAGTGTAAGGTTTAAGACCTTACACATTATATAAATATATAGCAGGGGTTTCCAAACCTTTTTTAGAGTTGGAAAGATTTGATGATGTGAAGATTCTGTGGGTCTCTCAGAAAAAGATTTGACAGCTAAGGTTACATACAAATGCACTGTTTTAAAACTATTTTATTATTAGAATTGTGACAATTATTTTTTTAAAATGTAAATTAAACCACACAGGACTGGTCAAAAAATAAATTTACATTACGGGCAGAACTGGTCTTGAACCCAGGACTCGCACATTCAAGAGCATTTCCATAATATTTTATATATTAAAGACAGTGTAATTACTGTACATGTCTGGTATAGAGCAAATCAAAGTTAATACTCTGGTGCAGTGATATTAAAAATACTGTTGTTAAACAGGATGATGGGAGTATAATGCTTTGGGCCTGCAAGCATACTGCTGCTTCAGGTACAGGGAAACATATTTGGCTGCATAGGATCATGAAGAAAGATGTTGACACTTTAAAACATGTAATGTAATCTTTAATGTAATCCCCTGCCATTCTAGCTTTAGTGCACTGCTGGGTCTTCTGGCAAAACAGTGATCTGAACCATACATTCAGGTTGGTCCATAAACCAACCTTAAACAAGCCATTCATGCTTGAAAACCCTCCAGTGTGGCTAAATTAAAACAGTTCTGAAATTCCTCCACAGTTGTGTGAAAGGTAGATACTTGATTGCAGTTTTTGCTGCCAAGATTTATTATGCTTTGGGGTCAAATACTTTTTCACATAAAACCAGGCAGACTTGGACTTAACTGAAGGCTTTTTAATGAGTTATTGGAAAATCCTATCAGTAATGTATTACAGTAGTCCAGCCTAGAAGTAACAAACGCCTGGACTAGTTCTGAAGAAGGCAGTTCTGCATATTTTTTTTATATAAAGGTTTAAGGAGATATCCTGGTTCATCACCATAGTACTGAAGACCAGAGCTATGCCATCTAGAGTAGCAATATGATTAGATAAAGTGTCTCTGTGGTTTTGAGGCCCAAATATAATAACCTCTGTCTTGTCTGATTTAAGGATAGGTAGAAAATTACAGGACATCCAAGCCTTTATGTCTTTTAAACAAGTTTGCCTAATTGATTTGTTTCTCCTGATTTCATGGATAAATATGGCTGTTTGTCATCTGTATAACAATGGAAGTTTATAGAGTGTTTCCTTATAATATTACCTAAGGGAGACATGTATAAAGTCAAGAGAATTGATTCAAGCACAGAGCCCTGTGGAACTCCATAACTAACTCTTGCGTGCATGGAGGATATATCATTAATATGAACAAATTGGGATCTATCTGATAGATACGATTTAAACCAGTTTAGTGCTGTTCCTTTAATCGCAGTGACGTGTTTCAGTCTATGTATTAAAATGTTATGATCTATAGTGTCGAATGCAGCACTAAGATCTAACAAGACAATTTGTTGCACAAATAATGTTTTGTTGTTATTATTATACCCTTAACATGCACTACACTTTCGGACCACATCACATTCACACCTTGATGAGCTTGATGCATGTTTCTTAAAAAACTTTGAACCATCCACATAAAAAGATCAGATCTGAATTAAATATCGAAAGTGAGAATTAAGGCCTGTAACGTGAATATGGTCTTTGTTTTACATGCTGTAAGTGTTAGAGCTCGGATCTCTGTGGGTTGTTCTATGTTAAATGTTTACTCAAAGTGAGCTTGATTAACTTGAATATTTAACATATTGTCGTGGATGGGATATCTAGAGCATAGTAAAACACAGAATTTATTAACTTTGAGGAAGTGAATGTCAACCTAGAGTAGCATTGCTCTGTCTACTCAAGCTTTACTTGGCTACACAACATTACATTTTGAGAGAGCTTGATTTGTGGCCAAGGACAAAGGACAGCTTGTCTGAATGTCACACCTGTTCGAACTGCAAAGAGCTCAATCTTAAAAATCAGTAAGCTGGAACTGGCTGTGATGCAATGCCATCACAGTAGAAAAGCAGGTCAGGGCTGCTGAGGTACAGTTCAAAATGCCACTCTGGGAGAGCTGAAGTCTTTTTATTCCAGTAAAATAAATGTTGTCCACACAAAGTAGTGAGCACAAATGTATAAGAAAACAGCTTGCTTTAGATACATAGCTTGTGTTGTTATAAAAATAATCTGTGTTGTAAATTAGTTACCATGCAGTGAAACGGGTTATCACATGTTTTCAGGTGCTGTATATAGAATATCAAGACAATTGCAGGATTTGCGGCAGAAATAATGATAATACTAGGACAAATCTGGATGTTGAGTCATGCCAACTGGACTTCTTTCTTGTAAGGTTGAAACTTGACAACTTCACGTGGATGACTGAGAATGTTCACAGACTTACTACTAACACAACTTGCAAAAAGGCTATATTTGTATATTTTCTTCATTAACACTGCCATTTACTCATTTGAACAGTTACACAATTTTATAATTTCTGTTCTTTTTCAAGTCTGTCTTATAACAATATTCAGATTTCAACATGAAATTGGTGAATAGTGCGTGAATGGTACCTGGTAGCTGGTACATTTTTGGACTTTCTCTGTTTAGGTTACAAGTGACCTGAGGTGATACCAAAAGGTAAAAACTGCATACTACAGACTGGTCAGAGAGATGACTTAATACTGCAACCACATTCGTATTGTCATCTTGTCATCTGAACTCTGAAGCATCTTCGCCCCTATTTTTGTGAGACTGAAAGCAGTTTTTGCTGCTTTCAGTCTTTAATTTTGTTCAGACTTTTTTGTTAGTCTCCTAACTGTGACAAAGAGCCACATGCCGAGAAACAAAAACAGCATTACTTTGTCTTATCCTCGATTCTTCTAGTGTGTGTCAGTAATTTTCATAGCAGTTTCATGCTTTGTTGCTATGACAACAAGCTACACTGAAGAGGATACTATTTGCAGCAGAAAACAAAATACCAGGTAACAAAAGTGAGTAGAGTTGACCTGAGTTGAGGCAGTACTGTGGAAAAATCCTATTAGTGATCCAAATACATAAACTAAGGACACACATTGTGATTTATCAAGCTCGAAAGCAATTGCATTGGCTGTTATTGCCGTCATATTAATTACATTTGAAAGG
The DNA here is from genome assembly GCA_034779795.1 of Ctenopoma multispine. NCBI lineage: Eukaryota > Metazoa > Chordata > Actinopteri > Anabantiformes > Anabantidae > Ctenopoma > Ctenopoma multispine. Next base: position 19,082,144 of record JAUYWH010000003.1, on the reverse strand, counting down.
CAGGTGCAGTTGCTTGCACACAAATAGCTCCTGTTATTCAGGTGAGCTGGTTGGCAGGTGACCTGCCAAGCCAAAATGTCTTGCATTGCTGCAGATGCATTTTCTCTGTATCATTCCTGTGTACTGTAGCTAGAACTGCTTAAGTTTCATATGTATTCATGTGTGTTTTTCCAAATGTAGAGTTCCTGTTGGTGAAGACAGCCAGTTGCACAAATTCAATTCAGTTCAACTTTATTTATATAGCGCCGATTCACAACAGAAGTCATCTCGAGGCACTTTACATTGTAAGGTTTAAGACCTTAAAGAAAATAGGTAAATATGAAATAATATAGAAAACCCAACAGTCCCACTTAAGCAAGCACTGGGGCGACAATGGAGAGGAAAAACTCAACAGAAGAAACCTCCAGCCGAACCATGCATGGACGGCCATCTGCCTCCATTGGTTGGGGTGAGTGGACAGAGGAGAGAGAAAAGAACAACAGGCAAATCAAAGACAACAAGAAGAAGCAGCAGACGAAACACTAGGCAGGTTGGTAGGGCCAGCAGCTGCACACTGGATATCATACGGTGCATAGACATGACATGACTTTTATATGATTGCTGGTTTCCTGAAAGAGAGAGACTGACTACACATACGCAATTTGTCTGTCCCAAAAACACTGTGTAATATTCACGTGTATCACTGAACATGTTTACCAGTTAATGCAGAGACCGTTTTGAATGTCACTCTTAAGCATATAATATAGTGAAAGATGTTGATTGGTTGTTTTAGTAACACATGCAGACATAGGTGTTCATGGGCTATATAATGAAGTAGGAATCCTCTTGTACGGATGCTAGTATGCTGTAGAGAAATAAAATTGTTATGTATAGAATGTCGTTGTCCAACAACTGATTTCCTAGTATGACTGTGAAAAAACAACATGGTGTCAGAGTGTGCTTATGCTAATGGAGATGAGACGATAAGGGACTGCATCGTTTTTGGAATCCACTCACCTGTTGTGAGAGAGAAGCTACTAAGCGTCAAATTGGATCTCATTTTGGAAAAGGCAATGGACATTTCCAGATCCCAAGAAATAGCTAAAGCACAGATGAAAACAATATCTGGCTGCATAAATAACCCGCGGAAAGAGGCTGTGCACGCAGTCAGTCATCCTCCTAGAAAAAGCTGGAAGAGAAACGGACGACAGAAAACGCACACAGTGATGGAAAACTAGGAGTAAACGATCATGCTACAGGATACAGCTACTGTGGAAACAGGGAACATAGAGAGCGAGACAAGTGTCCAGCAAAAGGCAAACTATGTGGAAAGTGGAACCACTTTGCAAAGGTATGTTGTTCCAAGCAAACAAAAAGCGACCACAGAGTAATTGAAAATTATTCTGATAAAAGCAGTGACTTGTTTATTGACTCTATAGATAATAATAAGATACATATTAAAGAAAAGGCATTTGCAGAAGTACAAGTTGGCCAGCATAAAACTAGTGTCAGTTTTAAACTGGACACAGGCTCTTCAGCTAATATTATTCCTGAAAGGGTGTTTAAAACACTAGGGAGAATTCAGCCACTGAAACCTGTGACATGACCACTGGTTCTGGTGGAGAGCAACTTAGGGTGAAAGGCAAGTGCACTCTAACATGTACATACAAGAACACAGTGTTAAGGTCTATGTCGTTGACACACATGCACCTCCAGTGCTAGGCCTGAAGGCATGCCTCATTTTGGGCTTATTCGATTGGTGATGTCAGTGTCTGAGACAACTGAGACACAAATCATGAATGAATTTGCCGACATTTTCACTGGAATATGACTGTTACCTGGTGAATGCAAAATTCATCCTGACCCCAATGCAACATCTGCAGTACACCCACCAAGGTGAGTTCCCCACTCCACCACCGCCTCAAAGAGGAATTACATAATATGAAGCAACAACAGATCATCAAAAAAATCACAGATTTGGCACCCTGCCTTGCTGCTTGCTGACATAAATCCACCATTGAGACAGCTTTTGAAAGAAAAAAATGACTTTGTCTGGGATGCACAGCATGAGGAAGCATTTAAAAAAATAAAAGAGCTCCTTACTCAGGAGCCTGGGTCAGTACTAACATACTTTGACCCTGCCAAAGAATTAAGACTTTAAGTTGATGCATCAAAATATGGCTAAGGTGCAGTTTACTGCAGGATGGCAAACCTGTGAGTTACGCATCCAGATCACTAACTGACAGTGAGGTTAACTGTGCACAGATTGAGAAAGAGCTCTATGCCATTTTCTTTGGATTTAAATGCTTTCATCACTATGTGTATAGCCGACATCATTGTGGTGAGTGATCATAAACCTCTGGAATCGATCATGCAAAAACCGCTTGCCACAGCACCCCCTAGACTCCAAAGGATGATACTCCAGCTGCAAAGGTATGACTTCACCATCACTCACAGTCCCAGCAAGTACCTGTTGCTGATACATTAGGAAGTCACTGTCAGAAGAGGGAGGCAGCCTCAGTGAAGGCATGGACATTCAGGAACATACAGTATACAGCAGCTTACCTGTCAGTGGCATCAGACAACAGACCAGCACAACCTCAAATGATGTAATACTTAAAGACTTAAAGCAAACTTTGCAAGACGCTGCATACCAGAAACTGTCATATCTGACAATGTTCCACAATATGCATTCGAGCATTTTTCAACATTTGCCAACACCTGGGGTTTCACTCATACCATAAGTCCACATTATCCTCAGAGTAACGGACTAGCTGAGAAGCATGTGCATATAGCAAAATCACTCTTAGAGAAAAACAAGGCTGACCAGAAGGATCCCTATTTGAGTCTTCTGGAATATCGCAACACCCCTATTGACAGCTTCAGATCACCAGCCCAACTGCTGATCGCCTGTGGTTAGTTCTCCCAAACACCCATAAACAACTCCAGCCACAAGTTGTCAATCATGATGTGGTACATCACAACAGACTGCAAAAACAAAAGCATCCAAAAAGGTATTATGACAGAACTGCTACACCATTACCACTGCTACAGCCAGGACCGCATGTTCGCATGCAAGAACATGGTCGCTGGAGACCAGCTGTTGTTTTACAGCCTGCAAGATCTTACCACTTAAGCACAGCTGAAGGACAAGAGTATCGCTGCAACCGACGTCAACTACTAGAGACTAGAGAGACTCAAGAGACACATACTGAGGCAACACAATGTACATACCACACCACATACACTAGGCAGTCAAAGAAAAGACACTCACACAATCCCTTACAGAACCAGATTTGGACGTGAAGTCAAACCAAGAACTGTCATGGATTTGTGATTACTAATCAACCTACTGATGTTATAAAATGCAGTTACCATGCAACATTGTTTCAGATTGATTAGTCAGATAATTTTCTAAATGTTAGGATAATGTTTCTTAAAGACAGTTTACTGAAAAGTAGCTGTCATAAAACCATTGTATACTTCATACAGGCACATTTGTTTGTTAGCCAGTTGTACATTGTATCTGCCTTGTGCGTATTACTTATATTTAAAAACAAGGGGGATGTAATATTCACATGTGCATCATTGAATATGTTTACCAGTTAATGCAGAGATGAATGTTTTGAATGTCACTCTTAAGCATATACAGTATTATAGTGAAATACGTTGATTGGTTGTTTTAGTAACATATATAAAGTATAATGAAGTAGGTACACTGTACCTAGTACACTGTAGAGAAATAAAATTTAGGTATAGAACGTCGTTGTCCAACAAGTGATTTCTTAGTATTACTGAGGAAACACAACACACTGAGCCATATATTCCAGACACAAAGACACAATAGACACACATTTTTTGGCATCTAAAAGCCCTCATTTAAATATAGCCACCTTCCCCATGTTGGCACCTACATAGTTCTTAAGATGGTGCACAGTATAACTTTATAATGCCAACTGCAACACTGGAATTTCCCTTTGGCAATATTAAACTATCTACTTTCAAGATAACATTGTAGTACTGGGTGGAGTTAGTAATTGCCATTTTTAACAAATGTTGATGTTAATGTAAAGTACTAACATTAAGAATGTTTTGTTAGGCTGTAATCTTTCACTACTCATCCAAGTAGCTTCTTCAGACTAAAGAAGTAAAATGTTACCATCAGCATGCTAGCTTTGTCATTTTGCATATACTAGATATTGTGTATATTAGATCTTGTACTTATACGCAACTGCTCCACAGCAAACTGTCACTATTCTACATGTATCTGACCACTCTTTTATTCAATTCAGACCGTCACCCCTGGCATGCAACACATCCATACTACATTTAACACATTTTCGCCATAATTTCCGCACCCTCTCCCCTACTCGACTGTTTTCTGCTGTTTCCACTGCGCTTCCACCCCTAGATATTTTCTCTATTCAGAACCCTAACTGTGCCACAGAAATTCTCTGTTCTACAATAACCTCTTGCCTTGATAGACTCTGCCCTCTCACCTCAAAACCGACATGTGCGACTCCGCCCTTTCCGTGGATCTCTGATGAGGTTTGCCGCCATAGGACTCATCTTAGAGCAGCTGAAAGGAAGTGGAAGAAATTCAAGTGCCCGCTTGACCTTAGTAAGTATAAATATCTCTTAATATCTCTCTCTGCTACTGCCAAAATTACATACTTCCAGGACAAGGTAAGCAACTGCAAAGACACTTGTAAACTACTTTCTACTTTCAACCGCCTCTTGAAAATTCTGGAAAGAGCTGTCCTGGCACACCTTTTTTCATTTCTGCAAGGCTATGATCTGCTAGACCGTTTTCAGTCTGGTTTCAGAAAAGGGCATTTGACAGAGACCTCCCTCCTGGTAATGGTGGATGACCTTCATGCTGCAGGAGCTGCTCGCATATCATCTGCCCTCATCTTACTAGATCTGTCTGCTGCCTTTGACATGGTTAATCACAAACCATACTTAATTGGTTCACCTCTTATCTTCAAGACAGGTCCTTCCAGGTGTCATTGGGAGGTGAGACATCTACACTCTCTAAGACAGGGGTCTCAAGCTCGCCGCCCGCGGGATGATATTTTGCAGCCCCCCACCTTCGTATGAAAGTATAATATTAGTGTGTCCCGCAAGGGGAATGGACCTCTGACGGGGCCACTCAGTGAGCTCCTGCCCGCTGTCCCTTGTCAGGGCTGAAGGTCCAGGCTAGGCTAAGCTACACCGGCTTCAAGCACTCTAAAGCAACAACAATAGCATGGCGGGTAGTGAACAGCCAGATAGCAGTCGGATTTTTTTGTGCTCGCCATCCCGGTACTTTCTACCATCTACAAATGCCATGATCGAGTGCAAAAAGAAAGGCGACTGCTTTTTGGGAGCACATATTTGTGCGAAAGGTTTTCTCCACCTTGAACTTCAATAAGTCCAAGCACAGGTCTAGACTTACTGATGATCATCTTCAAGCCATACTGAGGGTCTCAACTGCTTCCTCTCTCAAGCCAAATGTGGCTCAGATATGTGAGAAGAAGCATTGTCAAGTCTCTGGCAAAAGCCATGTTCAGAAGAACCGTTCATGATCTTTATTCAATGTTCCATTCATGTTCAGGACACTTCATGTTCAGAAGAAATCATTAAATACAATTATTACAATAAACAATCATTAAAGACATTACTGTTAATAATGATGTTGGAGGATTTTTTGTGTGTTTTTTTTGTGGAATCCCCTATGCCAACATATCGGCATGGATGTCTGAACCAGCCGAAATACTCCCATGTCACACCTCTTCTCACCTCTTTCCACTGGCTCCCAGTAGCTGCTCGAGTTTAAATCCTTGATGCTTGTAAATGGAAGTGCTCCCTCTTATATCGACATGCTGTTAGTAAGCTACATTCCTACACGCTCTCTTAGATCGGCAAATGAGAGGAGACTAAAAATTCCCTCTTCACAGGGTCTCAGATCCCAATCGAGTCTATTCTCCTTTGCTGTCTCTGGCTGGTGGATTGACCTGCCCTGCTCCATTCAACTAGCTGAGACTATCACCACCTTTAAAAAACATTTGAAAACTCACGTTAAAAAATATTCTAAATTAGTCTAACACACACACAGATACACACACACACATCTGTAAGGTAAAGTGTCCAAGCATGCATAGTGTACAAATCCAAGTTTGTTGTTTGCATTGCTTAAATTTTAACATACCTGACCCTACCTAATTGTGTATTTGGTATGTTGAAGAGAAACACCATTTGGTTAACAGTTTACATATAAAGGTGTTTTTTACAGTTTGTACGCTCATACATGAGCACTTGTTTCTCTTAGAGATGAGATACTGAGAGATGTACGGTGGCCCCTTGAGACAAAACACGAACAAAAGAAAAAGCAGAAACATTATTAAAATGTACTTCCAAACCAAAACTTCAATCCAAAAAGGAAAGCTGAAACATAATTACAAGGCACTTCCAATCCAAAAACGCAAACAAAGAAAAAAGCAGAACCAAAATGAAAATGCACTGCAAGTAGACGATCCCAAACCGGAAGTACTCCACAACACTAGGGGGCGCGATGAGCTAGTGTTGTCCAGTCGCTACACAGAACAGGAAGTTAGAACGACCGGTGTTGTGCCAAAAAGTGTCATCCACGCGCTTGGTAATCAATTTCTGGCAGACAATTACTTTTTAGCACAACGGTCTGTGTACTTCATTGAAATTTTAGAACCAAAAACAAAGAAATTATAATAAAAGGCATTTTCAGATTTAGATTTTTTATTAAAGAATAAAATTAAATAGCCACCATAAACTTAAAATTGCATATACTTTTATGGGTTTATTTGTGATTCAAATAATTAAAATGTTATGGCTCAAAAACAAGAATACTGACGTATTTTCAATGTCTGAACCCGGAAGTAGTTCTTCTGCACGACTTTTGACAATACTTGAAAGTTCACTGGAGTCAGCAGAGGACTGATCATTACGTTGTTTTTCGGAACAGTAAGAGAATAACACTCTGGGAGGAGGACATGACAGCAGAAAAACTTGCAACTTTCAGGTAACTACCAGCTTTGCTTCAGGGATGTAGAAGTTCTTTTATGAACGTTATTGTTGTTGCTTATTAAAGTTAACGTTTGGTGATTTCATGTAGTTACTTACACTACGTCATGCAGATTTCATAGTGCTAGCATTTTGAACGTATGTAATGTGTTAATGGTCGCTCATTGACTTTTACCGGCAACTTGTTACTAGCAAATTAGTGTTTCAAGTATTAACAGTGCGCACAAGGAGAGGAACGTGATTTACAGAAACAGGTCTCGGCACACAAACGTGCTCACGTTCTTCAGAGGAACCTCTGGTGTTTTCAGTGCATTAGACCTGAAACCCAGAGATCATTATAGTGTCCACGGAGAAGACATGCAATATATGTCCGCAGCAGGTTCCAGCGGGTAGGATTATTACTTTTTGTTTTACAGATCAGTGTATCTTTACTTGACTTTAGTTCATTTGGCAGACGCTTTTTTCCAAAGCGACTTACAAGGAGACACAAGCAATTACAAGTCGGGTTCTGTAACTATGAGTTACTTCCAACTAAGAGCCCTGATAAGATAAAACTTGTCAAGAAAATAAAAACCTGCTAAGGCATTGTTAAGTGCTAGATTAAGTGCTAGAATAAGTGCTAGATTATTATTATTTTTTGTGTGTGTGTGTGTGTGTGAGAATCATTTGAAGTACTTTCTAAACAAGTGGGTTTTCAAATGTTTTTTAAAAGTGGCGATAGTCTCTGCTAGTCGAATGGAAGAGAGCAAGTCATTCCACCAGCCAGGGACAACAAAGGAAAATACACTTGATTGGGATCTGAGACCCCGTGCAGAGGGAATTTTCAGTCTTCTCTCATTAGCGGATCTGAGTGAGCGCGCAGGAGTGTAGCTTACCATTAGCGTGTTGATATAGGAAGGTGCACTTCCATTTACAGCCCTGTAAGCAAGCATCAATGATTTGAACTCAATTCGAGCAGCTACCGGGAGCCAGTGGAGAGAGGTGAGAAGAGGTGTGATGTTGGTGTATTTCGGCAGGTTGAAAATGAGGCGGGCTGCCGCATTTTGGACCATCTGGAGGGGTTTGATGGTGAGTGCAGAAGCCCCAGCC
>JAUYWH010000003.1:19028181-19040196 GCA_034779795.1 Ctenopoma multispine | reverse complement strand
ATTTCAATAACTGTATCGGTCCTAGGCTCATTAGACTCTTCATGGGATCCTTCATTTGTCATCTCCATTTTCACTGCAGTTACTTTGAGAACACAAAACATTGTCTCTATGTTTCTGATATACATGGCGTCTGTAAGACTCAAATTTAGTAAATGTTGACTGGCAGTCATTAAGTCCACATGAATCAATGTGGAAATCAATGTGAATGTGCTTACAGTTACTGTGAAGAATTAAACTGATAACATGATTTTGCTTTTCTTTTCAATTCAGGTACAGTATTTAACTACTTTTAGAAAAAATACTATACTTACTATACTATACTATACTGGAATACTTTGTGTATTCCAGAAAAGTGTTTCTTCGGTTCTTGAAATGCTGGTTTCACTTCATTGATGATGTGTGTTTTTTATTTAGTGGAAAATTTCAACAATTACATCAATTTCATGAGTACTTGAAGTCTAGGCTTCATTCTATGAAGCTGACATAGGATGTAAACACATCGATGCCCCTCCCTTTAGTCAGTAACTATAAAGAGACATGCAATCGTTATACAACTCTGTATTGTGGCCTAGTGCTCATGTGGACTTCTCCTTGCTGCAAGAATATAAACAAGCTATAGAGCTGAACCAATTCCAGCAACTCTGAGTCTTATTAACAAGAAATTTACTTACCAGTCACCTCGCCTCACTAATAGACAAAATAATGCTCTAATTAGTGTTTATAAATCGTTAATTCAAATATACATTAGCTAATGCTATGTTTACAATGTTTACATCCTGTCCTAACCAATCCTAGCTCTTCCTCGTGGTCACCTGACTTGCTCACCTGACAGGTACACACCAGTAAATCTACATCAGAATGGCTTAAAAATAAAAGAATCAAGTTTTTGAATGGTGTAATTCAAGTTCAGACGCCAACCCAGAAATACTGTGGAGGGCTCTTTACTATGCACTGTGCATACACGAAAGCCCAAAAACCTCAATGAACTGAAGCAATGTTGTAGAGAAGACGTTAATGGTTCTCAAGGTGGAGCTACAAGCAGTTGAATCATGGTAGACAGTATTGTCAGTTGACCTTTATTATGTTTTTGCATATACAGAGTAACAGAATTAAAATAAGGGGAACAAACTGTTGCAGATGACTCTGTGAGTGTGTGTGTGCGTGTGTGTTTGAATTTGTATTTGTTCAGTTTATGAGCAGTTTTTAGATGGACATAAATGTGTTCAACTTTTTAACATTTTTAACAACACAAGATCATGAGGTGAACATCCCATGAAATTTTATGACCAATTAAAAAAAAAACTATAACGACACTGTGAAGTATAAAACTATATATTTCTGTTAAATAAAAATTTACCTGAGAAGGAATAATTGTACAATTATAATTCCACTGTAGCTTTAGAATTAAATCTATTGCTCTGGACCCAATCGTTTCCTATAAATCCCTGTGCATAAAACACATAGTACATGACTGTACAATGTGGACACACTTTGTTTTTTTTATTTAACTATATCATGGGATGACTGATGTTCTTTGACGTCTACTATTTCTGGGTAACTTTACTGTTTTAGTCCATTATTGAAATTCACCACTTTGAAAGAAATGTGCATAAGGTCGACAAGAGTGCAAAAGGACCAGCTTGTGAGGTACCAAAAGGATTCAATGCATTTCGAAGTACAGCTTTCATCCTTTATATGAAAAGCTAATCAGTTGGCCTGATTGCAGTGAGTGGCCTTTTGTAACATCTTTAATCCGTTGAGTGTTTTAAGAAGTGCATAATTGAAATTCTGTTCAGGATGACTGCAATTTTCAGCTGCAGGATAATGAGCCATCAGTTGGCCTTGGTTGGCAACGTGAGGGACTGCTTTAAATGTGCCATGTGATGAACCTTTGATTGGTTTGCCAATGAATGCTCTATATTGACAATATCAGTGAGAGACAGGGGACTCTTTATTTAGCCCTCACCCTTGTCCCCTTCTGGTCCCAATTAAGCAATCAGCAGGATTGAGGATCCATTAATGATGTCATTATCATGCTAATTAGTGCCCTATGCTCTGGAAGAACATCAAGCCCTCACTGTGTGCCATGAAAATTTTATCAGATCTGTTGGTGTAACTCCAGTTATCAAGCAGAGTTTGGCTTAAAACAATATTAGGCCTTTTCTGTCCTATCCTCAGTACTGAACAGTAATAATAATACTAATAATAATGATAACAACAACAACAACAATAATAATATACCTTTGGTAAATAATGAATATCAGATGGCAAAGGTTTCCTTTAATCAACCTCATACTAGTACTACTACCTTTACTAATACTACTACATGCTACTGTATGCTATTACTTCTACTACCATTAATAGGTCAAAACTTTTCAAACACACAGCACCACCGGTTTAATCCTGGTTGGGGACCTTTGCTGCATGTCATACCCTGCTGTCTTCCCCATGTTTTCTGCCTGCCTCTCTATTGATGTTATCACATAAAGACAAAAACACAAAAAAATCATTAAAAAAAAACTTTTTTTGTATTTGTATTTCATTGTAAAAACCTGCAAAACAAATACTATTCCCATTAACCATGTCAGTTAGCCAGTGTAGGCATGCTTACACAAGCTTTACCATTGTATAAAAACAATGAAAGTCCATTGTGCTAGACATTAACACTATCCAGTTGCATATCTGCAGCTAGACATTTCCTTCTATTATAAGTAAGTGTTCATGTCATGGCTAGACGTTACCATATGTGACCTTATATATTACTTACTTGATGCAAATAAAAGGTTTATTTCCATTGAGCATTGTAATTATCTTCAAATTTAATTTCTGGTAGAAATAATTACCATTGTGGTCTCATTTAAAATGATGCATTACATTAGTCAGTACATTGGTTTGTTTGCACAAGCTGCTTTAATTGAGTTTTCCGAACAGTGGGAGCTGTGGATTTGCAGGAGGTAAAGATGATCTCATCTACAGCAAGACAGACAGGAGGTTCTGACTGTGGCAATTCCATCAGTGTAGATAACATTTAATTGTTCTAGAAAATAATAATAAAAATGATTTGTAGTATTAGCTAATGGTCCAATGTCTTTTTTTCCATATATGTAAAAAATGTATACTCATGTATTTAATTGAAACTGGAGTTTGCCAGTTGTAAAATATGCATTTTCAGTGTTTGGAGCCTATACCACCTGACCCTAAGTAAGAAATAGGGATATGTCAGCTGCCAATCACAGGGTGTTCTAAGACACAGAGCATATTTAAATTCACTATGTTGTTTGCTTAATCTGTTTACATTCAGTTCAGTTCAGAAAATGTTATTTGTCCCACAGTGGGCAGTTCCTTTTGACAGTCCCCAGTACAATAATAAATAAATAACAACAATACTTACAAAGTCACATTTAAACTACACGGAGACAGTTCAGCATAGAGTAACATACATGCAAGATTAAGCATAGAAAAAAAATTAAATAAAATAACATAAAATAAATAAATAAAAACTAAATAAGTAAATAAGCAAGTGCATACATACTCAATTACTGGATATTTAACAGTCTGATAGCTGAAGGAATAAAAGAGTTTAAGTAGCGATTTGTTTTCCTCAGGGGTGCGTGATATCGCAGACCTTCAGGCATTAAAACAGATTCAGTGGCAAGAACATGATCAGGCTGGCTAATAATATTTTTTGCTTTCTGCACCACCCTTTTCATCCATTGTGAATCAAGTCACCCAACCTGACTCCAATGATCTTGGAACAGGTCTTAACAATGCTATTTAGACTGTTTTTATCTTTTTATGGACAGCCCATTGAATCAGCAGATAAAAGAGACAGTTATAAGACTCTCATTAAAATGACAATAAAAACTACATAAAATCGTTTTAGAGACACCAAAAGAGTTCAGTTTTCGTATTAAGTGGATTCTTTGTTCTCCACGCTTAACAACTGAGTCTGTGTTAATGGTAAACTTCAGCTGAGAGTCAAACACTGTTCCCAGATATTTGTAAGTCTCCACAATTTGAACTTCTTTTCCATGTATGAAACTGGGTTTGTGCTCAGGGCAATTTTTCCTAAAATTTATTATCATTTCTTTAGTTTTAGCAACATTTAAATCTATAAGGTTCCCGTGGCATCTTGTTAAAAGGAGAAGAAAAATCTGCAAATAAAACTTGGACATAAGATTTGGGCTTTTCCAAGTACTTGTGTGCTTTATCTAAAGTAAAAACCTTTGCGTCTTCTACCCCTTTACCAGATGTTAATGAGAAAATCAGATCGCTCAAAACATGAAAAGAAAGAATTGAAAACATTCAGCAAGGCCTCATCATCTACTCCATTTACATGAATAGTCTGGTGTTACAGGAGTATTGATTAACAGACGCCATTTGTTTGATTCATTGCCAGGTTCATCTCAGATCTCCCCTGGTGTATTGTTCCTCTATTCAGATCACAAGCAACAGTGATGGCAGGCTCTAGAAATATAATAAAAGTAAGAACTAGGTCTTAAATGTCTCTCTCATTCTAATTATTGCAGCTGATATTGAACTTGAACTGGATTTAAATAAAAAGCTGTACTCCTGTTATCCTCCTTAGATAACCACTCATGTAATATCTTACACTAGAGTCTCCTGTTTGAGCCTATTTCACCTTACTGCTCCTCCTACCATATTTCTGCTCGATTCAACACCCCTGCAGAAGAGGAGGCACATAAGGTGAACCCTGAAATAAAGTCAGGGGTCTCGCTCACTTTCAGAAAAGTTTAAAAGAGGTTGTCCATTCTGTGAAATCACTCTTGGTAGCAGAAAAGAGAGCTGGGGGTGTTAATTTCATGGGTTAGGTCTTAAATTGAGCTCTGCAAATTCCTTCCTGAGTAGATTAGAGGAAGGTCTGACTGTCCTCAGGTAAGACAGCCCTCTCTCTGACTCATCATATGTTGATTCCTTCCACTACTGCTTGACCATTGCTAACCCCTCTACCAGTCGTGCCTTGACAGCTTTGCATGCCAAACCTGTTAAGGTTCAGAATGCAACACACATGGCCAGTAGGAGGGGAAATCAGCCCTTGGCACCGACAACAACCAGCCTGTGCTGCGGGTCTTCTGTACATTTGTTGATGACACACAGTTAGGAGCACATATTGATAACATTATTGTTACGTGCACATGCTGGTAGTGAGCATGCTATGCTCTCAGAAATATCAAGATGCATTTGTTGAATTGCTTAAACCACGTAATATCAGATTAATAAAAATGCATTTCTCTTGTGAGCAGATAGCTGCCTGCCAGGCACTGGTATTCCAAAATACCATTTCTTAGACTGGATTTCTAAAAATAAAATCACTTGTGTTAAGTCTGTTCTAACTAAACACAAACTTGCACAAAAAGTTGCAAAGTGAAAATGAGAAGCTTTGTTTTCGATCAGTATCCTCGCAGGCCTATAATTCCTAATTACATTTTCTCATTGAAACCTCATTTCAGAAAGGTAGAGAACAGCACTCTCTCTGCATTGTAATTGAGACAGAAATGAGCAGCCAGCGCACTGAGCCGACCTGCCTTTTAAAGAATAATGGCGTCATTTGTTTTGTGTCCATTAACGAGGAACACAGTTTTATTAATTCCTCAAGTTGGTTTCCTGCATTTTTCTAATTAATTCTATTTTGTTTTTCCCGTTAAGGAGGCTTCTGCAGATTAATGATGTAGAACAAAAATGTTGTTGAGATGCTGATGTGCTTCATCTACATGGGGTGAAATTTCTGTCATTAGATTTAAATTCTTGATGACTACAACTTTTTCCCTTTTTTTTTCTGTCAGTGTTGGGGTCTTTAGCCCAAAGGCTTCACTCTGTCTACATAATAGATTAAACCTACAAAGAAATAAAAAAACTGCTGTGGTGCATAACATTCCTTATGTAAAACCATTGTGACATAACATACAGCGCTTAGCTGTGCACATCTTTCTGTTGGTCCCATACAGAAAAATTGATTAGCAATTAGCAAAATCTTTTTTTACCTCTTTTCAGTAGTTTAGCATTTTACAAGGTCAGTGTCACTATTGGTAGCATGAGGTGATACCTGGACCCTACAGAGGTTACACAGGCAGTCCAACTCCACCAGGATGGCACACTGCCATTGCCAGAAGGTTTGCTGTGACTCCCAGCACAGTCACAAGAGCATGGAGGAGATTCCAGGGGACAGGCAGTTACTCTAGGAGAGCTGAACAGCGCTGTTGAAGGTCCTTAACCCATCAGCAGGACTGGTACCTTTTTCTTTGTGCAAGAAGGAACAGGATGAGTACTGCCAAAGCCCTATAAAGTGAGCAACCTGTTAGCAGCCGAAGCAGCAGCACATTTCATAAAGAGGAATTGACAAAAAAACATACAAAGAGGCTAAAATACAGAACAGTAGATGATTTTAAGATCATCATCATGAATCATTGTTTCATTAGTTTTCCTTTACTTGGCAGAAGCTTTAATGCGAAGCAACTTACAACGAGAAGACACAAGCAATTACCATTCAGGTTCTGCAAATCTTGAGTTACTGCAAACGAAGATCCAAGATAAGACCCAATTTGTCAAGAAGAAGAAAAATGCTAGGAATTGTTAAGTGCTACACAACTCTTTGTGCATGTGTGTGTCTGTGTGTCTCTCTGTGTGTGTCTGTGTGTCTAAGACTAACTTGAAATACTTTTTAAACAAGTGAGTTTTCAAATGTTTTTTTAAGGTGGTGATAGTCTCAGCTAATCGAATCAAGTCATTCCACCAGCCAGGGACAATAAATTATATAAATCCAAAACTAACACAAGAGGAGTGATTCATAAGTTAAGTCAACTTAATAAAATTAAAACTACTCTTCTCACAGAACAGAATAAAAACAAAACCATTAAATGTGGATTATTAAATATTAGATCTCTCTTGTCTAAATCCTTGTTGGTAAATGACTTGATGAGTGAATATCAGATAGATTTAATTAGTCTCACTGAAACCTGGCTACAGCAGGAGGAACAAGTCAACCTCCCCGAATCATATTAATTATCATATAGAAGCACAGGTCAGGGTGGAGGAGTAGAAGCAATCTGCAACTCAAGTCTATTAATCAACCTCAGACCTAAAGAAAGTTATAATTCATTTGAGAGCTTCACTCGGTCTCTCAGATCCAAACTGGAAAAGTCAAAAAACAGTTTTATTTGTTACTGTTACTGTCCTCCTGCCCCTTACTCGTTACTACTTTTTATCTGATTTAGTTCTTAGTGCAGAAAAAGTGATTATAGTGGGTGACTTTAGCATTCACGTAGATGTTAACAACTGTCTCAACACTGCATTTAATTCATTGTTAGAGTCCATTGCATTTACTCCAAATGTAAATAAACGCACTCACAGTTTTAATCACACCCTAGATCTTGTTTTGACTTATAGAGTTGAAATTGATCATTTAATACAGTGATCCTAACTTTACTCCTGTAAAGGTCGATTATCATGTTGATAATACTGCAGTATCATTGCGTACAATACTCAATGCTGTTGCACCTCTGAAAAGGACGGAAGTTAATCAGAGGAGGTTAGCTCCATATAGCAAACATTGCGAAAGCTAGAAAGGAGGTGGCGCTCCACTAATTCAAGTGAATCTTGCATAGCCTGGAAAGACAACTTAATAGCATATAAAAAAGCCCACCATAAAGCTAAACCGCATACTACTTTTCATTAATAGAGGCGAATAAGAAAAACCCCAGGTTTCTTTTCAGCACTGTAGCCAGGCTGACAAAGAGTCATAGTTCTGTTGAACCAAGTATTCCCCTATCTCTTAGTTTAGACTTTATGAATTTATTTACAAGTAAAATCCTAACTATTAGAGAAAAGAATAGTCAGACCCTCCCTGCAACTGGCATGGACGGAACATGTCCATCTGTTCCTGACTTGTTTTTATGACCTCAGTCTTACTTAGAATACTTCCATCCTGTAGATGGATAGAGTTAATTTCAATAATTCCTTCAGCAATAAGATCTACTTGTCTCTTAGACCCCATCCAGACTACTCTGCTCAACAATGTTTTACCTTTGATCAGTACGTCCATATTAGAGCGCTGTTAGTAGAGCCTACTAACAGGTTATGTGCCATAGGCTTTTAAGGTAGCTGTAGTCAAACCTCTCCTGAAAAAAACACTCTTGACCCAGGGATGTTAGCAGATGTATAGACCGATATCCAATTTGCCCTTTCTCTCTAAAATCTTTGAAAATACTGTTGCAAAGCAGCTCTGTGATCACCCATGCAGGAACAATCTGCATGAAGATTTCCAGTCAGGATTTAGAAGTCACCAATGATCTTCTCTTAGCTTCAGACAACGGTCTTCTCTCCATACTCGTTTTGTTAGATCTTAGTGCTGTATTCGACACTATAGATCATAACATTTTAATACACAGACTGGAACATGTCACTGGCATTAAAGGGAAAGCACTAAGATGGTCTAAATCTTATCTATCAGATATATCCCAATTTGTTCATGTTAGTGTCCTTCACACACACAAGAGTTGTTGTTCTTTTCTTTCTCTTCTTTCCACTTACCACAACCGGTCCAGGCAGATGAACGCCAACCTTAAGCCTGGTCCTGCTGGTGGTTTCTTCCGTTCTTCCAGCTTTTTCGTCTCCACTGTCACCTAAGTGCTTGCTCAAGTCAGACTGTTGGGTTCTCCACATTGTTCTGTATTTAACTATATTCTGTAAGGTTTTAAACCTTACAGTGGAAAGTGTCTTGAGATGACGTTTGTTGTGATCTGGCGCTATATGTATAAAACGTGAAGTCTCTTCAAAATGAATTGAAGAGATAAACACAAAAGGGGAGCTGAGAGAGTGAAGAGCCATACAGGGAAACTAAGCTGGTCAGGGATAAGGAATAGTGAGCTAAGAAGTAACGCTGAACTGATCAAAACCAAACCAATTTACAAAAGCAATGGTAAAGGGGGAAGGCTGAGTCAAGGAGGTGAACCAGAAGGGCTGCTGGTGAGACAGGCACACATGGAGGGAGGCGAGGCGTAAACCATGGAAAAAGGCACAGACAACAATCGAGGAACAAGAACAATGAACCAACAGAGAAGGTGAGCAGTGCAAGGGATTATATAGTGAGTGGACTAACGAGGGAATGAGGGACACCTGGGAATTACCAGTGAGGGGAAGGTGAAGTAAGGGCGTAACCAAAGTAACTGAGCAATGAAAAACCAGGAAGGCAGGCCAGGGTGTGAGGCGTGACAGGATGTTATTTGGAAATCATAAGAGAAATACAGAAGAAGGGAAGGACGCTACTTTTTAAAAAATGGTGATACTACTGTGCTAATACAAAACATACAATTTGTTTTCACCTACGATAGTTTTAGGCATTTAAAACCAGCACGTATTTTAGACTGCCTTCCGTGTCACATGATTATGGCAGCCTATCAGATGTCAGAGCCAAAGACTTGGCTTAAAGACAGTCCTCGCTCCGCTGCTGCTCAGAGTGAGCTTCAACACCTGCACCGTGGCAGCACAGATGTCAGAGAGAGAAAAAGAAGCATAGTGTGTGGCGCCATTTTTCACCCACGACCAAAGGTAATGCCATGTTCTCAGTCTGTAATAAAGTGGTGGCACATAGCAGCAACATTAACAACCTTCAAACATTTGAAGACAGAGCACTCTGACTATTTTGAAGAGGCTAAACATCACCAGAAAGTGTTGTTCATATTAATAAGTCAAAATAAGGTCTAAATCCAAATTCTCCTTCAGCGTACTAATGAGTGAAATTATCATTTTGCATTTTGTTGAGGATGATGATGTTGTATTATGATGTTTTACTGCTTTAATGCAGGTTCTTGAGCACTTCGTTCATCTTTCAGTTTAAGAATGAAGTCAAATACTTATTTACAAACATTTAAAGATTTTTATTCATTGATCTATTTCATTATCATTTGTAAGCATTTATTTCAGGTATTTATGTTCATGAGTTTTATTCATATTTCATATTGCCCTTGCAATAAAGTTATTAATGAACACTGAGCAATCATGTGATTTCCCTTTATGGAGCAAAGTATCGGTATAGGTATCTGTAACAATGAAAAGGTACCCCAAGTACTGGTATCACATTGAAAGGAAAAATGTTGGTATCGCCCCTTCCCTATATAGAAGTTGAAATATGTATTGCTAACATGTCTATAGAAAGAGTAAATTAAATAAAATTTATTGGTGTGATCTTAGACCACAAAATCTGTTGGAAACCACACATTAAAAACGTTAGGGGGAAGTTGGCACGGGGCATTGCCGTCCTGGGCACTTTAGCACTTTATACATTATACTATGCATTACTACTACCATATCTGAGTTGCTGTGTAGAGGTCTAGGGAAACACATACAAGGAATACACAAACAATAAATATAATGCAGAAAAGGGTCATTAGATTCATAAACAATGCAGGGTTCAAGGACCATACAAATGAACTCTTCATTAAAACATATAAAGCATGAAATAACTTACTTCCAAATAAAATACAGAAATTGTTTACAGAGAGAGAAGTGGGATATAACTTAAGAGGGAGACTTTTAAAATGCACAGTTATTGAACAACTTTAAAAAGTATGCGTATCATAATAACAAATCATGGAACAGTCTAACAGAAGAAATAAAAGACAGTAAAAACATAAATCAGTTTAAAATAAGATATAATAAAAAACATATAAAAAAACAAAACATAACAAAAAAATGAAGAATACTTGTTTAACCCAGGGCAGTAATTGAAACAGGAAATAGTTGTTTTGTTTTGTTGTTGTTTTTTTCTCCATTAAATGAAATAAATAATTTTTAAAATAAGTGATATATAATATGAATAGGCTAGAGCCAAATAAGTTTATACTTCTACCTACTCCTTTTCAAACAGAAGAATGGAATGGTGATATGTAATTGTAGGGAATGTGCATATGTTTGAAATAAACTACACTAAACATAAATCTAAACCAGGGAGGTGTGGAGACGCATGAAGACCATCACTGGCTAGAAGACTAGCATCCAGGTGACTGAGGGAACCGTGGGTCAGGCCCATGAATTAAATGATTTTTTTAATAGATTCTAGGCCACTCATGTGAAGATGATCTCAGCGGATCAGGTAAGGAGAAAGATGAACAGGCTTCACCCCACAAAAGTTGCAGGGCCAGATGGAGGCATCAGCCCCAGGGTGTCAACAGCCTGTGCTCCCCAGCTATGTGGTATTCTTCAACACATTTTCAACTTAAGACTACATCTGGTGAAAGTTCTTCTGGGGTGAAAAAAAATGATGCTTGATTCCTGTGAATAAGAAACCACGACCCAGTGTCATAAATGATTACAGACCAGTGGCTCTGAGATCACACATAATGAAGGCTTTTGAGAGACTGATTCTGGAGTCCCTGTGACCTCTGGTCAAACCATCACTTGACCCCCTCTAGTTTGCCTACCAGCACCAATTTGGACTGGATGATGCTAATCATCCATCTGCTCCATTGCACCTACACCTACATCCTTCTTCTGTACAGCATCTGTTAGAAGTCCCACGGACGAGGTCAAAAACATGGGGGGGGATCGTTCTTTTGCAGTTGCTGACAACCTTTGATCAACCTCGGTTGTTAAAATGTGCTATATAAATACTGATTGATTGATTGATACACCCACCTGGACAAACCTGGGGGCTCACTGAAGGCTATGTTTTTTCATTTCTCCAGTGCATTTAACACTATCCGGTTTGCACTGCTGGGAGAGAAATTAAAAAACATGCTGGTTGACACTCCCATGATTTCCTGGATTATTGACTATCTCACTGGCCAACCCCAGTATGTCCGCCTGCGGTGTCTGACACTGTGGTCTGCAGCACAGGTGCTCCACAGGGAACAGTTCTGTCTCTGTTCATCTTTACGCTATACATCTGAGACTGGTGTGAGATCAACCATCTCCAGCTCAACATTAGATAGCTAGATAGATAGATAGATAGATAGATAGATAGATAGATAGATAGATAGATAGATAGATAGATAGATAGAT
>JAUYWH010000003.1:19016127-19028081 GCA_034779795.1 Ctenopoma multispine | reverse complement strand
GAAGAAGCGCTGCCAGGTCTCTAGCAGCAAGAAGTAGGCAAGAGAAGCCATGTTCAGAACAGTTCATGTTCAATGTTACATTCATGTTCAGAAAGTTAAAGGTTAAAGAACTGTTAATAAACAAACTGAATAAAAATAATTAGTTTTCTCTCGTCAGTCAGTCAGTCAGTCAATATGTGGTTTCCTCAGTCATCTGTATCTGCTGTATGATCATTATTATTATTATTTTATTTATTTATTACTGATTGATTTATTTTTTTATAAATTTTTTAATTTAATTCATTATTTTGTGTTAAAAATAAAGATATTTGAGAACATTGGAATGTTTTATCAGCGCTTTTCTTTTTGAAATCCTGATGCGGCCCAGCCTCACCCAGACTCTGCCTCCAGCGGCCCCCAGGTAAATTGAGTTTGAGACCCCTGATCTAGATTCATTTAAAATTGAAATGATGTTTCTAGGACAAACGATGACGACACAGGAAGATGATGAAAAGAGTAAGGCTGATGGGAAGTTGAACGATGATTCTCATAGACGACAATGCAAAAAAAAAAACAATGAAAAACAATGAATACGATGAAAAGTATAAAAGATGAAAAGTATAAAAGATGATACAATGTAAAATAACGGCACACCATTCCTAAAGAAGAGGCAAGTTTTGAAGTTTGAATGAAGTTTCTACGACAAAGCGTCAAGGACAAGTTAGCGGACGAGAAAAGGGTGGCATAATAATAATAAAGAAAAAAAGAGGATCTCAATAGTGTAGTAAAGAGAAAAAGAGGATCTGAGTAGTAAAGAGAAAAAAGGATAACATACTTTGGAGAGTGAGAGAGAGAGTGTGTGTAATGCATGCTGTCAGTCACTAGATAGAGCCAATGCTCTGAAAATGTTTTTTTTCAAGCCTGTGTCAATGACAGGGAGAGGGAGGGGGCAATAATAGCTTGGGCAACAGAAGAGGTATCATTAGGCTGCACACATTATATGTGCAGTGAGTGCAAAGCAACTCCCCCCATCCCCGCCATGGACCCCGCCCCCCTTTAGCCTTTAGCAATTAGCATGCTATTAACATGCTAAATGCTAAAAGTGCAAAACAGTCCCCTGAACCCCGCCGCAGAACCCCCACCCTTTAGCTAATAGCCATTAGCAATTAGCATGCTAATTAGCATGCTAAAAATGCAAAACAATACCCCTAACCCCATGCAGTAGGATAATTACACTTGGTAAGATTTCGATATTATCTTGTTTTGAGAAAATATGTCTTATTTTTAGTATTTCAGGAAATCTTACCAAGTGTAATTATCCTACTGCATAAACAGATAATTTCACTTGATTCTAGTGTACACCTTCTCAAATTAAGTGAAATAATCTACTTTTGCAGTAAGATATTACACATATCTGTGCTTTCTTAGTATATAACTCTTAAAACAAGATAAAAAAAAGACTTTTTGGCTGGATTTAAGATTCTAAGACTTGGTTAGACAGCCAAAATTTGCAGTGCAAACTGACTTGATCAAGAATTTACAAAGCTACTCCAGAGCCACAGAGGACACTAAATACCTGTTTTCCAGGCTGAATATACTCTGTTGTGATCAAAATGTGAAGATGTTGTGGAAGCACAATTCTAAAGGCTGAAGTACTCTTTAAAACTGTATTGGGACAAAGACTTCAAGGTTTTGAGCCCAAAGGCATACAGGTCCCCAGAAGGTGCCTATAATCCCATAAGATCAATTAGTCCTGTATGTCGGTCAAATATTAGTCTCACAGAGTTGTCACTCTGCTGTGTTTAAAACCACAGACTGCAGCTTTTTAATACTCTTGCTAAAACTCTTAAGACTCAGTGTCGACCAAAGCATGCATATAATCCTGGTGTATGTTTGTGTTTGCATCTACACGGTGTGCACATTTCTTGATGTACAACTTTCAAACTTCTGTTCCACCTTCAATAGACTCCTCAGTGCATCAACTGCAGGCTGAGCTGAATTTTAACTGCACTGTTGTGCAATCTGTCAAAACAATGAGTAATCCTATTTGTATACAAAAAACAGAATGTAATTCCAATTGAGAATTTGGGCTCTTCATCCCTTCGTCATAGTCTGTGACAGGTTATTCTCTAGGGTTCAAATATTTCTGGATAGCATAATCATATTTTCCCATTTTTTTCATCATTGACCTGTACATCTTTGAGCTAAATCACATCACAAGGATTAAGGGCAGCTATTAAAACCAAAATCCACTGATGTTTGCCAGAGGATAATATCAAACTTCAATTGGAGTTTGGGCTTTAGCAGTTTCATTTTGATCTCAATGGGATTTTCTGCTCCTTCAAATAAAGCCACAAAAAGCCACCTCCACCTGCTACCAAGCTAAATTAATATGAATGTTTTATTTCATAGGGATTGGAATAGTCAATCATTTCCTGACAGAGGGTATGAATAGCAAAGAGCAGGGATTATTGCTGGTACAGTCTATAGAATTACACACACATACCTTGTCCAGTCTGTGGTGGAGTTTCAAAAGGAATTTAAGTGTAGGAAAAATTTAACTTTATTTTGTATTCAAAACTACGCCAGCATGTTGCTGCCAGCATGAAAAAAAGATCAGTGAACTGTTCCTTGTTATGATGAAAAACGTATTTTATCAAATACATTTGTGTCTGAGATATCTATCATGTTAAGACATAGTATTTTCTTAACCTATTATTTGATACAAATTTATTCAGTTGACCACATGAAACACATTAATCAAAGCACTTCCTGGGGAAGCTGTTTCTAGTTTAGAAGGCAGATTTTGAAGGGGTAAAACACCCTAGGATTCCATCTCACCGTTATGTTCAAAGTATTTTGTCTGTTAATATATGCTTTATTTTGTTATATTTACATTACGTTATTTCATGGTTAAATTATATATTTAGTGAGGGACAGTTTATTACAGTTTTTTTCAATCGTTTACAACCTAAATGAAAAATTAACACACAGTTAGCAAAACTCTACTCCAAGCAGCAAAACACCTCTGCTGATCTGCACAACATTACACACAATGTCTGCTTCACACTTTTTGCAAAACTCCACACACAGTGATTTTTAAAAGACTATACACACTTAAACACCGTACACACAGATAAGGATTGGGAGGTTATTTCCTCGTCAAAAAGAAGCACTGGCTTGCCATTGACCACACACATGAATAGACTGGATTATAACATCCACCTTGTGCAGAAACACACACGTACATAATTGAAGACGCAGCAATCAGGTGCTCTATAAAAGGCAGCAAGTGAGTTACAGTATCATTCTTACTGTTGCTTTAGTGCAGGGCTCTAAGTGTCACGCATTGAGCGTGACAGCCACTCTCTTCAGTCTTTTGTCACGCACTCCCACCACACACTGTATTTCTCACGTCGAAAAATAATTCATGCTAATATTTCTCGGACAGAAATACAATAGGGCCTCGCTATGAAGCAAGCCTTTCCAAATCAAAAAGGAAATCTCTCCCCCCATAGCGGAACAGGTAGGTGTGACTTTCCTCCACCACCGCGCACCTCGCACCCCCCGTGGTGCGCGGTGGTGGAGGACTGTCACGCCAGCCTGATTTCAAAACTTGAAGATATCGGGCGTTTGGTTCATTGCGCTCCGTGATGCGATCGCCGTCATGTACATAACGGCCGATCTCTGCTCCACTCGCTATTTTCTATGCCCACTTCTGAACAGTTTTGGGCCCTACTCATGCTGTAACACGTTTGCCCCCCGCCCCCCTCCTTGTCGGAGGGCATGACTGAGTATATGGTACGAAATGTTTTCAGTCTGCAGCATCAGTCTTGTTGTACAGTCCTTGGTATGTTTATAGTATTTGTGTACTGTCTCTGAAAAAAATGTAATATAGTTTGTATATAAATGTGTGTTTATTTTAAGTGCTAGATTTATTGTTTTTATTTTAAACATTTCAATCTCCATAGATATAGAATATTTTAACACTGCAATTCCTGACATTTTAACGTGTTTTAGTCTGAACTCTTTGGTATAATTATTTTCTTGCTGCCAATTGTTGTCTGTTGGAGAAAAATGCATTTAACACAGAGCCAAAATATCTTGGTCATACTGTATTATGATATTTAATAGTTTATAGTGTTTACTGTTACATCATTTAGCAACTGACTACAATACTCGAATTTGATTAAATAAACACTTTTCTAAATTCCTGTTTAACATGATCATCCCAATTTGCCACATTAGCCTGAAATCAGACTGACATTATGTTGATGGGTGTGGTGATTTATTCTAATTTGCTTGATTGAATATCCTGGCGTTGACGCTGACTGATTACAGAAATCAACAGTAAATTGTTTTTGAACATGGGACACTTCTTCTCAGCACTCCATGAAGGGCACGGGGACGTGCACACTGTAACTTGCTGCCATGATGTCAGACTTGTAATGTAATTATAAACCCATCTGTCTCTCATCGTATGACAAGCGCAAAATGTTCAATTATGGTTTTGTTTAAATTGTAATTAGTTGGACCCAATTTGCCGTCCTCCAGCATGCTGCATGTGCCTAATGAAAGGGAGATTCATGATTCTATGCTGAAAAACTTTAGAGATTTCTGTCATGTGTCACAGTTAATAATAGGAAATTTCCTCCAGGCTCTCAAAAGCAGGGATGTTTGCTGTGCATGAGGCCAGACATCCACTGGAACCCCTGAGAAGTTAGATTTTTTCAAAGCCAAGGATTTGATCAGGCCTGAGACCTGGGCCGGTTCTAGACAGACAAATATGAAGGGGCAGACAGAAATGTGAAGGGGGCACACGGTGGCGATGGCGGTGGGAAAACTGGGGAAAAAATAAATTAATTGGATGGCCTATATTAAATATATTTGAACCCAACAATAACACTTGTCACTATTGCCAATATTAACAAAACTAAAAAGTGTAGGCCAAGTTATAAAACAAATAACAAGATTCAAAAAACTTGAATGTATTTAAATTACAACAAGCTAAATATGAGCAGAGTTTTGTCTAACTTAACACCTTATTTTTTCTACTTTACTGTTTCTCCCTTGTTAACTTCTTAACTTACTGGTGCAGTTCTTTGAAAATAAAATTTCATAAAAGTAAATTACAAAATAAAAGCGATCACCTAAATTATCAAGTCACATATTAATCATACATGTATTTATGTCATGTACACCACATTTTTTCACAAAATAATACAAAAGGCATAAAACAAATAATAAAACAATAAAACAAAGGGTAAATCAAAAGTTGTGATCACACTGTTAAAGCAGACCTTGTGAAATGTCTGTATGAATTCAGATCAGACATTAAAATCTAGTCCACACATGAAATTCTAATCAATATTTCACACTCATTCAAACTCATGACAACTGGACTTCTTTTTGGTAGGTTGAAGCTAATTGGATGAGTAGTGAAACATTTAAACCTAACAAGAAATAAATTCAGTTGCCAGGACTCAACTTCCAGATATCTTCACATGTACATGTTACGTGACGTAGTAGAAAGTAAATGAAAAAAAACATGAAAAATGTCATAATAATGACATTATTAATATAATACATAATAAGGTCATAATAGGTGGTGGAGTCATACTGGACTGCATTGTACCAAAATGTGCTTTTAATGTTTTAGCCACCCTATTTACATAAATGAGAGGACCAAAACAATAGAAACGCATGTAAAGAAGGAGAATCACTGTAAATAAGGTAAGGTAAGGGTAACAATTACAATCATCATTTACTTTACTTTACTTGGCAGACGCTTTTATCCAAAGTGACTTACAAGGAGGAAGACACAAGCAATTACCATTTGGGTTCTGTAAATTATGAGTTACTACAAACTAAAAGCCCTGATGAGACACAAATCGTCAAGGAGAAAAACATGCTAGGAATTGTTAAGGGGTAAGATCTTGTTTTTCCATGTGTCCCTACCTACTAGTACTGTAAAATAAAATCACACCAGGAGGTCCTTCTTTTCTGCAGGACGATTATGACTGCTAGTTATTGACCTTTCTTGTCAAATCATGTACAGGCTTACGCTCTGTATTGCCATTCAAGCACAAAATTAATCACCATGACTGTGTGTTGTGATTGTAGCAAGGCACAGGTATTGCATTAATAAATCACCCACAGATCGAAGCACACTCTGCACCAAAGGACTTTGAACAAAATACAGCCACCTATGAGACTGAGATCAATGATGCTCTTGACCTGCTCTCAGTGCTGCTGGTTGAGCTTATAAAAATGCGGGGGCTCACAGTGCAAAAGCATGTGGTTATTCTTCACTTGAATTGAATATTTTCACTAAAAGATAAAACTGGCTCATGGCTTTGCCTTTTTACACACTTGAGTTGGGGAATGCGCTCCTTTGCGCTGTGGCATTTTTTTAACGGCAAAACTATTGAACTAGTGCTGTAATCAGTCTGCAAGTCAGGATTTGAGAGCTCTCAGAGATGATTTCATATGGCCGAAAGAAGAGGGAGTACCAACCTAATTTTTAGCACTTCTGTCTTGATATATTTTAATCGCCTCAGATCATAGGGTCTACAACAGACATTAGTAGAACATGTCTATATTTGGCTATTTAGCTTTTTCACAACTATACTCCACTGACTTTCTTAAAAGAGAACAGGATGTTACTGTGACATGTCTCTCTCTTATCTCAAGAGTAACAAGAGTAAACTAAAAGGGAATGTGAGACCAAATGGAAATAGGAATCTGAGCATTCAAACATGTTAATTGTGCAGAATTGTGCCCGTATGCTTCATCAAAATCAGAATGTTTAGAAACTGATCATGTAAAAAACTCACACACACTCATCACAATGACCCCAACAACAATGCTGTATTTCATATCTGAGCATGAAAGTTAATCTATTCACTTCAATATTTTGTGCAATGCTCTCTGAACTCACTGAATTTCATGTTCCACAGCATCAGCAGCAACTGCTGTGTGTGTATGTGACTCATTCTCCATCCTCAACATGCTATACTCGTGTTGATGATGATCACCAACAAGTCTATATACAACATGGTGTAGCACTTGCAGTATCACCATTTAATATGTTACATATAAACCGATCAATCGGTTTTAGCTATACACTGCAGTCATACAGCACCTCTATATAGGCAATCATGTCCTCAGGATGTCTCATATAAAAAGTGCCTCTGCCACTGCTCTGCAAATCAGGGGGGCACATTGTAATCAAGGACAGAAATGTAGAGGAGAAGAAAGAGATGGTTAGAAAGCAGATTCCCTGAAGACAGCTGAGTGTGAGAGCTAATAATCAGTTTGTACTTTGCTGATTACAGGCTAATCATGGCCTGAATGCAGGCACCAGAACCCTGAATGCATTTGCAGATGCTGTGCTTTCACTTGTGCATCACATGACAGGCAATCTGCACAGAGAGGAGAATAAAATCAATGTATATTATCTATTAAGAAGCTTCTGGAAGTTCTGAAGCTGATAATATTTACAGTACACGAAGCTCCCAATTTCCATCCAATATACGTACACCATAGTAAACACAAAAAAGACAAGTAAACAATTATTCACTTTTATTAAACATACTAAAACATACTTAAAATTGTTAAATATATTGTTTGTTAAGACTACTTTTATGACGATCAGATAATCACTTCTCAAAATAGAGTCCCACCAACTGAAGAAGTGCAAAAATGGAGACTTGTTAATTTAATAAGACTAATCTGCTTTTAAAAGTCTGTCACATGGCATTTCAATGCACACATTAAACAGTCAAGTAAACCAACTCCTAAAGACTAAGTGGGGATGAGGAACGGGAACAGATTTGAACATACAGTCCCGATCAAAAGTTTAAGATCACTTGACAAATGGCACAAAAAATCATATGTTGCATGGTTGGATCTTAACAAGGTCCCACGTAGAGCTTCAACATGCTACAAGAAGAAATGGTAGTGAGACAAAACATTTCATTGAGCATACAATTTATTCAAACGATGCTTAAACTGAAACAGGCTGTTTTACAGCTGATCTAAATCTTAGGACCACATGCCTTTAAAAGTCCATTTGTGCAAAAATGCGGATTCATTGCCATTTTCTGTCAGGTAGTCACACTGTCATGACGTTCTGATGGCAAAGGCAAAAAGATTTCCCTTTTTGAACGTGGTCGGGTTGTTGAAATGCATAAGCAGGGACTTTTGCAGCACGCCATGGCTGTTGAGGTGGGACATGATGCATGGCTAATCTTTTCTCTACTTATAGGTAAAATTTGAAATAAGGGAAACCTGTATTCATACAGACCCATTTTCATCCTCACTATAAAATTGTGTGGACATTCATAGGCTATAGGCACAGGTTTAGTTAACACAAGGCTTCTGGAATTGTGACTAAGGGGAATGAGCAGATATTTGAACAGAGGTAGGTAGAGTAGCCAAAAATTGTACTGAAGTAAGAGTAGCATTACTTTAAAATAATAGTACCCAAGTAGAAGTAAAAAGTAGTCATCCAATAAATTACTCAAGTAAGAGTAAAAAATACTTGGTGAAAAGACTAGTGTGTAGTGAGTAACCATTTGATCGTAATGTTTGATTTATTTATTTTTTAAATTATTTAATCAGACAAACAAAACTATAAAATTATGCAAATTATAGTATCATTTTCAGCTAAGTTGGTATTATAGGATGGTACTTTTCCAGCTGTGCTTGGGTGGAGGAATCAGGAGCAAGAACTCAAAATATGTACATGAGACAATGTTTTCTACATAAAAATAATAATAAAACAAAAGCATAGGATCATGCTTTCTCTGTTATTTTATTAGATGGCTTATGAATTACATTATGACTACAGCTGACCTGTGTGTTATGCTACAATTCAGCACATTTAGTTTTACAAATATAAAGCTACTAAAATTATACAGCCTGCCTACAGCAATGGTCTAATCGAATAATAATATAAAGGAATATAGAAATAAACCATGTCTTGCTTTTGTGTTTGTCGGTGTGTGTAAGATATAACACAAAGGAACTGCCATACAATGTCGTAAAGACATTTGGAGAGCTGTTGTGTTTATAGATTTGTTTTACATTGACACAGTAACAGTAATAACATTAACTGATCACGTTATTTTGGGCAGTGGGCTTGAGAAAAACTATTGTTTAGGCCTTGTTTTTAATGTAGACTGGGCATCTGTCTTTACAGTTTATTGAGACAGTATCAGATTTGAAAGTGAAACATAGTGGTAGTTCCAATAAACACTGTCCTCCTGTCCCTTACTCTGAGTTTTTATCTGAATTCTCAGACTTTCTATCTGATTTAGTTCTTAGTACAGATAAAGTGATTATACTGGGTGACTTTAACATTCATGGAGATACTGATAATAACTCAACACTGCATTTACTTCATTGTTAGATTCCGGTAGATTTACTCAAAATGTAAAAAAAACAAAAACACTCACAGTTGTAATCACACTTTGGATCTTATTCTGACTTATGGAGTAGAAATTGATCATTTAATAGTTTTTCCTCAAAACCCTTTGCTGTCTGAGCATTTTTTAATAACATTTGAATTTACTATAGTGGAGACTGTCTGAAGATTGAGTCATGTCAACTGGACTTCTTTCTTTCAAGTAGAGACGTTTCATTTTGCATCCACAGAACTTTATCAATCTGAGAGAAGTTGGCTAGTGACCACAAATTTATCCTCCAGGTTGGTTTCAACTCACACCTACCTTGAATAGGCTCGTTAAGTGAAACAAAGGCAGGGGATGAGTGTGGGTAGATGTAACAGCCCCACCCCTGACAGCTCCTCCTGCCCCAACTGGATGACTGAGAATCTTCACAGATATAGTGGAGACTATATCACATAAGGAAAAATTCCACTACAGTAGATGTTTGTCTGAAAATACTGTCACCAAATTTAAAGAAATTGATTGGCACGTCCATATTAGAGCAGATAAATGTCCATATTAGAGCAGATAAATCTATCTCTACTAACAGGCTATTTTCCTTACAGGCTTTTAAGGTAGCTGTAGTAAAACCTCTAAAAAAAAACCTTTTCTCTATACTTGCCTTGTTAGATCTTAGTGCAGCTCTCGACACTATAGATCATAACATTTTATTGCACAGACTGGAACATGTCTTTGGGATTAAAGGAACAGCACTAAGCTGGTTTAAATCTTATATATCAGATAGATCCCAATTTGTTCATGTTAATGATAATTCTTCCATGCACAAACAAGTCAAATATGGAGTTCCTCTTGGACTGATTATTTTTTCATTATACCTGACTCCTTTAGGCAATATTATAATGAAATACTATTGCTACGCAGATGATAACCAACTATATCCATCTATGAAACCATATTAAACCAATCATTTAGGTAAACTTGAAGCATGTTTAAAAGGCATATAGGATTGGATGTCCTGTAATTTTCTAATCTTTAATTCAGAGAAAACTCAGGTTATTATATTTGGGCCCAAAATTCTCAGAGACATGGTATCTAGTCAGATTGCCACCCTAAATGACGTTGCATTGGCCTCAAGTACTACTGTGAGGAATCTTGGAGTCACCTTTGACCAAGATATGTCATTGTTTAGTGCGCATGTGTCAAGCGGCATGCAGCCTTCTCAGTTGCTCCCGTCTTTTCTCAAACTTTTTTGACTTTTTCTTTTCTTTTCTTTTTTACTTTTTCCTCTTATTCGTGCTTGATTTGTACTCTGCCGATGCTGGTAGAGGTGTGTTCAGCTTCACAGACAGACAAGGGCGTAACTTTGGGTCTAACATTGGAGGGGGTCAGACTCTCTAGCCTACACACATGCACCGTCATTCACCGTGTGTCTGTGTGTGTGCAGGTGTGCACGCACAAAATGAGAGGGGTAGCCTCTAAACTAGGACTGGGTGATATGGACCAAAAATGTATATCCCAGTATATTTAGTCACAATATACCTTTTACATCCCCGTACAAATATTTTTTGTACAAAGCGTTCAGATTCAATTAAAAATCAGAACTGAGATATGTTTTTCTTGTTTTCAAATAATGACTTAAGTAAAGTAAGTCACTATGATGTAAATTTAAAAAAAACAAACAATTCCCTGATACTGAAGGGGAATAGCTCGTTTAGAGACGCTGTTTTTACGTCTTCTAAATAATTTTCATTATCATGTAAAACTCACACGTCTGACTTGACCATGTGCCTGTGAACCTTCAGACATTCATGAACATTTCTGACAGCATCTGTCCTGTAAACTACTGGTGACTGTGTAGTTGGTACTGATCCAGTATGGCAAGCTGTGTTAACATTTAACAAGTAGACAGGATATACGATGTGGATTCCATATGGAATAATAGCTATTCCTTGCAAAAAGAAGTCTGTATGGAGATTTGGTTGAGAAAACAAAAACATCTGGTTTAGTGTACACCTAATGGATTTAATCTAGAAATACAAATTTTGGATTACTTAAATAACAAGTATTAATATCCCTATTCAAGACTACAAAAAAGTAACATTCCAAAAGCACTTATCCATTTAGTCAAAAACAGTAGGTAAAATTCCAGTGCTTGAACTGAAAAAGATTAATGGATGGTGTTTACCTTTAATGTACATGTAATAACAATTTTTGAGACAGAAGATAATAAATATTATTATATATTTGTCAAAACAAAATTTCCTTCCTCTTAAAAAAATATTTTAAAAGTAAAATTCCAGCCATGTTATATCTCAAATTTCCAATTCCCAAATCAAAGTCCCTAAAAAGAAACTCTACAGCCCAATCCATGAAACATTATAATTTTTTTTTGGAATGTGATTTTTCATAGCCCCTAATTTCAATGCAATTCAATTCAGCTTTATTTATATAGCGCCAATTCACAACATAAGTCATCTCAGAGCACAAGGTTTAAGACCTTACACATTATATAAATATATACAGAGTAATGTAGAAAATCCAACAGTCCCACTTGAGCAAGCA
>JAUYWH010000003.1:18965858-18983248 GCA_034779795.1 Ctenopoma multispine | reverse complement strand
CTATCTATCTATCTATCTATCTATCTATCTATCTATCTATCTATCTATCTATCTATCTATCTATCTATCTACATTAATGTATAAATTAATGCCTTAGTTAACATAAATAATATATACAGTATTCTAATTAGTTTGTGGAAAATAATGAGAAATAGTAAAGGGTTAGTAAATGATTAGTTAACCTTGCTTACCTGTTAGTTCATGCAAATTAATCCATGTAAGTAATGTTAATTAATGTGCCCTTATTGTAAAGTGTTACCACTGAACCACTTATTCACTGTTCGGCCAGATAAGATACTTGAAGTATACTGTACTGTACTTATACTTAACTTGGAGTATAAAGTACTTAAAGTATACAGAAAATGTAAGTACATTTAGACTATACTTAAGTTAATGTGTGTGATAATTAATTATTGTTTTATAAAGTTAAAACCATAAGTGAGACTGGTGAGCAGTCAGTAGGCCTTCATTCTCAATTGGTTAACTTAAAAAATACTGGTAAAAGTCTGGTAGATTAACTATGAACATAGATTTCTGCAAATGAGGCACTTGGATAGTTGTGACTGTCATACAACTGTCTGGTGATTTGAGAAGTATTTGTTACATGTGAAAATAAATACACATTTCAACCATATTCTTTACTATGAAAGTAGGTTAAAAGTATACAACAAGTAAACTAATAGTATACTTGAAAGTTTAGTATTTGTACTAGGTATACAAAATAGAGTATATTTTAAGCATACTCTTATATACTGTAAAGTATATTAGTACATTAATAGTTAAATAAAAGTATATATAAAAGTTTATTTTAAGTATACTTAAAGTATACTCTTTTTAAACTAAAAATTTTGTCCCAAGAAGCATTGAAATAGTATACTTACAAGTTTACTAGAAGTACAGTAACACACAGTATACGTGTACATACTAGGTAAGTATACTTGGGAAATATACTTGAAGTATACTTAAGTATACTAAATACTATGCAGTTTTGCTAGCGGTACCAAAACAGACATAGGTTAAGTGCATCATGCATCACCTAATTTAACATTTAGCAAAAGTTTTCAGAGGAATATAACAAAAGGACAAGGGACTGCACAGACATAATAGACCTAATGAGTCAGAATTTCAGAGTTCACCCACCCAGGTAAAATGCCCAGTCAGATGTTTTCTTCTGGCACTGGGACTGCACTGGTAACATGGGGGCTAGTTTCCAGCGAATGCTAAAATGGGTCATATGTGAGGGTTGGAATAAATGACTTGACTTGATTGCGTCAAGTCTGTCATCATAGCATTTTAGGCATCAGATGGCACTGGATAATGTAGATGGCTTTGTGACTTTGATTGCAGAGTGGTGTTATAGGCAGTACTACAAATACATAGTTTATGGTATCTATCGGCCATGTTCATCAATCTGAGTTCTGATCCTCTGCCGGTGACATTTAGCATGTCAGCATGATGGTTCACTTCAAATACAGTGTTGAGAATTTCCGCTGGTCACACACTGTTCACCTGCTTTTCGTCTGCTTCACTTCACCTCTAAAAGCCATCATTCAGGGTCACTCTTAGCCATGCTACAGGTTTGTGATGTAAGCAGCATGGGGGTGGACTTTTAGCGTGTAACATCATGCAAAACACTTCCTCCTTTTTAAGGAAAAGGTGCTGGCCAAACTCTGTCCTAAAGTCTTCTCTGCTGACATGCTCTGTTGCGCACACAGATACACAGATAGTAACGGAACAGTCACACACACAACATGCGGTGTGGAAATTCTTTACTATGAGTGAAGAAGACACAAAGCTCAGAATTTGTACTACATACAAAACCAAAATAAGCTGTGGAGGATTAACCACATAAACATTTGGTGCCTTGTCCAAAAAACGGATGTCAGAATCAGCCAAAATCAGAATCAACAGGTCATATTTGTAATTCTAGAATTAATGCCTTGCTGTTGTACCCCTTTGCCATCCAGTCATTTGCTGTTTACATGCATGTTTGTCTAGATTCATATTCTAATTAATTTATCAATGAGACAAAGTGGATAATTGGGCTAGAGGTTATGGGGTTTTCTCCAGCCATCCCTAAGGTATTACACTGATGACAATTGAAAAAAAAAACTAGATAAATATGAGGTCAATGTAAACTTTTCACCTTTGACCGCCAACATTAAATTAACAGTTGTGGCAAATTTGAAGAAATACACTCAGCGCATTCCGGATATATCAGTTCACAAGAATTAGATGAAGGTGTGGTCACTATGACCTTAACCTTTGACCTAATCAGTTCATCATTAATTGGTGAGACCAATTGGTGAGTTGTACAAAATTGTAGAGAAGTGTTCGTCACATATCGTGTTCACAAGAATGAGCTTCAAGAACTGAATGAACAAAAACTCAGTGTGACCTTGACCTTTGGCCACCATATCTAGTCAGTTCATCTCTGAGTTGACAGTTGTGCCAGATTGTAGGAGGAAGACGTGCTCCTTAGACAAAAAATATCTCTATATATAAACAGTATAGATAAACAAGAATTGTTTTTCTTCTAAATAAGTGATATTTAGCCATATGCTGTCACCTGTTCAAGACATCTCTGCTGATTTGTTAAAAGTGAGCATTAAGGGCAAACATTTGCATAGATCTACTTAATGAGAACAGCTATAAAAGCACCCCGTGGACCGCCAATGAACACACAAGCCTGGTATTCCGTTTAATTACTGATAAGTTGTGAGGCAGCCAAAAGCATTGGATTTCCCTCCCCCAGAGGCTTTAATCTGTTTAAAGCTTACTGCTGATCCTAACTGCAGAATCACAGGATTCAATGGCAGGTGCCACTATGAAGTCCCAAAACAGACGCTATCAGTCTCACATCCCAATATCCACATCTCCCAGAGCCTGAAGTTTGCGTTTATGTGTCCAACTTTCTGGCATGCTTGACTATTGCAAAATCTGCTCAATCACACATGGTGCAAGATCAGAAGAGGCTCCAAGAAGTAATTACATTCAGACACAGAGCTTATGTGTTCTGGGTCCCTTTACTGTGGAGGCAATGTAATGTTTTCTGCTGTTTGCATACACTCTGTACACTCTGAGTTTTGTATAGGGGAAGAGTATAATATAAAAGAAGAAGCTTTAATCAGTTGAATGTGCAATTGACACACAAAAGCAGTGTCATATAATGCACTGGACATTCAGAGAGGATCTCTCTGTGCATTTAAATGTATAATGTAGGGCAGACTTATTTCACTTTGTAAATAGCCAGCTCTACATATGAGTTCTGACTAAATTGTGCCTGAATTGTCACTGATTCTGTGAAACAGATAGTGGCACTAACAGTGATATTGTTGGGATGGTTCGTTTCTACAAATGTCAGATTGCCGGTTGAGTGGTTGCAGGATTTTTTAGAGATCTTGGCTTTGTTCTGGATTGGGACTTGACAGTGGACTGGAACCATTGATACTATCTTTCCTACTCATAGCTATGTGCTATGAGTGGAAATGGAAAATCTTTTTTTAATTAATAAAAAAAATGTTAAAATCATTTTGTGTGATGGCAATGTATGAAATTACTGCATACATTTATTACAGAAAAAGACAAAAACTTTTAATCATAACCAACTGGATAAATTGTAACTGGGTGTCACCATCCACAACACAGGTCACAAAACAGACCTATGTTTTCTTTGTGTTACCTAATTCCCCTGTCCAGCGTCTTTTAAAACAGTGTATCACTACACACTGGAGCCTGGTGTTTTAGTCCATTCTCCTTCCACATCTGACAGGTACGATACAATTACAGATAACCATGCTTCAGAAAATCATTATTGATTCATTATTGGAGCAGACATCACAGAAAGAACTTGCATGTACCAGAATTCAATTGATAAAATTTACTGTATTCTTTAATTCATATATACATCTCCCTCTCCCTCCCCCCTTCATAAAGATAATTTCATTGAATGCTTGTAGTCAGTTTTACAGCTTCTGTACAGGATTGTTGTTTTCATGAAATTCACAGCTAGGGCAGCAACATCATTCTGTTTCTTAGAGGAACCAAGAACAAGCATAAATGGAATGAACAAGGACTTAGCAGGAAAAGGGGAAAAGACACAGCACATGGAGGGCATATACAGAAGCAGTGCAATTGGGATAACTTATGTACAGTACAAACCATTCATACAAATTAGGCTGTAAGATATAGAATTCAATACATTACATTTGATATATTAAGTGACAATGAGCAAGCTTTGTCTCTCACAAACAACCACTGATCAGTCAGGTTCTCATACATTCAGTCAGAACAAACTCAAACTCTGCCTGCACTAGTAGTAACACTTATGACAACTGAGGATTGACAGTTTTACATTGTCTGAGTGTGTTAATACCTTCTCTCCTGACAAAGACTTGTCAGTCCATATTCACCTCTACAAAGGTATGACCATCTCACATTTCTAAAAGCACCAAACTTTTATTTTCACTCCTTTCAGCTGTCTTTTAGGTTTTGTAAAAATGTGGCTAGCTATTTATTTTGTTTTCCGGTTATGCAGGATAAACTGCAGAGCATAAATAGCACAGCAGGGTTGATATGTTGTTGTCCAGAGA
Organism: Ctenopoma multispine; assembly: GCA_034779795.1. NCBI lineage: Eukaryota > Metazoa > Chordata > Actinopteri > Anabantiformes > Anabantidae > Ctenopoma > Ctenopoma multispine. Next base: position 18,978,656 of record JAUYWH010000003.1, on the reverse strand, counting down.
GTTAATGTATTGTACATGAAAAACACTAAGAAAGGAAAACAAAGTTATTAACATTTAGTTTTACAACAAGTTTGAAATAAACGATGCACAGAGTTTAATAGTGACAACTAATAACCCCAAAAGGATAATAAGACCATGCATTATACACATGGTTTAAAGGGATAAAAACATAATTTAGGAGGAAAATTGTAACTAAATATTATAATAGCAATCATATCACTCATTTCAAGCATATTACAGTCCTGTATACCACCTTCATAAACAGCTTAAAATATCTACTTCCTTAGTAAAATGAAAACATTAAGTGGGGAAATCTTTTGGATGGTTGACACTCTCGAACGGACATGTTTTAGGACAGAATGGGTAACATGTACATTTCTCTGGGATGGGTAAAAGCCCCAGTCTGTGCTCCACTTATCCACTATGCTGTAAAAGAGGGTATGTCAGCCAGAGGGGAAGTAGGGAGTGTCACTGTGGTAGTTGTAGTCTGGACACACTTTTTGCACCAGTTTGTAGTCGGTGCTGTAGAAGGATATGAAGATGCAGATGACTTTGAAAGGTTTGGAGCACAGCCAGGAGACATGACTCTGTGTCTGCTCTTGGTAGCAGGTCTTGGATGGGTCGAAGTTGCAGAGGGTGTTTTTGGCACCTTTCTCTACCTTCTCATACTCTATACGGCAATTAAAGGACTTTGAGTCCTTGGCATCTATGACAGACTGCTGTGCTGTCACATCAAACTCCACTATCTTAGTGGGAGGGACCAAGCTGACGGACACATTGCCCTGGCCTGTGGAGTTGTGGCGGAAGTAGACACTGAATGTGCCATTGCCATGATCTACAATCTTACCAGTGATCAGTAGGTTGAGTTTGACCGTCTTGATATTGGAGTGGAAGTCCCCCCAGCCAAACATTTTCTTGAATTTTCCTGTCTTGACCATAGGCCGCCGTTTAGCCCGCGGTCGCGAGTCCTGAAGGTCTGTGGAGTTCCTCAGCCAGTCCCACAGGTCTTGTTCTGAGTAGGGTTCTGGAGTATCATAGCGAAGGTCCAAAGCTGTGCTGTTTTCTTTGCCATGCAGAGTTTGTGACAGCAGCCTACTGATGGACATATCCTTATTGCTTTCTGTCCATATATGTTTTAGTGTTGATTTGGGGTTTCCTGACTTGACAATGTCTGACTTTGTGGCATGAGTGCTTGTAACCTGCAGAAGAAGAAAAAAATAGACATCAGCTACTAAATATTATCTTTGAATTAGTTGTCTAAAACATATATATTAGTTGATGGACTGGTCCAAGCCTATGCTCAGCCAATATAAGAGATAATTAAGTCTGGCTGTTTTGGGTGAAATGATGTTGCATTTGTGAAATATAGTACTTATATAATCTATGTTATTCAGGAAATACTGAATTTAATATACAAGAATGCCAATTCTACTCACTTGACCAGTCAAATGTATTCCATGGGGATTAGAGATAATCTATCTTTGTTGCAAGCTTTAATTTCAAATCATGATAGCTAACAGCTCCAATTTGGGAATTGTGGAGCAGCAAGTCAAGCAAAAAAGAGAATACAGTAAACAGAGTAAAGCATATTGTGCCCATCTCCTTTCTCTGTTAGATACAGGGAGTATCTGCTGGCCTACACAGATAAAGGCAGTGGCTGCTCAGCGGGTACAGACTGGACTGTAAAGAGTGCTCCTTGAATTGCTGATTGATGAACCGAAGGGTTATCATATTTAGCGCAAATGGATGGAGTTAGTTTCATGCGGGCTATGCTGGAGGTATGTGACATTGATTGCCTTATTTCTACTGTACGACATGACAGCAAATTTGTCTTGCTGAGGTTTTTGCATTTTGTGGGTTGCCTCCAAGATCGATACTTGGAAAATAAGGTTTCGCTACAAATCAGTTGGTCCTTCAAACTGAACTGCCTCACAGCATGTCTCTTAGGGCAATAGAAATATAAAGCAATCTTTACATATACTGTTACAAGGACTATATACCTGTACATTAACGCAGGTCTCTGACAGTTTTTTTTAGTTAGTTTTAAGTTTTAACTTTATAAAATATTTAATATCTGCTATCGCCAAAGATGCCATCTATGCTCTTGGAAAGAAATACATAGCGACTTAATGGACTAAATCTATACCAAACCAAATAAAACTACACAGAAAGCCTTTAACCCTAATCCTGCGCAGCCTGCAAGTATATATAGGCCTGTTATATTAGGAAAAACTTATTACTGACTTTAGACACGTTTATTTACAATTAACCAAAACCAGTCTCTCACTACCCTTAACCATAGGAACATCTGCTGCCTTCAGGTCATGAGCTTGGTACACCTGTCACCCATCATGGTGGTCCTTGTCATTCTGCTGCCATAAATTAATATTACACTTGATCTATTGCACAGACTCTATGATAAATGTACATATAGCCACATGTTATGTGGCTGTATATACAGGGATCACAGGGATCACCACATCAGTTAAGAGACTTCCCACAGTAACAATTTAGTTCATGCTAATGGAAAAAAATATTCTTCAAATCAGAATTTATTATTATATATATATATGGATAATTTAAATGTTATTTGAATTACATTAGTATTAATGTGATAATACCCAATACCCAAAGGAAATTCAATTGTACCTAACTGGTCTAGATGTAACACACTGTTAAATTAACAAGGCACCCCATGGAGAATATATTCTGCATTAGGCATGAGGAAAATCAAAAGTAACAAACAGAAACTGCCTAAAGTTAACAGCTCACTCAGAGGATCTCACCGTATCTATCTTTAGCCTTAAGGATTAAACACAGAGAGTACTTGGCTGTGTGAGGCAGACACACTCAGCAATCATTTCCTATTCATACAGGTGAGGTGGTCTTTTCATACTGAAGAACATCACAATATGGTGAAGAGTGTGGATTACATAGAATGAATGGATTTATAATAATGTAACTGCTTATATAGAGGATCTGGAAAAAGTCCCTTTTCTCACAGAGCATTTAGTAGAATTTATGTAATAAAAATGTGCTTGAGATGCAGTTACTGTCACCCGTAAAAAAAAATCCATGATACAAGCCTGTCCTGAGGCCTTATTTATTTATTCTAAACCAGTAGTTAGGGCAGCTTTTAGTCCTATACATAAAACGTATGAATATTACATTGTAACCAAACATTCACATTCATACTCATATTCCATATGAATATCAGTCCACAACTGATGACCGACTTTGACGGTAGCAAGGGTTGTAAGAGTTGTGACTCTCACATCTACTCACACCCCACTATCCTAGTGAAAGTGAAACCATTGTGGAAGATCAATTTGAGGACTATAAATTCAAGTAGATACGGCAGGTCAGATTCATTTGCTAGTGGCCTAGGGGATAAACTGAACTAGATTGGGTAAACTAGCTCTCACAATTCCAGTTTTCAGTTGGGCTCTAGAGGTGCATATTACTAAACTTACTACTAAAATTACTTAATCAGATTACCACAAACAATCACACAAAACCACGCATTTCACAGTTTTAATTGAGGGAGCTTTCACACCATAGTTCATTTGGTTTGGACCGAATCAGTTGGTGAGTTTGTAACATTGTATCATTTAGTTTGGTTTCCTTTCACACAGGGAAAAATCCAAGCAAAACAAAATTTTAAAATACAAAAACTTTAAATCACGCGAGAACTTTCTCTCCGCTTATTGGTCAGACATGTCTGCCGGAACAACAAAAGTAAATACAGTAGTAGCAGATCCTGTGTCATTGACCACTGTATATTTCTGTGACAGAGGAGGTAATCCTCCCGGTGATTGTTTATCAAGTTAAATCACTTACACATTCCTCCAACCAGAGATCTGTGACACACTGCACCTTCTCGACGCATCACGTTTGTCCTCGATTCATCCTGCAGCATGTTTACGAAATAAATTAAAGTCTACAAATGATTTAATGCCGTCAGATAATGCAATTCATAGTGTTTGGTCCTGTTTTGGTTCGGTACATGTTCTCGCCAGGTGGTCCGCACCAGAGTACAGCATTTGGTGTGGAGTCAATTGGACCGAGACCACCTCTTTTTGGAGGTCTCGGTCCACTTGATTTAGTGCGATTGATGCTTTCACACCAACAAAAACAAACCAAACTATGGGCTTTTACAGTTGATGTGAAAGCGCCCTGAGTCTGATATTAGTTAGCTGATGTCTCTTTAGGGGAATTATTTTATGTTTTGTATTGAAGCGCTTTGAGCAGTCTACGTAGAAAAGCGCTATATAAGTGCAGACTATTTACCATTTACCATTTATTGCCAATCAGTGAGAGGAATATATGGCTTGGAATAAAAAATAATAGAAAATGTATTAGTCAGACACATTCCTACTGTGTTTCTGTAGTCATTATTTGTTTTTTCCAGTGGGTGGGCTATATGTTGTGTATACAGGCAGGCTTATCTATGCACTTCTCAGGCTAGGGCATCATGCAGGATATTTCACGCTGACAGCCAGTGGCTTGCTGGATCCTGAAGCTGCCAGCTGTAGCGTGCTCACCTGAAGGAATGGTGCATCTGGTAAACGTAGTGAGCACCGTGGCCAACACAGGCCTTGCAGATACCTGACTACTGGCCAGGCAGCCAGTTGGTTTCCCCCAGGCAAGGAAGTTTGTTGGGCAAGGCAAGCAACATAGTCTTGTTTGTAGGTCCTCCTCACTCCAGACATGATTTATTTACTAAAGCCTCTAAAAATGCTGCAAAGCACTTTAAATTCTAAAATAAAATTATTTATTGGTCTCAAACGTTTTATATGATATATTGGTTTGTGCATGCATGTTTTTACATTAAAGGCTGACATTACAGAAACCAGAGTTTTAAGTACATACTGTAAAACTTTGCAGTACATGGCATATAATTTAATAAACCTTACATTTATTCACCTGTGAAGATGGAAATTATACCTGACTGGTTCAAATGAGGTGAGAATTGAATGACCTTCATTAAACAGAGGAGGTGGCCTTAGACATAATCTATCACTCACTTACAATGCAGTTCTATTAACTGTACCCAAGGCAGTTTCACAGTCATTCACACTCTGGCTCACGTGGTCACAAAAACATACATTAAAGCCAGGGGAAAGTACAACCAACAGGTCACCACCAATTACCAACTTGAGGATTCCACATGGTTTATAAACCTGCTACTCCTACCAGTCAGTCAGACTTGAGAAAGGTCTCTGGAATGGAAAGGTGAAGCGTCGTCATGGATTTTCTCTTGATTTTCTTCTTGATTTTCTCTCTCTATCTCTTTGTGTCAATGTTGAACTTAAAAACTTAATAGACCACTCTGCTGACTTTGTATGTCATACAATAGTAATAGTAAAAGTAATACTAATACTACTATTCCTGTGGAAACAATGAAAAAATGTTATCTTTGGCTGCTTAAATCTTTGTTGAGTTTGGGGGACTGGAAGTGTGTGTCCTTGAAGACATTAATGTCTATACAACTTAAGTAATACTATGAGTCAAATGTTTGGACACACAAAGAATTTACCTTTTTTTTTTCAGGAAAACATCTATTATTTGAGCTGTGTTACCATCAATGCAAAAGGGTTTTCTTATGATGAGTCATCCTTCAAAATGAAAACATTTGCATTAGCAAGACAGTGCTTCTGTCTGTTTGCTGTGTATATGCATGTGTATATGCATATTTTTTTAAAAACTGCTATTTAAAATAGTAATTTATAATATTAATAATGTCTACACTGCATTTCTGATCAATTTGATGTTATAAAATCAGATTATAATCAGAAGTAAGTTCTATGGATGTCCACATTTTTGACTGGTAGTGTATATTAAAAAAAAAAAAATCCAGGGTTGTTTCATTAGGATGAAACATACTGATGGAATAATAATATTTAATTAAGTCATGTGTGCCTATGTGTCCTGCAGCTGTGAGTCAGTCTGTTTCTGGACATGGGCTCAAGAGCACTTTGGAAAACTGTTTTTATTTAACATGGTATATCTGACCATGAGTATGTCAGGCCATGATGAGGTCCAGATGGACCAAAAGACAGTGGAAGCATGTTCTTCGGTCAGACAATTTCACGTTTCAGCATGTTTTTGGAAGTTTTGCAGAAGCTAAAATGAACTGTTTCAGACAGACGTTGGCAGTTGATGGAATAATTTAACCCAAATGAGAGACTAAAACTATGAACCTGAAATCATGCATATTATCAGTAGATTTTACAAAATTCCAAAAAGTAATTTTGCTCAATTGCAATGTTACTATTACACTACTACTTTTGAATAAAATAATTTCTTACTCTTTACAACTCAGCCAGATTGGAGGTCTGGATTTAAGCAACTTTGAACTTAAAACGGATGGAGTTCTGTGGTTACCCTGCTAAAGCCCAGGTTTATCAGCTAAATGCTTAACATTAGAGCTGGTTAACATACCCATTCATGAGACTAAACCAGGCTGATAAAACAGTAAGTGCATACAGCTACAGTAAACCCATACTTCACTGAGTTAGTCTTTACCTCTGCTACACAGTAGTTAGAGTGTTAAGCACTGTAGTTGAGTTCATTTATTGGGGGCAGTACATACTAGTGTAAACTTGATTTGCCTCAAGAACATATCAGTTAAAGATTAGATTTTTCATTTTTGGCCAGCACTAGTCCTTTAGCTGAAAATACTGTAACTACCCTAAATTGTTTTTTTTCCCAGAAGAAATCCTGAATTTTCTTTTACATTTTTCTTGTAATTAACTTGTCACTTTTTGCTGAACATACTGATGTGGCTATGTTATTGCCACAAGCTGAAGAGTAGGACAATAAACTAAAAAGGAACAGTTGTATTGCAATCCATGTGGTTTTGCAAGTTCTATGGTTATTTTCTCTATAGTGCTTAAAGAGGGAAATTGCTCAAAAAAATCAGATTGTGTTCATTTAAACTGTCCACTGACTAGTGGCTAATAATACCATACACTCCTTTTTACTTTTTATTGTTTTGGTTGACCAGCACCATCTCATTTGCCTGTTTTTTTAATTTATTTTTGCACTGTTGAAGAACACAAAAAACAGCAGACGGATCTGCCTGATTTCTCAGCCTAAAGATTCTTGTTATTTAGTTGTCGTTGCCTCTCATAAACTCACAAACTTTGTTATTTGCTGTATCTCACCTCTCTTATTGTATATTGTTATTATTACTATTTTATTATTGATCTATTCTGTATTTTTGTACTATTATATTATATTTATTCTTTTAACTAATGTCATTTTTATTCTGCTGTTGCCTTCAGAGGTTAAAAAAATTTAATCTTATCTATCTAAACTACTTCCAGTGACGCATATTTTTTCCACTTCCATCTCAAATGCATTCCAAAAGTATTGGAATGACAAGACCAATTAATTTGAGTTTGCTCTGTGTTTGTATATTGACAGTATTTGGGTCAAGATCAAAAGACGAAGTGCAGTTCATCCTTCTGTCTGAGAACAGGTGACACATGAAAGAACAGAAAGAGTTCATAATTTGAAGTAAAAAAAATTGAATAAGTTCAGTGGAGACACACAACAAAAGATTAAACCTTCATTGATGCAAAATTTACAGATAAAGATATGGGGGGAAAAAAATGAACAAACCTTCTCCAAGTGCCTAAGTGAATGTGTGGTGTACACCAAAAGGCCTGAATGCTTGATCCCTACAGTAAGTGTTCATTGCAAAACAACACAGTTACTCTAAATGCTTTAGCTTGCCATAATTCCAGTGGACATTCCATGCATGTGCAGCTATTTCTTCCCACATATGACAAAAGCAAGATACTCTGGAAAAGACGCAAGGAGAAAAGAATTATGGAATAAGGTATCCTTTTCTTCCAAACAATCATCTAAAGAAATGTCAAGTCTTGATCACAACAGCTTAGCATGAGATTGTCAGTTTACAGTCATTAAAGCTGTGTCTGGCTTGGATATTTGATTTGCTTATAAAATGTAATATACTGCCCACATAATAATAATAATAATAATAATAAAAAATAATAATAATAAGGATTCATGCATTATCTCAGATGGTTTAATTTGTTTTAGGCATAGAGACGTAGGCCCATAGACATAGGACTAGTGGAAAATCAAAAGACTCTGATGGTTATAGATTAAAACAGTTTTCTTCTTTCTTTGCAAATAGCTTACATATGAAGTTATTGTATCTTGTGAAACTTCAAGATCAACTGGTTTAAACTAGCTAATTGTATTTTATTGTATATACTAGTAAGTACTACTGTAGCTCATTTAAGTAAAGTCAAGTCTGCATAGTCTTAACGTGGGTCTAAAAATCTGCTGTCACTTTATATATACCTATTTCACGTCATTGTTTTGTTTATGCTGTTAATATACAATCTTCTTATTTGTTACCAGGTGACATTATAACATTGTGTACTGTTATATTTATTACATTATTTGTATTTAATAATAAGTAAAAGTATTGTATTTAGTGTCACACCATTGAAGTCTGCATTTAGATTTCCGTGTTTTCAGCATTGTCTGTTACTGCCAATTAATTTACTTGCATACTGCATATTTATAAAAAAAGAAATTGGTTTTCAGTGGCACCAAATGTTAAAAATACAGCTGGAATTGTGTTTTAGGTATGTATAGTATGTTATTATTATTAGTAGTAGTAATAATAATAGTATTATATAATATTATTATTAATAATAATATTATTATTATTATTATTAATAATATTATTAATAATAATAATATTATTATATAATATTATTATTCCTGCATACATTCCTCCCTATTCCAAAAGTACATAAAATGAAAAGGTAAGTACATATAATGAAGTCATGCAGGAAAGGAGTACATAAATCCAACAAAAAGGGAGGTTAACCTCCCACACGGAACACTCCAAGTTGTACACTAAATGCATCTGAATCATTACAGTGGTCATAGGTCAGCTCCACACCTGGCATCCTGGTGAAAAGCTTGGCGTGAGAGATCTGTGAAGACATACTTTGTCATCGTGCAGAACCATTCTGGATGCAAGGAGTACATGATTATCAGGCAGCATTAAGAATGGTCAGTTTTTTTGTCCAAAGGGAAGTTATTCTATCACCTCTTTAAATATCTAGTGTGGATAATTTTGGAAATTCAGAAAACAGACACAGGAACACAACAAGAGTAGATTGGAATTGTTTGTGTCACATTTCACACCAGATCAGTTCAGGTTCAGATCTGAGGGTGTGATCCAATCCTGACTGTAGAGATTTTCTACTACATATTAGTTCATGTTTATATTATTAGTAGTATAAGTATAAACTAAATATATAATTATGTCATCTATAGTATGCTGGAGTACAAGTGCTATATGTTACACTGCTCAACATATTATTAATTAATAGTATTGAATTAATAGTAATATTGTAAACCATGAAGTGAATGTAAGAGTATGGCATCATTATGTCACATGTTTGCATTGGGAGATGTATGGTTACAAATAGAAGCCACAAAATAAGATTCAAAATAAGATAAGATTCAAAATACATGATACAAAAACTCTTCGCCTCTTCTCCTCTTTGTATCATGTATGATATGATGATACATGTTTGGACAAATGAGTGACAAAGCACAACTAAGGAAGCGAGAAGACACAAAGTTAACAACATGCAATAATAGCATAATAGTGGACAGAGAGCGAGAGAAGGAGGAGGGGAGCTCAGTGTATTATGAAGGTCCCCAAGCAGACTAATCTATAGCAGCATAACTAAGAGATGGTCAGTGTCACCTGAGCCATCTCTAACTATAAGCTTTAGCAAACTTTAAGACTAAGTCTAGTCTTAAAGGTAGAGAGAGTGTATGCCTTCTAAACCTGGATTTGGGGCTTGATAGTTAAAGGCTCTGCCTCCCAGTCTACATTTGGAAACTCTAGGAACCACAAGTAGACCTGCATTCTGAGAGCAAAGTGCTCTGCTGGGATAATAAGGTTCTACAAGGTATTTAAGATATGAAGGAGGCTGATTATTTAGCACTTTATAAGTGAAGAGGAGGAATTTTTTCTATTCTGTATTTTACAGGGAGCCAATGGAGAGAAGCTAATGTAGGAGAAATATGATCTCTCTTGTTAATTCCAGTTAGAACTCTGGCTGCAGCATTCTGGATTAACTGGAGGCTTTTTAGTGAATTATTGGTGCATCCTATTAACAGTCAAGACTAGAAGTGATAAATGCATGGACTATTTTGTCAGCATCACTTTGAGACAGGATGCTCCTAATTTTCAAAATATTCCTGAGGTGGAAGAAGGCAGTTCTTGAGATTTCTTTTATGTAAGGTGAGAAAGACAAAGCGAAGAGATTCCTCACAGTAGTGTTAGAGGCCAATGCAGTGTCACCTAAGGTGGCAATCTGATCGGATAGCTTGTCTCTCTTAGAATAACAGAATAATAGAATAACCTCAGTTTTGTATGAATTAAGAAATAGAAAGTTACATTATATCAAATCACAATACATATTATAAACTATGTTCTGGTCTAGATGAGATGTTTTTTGGTGTATGCATGAATTTAATTATACTTGTTATACTATATGAGAAGAAACAATGTAATGTGCTTTAAATTTATTAAACAATGGTACTCATTCTTATGTCACATCTGATCTTTAAATTATAAGAAATCATTAAACCTGTTCCCAGTCTTGTTGTCTTGGAGTTTACAGCACAGTTGTGATTTTTGCTAGTAAAACTCATAAGCTAATATGTCCCGATGCACCATAAATCAAAGCCGGCTTTATTTTGTCAGCATGCAGATGGCCCAAATACACAAATCACCTCAATTAAGACTTGAGGAGGAGAGCTAAAAGGGAAAAGTGTTTAGAGAGTAAAAGGGCACCTGTTCGCCTGTCACATTCACAGCTATTCTGATCAGTGGCTCGAAGCTTCCCCCTGAGCTGTTTCAATACTGAATTAATGATGGCAAACAAAGCCAAAACCTCCTCACAGCCTCTTTGTGAGTTCATTCTCTTTCCACTTTGGTCCCTCTCAACTAATCTTCAGTGTCACACTTAATGAGATTTTCAGTTTGTAAAGTAAGTGGAGCAATAACTCCCCCAGCACACGCCGCCATCACCATTTGCACTATCCCCTTGAATGCTTTTAAGCAACCACTTCTGCACCTTCTTTATATTCCTCCTCCAGTAAATGATGCATTATGAAGGATTATTACTTATACAAATCACATTAAATTATTCACACAGCAAACATGCAGTTGAAAGTGCAGTATGCACGTACTGTTCAGCAGCTTCCAATTTTCCAGTTCTGGAAAATAACAATGAGTTAATAAACATGAAAATTATGCATATCAGCATCAGTTGAAATAAATACAAATTAACTGTTAATTCTGTTGCCATCTGTAAAGGCTGATTTATTTCATCTAATTAGTGTTTGATTAGTGTGACATTCCTGTGAATCCAATTTCTCAGGCTACTGAGAGGATCTCACAGACAGTCACACATTAACATACTAACCCTTGAGCAAAGAGATGTTGTTCCATTCTCAATGCCATAAAATAGTACTTTTGTTCAAGGTTTTTAATTATTTGCAGTTACAATAAACAATATTTTTTCATTCTGGATATTTACAGTACTGTGCAAAAGTCTTAGATTTGTTGTTTTGGCAGTGCTATTATAACTATTATAATACTGCTATTTGTTTGTTTTGTCTCTTTATTAAAATACAACTACAAGACATAGAACATATGTACACAGTATAAAAAACAGAAATATTTACAGCTTATTTAGGCTAAAGTGACAAATGTTGAGTATGAGCTCTGTGGAAGAATCTGGAGAGCTCGAGGTCGAGTTCAAAATATAATGGAAATTTCTCATAGTTTCCTATCTGAGCAAGGACCTGACTCCGCATTTGGCATTGGATGCCAAGTTGATCCTTCCATGCCCTGAAAAAAACAGGTTCAGGAATGGTCTTTGTGAAAGGAGAGCACCCAAAAAGCCAGTTTTTGTGTTTCTAGTTGTTCTAATGTAAAAAATCTAAGGTATAAATATGTATGGACGTCGTTAATGAACTAATCACATATTCGTAATTAACATAAAGCATAAGTTGCAAATCATACTTAAAATACCAGGAAAACATGGCTAACATATTTTTGCGTGCCAAAATATCCAATCTACTACATCCTGGTTTTTCTTCCTTGAAATGATCCAGTGTTGCAGTTCAACATCCAGATATGTGACTCCAACAATATTAAAGCGTTGGCTTCATAAATGTCAGCACTGGGTTAAGGTCAGGGAAATACTGTGGGCTGGATTACAGTCGGATTAACAGTCACTTCACACGCAACGTAAATGTTTAATTAATAAGTTTAGCACTTCATTCATATAAAGAATATGTATTACCACAATGTGATCATTACGCTTGCTACAAAAATTGCTGCAGTTTAGTTGCATAGGAAGATACTTTCAGGGTGCATGTGTGTGTGTGTCTGCACACATTATGCCCCAATATGATCTGCCAGCTCTGGTTTCTGCACAGTCAGATGGACTAAAAGAGCCCAATTTTAACTTATATGCGGTTGCTGGTTTCCCTAGAACTGATAGACATTATCTTTCAATTTGGGGATAGAACACTGAACTTATTTTGTTGCTGTAGCTCATCAAAGTTATTATTAGCCTCTTCCAGCTTTCCCAAGTATGTTATCCTTTTTTCTCATTATTATTATTATTATTATTATATAGATAGATAGATAGATAGATAGATAGATAGATAGATAGATAGATAGATAGATAGATAGATAGATAGATAGAT
>JAUYWH010000003.1:18949135-18965758 GCA_034779795.1 Ctenopoma multispine | reverse complement strand
ATATTGATGTATATTTTGTCATGTTTGTGTTACAGTTTTACATAAAAGATGAGAGCACTTTCAACGACTCGAATTTTCTTGTTCACTATCTGTTTAGCATAGTCCTGAACGACTGTGTGAGAACAGAATAGTATTCATCATACATTGATTGAAGTCATTCACATGTCTCTGGTGTGGGGTGACAGTGCCCGCATGGCCAGTCAGTGTAACATAAAAGGATGAAAAGATCTAAAGGAGAAGATAACGGACATGGCTGGTAATTCCCATCAGCGGGCTGCGTAACTGTTGGACTGTGTAGCAGACATGAGCTTTGATGGCAGATCCATCACTGCTGATGCATCACTGCACTCCTCACCGCCTCCTCTTCCTTTACATTAGCACTTCTTCCACCACCTGCTCCTCCTTTCTTACTGTGGAATGCAACACTTCAATCTGCACTGCTTCGCTGATAAGTCAAGCCAGGTTAGCTGCATCACCACTGTATCTAGTCAGGAATCAGAGCAACTGGAACTGAAAGGTTATCCTAAATGTGTAGATGTAGATGTAATTAGCCTTTACTTCAGCCTATACACCAAACTAAAATAAGAAAATTGTATAAGATAAGATTTTGCCCTGTTTCAGAGAATTCATGGTAACTTGGAATAAAGCTAAATAATTTGAATCACAAATGATATAGAGACATTGATCACCAGTAATTACACTTCATTCAATAGTCTTTCAATCAATGCAAGACATTTACAATGATTTTAGTTCACATAATCTTTGTATGCAATGCTACATCCTACTTCAATTATCTCTTTGTTATTTTTAACGCTCACTGCTACAGAGTAATTGTCCTACAGATAACGTAACTGAGATGTAACTGATACAGTTACAAATCTTCTTACAATCATGAAGATAACACACACTGTCCTCTATGTGTAGGGTATCAAGATATCCTACTTTTAGTTAATAGTACCTCTTATTTAATGTCATATGTTTTCTAACTGCATTCTCGAGGGGAGCAAATAATCATCATAGCTAGAATTGTAATCACATTCAAATGTGATGGCTGAGTATATAAGAACATTTCTGACTTTATATGTAATAAAACAGTTGATAAAATCATCCTGGTAAGATAACAAAACAACAATTTAGAGAAATTAAAGGAGCAAATACTGCTTGTGTTTGTGAGCTTTGCAGCTGGTTGAGTAACTTGCATGCAAGTATTGTCTTGTCTACTTTTTTTTTTTTTTCTTTTTTCTTTTTTTCGTCTCTCTTTTTTTGGTGATCCACAGATTCATCTATTCTACGACACAGTTTCTCAACCACTGAGTCAGACTGTTCTGCTAACGTTATTTCAACAATACGATATTTATAATTGCTGAATTTTCTTTTGCCTGCACACACTCATTTTCTCTAAATGCACCTTGGAACATCTTATCACCTTCAATTTCTCTGTTTTTTATTACTGGACATTGACTGGGATCATGGTTATCCTTAAACATATTTCCATTAAAGTCACTTTTTTTGAAGGATAAGAATTTTTAGTAGTAGTTACGAAATTAGTTGACTTTAGTGAGTCTAATCTACATGTTACTGGAATACCTTTTGCATCAGTTGTTTGCTCTGTTGAAGAAATTCCCTGCAATTGGTTTAGACTAACCTCCCTAATCCCCACTGTAGATGTCCCAGCAGGCATGTGTCCCAGCTGCCCCTCCCTTGTCGTGCTACACACACTTCTATGGGCTGCCATGCCTAAAACCCCCTGAGGGGGAGCAGCTTTTTGTCTTGTCTACTCTTGACCTGCCATTCTTATCTGCTGTGCATTTCTGCTAGTGGAAGCAAAATAAGTGCAATGTATATCAGAGAAGGAACAGAATCTAGTTATTCCAAACTGGAGGGTTAACAGGATTGAAAAACTGCTCAGACAGACTACCAAATGTCAGAGATAGCAGGGCCATAACTAGCTTTTTGGGGGTTATATTATGGTAAGAGCAGGAGTGTCCAAATCTTTTATATAAAGGACCAGATTTAATGATGTGAAGATTCCTATGGCCTTCTCAGAAAAAGATTTAATAGCAAAGTTTACATTCAAACGCAATGTTTTAAAACTATTGTTGGGTTGCAAACCCAGGACTCCAGTTTGTCAACGCAATTCTTTACTAGTTAAACTAGAAAGAACAACATGCCAGTACTGAACATTGCTGATTTACAGTAAATCAAAGAAAATATGCAGGTGCAGCTGTTTCTGCAGTGATATCACAGACACTTCACAATAGTGTATAGAGGTTTCTTTCACCATTACAGAGCAAATATAATGTGAGAGATATTTGAATTACATTTAATTCTACAAAAATATTAAATGACTAAACTGGTAGCTTGAAATCCCTCTATTGGACACATCTGCATAGTCTGCATAGTGCAAGAAACTGTACTATAGGAATCTGAGAAGAGCTGTACAGAAGATTTTCTAAAGGATCGCTGGAGAGGAATCTGGGAGGGTTAGCCAGACTCTAATAAAAAAATTTTTAAAAAAAATTAAATTGACCCACATAATCAAAACTTGGTGTTTTTACATGACTGCCATAACAACTGATCCACGGTCACCCCATGAATGTGTACCTTTGATTACACATTTTTGTAATCACTATGTGTGTGTATGGTGCTGGGCAGTTAGTGTACAGTGAATTAATTTGTTTTATTGCTGAAAGTTTTTGATGATGTGGCTGTAAAAGACTGAACCACAGTAAAACTACAAGCCATAAAGCTAAATCAATAAATAATATGTAAAAACAGTGGAGCTACAATTGCTTAATCTATTATCTTGTGTAAATAAATGTTAAATAAATAAATGTAAATAAATGTTAAATACTCATAAAACAGGAGTAAACACGTCACAAAAGGATGGCAGATACAGGGGGCTGAAAATCTGACTGAGTGCCATTAGATATACTGTTAATTTGAATCATGTTATTTAAATGCAAATACCAGGCTTGGAAAGGGTTCTAACACTTCAGTTGCTATGAGCCAAATATGCTGTGGATGCCCCAGGAGTACCTAGAGGTATAAAGCAGCTTTAACTACGTTATCTAGGTACTTCCTGTCTTCAGAGACACTTACCTGAGTTGCTTCAAGGTGCTGCAAGATGCTGCATGCTTGGCCTTAAACAATTGCTCTATGCATGGCGAATCAAAGGGAGTGAATCAGGATCAAAACTATGTCATGAGCAGGCCTGGATTTTTTGGGAACAATGCCCTCCAACAATCAACTCCAGCTTTGACCTCTGAACTGTGAAAGCGATTGAAAATCTGGAGCAGTGTATAAAGGAGAGAAGAGAGGCTGTGATCATTAATCACAAGATGACTACTGCCTTAAACACACACACACACTCAAACTGATGCCACTCAGGCTGGAAAGTCAGACTTGGTGGTAATTTTTCAGGGAAAATCTACAGTCTTCAATGTGAAACCATCAAAGAGCCAGATTGGAAACAGATTTCTCTCATTTACACCCCTCTAAATCTGAAAAGTGCAAAGATGCACGCAGAGAAGGAAAATAACCATAAGCCCAAAGTGCTGAATCCAGACACCACAGCATGTGCTATATCATTGACTTTAAGGCTGAACATCAAGGTCAAGTATGGTTTTGGCTCTTTGTGGGAGCCTGGGGAGGCTGAGCTCTGTTCAGGCAGTCCAGCTCTCACAAGCAGGATCACAGAGGTTACAGTTCACATAATATAAAGCACTACAACAAGACTGAGTCACCTTGACAAGGCAGTTCCAAATTTGTACACCATCAATCTGCATAGCAACAATCTGACTGGAGGTCCAAGATCAACTGCACACAGTACTTTCAATTATAATTAAATTTCCATATTTCTTGAAATGCTCTTTAATATATTCACTGGTTTTGAATTTTGGCTGTGTGTTATCCCAAAATGCCTTTTTTGTCTTCTTCAGAACTTTAGAGGGATAATTGGAATTAAAAAATTATTAAAACTAGAGCTTAAACTGTTTTTCTATTAAATCAAATATTTTCAGACTTGATTATTTCTTCTTGTAAACAAGGCCACGCAACTGGTTCTATCTTCTCAAAAGTAAGAATTTTATCCTTTTTATTTTATTATATATTTTAACATCTAAGAATATCACATTCAGTTCTGCAAAACTGTAATAAAGACATTCTACTACTTTACAGTACATAATAAAATGACTGTATAAATATTAGATTTTCAGTCAGCGTATTTCAATACATCATACACATAAACAAGATTTATATTAATCCCTTAGATTTGCTTATTAAATAATTATTTAACTGCTCTCTGGTGGACTAATAGATATTTCCTGCTGCTTATTGAATGCTAATATTATATCTTTATGTCAGTAAGATTGATTTTATTTTAGTTTAGTTTATTTGCTACAATAAATATCTAAATATTTTTTGTACCCTAAATATTTTTTTTCCTATTTGATTTTGTCTTTCACCTGTTTTATCTTTTTTTTCTCTAAGGTCAGTTTTAATTTTTAAGGTGCAAAAATGTATAGATTTAAATGTTTAAATTTAATTGTGACCTCATATTTCAACAACTCTAAAAAACACAGTGAGACTTCTAAAATACTCTCATGATCTCCTAAAATCCATTCAGGGTCCCTACAACCAAAATTATATCTTTATATCATCACCTAAATGACCCCCTCAGACACTCTGAATGTCATATGAAACCTGCAAAAGACCTCTGGAATCTCCTAAAGAAGAGAGTCGAAAGAAGAGTCGAATCCTCCTTGACAATGCTTGAATTTCCTCATGGATGCATAAGAAACAGCTGAAGACTCCCTGAAAACCTGCAACTGCCTCTAGATATCCATTTTGAGAACTGCAATAATATTAAAGTGTTTGTTTCAGTCAGTGGAGTCACTGAGTGAAAGCTGTCAGTCAGACAGAGCTGTGTAACTGCACTGAGCCAGCGAGATTGCGGCAGGGGAATTGCAGTGTTATTCTCTGAGCCCTTTTGTACCCGGTTCTCTCCAGCAGCTGGTCTTGAATAGCTCTGAAGTGATGCTGCCATGCTGCTTTAAAAGCTAAGTAGCACAAAGGTTGAACAACTGAGAAATGTTAACTTAGTCAACATCTGTACAGAAAAATCACACTCCATCATGCAATTGATGATGGCCACACAGTGTGCTTGTCTGACTGTATGTGTGTGTGTGTGTGTGTGTGTTCAGTCATACAGCATGAGGCTATTTGGGCAAATGCCATTACTAGATAATTGAATTAATACTGTCCCACTCTTGATTTCAGCTTCAAACAGCTTAGAGAAAATATATTGCTTTTTTATTATTATGAGCTAATTTAGAGGTCTGTCGATTGAAGATGGGGATTGGGAAGTGGAGGAGGGGTGGGGGATTCACACTGTGTGAGCTGTGTTGTAGTGTCTCAGTGGGGTATTTTTTCCACTTCCCACCATGCAGACTGCTTGACACCGCAGGCCCATTTGCACTGTTTGATAATTGAACTTTAATGTGACTGCTATGACTGCCGTCAGTGGGACTCCCTCCTGTCTCCCCTGGGAGACAGGAGGGAGGACTGAGTTGGGGAGTGGAATTGCTGGTGGGAGCCAGCAGCCAGAGAGCCCTCAATGCTTGATATCATGTCAGAATGTTGCATCAAGGCCCAGGGAAAAAGCACATCTGCCAGTTTTAAAAAAATTCTATACAATAGAAGGAGGCCAAAACGATGACATGAAATCTAATAATACCTCTACAGAAAAACAGTCAACAGCAACTAAAGGTAGATTAATTAAATGAATAGAAAAAATATGCTAAAGCAGATAAAGAGGATCACATCATTGGCACACACTACACAAGTATTAACTATTAACTATTAAACTATGAGGACAAAAAATATAAAACTAAATAAATAAAAAAAAATCAAACATCAGTTTAAGTTCAATAGACTGATTTTCAATAGAAACCTACAACAAACAGTTGTTCTTCAATCTGTGTTTACAGCACAATGGTTTCAGGAATCTCACATTTTGAAAAGATAGACAATTCTTACTATATTATCAAAACCACATGAAGAAACATTGGCAATTTGTAGGAAATGTATTGACTTAAGTAACTGAATGAGAAAAATCAGCATTGTATTACAAAATAAAATGAAAATAATAAATACAGATTATAGGTTTAAAGATATATAAAGTACAAAACAATATGTCGAAATTAACACACCAGTTTCAATGTTTTATGTTTAGAAAGTAGTGTGCATAAAATGTAAAGATTAAAATAACGAAAAAAAAAACTGGTACAGTAATAAGAGGCGTATTAATTAAATAGGGGACCCACAGGAAACGGTCCCGCTCTCTCATATATTGCTGCTGTATGTGAGTCTACCTGCGCTGAGCTGTTATCGGGGTCAAGGCGCGGCTCTCAGACAAGAGGCTTAAGGAGAGACAAGAGCCTTTAACACGAAATAAAACCATCAAAGTTCAGGTCTAATCCCCGCTGCTGTGGATAAAGCTGTCTGTTAACGGGCTGCACAATAAGCTCGATTTACTCTAGGCGGGATATGGCTTTGTGTGTGTTTTTTCCTGGCACACAATTTATTTCAGACAAGCGAGGAGCAGCGTTTCTTGTCAGAGGCGAGTAGATTTTTATCAGCATTGCGCTGTATTTAAAAGACACACTTTTTAACCTACAGTAGGCATTTTACTATAAATCCGTATGCCATTATACTGTTCGCCATTTCTATGATTCTAGCTCCTGAATTAAATGCAAACAGAAGGTCCAGTGACATCAGAGGTAATATTTCAAGAAGAACAAGAGTAGAAAAGATTTGGCAAAAATATGAGTAATGTCAAAACGAGGTCAAACGATACAACTTAGATTAATTTCAAAAATAAATTTAAAATGTGCTTCTTAAATGATTAGGCCTGTTGTTAATCCCGTTATGACACCATAAAGCACAGAGACTAGTAAAAATGTGTTCAAAAACTTGCAGCACCTTGGAGAGCTCCACATCTGCCACCTGTGTCTTTTACTTTGGGTGTTGGTTTTTAAATAAATAAAATGTTTCTACACATGTAAGAGAAACAAAAATGCACAGTCACAGAGCACTCAGAGTATTAACTAAATTTTCAATGGCATTTATATTCATTTTTAGATGTCAAGTAATAGACATTTTAAAGTGATTACACCTTTTGGTAGTGGGTTGAAATCAACTAGGAAAAGATTCCTATCAATGCAAACACAATATTAAAATATCTAGTCTATGTAGATTAATATATAAAATAAAGCATTGCTTTAATCAGTCCTCCCTTTCTACAAGTCTAATTTACAGAAGGGAAGAATTTTGAGATTCTCTGTTTTCAGGCCTGGATTTCGAGCCTTTAATCGGTCGAAATCCAGTCTATACAATCTAAACAATCTATTCAAATCTAATTCTGTGTGGATTTTGTGATCTATACAGTGGAGGGAAAATTTAAAAGGCTGAAAACAATATTGCATTTTGTCATTTTTCTTCTACATATTAGTGTTAGAGATATTGTAAAGTATTTTTGCCTTTTCTTTGTGCCAGAATAATACAACGTAAAGTAGTGATTGGAAATAATGTACTGAACTCTGCAATAGAATACATCATTATGTTCATCAAGGAAATCAAGGAAAAATTACGTTTAGTCTAATTTGTCTGCTCCTGTCTGGCTTGGCGTATAAAAGAAATATATGTCAGACAAGGCTCAGAGTGGTCTCTGTCATACCCGACTCTGCAATCCAAGCAGCGACATCGAGTTTTGATTTGCTAGCGCCCCCGTGAGATCATTTCACTGCCTTTGCAGGTTAGATATCGCTGTTTCAGACGCCTGATTTCTTTAGTATCATACTAGTAAATACTAAAATATTATACAAACATGTTTTATCTTCATTGCATTAAGCATTTTAACAATTTCATTACGTGAACGCATGATCTCTTCTTGCGCACACTAAAACCCCACGCTGCAAGTCACAAAAGATGTCTGGATAAAGTTTAAATACTTTTATTCAGGCTATAACTGTTTATAACAGTTTCTGTCAGAGCAGCGTGAGGTAGAGAAACGTTGAGCTCCAAGTACTTACCAGGCACAGTGCAGGCATAAGGAGAAACACGGCGCACCAACACGTCACCTGCATCCTCCCGGAGCTCAAACTTCCACTAATTTCCCTCAGCTGGCAGTGGCGGCTTTGCGGACCATAGATCCACCTGGTATCCGCCTCACAGCACGGTCGACCCCCTCAGCAACCCAGGCATAAAGGACACAACGCACCCCATGACCGCAGAAGAGAGAGGAGAGTTGGAAACTGGGAGGACGGAATAGCCGATGTTGCTGCTGCTCCAGGTGGGATGTGATTGAGCAGAGTGGAGGTGACAAACAGTCGGGTTAATTGAGAGTTAATCCAAGTATAGAAATCAGCAGGGTCATAGCTGAGAGCAGGTTCAGTTCCTATTGTCTGATAAGTGACACGCGCAGGGTCGGAGCGCTCCGATCTGAATGGAATGGCAGGGCTTTCCGCTTTATAACGTGCTCCTACAACACAGCCAGGGAGACTCTCACTCTAGGGGGAGGGACGAAGTGAGAAAGGAGAAAAAATGCAGGAAAAGACGAATAAAACGGGAGGAGATTGGTCCTAGTAATAAAACACACACAGAAAGTTTAAACAAACGTTTCATTTTGGCTTCTGGGTTGTGCGTTTGAAGACGAATGAGCTGGCATTCAGAACAACGTTGCCAATAACTCCACACATTTCTCTCCTTCTTGAGCACCAAAGCAGAGAACCACTGACCTGAACAATTATACCACAACTGCTGGTGTTTATAATATTATCATCCCAAACTATCATTACTGTCAGAATTCATGTATTATTGCTATTGGCAAT
The DNA here is from genome assembly GCA_034779795.1 of Ctenopoma multispine. Lineage (NCBI taxonomy): Eukaryota > Metazoa > Chordata > Actinopteri > Anabantiformes > Anabantidae > Ctenopoma > Ctenopoma multispine. The sequence goes on along the minus strand of JAUYWH010000003.1, from coordinate 18,956,867 downwards.
GCTGTTAAATCTCTGAGATTTGCTGAACAATATATGCATTTGTATTCATTTTCATAAAGGCGTACCAGCACAGTTCGAACATTCCTGACGGTGCACGTGATTGTGTGTCAGATGTGACACAATATAGTTTGGTTTAATATGGAAAAAACTTGAAAATGTAACTTGTAACTTAAGAGTGTGCACTAACCTAAAACCTTGTTTATTCCTTAACCAGAAGTGCCAAAACTAAGCACTCACTCCCATGCACATGAACAGTGTGTTACAGTAGTGTACATACACTGTCACAATATTAAAAAGGACTTGATGGTTTTAATGTCGTGCTGGACAGAGGTCAACCATCTGCTCTTGAGCAACTCCAGAAGTGGAGCTTCTGGAGCACACTCCAGCAAGCTGCAACACACTGTGTGTTATCTGGAAGTTGAGTCATGGCAACTTCTTACTTAATAAGTTTCACTATTTATCTAAGTACTGAATTCTTGAAATGAAAAATGTAAATCACTGACTGTTTAGGGGATGACTTTAGGCTTTTGACTTTTTTAAATTTTAGGGTCAGGTTATGGTTAAGGGTAGGGTAACTCACATTCACTTCAAGTCCCCATGAAGGATCAAAACAAATGTGCGTGCGTGCGTGCGTGCATGCGTGCGTGTTAAGAACAAGGTGACCGATGCCTGCCCAGATGCTGAGAGTGTGTTTCTTGTTTGGGGGTAGATATATAGTATCCCTTTTTTCAGGGAACATAGGGGCGGGGTGAGGGGAGCAGAGAAGAAAAGACAGGAGGGCAGTGATAAATCGCTAGCAGTCTTATTGCTACAACATTGCATGTCACCATAACTCAGCCAACAGGGTTGATGGGTTCCTGCTACAAATGGCCAAGATAGCCTTCACAGCCCTAGCCTGGCATACAGTGGCAGAGCAGGCACAGATAAATCACTAGGTTGGCTGACCTCCATTGTTGCTGTAATGAAACAAATCTGGTTTCGGCCTTTCATTCAGTATTAACTGAACATTCCTATATTATTGATCAAAAATCCTAACCCAGTGTTTCAACAGTTTGAACAAGAAGACTCTATGCTGCAGGTTTGCCTCAAATGCCTAAGTCATCCAGGCAAAGTGTAGAAGGGTCAAGATTTTAATCCAGCCATCCAGAATAAATGTCCTATCTGTCAAATAGATTGAGGGAGAATTCCCTGTTTAAGAATCACATAATGTTCATGTACATGTAAAAACAGTTCCTAATGTTTTTCTAAATTATACAAATGTTGACTCTACTTACCTACATGCATTAAGCTCCCTGGATGCTCCCAGGAGTTTGCATATTTTAATATGACAGTTTCACACATTTGAGTTACTGAGAGCTGGTCAGCAATAATGCAAAGTAGAAATGGTTTGTATTAAATATATTAATGTGTGCAATGTGTCCCTCTTAATTTCACAGTGAAAAATCTGGTTAGCCAATAGTTTCAGAAAAAAGGAAGTTAAAAAAGGAAGTTCACAACTAACATTGGTCACTGGAATGTGAAACCTTTCTAGGGGGGTATACTGGATATTTTGGACCTTAATTTTCAGGTATCTAGTCATCCAAAATAAATGTAATTCCAAAGGGAAATATGCTGGCACAAACTGGGTTTGGTTTCAACAAACCAAGGTGTCTAATGTCCTCAAAAGTCATGTAAAAGTTCAGCTACTTGCCTAGGAAAATATTGCAATGCAAGTAAAAGTAGACTTGTTTTTACTCAACTAAAAGTACTAAAATACAACCTCTACATGTTATATATTCATCCATCCATTTTCCTAACCGCTTGTCCTCGTAAGGGTTGCGGGGGGTGCTGGAACCTATCCCAGTTGTCTTTGGGCGAGAGTGGACAAGTCACCAGTCTATCGCAGGGCCAAAATCTACAGACAAACAACCACACACGCTCACATTTACACCTACGGACAATTTAGAGTCACCATGTAACTTGACCACCAAGTAATCTTTGGATGGCGGGAAGAAGCTGGAGTACCTGGAAAGAAACCCACGGGGAGAACATGCAAACTCCACACAGAAAGGCACCCAGCCAACGCCAGGGTTCAAACCCTGGGTCTTCTAGCTGTAAGGCACTACACCACCATGCCGCCCTTCTATGTGTTACTTAAGGTACAAAGGTAAAAGTACTCCACTAGGAAGAAGAAGTAAGTTGTATTTTAAACAATGCTGCTGAAAACATAAATGTAGAAGTTTAATCCAGATTTGTTTGATACATTCTTAAAGAGTAAAAGTAAAAGTAACTTTTACAACTAAAAATTGTTCTTAAATACAATACTTGAGTAAATGTACTTAGTTACTGATCACCTCTCTGCATTTCATGCAGCATTTATGATGTTAACAGAAGGACTGCGAGAGTGTGAGATTGTGTGCGTAACTGTGAAGATCGAACACTGGTTCATCCAGACCTATCATCTTAAAAGCAGTTTGGCCTTGCTAGTGTGAAAGTATGTATAATAAAAGGGAGAACCAAAGTGGAGAAGCTGTTTAGTGCTTTGACTAATGCTATGGAATGTGCTCCAGGTCACTAATATAGATAGTTGGTGGCAAAGAATGAGCTTCATTGCATTTCAAGGGCACTATACGACATCAGTGAAGCACAGACAGTTAGAACTGAGCTTCAGTGTCCCAGAATAATAACCATTGACAAGAATGATGTGAACACAGCCATGGCCTGCCGACCATTATGAAAAGGAGAGAAAGAGAATATTTCTTACTTCTCAATGGAGCACCTGCTCTCCTTCCTCTCTTCAGCACCAGATCATCTCTCATTGATAGAGTATAATTAGGAGGTCAAGTTGCCAATTTTCCAAACATACCTTTTGATGCCCATTCTGTGCTAAGGGAGAAAATTGTAGAGTAGCCTGTTACTAATAGCTTACCACTGGGTTGCAAAGAGGAGGGGCAAGAGACAAAGGCAAGAGAGAGGAAGAGGATGATTGCGCATCTGAGTGATGCTGGCGTCCGGTGGCATGAATATGTTCGGCTGGCTGGGCTCCATCGATGATTGTGAGGGCAGATGTTGCTGTAAGCCCTCAGGCATACCTTCATAAGTGGCAGCAGGTTTGCAGTGGCTGCTGCCCAACCAGCTGCCATCTGAAGTGTCACTCCACATCTGTGGCAAGGGATAGGAGTCATACTAAGCTTGACCAAAAGGGCCATGGGCTTGCCCCATGTGTGGCTACAAAAGGTTTTGCGGCCTCCAGTCATGGTAGAGGATGCCAGTGCTTTTCAGGAGGATGTGGAGGGTGGGGGGATGAGGAGGAGCAGACAAAGACAAATAGCTGAGCAGAGAACTGGTCACAGGATGCAGCTGCTGCTCATCAATCGCTTCCTCATCACAATTAGAATGACTGCCAGTTTTAGCTTCAAGTAGTGGCAACAGAAACTCAAGTTTCCATTTGGCTTATTGAAGGGTGTGAATACAAGTCTTCAAGTAATAAAACCGGAGAGCTGAGACTACGTGGAAAAACTTTGTAAACTAACTTGGGTAGTGTAGAATTCCTTCCATGTTAGGGAGTCAGCAGTAAAATGTTAAAAGATGACTTGAATAGAGGGAAATAAAGTGACAGAATAAAATAGCTGTTTCAACAATGGTCTTAATTTTTGTAGTTTTGGCAACTGTTTCTCTTGGTCATAACTGAGACTTGATTTCTACTGGGGGATTCTACACCTCAATAATTACACCAAATGCCACTGTTTAGTGCCAATGTGGCCTTTATTTCCCTCATGGTAGTGACTACGTGTGCAGTGTGTCAACCTTTCATCAGGGATACAGAAGTTCCTGAACCCTGCCATTTATAGCATGTGCATCACTGCACTTCAGTAGAACGTGCATTTAATGCTGTTGCTGTTATAATGTTGCCAACAATTGCAGTAAGTTCAGTAGGTTCAACTTGAACTAGGAAATTGGACATTTAACTAGTAGCTTAGTAGTTTTTAGACCATTTGTACATAAATCTGGCAGTTAGGTTCCACTCCCGGTTTCTCCTGGCAACATGTCATTGGACAAGACACCGAAATTGCAAAATAGTGCTGACATGTACTGTAGTTGTCTAACAACAATTTCACCAAGGCAATCAATAAAGTATGTAATTATTGTTATTATTATAAAAAATATTTATAAAAATAAATTACAATGGATAATTCTAGAAAATATTCTTTCATCTCTGTCTTCTATTGTGGAAAATGTGATGGACCATCATCAATCAGTTTGATCTTTTGTTAAATAATCAAATATATCTGATTTGTGCAAATCAGTCTTTTTTTCAACAAAACCCTAAAATGAGGTCACACTCATATGCTATACCTATGTCATCATCAGCTTTTATTTACTTTATATCAAATAATATACTGGAATATATAGTATATATACTATACTATATATATTAACTTCTGTTTTCTTATCACCTTTCTGATCTGATGATGACTTTAAACCGTCAACTTCAGACAAGACTGCCAGAATGTGGCTATGGTTAATGTGGAGACAAACATTTAAGATGTAGAATCAGAGGTATTTTCCTTTTGCACAGACCACTCATGGCAAAGACTTCTGTATTGCAGCCTTTTCTGAAAGCCCTTTTAAAGACAAATCACCAGTTTCCTTGAGTTAGTCCTTTTTTTAGACATTATTAGTTACAGATGACAATGTTGGTCTTAGGGGAGCAGACTTTAGAAAGAAAGGCTGCATTAAATCATTTTTAATGATTGATCAAGTCAGTTCTTAAAGCTTCTTGGTTGCTAGTCACCTGTATGAATTTAATTTTCCAACGTGACTTATTAGGGTATCAGGTAGAGCTTCCTTTTGTATTGGGGGATTTATTACTATTACTGTATTTTTTAAGACAAGGACATGATTAAATAAAGTGTTGATTAAATGAAGGGACCAAAACCATCTTGTCACTCTCTGTTTTGTACTTCTCAATCAGGGGCACTGATGATAAAGGCAATTACATTACTTCAACAAGTAGAGGACAACAGTTTAGCCAATGGAGAAACAGAATAATTAGATCTAATTGTCTGTCTATATTGCTGAGTCAGAAGGGAATCATGATGTGGGGAAAAAAAGCAGAATAAGGCAGAATATTAACCTTCTATTCCTGTACAGAATGCTTGACCATCTGTGTGACTCCAGTTTTTGTGTTTTCAGCAGCAGTCCTGTGTCAATTTCTCACGACAGAGGTTAATTTGCAATGACCCTCTCCTCTTTACTAAAAACTTTCTTTTGTCTTTTACAGAACTAGGAGGTGTTACACAAGTTATAAACTCAGTTCATGAACAAAAAGGAAACTGGTTATGGACCCACCTGTATAAAGGCTGTCAGTCTTCTCAGAACATTGGTAAAAATGGAGCACAATCAGCTCAATGCTGTATTAGGTTTTATAATATTACATGTTATAATTTATAGCCAATATGACTGTTTCACCAGACCAATATCCTGGTCAAAGATGAGCTGTAGGCATATCTTTAACTGTCTTTTACTGACATCTAGTGGTGTAGCATATTATAACAACAGAAATGTTTTTAACAGTGTAGTCAATACTGAAGGTATACACAGGTGTATACTGTTTGTGAAACATGGTGGACCAGTTAATGGCTGTTAGATTCACTTCAAGACTAAAGCCCAGATATGATATGTTTTTACCAAGTGAGTGACACACCTGATTTATTCCTGTGTGTTTAATTTGAAAATGAATGATCATGTTTGCATTGATTTTTGCTGAATGTTGGAATAAATAAAAACACTTTCTTTTAGCCTGTACAGCTGCTTAAGATAAAGTTTTCAATAATTAGCTGTTGCAGCCTCGACTAGTTAATCATAGAGTTGCTGTGAAGTTATATTTCATGCAATTCAATAAATAGGAATTTCTCTTACAGCTCTTCAGACAACATGTTTCTGTAAAGACGTCAACATCCATAAACAAACTATCAGAGATTTCACCTGCACCGTGAAGAGGGGGATCTAGACTGAATGGCTGTGAGGTAGTAGATTTTCCTCTCCGATGTCGCCTAGTGCTTGCTCAAGTGGGACTGTTGGATTTTCTATATTTTTTGTATATACTTATACTGTGTAAGGTCTTAAACTTTACAATGTAAAGTTCCTTGAGGTTACTTTCATTGTGATTTGGCACTATATAAATAAAGCTGAATTGAATTGACAAACATGAGGATTTGCAGAACTTGCAGAACCCTTGGGACCTCGAAAGGGCCAGGGCATGTAAGTGAGAACTAACTTCAATCAATGTGCAACGTTATTACCAACCTGTTACGCCTGCTCATGTGTCTGAATTAATCGTCCCCAATAAACATGGTTCTTGACATGGTTCTAATTTATGACCAGATACTAGATTTTGGCTACAATATCATGTGAATGAAAACACTGTATAGTCAGTTTGGGGTAAGACTTATACTTGTATTGTGACTCTAATGCTGTTAATAATGTTTATGCAGATGTAGTGTAGTGCAGTGTATAAAATCCTGACAGTCAGATGTTGCCCAGTGAGTGGAAACAGTTCACCTGTAAACTATGATGATTTTGTGGCTTTATTTGAACTGCCAGAGAGAAACACACTGGGCATCAAAACGGCTGTTTTACAATTATTAATCCATGCTCCCAAATTTCTAATCAACAGATTTCAGCTGTGAGGCTGTTTCTGTCTCTGTGACCGTGCTTACGGGGCTGACAGCCTGAGAGATTGGGATGCAGTGTTGTGACTCTGATGCTGTTAGTAATGTTTATGGAGATGTAAAGTGTATGTAGCACAATGTGAGAGTGAACTGGACTTGCCCCCATAAAACAAAAATCAGTCACACACACACACACACACACACACACACTAAAGACTGCCAATATCTGTATGATGTAGTATTACTCGTGGACTATAATGTGCTCAGGGAAACTTTAAGCATCTAATATATCCATGTAATTATCATCAGTACAGTGCCACCACTGTGACTGATCTGAATGTGAACAACTGTTGATGTTGTTATAGGACAGCAAACTTTGAATTTCTCTCATGAGGACACCACACAACACTTCTTAAATCTCAAACTTAATGCACCCTGTTTAATTTACTGACATGTCCCGGGCCCTCTGTAGAGGAGGGGCTCTTCAACCCAACAAATTATCGAGAGGAATAATATTTCAAAATAGGCCTATTTGAGGAAACAAATATGTAAAATTGTAATTCTGACTGGAATTAACAATATTTGCTTCTTGTAAAATCTAGAGTTTAAAATCCTTATCCTCACCTATAAAGCCCTAAATGATCAGACCCCAACATATCTTGAAGACCTCATAGAACATTATTATACCAGCAGAGAAGCTCCCCTCCTCATTTTCTCTCTCTGTCCACTTTTGTGCCATCATTGCATATTATCAACTTTGTTTATTGTCTCTCCCCTGGTTGTGCTTCATCCTCTCTCCCTTTCTCTCTGTATCTTTCCTCAGGTATCCTTATGTTGTGAATTGGAACTATATAAATAAAGTTGAATTGAATTGAATTAGGCAGGACTTCTTCTCATACCAGTTTATGGAGAAAGACAGACTGTAATTTCTCCCTCGGTCTTGTTTAGTCACAATTGATATCCTCTTTTTTCTTTATTAGTGGGGGAGCATGGAATGCTCTCACACTATTGAGATCCTCTTTTTCTCTTTATTAGTGGGGGAGCATGGAATGCTCCAACACTATTGAGATCCTCTTTTT
>JAUYWH010000003.1:18938848-18949035 GCA_034779795.1 Ctenopoma multispine | reverse complement strand
TAATGCGGCCCAGATGCTTTGTCGTAGAAATTCCGTTCAAACTTCAAAACGTGCGTCTTCTTTAGGACACGTCTGCTACTTTTTTTGTCATCGTTTTCTTTAATACTTGTGTTCATGTTATTCATCGTTTTTCATCGTTTTTTTAACATTGTCGTCTATGGGAATCATCGTTCAACTTCTCATTAACAATCCTCTTTTCAACATCATCGTGTGTTGTCATCGTATCAACGTCAATTCAACTTTAAACAAATCTAGAAACTTCCATCTTTCTATCTTTATATCAGCTTCTTTGTATCTTTTATACTTTTTGCGTTTGAGCAGTTTACGTTTTCGCTGATTTTTTATCCGTTTTCAACTTTTCAATTAGTGTGTATTGCGAAATGTTGGTGCAGCTAGAGTGGGCCACTCTAACATCTGTCTGACTTTTTTTTCTTCTTTTCTTCTCCTCTTCAGTCAGCTTTCATCTTTCATAAACAAATTGTACATAGAAACGTAGGTAAATTTTTCCTCTTTCCACTGATATGCTCCTTATAGTGACAGGACTTACGGTTTTCGAATGGCGTGACCAACTGTCAACAGCTCAGCGTCTAACATTCACTTCAATGTTAAAAGTTCTCTGCCAAGTCTCCTCCAAATCAGAAATGTCCTGTGTTTGTAAATCGCCACTACACCCTCATTTTTTTTAATTACCCCGCAAAAATATACCAGCTTGTTTGTTGAAGTGTTGGGGTGCTTCAAGTCTTGGAATTTTTCCAATATGACCAACCGTTATTGTCTTATAAAGCATTTAGTGGAGCTATTCTTCTCTCTATTTTCCCTGTTTGTAGACACAGAAAAGTAACGGCTTTTTAACTGACCGGTTACCATGGCAACGTATCTCCCTCAGTGTCTGTCTATTTCTCAGCTTCAATATCTCTGTTATAAGAACACATCAATGAAGTGCTACTGTGTGTGTGTGTGTGTGTGTGTGTGTTTGTCTGTGTATTCTTTTACACACTGTCTGTGTCTTGTAACCATTACCATGGCAACGTAACTCACTCAGTGCGTCTGTTTCTTGTAACATATCACATTAGTACTTTCTGCAATCCATTACATTAGTATTGACCTGTAGCAGCCACAACTAACATCCCAATCTTCTCTACTTGCTTTAACAGTGCTTCTTTCAATACTTCCTGTGTCAGACACACCAGCCTACACGCACACAAACACACAAACACAAGTCAATCACCATATGTTCCTAACCATGACTCAGTATTTCTATTTACTGTAGTTCTTCTAGGATCTTTACCTGCTACCTAACTGATGATGATTTCACACAGACACACATCTGTCTCCACCCTGTAAGTCAACCTTCACAATAAGAGTCTGATTTTCACAATGAAAGCCTTTTCCTGAAAATCACGAAAACAGGTTGAAAGTGAGTTGGATATTGATATTTGATGATTATTTCACAGACACACGTCTGTCTCCACCCTGTGAGTCAACCTTCACAATGAGAGCCTTTTTGTGAAAAATCAAGAAAACAGGTTGAAACTGAGTTGGATACTGATAATTAATGATAATTTCACACAGACACACACGTCTGTCTTAACTCTGTAAGCTAGCCTTCACAATGAGAGTCTGATTTTCACAAAAAGACCCTTGTTTGAAAAAAACAAAAAAAGAATTGAAAGTGAGTTGGATATTTGCAAAATTGGCATTAGTGCGCAAATTTTTTGTCTTTCTCAACTTTGTGTCAACTTTTTGTCTTTCTCAACTTTATTCAACTTTTTCAACTTGAATTAACTTGGTCGGTGTCTTTCCGGCGACAAACATGCTCCCCCACGCGATTTCTCCAGAAATTGCAAAGTCTAGTTATTATTATTCAGCTCCATTCTTCGGACGTTAATGCGGCCCACACGCTTTGTCGTAGAAATTCCATTCAAACTTCAAAACGTGGGTCTTCTTTAGGACACGTCTTCTATTACTTTTTATCTTTTCATCTTTTATACTTTTCATGTTAGTCATCATTTTTCATTGTTTTTTTAACATTGTCGTCTATGGGAATCATCGTTCAACTTCTCATCAACTTTCCTCTTTTCATCTTCATCGCGTGTCGTCATTGTTCATCGTATCGTCATTTCAACTTTAAACGTATCTAGAAACTTTCAACTTTCTTGCTTTAAATCAGCTTCTTTTATACTTTTTGCGTCTGAGCAGTTTACATTTTGGGTGATATTTGATCCGTTTTCAACTTTTCAATTAGGGTGTATTGTGGAATGTTGGTGCAGCTAGAGTGGGCCACTCTAACATCTGTCCTTCAACTTTGATCAACTTTTTTTGCTTCATTTCTTCTCCTCTTCAGTCAACTTTCATCTTTCATAAACAAATTGTACATAGAAACGTAGCTAAACTTGTCCTCTTTCCACTGATGTGCTTTTCATAGTGACAGGACTTACAGTTTTTGAATAGCGTGGCCAACTGTCGACGGGTCTTCATCTGAGCAACCTGTTCACTTCAATGTTATTTCTTCTGTCCCAAGTCTCGTCCAAATTAGAAATGTCCTGTGTTTGTAAATCGTCACTAAACCCTCATTTCTTTGAATTACCCCACAAAAATATATGAGTCTGTCTGTTGAAGTGTTGGGGTGCTGAGAGTCTTGACATTTTTTCAGTATGACCAACCGTTTTTGTCATACAAAAGATTGTGGAGGTATCCCTCCCTCATGTTTCCCTGTTTATAGACATATCAATGAGCTGCAGCTGTTTCTCAGTCTGGATCTGTGTAACCATTACCATGGCAACGCAGCGTCGGCGCTATGGATGGACCATAGGGGGCCAGGCCCGTCCAATCAAGTTAGTGTGCCCCCTCAGTTGAAATCCCTCACTGGCAAAAGAAATGTGAAATAGATTTACAGCTATAAAGCTAACCTCTATCTACCCAGTTAAAACCAACTACAATATTGACGCTATGTGATCCTCCAATCAGTTCATTACACAGTGACCTTCTAGTGAGGTAGCGGTGTCAAGTTGGCGGTTCTACTGTGCAGACGTTCTTCGCGGTAAGGAAAGCTAGCTTAGATGTTAAAAGACAGTCTTTCATTAAATAAATAAAAATGGAGATCAGAGAGTGGTGTGGAGAAGCGTCCACGTCAGGAATATACTACAGCAGTGACCGCCAAGTACAGGCTAGTGAACCGGCTAACAATAACTCCACAATTACTGCACATGACCCTGATATATTTGCTGTTATACATGCAGAAACTTTCACTCTTCTCAGTTGAAAATGAGACCCAGCTTTCACTACCAGATGACTGGAGACACGCAGTAGAAACCATGAGGGACTTAACAGACTCATGACGTGTAAGGAGTATTTGGCTTGTTTTAGTTTATGCAAAGAGAAGTGGAAAGGTGTCATGTTGGAGAGATTTAGCAACTGTAGCCGGCGACTCCAGCTCATCTAATGGTGAGTTCAATAATCCACCTGTTTGCCAAATGTCCGTCCTGCTTTGTACACTTTGCAGTTTAAGAGTTTTATAGTTTGCACTTTTGTAATTGTGGCTACTCTGGGTCAGAGCAGCGTTGCCAACTCCTCAGTAAAGAAAATCGCTATTAGCGGTCCTAAAAGTAGCTAGAAGTCGCTAAATGACATCATCGCCTAATTTGCATAATTTACAATGTGTATGTAATTGTAATGGACTCAAAAAATAACAAAAGGAAGGGAGCGAGGAATAGTGAGTAAAAATCACCCTAAAGGTGTTTACAACCACAAATAAACTTTATTTAGTCGTTTTATTTTTTAATGTCACAATTCAAACTATCGTCTTTTATACGGGCTTGGAGCTAGCACAAGTGACCCAAAAGAGACAGATTGGAGAAGTTTAAATAAAAAGAAGTCTAAATATTTATAAGTTAGTTAATTCATGTATTTTTTGTTTAGTTTCCTTATGTCTGGTTTGGTTTTAAACCATGTGATTCGCTCTCAAGAGTGCACTGCCAGCGGCGGCTTTGCGCACGTGCCATTCACTTGCAGTTGCTCAGGGGTGAACATCTCCTGCACTAACAACACCTTGGAGGGACCGCTGCGTAAGGACTGGGAGTGCTTTGTGACGGGGGTGCCCCTGGCACCTCCCCCGTGTCAGTAGAAAGCAGTAAAAAGCAATATGTGCTCTGACCACTCCGAAAGTCGCCAGATTTGTCGCTAGTCGCTTTTATATACGTTTTTTTGGGTGTATTTATGCAACCTGCATTTCCTCTCTGTTTAATATTCTTTCATATAGGATAATAATAATAATAATAATGATATGTGGCGAGATTGAAAAGTGCCCCCCCCCGTCAAAATGAATTGCCCGTCCATTAAGAAAGCTCTGGCGCCGACGTAAATCACTCAGTGCTTCTGCATCTTGTAATATATTACATTAGAACTTTCTGTAATCCATTAAATTTTTTGTTCCATCCATTAAATTCTTGTCCATCAAGTTTTCTTCTTTGTCACCTTCTTTTCATCAATTGTTTCTCTTTGTCAACTTTGTGTCAACTTCTTGTGTTTGTCAGCTTTGTGTCAACCTTTTCTCTTTGTCAACTTTGTGTCAACTTCTTGTGTTTGTCAGCTTTGTGTCAACCTTTTCTCTTTCTTAACTTTGTATCAACTTTTTGTGTTTGTCAGCTTCGTGTCAACTTTTTGCGTTTGTCAGCTTTTTGTCAACATGTTCTCTTTGTTAACTTTGTGTCAATTTCTTGTCATTGTCAGCTTTGTGTCAACGTTTTGTGTTTGTCAGCTTTGTGTCAACTTTTTCTCTTTAACTTTGTGTCATCTTTTTGTGTTTGTCAGCTTTTGTCTTTGTGTGCGTGTGTGAGACTTACTGTCTGTGTCTTGTAATCCATTACATTACTACTTTCTGCAATCCATTACAGTAGTATTGACCTGTATAGTATAGCTGGTCCTACTACCACCCTGATCTTGTTCACTGGCTGACTGACAGTACTTCAGAGCTGCAGCTGTGTCTGTGTTTGCTAATTCTGTCTATCTAACAATTACCATGGTAACGTAAGTCTACATGGGAAATCCTTCTCTCCGATTGGCTGAGGCTTCATCAAAATGGCTATAAGCTTCAGGAACATTTCTTCATATTATGTGTGTGTACTCCTATCAATAGTCCTTGTGTCAGACACACCAGTCTACACACAGACAGACACGGAAAAACACAACTCAAACAACACTTGTTCCTAACCATGACTCAGCATTTCGTTTTACTGTAGTTCTTCATGGACTTTCATCTGCTACCTAGCTGATGATCATTTAACACACACACAGAGTCTGATTATCACAATAAGAGCCTTTTTCTGAAACTGAGTTGGATATTGTGAATTGATGATAATTATACACAGACAAACATGTATGTCTCCACCCTTTTAGTCAACCTTTACAATAAGAGTCTGATTTTCACATTAAGAGCCTTCTTTGTAAAAAATCAAGAAAACAGTTTGAAAGTGAGTTGGATATTTACTTAGGAAAATTATATTTGTCATTCATCTTCTTTCGCTCAACTTTTTTGCTACATAATTTAGTTTTTTTGTCTTTGTGAACTTTTCTTTTTGTCATCATTTTGTCTTTGTCAACTTTGTGTCACCTTTTTCAATTTGTCACCTTTATTCAACTTTTTTTCTTTATCAACTTTGTCAGCTTTTTGTCTTTGTCAGCTTTTTGTCTTTGTCAACTTTTTGACTTTGTCAACTTTGTGTCAACTTGTTCAATTTGTCAACTTCATTCAACTTTTTATCATTGTCAACTTTTTTCAACTTTGTCAACTTGAATCAACTTTTGTCATCAGTCTTTTTGGTGACAAACCCATGCTCCCCCACGTGATTTCTCCAGAAATTGCTAAGTCTAGTTTGATTTTGATGTCTGTCTGGTCAGGTCCAGGCTTTTTAAGCCAAAGTGGGGATCTCTGTGGGACGGTTCACTTTTTAGCAACTGAATTTGTTATCTCCATGACAAAAAAACACTCCTCTAATTGACTTTAAACAGAAAACAAGCATTGTGGTGAATTTCATGGTATAATTTACAAATCCGTAGTTTATTAAACACCTGTATCCATCCCTCATCAGGACAAATTTGCTAAATACTAAAGGATCCCGATGGACAAACGTATGTAAATGTGAAACTATAAGTGAAATAAAATGACATCATCATCACATTATAATGCAAATGTAATTCTGAAATGTTTTAAATTGGACAAGAAGAAAACACTTATTTATTTTTTTTATTATCAGCAGTTAGTCAAATACATATAAACAAACAGTAAGAAAAAAAGACAGGTTAATCTGTGACTTTGTCTGAGACAGTAAAGTCTGCTCTTATCACACTCACATTCACACGCCTTTTTTTGTTTGTGTGACTCCCTGTGCAGTAAAAAAGAACCACATCATAGTACATGAACAATAAATAAAAAAAAAATTTATTAGCACTTTATTTACAACTCTAATTCCAAGAAATATAAATTAAACATTCCATAAACAGGCAGCACACTAGTTTCAATTTTCAAAATCAAAATATTCAAATATAACAACTTTCCCTGAACTGTATTTTTATCAATATAAGAAGCTCATGCCCACAGTTTTATACAATCATGGGACATTAAAAATCACCCAAGCTCTTTAAAATAACAAAGAAATCAACCAGTTGGCCTCAAAATTCTGAGGAAGGCTACATGTATCTATTGTATTTGGAGGAGCATTTGAAATAGAAAAGTTTCTTTCTGTCCATCAGACTACGGCCAGGTTAAACAAAAAACATTTTTAAATGTTGTTCAGCCATGTTGAAAATCGTAAGTGTCATTAGGCTGGAGTCAAGATGCAATATTAATGTGTCTTTCATTTTTAGGCTTTGCCACCTCTTTATGTACTATGCATATATGCATATCAATAAATTACAAAAGTGAAAAACATAATGTTATGCCCCAGTCAAAAATTGTCAGAAAATAAATTAACTCAGGCTGAGTTTGGAATAGCTGTACATACTAGAAAGGTAAAGTTGAGATCACAGAAAAAATCCTATTTACATTTAATCACATCATACATCACATATAAGAGGTAATAGAAGAAAAGAAAAGTATTAACAAACCTTTGTGAGTTCTGTTTGCAAAAGTCTACTTTTATACATTTCTAGCAGAAGACTGTAGACTATCTTGTATTGAGAGAGGCAGTTTTCTATGGCAAAGTTAGACATACATACATGCTGCACTAATATAGTGCAATATTATGTCTGCAAAATAGAAAAAGGAGAGGTGATAGGGATTCATTTGCATTCTTTCTCTAGTTGTATCATTTCTTGCAAGATGGACCTAGACCAAGGTAACTCTAATAGGGATCAGAATATTGGAATATGACATGGGATAACTGCATAGCTTATCCCACTAAACTTTGACAAAGTTGACAAATGAATTATTGTGCTTTTAGAGCAAAATCTTAGTTTTTTAGGCAACCCTCCTCAACAACTGTGGTTTGGGTGTTACTGGCAGTCATAAATGGCAGCGAAGAAAGAGAAGGCAGGTTTCCAGAAGAAGATATAGAATTCATGAAGGCTCTTGTGAAAAATATAAAGAAGACATGAACATCAAGGCTGCTGACAGATATCAATGCTATGTGTTGATCTTTTGAGGTTTCTCTTCTTTCTTCATTCAGAATCATCCTCTCACGGTATGCATATTTAATGAAAAATTCCCAATGGAAGCCCTGACATCAAGTGGTTTCCTTTGCACCTGTGTTCTGCAGTAGTCTGTAGGTCAGTATGGTCAGCAGGAAGACTTCTACATGTCGGCATCTCCATCATAGGCCAGGGTCAGCGGCTTCAGCCTGTTGTTCATCTGCCGTCGTTGTGGCTTCTTTGGCTTTTTGCTAAAGAACAAAGAACAAATTTTTAGAGACCCTGATTTCAGGTGTTGAATCTTATTGTAGCTTTTCTTTAACATTTTTAAGAGGCATCTAATGCAACAGCCAAAGCTAATATGGGGTTTGGCGGTAGAATGAAAAGCCAATCTCTTTTGTGGCAATTAAAACGCTGGTGGGTTATACAGAGTTTTAGGGTTAGGGTTAGCATGTTTACAAATGGAGTGCGTCAAGAGAAAATAATCTGATTGTCAATAAAAGGGAAATACTTTTTTCTCTGTGCGGCCCGGTACCAAATGATCCATGGACCGGTCTGCAGCCCGGTTCCAATTGTAGCAGAGTGAAACTAAGCCTTGCAGTTTTGACTGGCAGAATATGTACTAGATAGAGAAATTCCAAGTAAGACGTCACTACCCCTGAGGCCATGACTTTAGAAACATGGCAGAAGAACTGGATTATACAGTTGGTATGCAAGAAATTTAGTTCAGTATTTGTAGACTCAATATATATTTAAAAATTTACCACTTTAAACTAACACACAAAAGAATCCATTATTTCTCTACCAGAAATTTGCTTAGGTTAGACTTAGAGTCATCTACTCATAACATATGGCCCTAAAATACAACCCCCCAAAAGTTGGGACAGTGTAAAATCTATATAAAAGAGATTTAGATATAGACATTTAATATTTAAAGTTTTTTATTAAAATATTTTGCAACTAATTAGGTTATTTGGCAACAGTTTAGTAACATGATTGGGGCTTAAGAAAGCATCTTAGAGAGTCAAAGAGAGAGTTTAATGATATTTGCAGAACTACCACATATTATTTAGTTTAAACACTGATTATATGTCTTTTTCTTATTTTCTTATTTTAAAAAAGTTCAAAAGCATTAATAAAATATAGGTTTGTGACTGCTTTAAGCATATATGCCTTTAAAATAATTGGTCAGTATTGTGGCTAATCTGGCTTCAGATAAATACTCTGCAGTCACATGGTCTGTTTGATGGAAGCTGGACAGCTCACCTCCAGGAAGTGATCCACTGAAATAAATACACTCTAGGTGTACAAGTGGATGTGATGTGGCATGAAGAGGGGACTGAGGTGGGACCTTGACTAAGTGATGAGAGTTTCAAAGTGAAGTGGTGGGGGTGGCAGTGCCTGCTGTAGCAGTTGTTGTGATGGAGGTGGCCGTTGGAATTGTGCCTCATACTGCTGATGCTGATGTTGTAGCTGGAGTTGGCTTTGCCGTGATAACTCGTCTTTCTCTAGTTTCTGGCAGGCAGGGCAGGTGTAAGGCACTGTGTAGCCGTTTAGGTCCATCCAGTAAACCCCATCTGAAGGGGGCTTGGAGCTCAACTTGCAGCAAAGGCAACAACCACAATAACTGAACAGGGAGTGTGAGAGTACAGGTAGAGAAAGAAATTAAGGGGAAATATGATGACAAAACTTAAAATGATAAATAAACACAATGAATAAATACAATCAGTGATGTAATAGCTCATTTTGAAAGAAATAATGATTGGGATTTTGCATGTCATTAATGTCTTAGTCACTATAACTGTTACAGGTTTCCACAGTGTCCATGTTTTCACTGGTAGGAGAATACATTGTGAGAAATTAGGTACAGCCCTCATTCAGTGCTTTCCAACTTTCAGATGAGACTTGTATGCAACTGTAGCACCATCAGGAATGCAGAAACAGTTTTAGTGACTTAGCCCTGCTGGACAGGGGTCAACATGTGAAACATTTTATTTGCATCACTTGCTGTTGTTTTGATTTATTGAAGACATGGTTGTAATGGTTTAAAGAGGCATTTGAGAGCAGATCACACGATGATATAGTAATGTCTTATGGGCTACCTTGGCTAAGGCTTAAAGACTACACATTTTTGTTTATGTGTGAAGATATGACTAGAGCGTAACTAATGGGGCCCAAATTCCACAGTCCTTAGGGACTGGAAAAGGGATGTTAATAAAAAAGTCATTGACTATATACAGTAGATTATTAGAAACCCTACTGGGGAAAACCTCGCCTTAGAAAAGATGACATTTATCCCACTCATCCTTCAGACAACTTCTCCTGGATGACTTCACAGACGTTATCTTCAATTGATTAGACAACCTAAACTAAAATCCTTGAGAAATTTTACCAACAATCGTCTCTTAGCTTCAGACAATGGACTTCTCTTTATAATTATCTTGTTAGATATGCTGCATTCAACACTATAGGTCACTAGATATAGACTGACATAGATAGATAGATAGATAGATAGATAGATAGATAGATAGATAGATAGATAGATAGATAGATAGATAGATAGA
>JAUYWH010000003.1:18914117-18929353 GCA_034779795.1 Ctenopoma multispine | reverse complement strand
CCCCACCGTGATTGGTTAATTCAGCTCCGCACACAACAAGTGTCATTCATATCAATCTTGCGGGCCGCACTAACATTGATCTTTCATATGAAGACGGGGGCCACAAATTATTGTCCCGGGCGCCGCAGTTGGCCCGCGGGCCGCGAATCTGAGACCCCTGCCCTATACCATCAGATGCTGGCTTTTGAACTGAATACTGATAATATGCTGGACGGTCTCCCTCTTCTGTAGCCCCGAGTACATGGCGTTCATGATTACCAACAAGAATGTCAAATTTGGACTTGTCTGACCATAGAACACTTTCCCACTTTGAAACAGTCCATGTCAAATGAATCTTGGGCCAAAAGACACGATGCTGCTTATGGACGAATGGATGAAGTTCAAACATGGCTTTCTTTTTGCGTAATAGAGCTTTTGTTGGCATTGACACAATCATGCCGATGAGTAATGCGGTGTTGTCTGAGGGCCCTAAGACAACGGGCATCCAATAAAGGTCTTCAACCTTGTCCCTTACACACAGAGATATCTCCAGTTTCTCTGAATCTTTTGATTATGTTATGCAATGTAGATGATGAGATTTGCTAAGCTTTTGGAATTTGATGAACTTGTTTTAAGTAAGTATTCCACAATCTTTTTACACACTTTTTCACAGATTGAAGAGCCTCTGCCCATCTTTACTTCTGAGAGACTGTGTCTCTAAGACATCCCTTTTATAGCTAATCATGTTACAGACCTGATATTAAAATAATTTAATTAGTTGCTAGATGTTCTCACAGCTGAATCTTTTTAAACTTTTTTGCTTTTTCAGCCATTTGTTGCCCCCGTTCCAACTTTTTTGAGATCCATAGAAGGCATCAAATTTGAAATGAGCTAATTTTGTGCATGAAATTGTAAAATTTCTCAGTTTGAACATTTGTTATGATGCTATGTTCTGTTGTGAATAGAATATAAGCCCATGTTAATTGAAAGTCTTTTAGTTTTAATTTTATACAAATTTAAAGAACGTCCCAGCTTTTCCAGAATTTGGGTTTTACCTTGTGTTCTTCTCTGCTGCTCTTGCCCTTGTACTGCCACAACAATGCAAATTTCAGACTAAGAAAGATTTTTTTCTTATCTTATTCCATTTTATAATCTTGATTTGACGTGTTCAATGTCCCATCAGTAGTCTTCAGGGCTTCTCTGATTAAAGAGAAAACCAACACTAGCATTATCCTGATAGTAACAGTTGTTACATGTGAAGATTCACTGTGTCTATATATCAGCATATCAGCCATATTTTTGAGGAGCCTTTGCTACACATAGATCATGCAATTAATACACACATATTTTATTCAATACTAATGTGTTGCTCGCTCTGCATTCTCTGTGTAGTTGGTGTAACAGCATCATGTAATTTCATGGAACCTTTTACTGTAGAAGTGGACTAACCTGGTACTCAAGTGCTGTTCGGCATGTTCGGCAAAACACATTGAGATACAGTCAAGATTTGGTAGCGAGAGACGTCTTTGGAGCAGAGGAGACATTTTCACTTCTGTGATTTATTTACTATAAAGCTTAGATGGATGATGATGGTGAGCACAGTAGGAGGAAAATATGCATGTTATGCAGAAAACTTGTTTGATACAGTGTTGGTCCTGATCTATTAACATCTGAACATTGAACATTGATGATTTTACTAGAGAAGTGGTCAGAAAATGATAGAACCACTTAGAGTTGTTTCAGTGTTTACCACATGTAGATAGTAAATGGTCTGCACTTGTATAGTGCTTTTCTACCTATACTGGTACCCACCAATGAAGCTGACCTGACACACCATGGGCAACTTAGGGTTTAGTGTCTTGCACAAAGACACTTCGACATATGACTGGAGAAGCCAGGAATCAAACCACCGATCTCATTATTGACAGATCACTGCTTTACCTCCTGAGCCACAGGAGCGCCCTCAAAGAGAATTTTAGATATCTACATTTAGTGGTGTTGTACTAAAGCCTGTCTCCAAACCAACTTGGAGAAAGCACACTGAGCACGGGGGAAAAGTCCTAGTTATTAAATCACAGATGTCATTGTTCTTTTAGTAAGATTTTAAAAAATGTGCAGCCAAATATACATGCATGACCCATCTAAGTAAAGTCTATGTGTGGGAAGTAGTTGAATATGTAACTGGTGATTTAAGATGTGATAGGATAAACACTGTGGAGAACCTATGTTAAAAAAAAAGACCACAACATGATAATGTGATAATAGAATTTACTCCAATCCTACCATGCAAACAGTTTACGTTCAGATCAGCTACAACAATTTCCCAACAGTTACATGCATTTAAAAAGTAAGTCTGTGCAATCACAGGTCACCACAACACTGCCCATGTCCTTGTGTGGCATAGCTTTAATTATAAAGCTATGCCACACAAGGACTGTTATTAGTTTGGTTGGTAGAATGAATGAACATATTAATATATGTTCATGACCGTCTTGGGGGGCAGGCCGTGCCATTAATATATGTTCATTCATTCTACCAACCAAACTAATAACAGTCCTCTTAGTTTGGATAACATATAGTGTGGAAATTAGACTAATTAGATAATATAATGAATTAGATTAGATAATGAATATCTTTGAGTTGTAGACTTTTGACCCAGGAATCCAGAGGCCTGGAAACAGAGTGGAGGCTGGAGTGTGAGCGAGAGCAGAGGTTAAAGAAGCAAGAAGCTATCTTCACTTGTCTTAACAGGCTGTCTGGAAACAATGGGAAGTAGGCCTCTCCCTTTACATCTCACTCTGGTATTTGTGGAATCTGCTTTGGAACAAATAGGCCACTTCCTGACCTTTCCCCCTGAGATTCTCTAACGAAGGAAGAGGAATGAGGTTCTGACGCTGAGGGCTGATGGAGGAGGTACATACTTGATCTGAGTATCTCCAACTACAGTGTTTCCTCTACCATTATACAAGAGGGGCGCCCTGCCCCCCCAATGGCACGGCCTGCCCCCCAAGACGGTCAAGTTAATTTAATTTTATTTCCTGTACAGCGCCAGATCACATTAGAAGTTATTTGGGGTTTCCTTTCCTATAGAACAGTTCTGTATGTTGTTCTTTTATTAAAATAACTTGATTAACTAAACAGCTTTATGCTTTCTGTCTCTCTGCCGCGATGCGTACACACAAAGACACACATGCACACACTCAGATGAACACTCCGGCGGACATTGCATGTATGGAAATTTGATTAATAGGCATAAAAGTCAAAACACACTGGCCTTGGCGCTGAGCGATGCTCATAACACAGTAAGAGCAGTGAACATTTTTTCGACCATATTTTCCACTGTACAGCTGATATTTAGCAAACAAAACCATCTATTAAGCTTCTCAGCTGGGAGATTCCAGCATTCTAGGCTGGAACTAGAATGCTAGAATCTCCCAACTGAGAAGCTTGGGGGGCTAGCAAAGAAAAACATTGTATTTATTTAACCACATGGTAACAGGAGGACAAGCATTTTCAGGAAGAATTAAATCACAAACTTATCTTTGACAGTGCATCACAATCAGTCAGTCAAGTTTCTAATTAGCATCTTTACATCGGTTCTGCTGTGTCATTGATGAGTTTTTCTTTCAGTTTAGCATGTTCACACTGTAAATTAACAGTACAGATCAACACTGGTTTTGATGGTGGCTGCAGCTCAGATGAGGGGTCTGTTCATTCCTCACTGTTTCCTGTACCCTTCAGCGTAGGAGAGTTAATAGAGCAGTTAGGTCAAGATGGTCGAGACAGGAATGCTGCAAGGCGAGTTGTAAGAAATGTGATGAATAACACATACAACGCTGGTGACATACACATGCACTCATCCTCAAACAGTGTTTGTGACCACTAGTAAAAATTTCCTAAGTCTGTTAGGAAAATACTTTTTCTGGTCTTTGCTGTGTATCAAGTTCAAGAAAACACACACACACACACCAAGCCAAAGAGGCACTTCAGTCTGCCTAAATTCATTTTCACACCCACACACTAAAAAATTTACTCACCTATGCTGCAAAATGCTGCTATGAAAATAACAGGCTTGAGTATCAACTGTTTTGTAGTCTTTAGATCATAAACTGGAATATTAGAACTGATGATTGCACAAAATTAAAGTTCAAGGGGTTGGAAAACCAATGGCTCATCTTAAAGGAGCACATGAATGTATCTTATCAATAGAGATGAAACGCTATAAAAATTTAATATAGGCCCTACACTGAAAAGAGTGAAACATCCGTGTAATTTACTTGACTTGAAAATTCATATCGTTACAATTCAAAATTGTGATTTCTTGTTTAAATCTGTTTGTTTCACTTTACTTAAAATTAAAATTCACTTACTATGGAAGAAACCAAGAAAAACAATTTGTCCTTAAATAAATATGTACAATATGTAAATATGATGTAACTCAAACTGCTCGATCCTCCTCCAACCCCCATAAACCCGTGTGTCCTCCTACAACTACGGCAAGCTTGAAGGACAACAGACATCAATAACAACACAGCAGTCTCCTCTCTTCTGGGTTTCGGACGCAAAGGTCCGCCGTTTTGCGTAACAACTACTATTTTTAGCATATTTTTAGGTCTGACGTGTTGCTACCACAAGTACATTGTGAGCAGTCAGGTCGCATCCGAGGTTTGGGTCGTACAGTATGAGAACATGACTCGTGAGCTTTGCTCTGTGAGAAAGATGTACAGTATCTTGAGAGATATACAAGGACAGTGTTTATCATCAGAGACGAAGCACACTCTGCAACCACCACATGGCATTGGGATCGTCATTGAAAGTGTGGAAGTCCTTAATGAGTTGCAATAAGTTGCACATGTGTGTGCTCTGTTATTTGGCTTGTTTTATACTCTCAACTTATGCTATCCTAGAGAGCTTAAATACACCTTTGATGCACTGCAGAAACTGTTCAGCCAAAGAAAATGACATGTAGAGTCTGTGGTCTGTAGCACTGGATCAGCCAAAAAGACTTTTGGACACTGCTTTTGTTTTGTTTTTTCTTTTTATAGCTAACACTACAAGAAAGTGTAAAGAATTTCTGTTAGGTTGTTTTGCGGAGGAACAGACTAATTTAAAAGAACGGAAGATGCCTGTAATCAGATTTTTGTTCAAATGGTTCTGTCATTCATTTTATGGAACTGTAGCCATGTTTGCACAGTGTTAAAAATGTTAATTTCTGTTACATCACAAATCCCACATTTTAAAAGATAGATTTTCCGATCATTGTATTTTTGAAGATGTAAAAAAAGAGTATTGTAATGGTGGGTCTTTTGGAATAACCAGAACTTTGCCTATTTTTTTGGTGTTAGGATTTTCTGTAGAAGACTTCAGTGCTTTATTTTGCAATTTTAGTTTTTTGGTACATAAAGAGAGTCTTTGTTATAAAAAAAATGCACCATAATAAATTGAATTTTGTTACACCAACTGAAATATATAAGGTGAAATAACTTAACAAAATTGAATGTAACACATTAGAGTGTTTCAGTTAATTAAGTTAAGTTGAAGTAAGGTAGAAAATTAAGTTTAAATTGAGTACAAAATAAAGCTGAACCAAAGTAAAAAAAAAAAAAAAAGTTGAAATTGAGTGATGATCAAATCTAATAAATGTAGCTGTAACAAATTAGAGTATTTTTTAAAAGTTGGTTCAATGTAACATTTTTTTTCAGTGTAGGAAATCCGTTTAGTTTTTTTTTCTAAATTCAGTTTATTTATTTATTTTTTTTATTCTTCTGAATTCCGTGTTTTACATTAAAATAATTTATATTCACCTAAAAGTGTCTAATTATGTAATGGAGGGTATAAAAAGAACAAGATAATAGAAAAAACAATAAGGCCTTATGATTTCTGCAATGCGGAAAACGCAGACGGAATCGCGTAATTCATCAATCAAAATGCAATCTATTGTTAAATGCGGAATGTCGAATGTAGAATTCGGTGATATCCCTGTGCGGACAAAGCAAAGTAATACTTTCTAATGAGTTTCACACGCTGCAGCCCTGTGTGTGTCACCTGTTTAGATGGGACTCAGCTTTTCTCACAGACATAGAGGAAAAATGTCAGCAGTCAGCTGTGCTGAAGTGGCTCACTGAAACAGAATCAGAATCAGCTTTATTCGCCAAGTATGCAGCACATACAAGGAATTTGTTTCTGGTCTTTTGTGGCTCTTCGAGGACAGTACAGACATGTGAAAAACAATACATTATAGACACATTACAGACAAACAATAAATTATCGACAAATAGCAGACAGTAAGCCATTATAGCCAGTGTGGTACATAGACAGACGGACAAGACGGTGTGTGTGTGTGTGTGTGTGTGTGTGTGTGTGTGTGTGTGTGTGTGTGTGTTGAATTGTGTGTTGAATTGTGTGCTGTTTGTATCCGTATAGCAGCAACCGTCAGTTGTTGGTCAGTGTTATGGCCTGAGGAAAGAAACTGTTCTTGCGTCTGGTAGTTTTAGCAAACATAGCTCTGTAGCGTCTACCAGAGGGGAGAAGCTGGAAGAGGTTGTGTCCAGTGTGGGAGGGGTCTGTGCTGTGCTGATTTTCTCTGCCCGTTTTCTGACCCTTGAGGTGTACAGGTCCTGAACAAAAGGGCAGAGGTGCACCAATGATCTTCTCAGCAGTTCTGACTATGTGCTGCAGTCTATGTCCTGTGCAGTGCCTGCTCCAAACCAGACTGTGATGAAGGAGCAGAGGATGGACTTGATGACAGCAGCTGCCGCAGGAAGTACATCCTCTGCTGAGCCTTTTTGAGGAGGGAGCTGATGTTGGTCTCCCACCTCAAGTCTTGGGAGATGGTGGAACTCAAGAACTTAAAAGTTTCAGCCACTGACACAGCGGAGCAGAGTATAGTGAGGGAGGGTGGAACAGGGGTGTGTCGTCTGAAATCTACAATCATCTCCACATTTTTAAGCGTGTTAAGCTTCAGGATTTAATTTAGGATTTAATAACTTTACAGATTCTGCCTGGTCCTGTCTCACTGTCATAACGCACATTACTGATGTGTCATTTGCAAACAACCCCAACCAATGCTTTGTAACAAACGGGAAGAGCTGACTTCCGTCAGGTTGAGACAAATCTTAAGAACAGATTTGATCATAAGTGGTGAATAATGATTGTAATAAAGAGTGATTTAACGTGAACATTGAAGTTCTTCAACATTTTATCTTTGTGCTGCTGAAGATTCCAGAACCATATGCCCACAGAAACCACTCATCATCCTCTTTTATGATTCATGTCATGATTCAGTGGTTTGCCTATGGGCAACCATGGTAGTTTGAGATTGAACAGTGGGTGACAGGAATGGCTGCTGTGCCAGCTGTCACAAATCATTGTTTGGCTGGAGAACACACAATGCCTTCCATACATATGGAAAAATGTGAACACTTACAGAGAAAAAAAGTGTTTTTCACTGCCTGATTAATAACAGCACCTTGCTGCTTCCAGGTATGTTCATTTGTGTGAAATAACAAATCAAGGTCATTATTATTACTGGCTCAGGAACATAAATGAGCTCAAGTTAAACACAAGTTTAACAACAAAAAAACTAAAACATTTTCACCTGGAAATAGATTAAGATTACCACAACAGTTTAAATCAAAGCATAAGGAGATATGTGTCCTGCACAATAAGTGCAGGCATATGGTAGCTACTGCATGACCACAGATTACTATATTACATTGTCCTGTTTGGTCATGTTAATTTCCACCAGAAAAGAAGGGCACAAGAGCATGAAGCTATAGTTTTAAAACACTCTACAGTCTTATTTAAAGCTTTCAAAACTCATAGCAACAGAGCTACAAACATACCTGCCAGCCCACAGGCGTGAGAGCACTCAGACCATGGTGACCAGTCAGACAGTTGGCAGTTGACAGGGCATTCAACCACACAGGAAGTGTTCATCTGCCACCTCCTGCCTAGACCCAGCTATAATGACATTGACATCAACTCTGTGTTTCATGCGTTTCATTCAAAAACATTAGAAAAGGTCTTCAAAATACACATGGCACAAATCTCACCTCTTTGCAGAATTTTAGGTCAACAGATTTGCCGTCACTACGTACACAGTCCAGCAGGCGCGTTTTGACACCATGTCCACATGCTGCTCTATCACTCAACTGACAGGTACTCCAATCTGCCAGGTGATTTTTTCAGAAAAACATAAATAAAACACAAACCTTTTAAGTATTCTATCCAGGATTGAATGTAGTGTGAGTCTTACCAGTGATGTTGTATGAATAGTGGAAGCAGTTGCTGTTCAGTTTGCAGGGCTCGATCTCTTTAGTTGGTGGACACTCCTTCTGCCCTCCAGGCTGGCGGAGCACAAAAGCATTCCTCTCCCGGGTACTGTTCCTACTGCATAGCTGAGAAGCAGAGGAAATAATTCAAATGTTACAATATATGCGCAAATTACAAGCATTTGCAAGTGACTTATAGTGTCTCCTAATAGAACCTCGAAAATATATCAAATGTTTAAACTGAGTACCATTTAAAAAAAATGGGGCCAAATATTGCAGGCAGGCCAGTTCAGCAAATGGACTCTTCTAAACTCTTAATGCTGTTGTCATAGATGTAGAATGTGGCTTTAAATTGTCCTACTGAAATATGCAATGTTTTCCCTGAATAATATGTCGGCTTGATTGGAGCAAAAGGTGCTGGATACATCTTTCAGTATTGACAGTACCTTTTCAGATGTGTAAGCTGCCCATTCCATATACATTAACGCACTCCCTTACCATTGCGATGCAGTGCTGCCTTGTCTTTTGCACAGATAAAGTTCTCCAGATTCTTGGAATCTTGGAACATATGATGTACTTTAGATGATGATATATTTAAAGTTGCAATTTTACATTGAGAAACATTATTCTGAATTTCATTCACAATTTGTAAATTCTGCTTCACAAATTGGTAAGCCCATCTTGCCTTTTGACAGTTTGTCACTCTCTAAGATGCTCTTTTTATACTAAACAAAATACAACAAAATATTCTTCCAGCTCATTTCTTTGTTAGTACCACTTATTTTTCCTTTTTGTTGCCTCTATCCCCACTTTTTGGAGTCTCACAATTACCCTTTTTTTTCTTAAAATTGTAAATTTTCTAAGTTTAAATGTATTTTATATTGTGAATAAAATATGACTTTATGAGTTTTGAAAATCACTGCATTCATTTTTTGTGTAGATTTTACACAGTGTCTGGATTTTTGCAATTGGGGTTGTAACAACTGTACACTCCACACCAGAAAATAGGTCCAACCCTGTGTTCCATCTGATATCAAAAGATAGAGCCAATAAATATAATGTGGTTTGGAGTGTCATATGTGATAACACACAAAGCCACAGGAGTCAACTAAACAGTGAGTACATTCTACTGGGATTTTTCTCTGCCACAGAGGCTGATGTCAACATTAAGAGAAGAAGCAAATTAAATGGTAGGTTTTCTGTGTATTTGGGTTCAAACTGATTATTAAGTTAATAAACTATCCTTGTTGAATTATCTGGTCCATTGCTCCATTTAATAGCCTGTTTTGCGCATAAAGATAATAGTGGTGCAAGTAGGTATGTTACATTTTTGTCTATCTCACAGGTAAGTTAAGTTGAATTTTTGCCATATTGCCCATCCTTATTAAATTTTTCTTGGTTACCCATACTAGTCCAAAGTTTTTATAAACGGGTCCAACAAATGTCATTTAAGCCATATGATATTTTGTAATAAAAAACTTAACAAAAGTGTTGCTTACTTACGAGAAAAAGGTTTAATGGAAGAAGGAAACTGATGCGATATCTAACTGTTTACACTAGCGCCACTTATCGAATATAGATAAACATTTTTTAAAACATAACAAATCTATTTATGCTACTTGTAAACAGAGATCATTGTGGATTGAATTATACTTACAAGTGTACATGGACTCCAGGCACCCCAATCTGATAACACACAGTCCTCTGGGCAGGGCAGACGGCTGTTGCGGGCCCCCAGAGGCATGTCCTCGGGGTCACACAGGTAATCTTCCACTTGATCAGAGGGTCCATCTATTGTGTTCAGCATACACCTGCATAAACAAATAGGTTCAACTAATATTTAGTCTATTTCTATAACACCGCAATTTGTGAGAGGTATGTGAGTCATCTTTATCTAGCGGTGATCAGGACTAGTTAAAACTTTGACAGATGACAAATTTAAAACTCCACAAGAACACAAGTAGAGTCATGAATGCAGAATAAGACTGAGAACGTGATGTAGGTTTGGCTTATCTTACCTGACCTTCCTAGTCTGAACACCTTCACCACAGTTATGCTTCAGTTCCACATTGCTGACCTTCCATACACTCCAGGGTTCTGCCACCCAGACATACTGTCCACAGTCACTGAGGCAAGGCACTACCTCATACACCTGACATAAAAACATCCTTCTTGTGATCTTGCTTAACAAATGTGTAGTTTAACACCAAGACATGTAAACATAATTTCATCAGATTAAAAGATCATGAAAAGGAATATGGGAAAACAGCATTCCAGAAGATGTCTGAGTAATAAAAGCATTACTTAAGAAAACAAACCTGGGCCTGTGGGCAGAATCCATTCGTGAAATAGGAGAAAGGGCAGAAATGGTGGAAAAGGCATTTAGATTATTGTATTCAGGAATTAAACAACAATGTACAATAAATGTAGCAGATAACAGCATATTAAAATGAAACATGTCACACAAAGACAATCATTGTCAACAGTAACATTAATGACGATGATGATGTTTAAAATGATACTTCTCTCACCTGGTTAACATGGTCCAATTTAGGACATGGCCTTCCCCCATTATAGGGCTTTTCTCTGAGCCACTTGGAGCGAACTTTGACACCACTACCACATGACTTGCTGCACCGTGACCAGTTGGACCATTCGCTCAGTTTGCAGTCAGATGGACAGGGGATTATGCAAGCCTCCTCAATATATCCTGCATCCAATTACATAACAAACATCATGTCAGTGTTTAAATATGCATACACTTACAGCATAAACGTCTTTCACCACCCTGGGAGAGTTTAAAAAATGCAGATATTTATGTTGCTTTTTTTACATGGTTTACGCAACATATTTTCCGACAGACGGTGCACACTGATGAGAGTGTGTTCACCTGTGTGTGTGCGTTAGCAATACAGACAGCAGAGAATTGTACATATAACATTAGACCATATAGAGACATAAATTACATGCTGTTGTGTAAATAAGATAAATAACATAAGAATATTTAGTTTTAGTTCACATTTAATTAAAAGACAATATATAGACCTGTTATATAGGAAACAGGTCTGATCAGTGATGACATGTTTAGCCACATGTCGTTATTTAATCGTTGGCTGTCAATGTGGTGTCCCGATAACAACGTGGACTACATAGATAAATGGAAAACGTTTTGGAGAAAGCCTGGGCTGATTAAAAGAGACAGCACATATGGCCAAGTTTATTAAACCTCCTAAATCCTGTGTGAGGGCCCAGTCATAGGTATTGTAGGTGTGTGTCTTCCCTGTGCTTAGTAGTGGTGGGCGGATCGATCCAAAATATCGATAGTATCGATACTAGCATGCTGATATCGATATTTTCTCTCTTCTACTTTCAGTGAGTCCGTCCTATCAGAAATTAAACTTCCTGGTACAAACGCCGCTCCTCTCACATCAACGTGACTTAGCAGCGCTGAGCAGAGACATGCAGGCTGTAGTGAATGATGGCACAGAGAAAGAGGATCATCTACCGTAATTTACAGTGATAGACGGGGACTCGGGTCTCCCGCATCTCCGTCATGAACGGTAAACAGCATCTCTTCACGTTAATAATAGTAGCGCATCATTCATTTACAAAACTCTGTGCAAGTACAACATGACAATATGTCCTGATTAAATACGTGATCAGGATTACGGTTTACTTGTATGCAAACGTAATAATTAGGAGACAGGGTTGGAAAAAACATGAGAGAACAACAGCTACAAAATAAACGGAGAGAGAAGGGAAGACCGTTTTTTGTCTGTAGGTTTAAGAGAAATATGCTGGAGCTATATTCACTTAATGTAACACTGATGTTTTTCTGTTTTGTGGGTTTGGTCGTGTTTAAAGTGATTTAATATGACAGGGATTTTACTTAAGCCTTGGTTCAAGACAACTGTCCTGGATATGGATGTTAATTCATCCATATATAAGATAAATGGATGTTAATTCCATACTGGTGTTTTTGTTTGTTCATATTTTTGTGCATTTGGTTGTGTTTATAGCAATTTTAATGTTTTTTAAGCATTTTAAACATTTTTAAAGTGCTTTTATGCGATTTTCCAAAAGGATTTTTTTTCATGGTGCATTTTCCGATAGACTGCCTTATAAGGTAATAGTATTGCATTGGTATTGGTATCGGTATCGGCGATACTGACCCTGTATTTACTTGGTATCGGATCAATACCAAAATTTGCGGTATCGCACACCACTAGTGCTTAGTGATCCATTAGTTTGCTTTAGTTTATCAATCATGAGTTAATATTAATTCTCAAAATTAAATAAAGAGACATTGTTGACAAAATACATTTTATTTAACATTATTAATGAGGTGGGATATTTAACACTGCCACAGAATTGAGATAGTTAGCTATTTAGATTGTGTTCCGCTTAGGGTTAGGGTTAACCCTGTTCCATACTGAGTTTTGAACTGAATTCTCAGACGTTCTATCTGATTTAGTTCTTAGTGCAGATAAAGTGATTATAGTGGGTGACTTTAACATTTATGTAGATGTTAATAACAACTGTCTCAACACTGCATTTAATTCATTATTAGAGTCCATTGGATTTACTCAACATGTAAATAAACCCACTCACAATTTTAATCACACCCTGGATCTTGTTCTGAGTTATGGAGTAGAAATTGATCATTTATTAGTGTTTCCCCATAACCCTCTGTGTTGTCTGATCATTTCTTAGTAATGTTTGAATGTACTATAATTGAGACTACATCAATTAAGAAAAAAATCACTACAGTATATAGTCAAGGAAGTTCTCACAGACTCTACGTTCTAGAGCTCAGCACGGCAACTGGACAGTAAAGAATAAACCTTAGGGTGTAGAATACCGTCTGCAAAATGACATGACATGATCACAAATCATAAAATAAATGAATAAAGAAATTAGAAAACACTGATAATGGAGATGCAGAAATAATCCTTTCATTAAGAATCAGCTAATAGCCCCTCTCCAAAATCCAGCTGACTTTACGCACTAAATTAGCAATGTTAATTTAAATATATGAGAACCATATTTCATTTTTTATAATTGATCTATAAACAGTCACTGATATTTTGTAGTTCCACTCATTTATTTACTTCACTTTAAATATATATAAATGGTTGTTTTAACATTAACTTAAATCCAGCCTGTAGATATTACATCTGCTACACCAATACAGTAGAGTAGATCAGTTGCCTAATAATTGTTTCTTTAACAACATATTCATGGCTCTTTATATTATTAATGGGAGTTAATAATGTTTTTTTATTTACTACTTTACTTTCATAGAGATAAACTCTCTCTCTCCCCAAGAGGTCAGTCTCTGTCCCTCATCTAAAGGGGATGAGATAAAGTAAAGTGATTTGCCATTACTAATTTTTACCCTGACTCCTTCTGCTCATAATGCTTTTCTAGCAGTATTAATGTATTCCACCTGTCTTCCACATTGCACCTAGCTGCTCCTGCTTGCACGCTGTAATGCTAACTGGTCACAAAAATTGTAAAAACAACAGACCTTGGTCAGAAAGCCTTGCCCAAAAAGACTGGGTTGGCTTTGGACTGCACCTCATCTTCAAGTTAAATTATGTAATTTAAATTAAATAAGTAAGTTAAATATAATTTAAGATTTCTGTAATCTAAACTTAAGTTTAGCACTAGGATTTAATAGTTTCTCTGCAATTTGGGTGGAAATGTGCTGATTGTTTTCATTGATTGTTTTGAGCTTGATTTCTTCCGATGTTTCTACTTAACAGTTATTAAAGCATGTAAAACTCACCATGGCTGTTGCAGCGAGAGGTCTCCACTATGCGGTTGTCCTGGTCGTAGCACACCATGGCCTGGTAACGATATCCTTGTCCACATTCCTTGATGTCACCTTGGACCTTTATTCCCAGTTGACCTTCTATGCGACCACTTTCAGGTAATATACAATCCGACCAGTTGCCCACAGGTTGTGCATTGTATTTGTTACATGGACAATACTGGGTCTCACTCAGGGGATAAGTCTGGTAGTTTTTACACTGGTCATGCTTTTTGCTTTTGCCTGCAACATTAAAATTGTCCACATCACAATTGTTAATTTAACAAAGCGTTAAACTTTCAGCCCCTCATTGCCTGTAATATGGAATTTGCTAAAAAAAGCAAATCAAGGAGGTCTGGATCCCTCTTGGAGCATCATTCGAAGTATACACAGAAATATTAAAACTTAAAAATTTGTTTTTCACATTTATTGATCTAATTTCAAAGATTACTGTACTGTTTTACTGGATATAAGCCTAAAGCTTAATCACCTACCCACTAACATCCTCTTGCGTGTCCTGACACCTACACAGTTGACTGTGCAAGGGGAGAACTTGGACCAGCTGCTGAGTTGACAGTCTTCCTGGCAAGGCAGCTGGCAGGGTTGGGTGAGAGGCGGCATGGGGCTGGCAAACTTAAGGCAAGCTTCAACGTCTGATTGCCCACCATCCTGCTTCCGACATGAAACAGCTAGGGAGAAAAAGAATGATGGAATTTTCTGAGGACGAAGACAAAAAGGAACTACAACTAATTAAAGAATAGCTGTTTTTTATATATACTTTTCTATTTCATAAAAAAAAAACTTAAGATGGAACTAGAATTGCAAGCAGTTATGAAAGGGGTCCAAGCGAGTGTGGCGCAAGTCACTGCAAGCTCCTCGAAATCCCTCGCAAAGCGTTCGTCTAAAAAAATTTACAGTCTTGCAGCCCCATTGTGTTGTTCTCATACATACTTTAGAAACTCTGAATAGGTCCTTTACTGTCTCTTGGCAGCCTGGTAGCTCAATGGGATAAGTGTCAGACTGCAGAAAGAGACGCCCAGCCCATTCCTCATACCAGTTGTGTCCCTGAGTTTACGCGTTTGCCCATTGCCCATTCAATTCAATTCAACTTTATTTATATAGCGCCAATTCACAACAGAAGTCATCTCAAGGCACTTTACAGTGTAAGG
>JAUYWH010000003.1:18890742-18901048 GCA_034779795.1 Ctenopoma multispine | reverse complement strand
CAGCTTCCTCGCCTGCCACTCATGGGCCATTTGCCTGGGGCTCCCCAGCTTCCTCGGCGGCCGCCCTTGGCCCATCCACCTGGGCCCCCCCAGCCTCCTTGCCCGTCACTCGTGGGCCATCCGCCTGAGGCCCCGTGGTATCCACGCCCCTCACTCCTGGGCAATCCGCCTGGGACTCCCTGGTATGCATGCCCATCGCTCCTGGGCCATCCGCCTGGGGCTCTTCGGGACCCTCGTCTGCTGCCTCCGGGCTTCCCGCCCGGGGCTCTTCGGGACCCTCGTCTGCTGCCTCCGGGCTTCCCGCCCGGGGCTCTTCTGTCTGCTGCCTCCGGGCTTCCCGCCCGGGGCTCTTCGGGTCCCTCGTCTGTTGCCTCCGGGCTCCCCGTCCGGGGCATTGCTGGATTACCGTCTCCCACCTCTGGGATACCCGTCCATGAACCTCCTGGTACAGCGCCTGCTGCCCCTGCCCGACCTGTTTGGGGTCCTCCTGCCAGCTCTGACGTCGCCTGTCTTCGACCCTCGCCCTTTTCGTCTGACCTATGCTGGTTGCTTTTGCCCGACCCTGGCTTGGTTTTTGACCCTGGACTGCCTTTGGTTTCCCCCCTCTGCCTGCTCCCTGTCTGTTCTGGCTTGTTGGATTCCCGGCCCTGTCTTCTGGATCCGACCCCTGTTCTGGACTGCAACCCTGGTTTCATTCTGGACAATCCCCACCTGTGTTGTGAGTTTGTGTAGTGTTTGTGTTTGTCTCTGTGTGTTGAGGCCTCCATCTTGGAGACCGCATGGCAGTCACCTCACCGGCAGCAACCATTATTGTTCACGTAGCCTCCACCATTTTGTGCACCCTGCCTATCTGTCTCTTCATTCAACCTGACACCATTGTATGTTACACCGCCTGTGTCGTTACAATAAATCACCAAAAATCCTTTAACTCCCTGACTGCTCTCTGGGTCCAACTACAACCCTCACAGCCAATCTGTATCCTGGAACTCCACCTAGCCATTGGTTCAGGTATGTGGATGACACCTGGGTGAAAATCAAATCTCAGGACGTACCATAGTTCACGGACCACATCAACTTGGTGGACAAACACATCAAGTTCACAGGGGAGGGCATGAAACATGACAACCTTCTTAGAATGTGAAATTTCCATTGCCAACGAGAGAAATTTTAAAGTTGATGTGTACCGTAAACCCACATATACGGATCAGTA
This sequence comes from Ctenopoma multispine, assembly GCA_034779795.1. Lineage (NCBI taxonomy): Eukaryota > Metazoa > Chordata > Actinopteri > Anabantiformes > Anabantidae > Ctenopoma > Ctenopoma multispine. The sequence continues at coordinate 18,899,838 of JAUYWH010000003.1, read as the reverse complement.
TTTAAGGTTTGACTCTCACCATCTACTAGAGCACAAACTAGGTGTCATCAGGACTCTACAACACAAAGCAAACACCACCCCCACCAGACACAGCAGCCAAGGAGGCAGAAGAACACTACGTCAAAAAGGCACTGAGTAAATGTGGTGATGCTAGCTGGACTTTTGTCAAAGCAGGGTGAACCCTTGGTGATCCCATGTGTGTCAGGAGTATCAGAACAGCTGAGATGCATTTTCTCAAAACACAGATTCTCAGTGGCTTTTAAACCCCAAAACACGCTATGCCAAGGATTGGTCCACTCCAAGGATCGGATCCCCCGGCACAAACAGAGTAACAGAGTTTACGCAGTTAAGTACCAGGAGGATTGCCGTGAATTATACATCAGGGAAACCAAACAACCACTGGCTAAGCATATGGCACAACACAGAAAAGATACCTTGTCAGGTAAGGACTTTGCAGTCTATTTACATCTAGTGGTCATCTCCTTCAGAGATGAAGAAGTGCAGATCCTGGAAAGGGAGGAATGCTGGTTTGAAGGAGGAGTCAAGGAGGCCATTTATGTGAAAATGGAATGACCATCTCTGTACAGAGGAGAGGGCCTAAGGGTACATCTTTCACCATCTTACAATGCTGTGATTGCAGCCATTCCCCAACCCTCTGTGAATGGTACACACGTCCATTAATCAGTTGACAATTTGCATATCATTGATCACACAGTCCATTGTTAGTCAATTGTGCTAGTTTTGGTGATTATGCAAAGGTACTGTGTATAAGGTTTGGGAAACCTGCAGTCAGTTGAGGCTGAAGAGGAGACTTAGATGAGTCTTGAAATATTTCTCCCACTAAAAACTTGTCCAGATGAACAGAATCAAATTTCTAGGATTTGCTTAAGCTTGTTTTATCCAGGTTTCGCAGCCGTAGAGTAGCATTGATAGGATTGTTTCTTCAAAGATGTTCATTTTTAGACATATAGGAAGGTTCTTTGAAATATATCCTTTACTTTCTAGAAGGCTGCCCATGCCAACACCTTTCTTATGATGTGCCGTAATCATATGTCGGTTTGCTGATGTTGGTGCTGATGTCGGTTTTGCTCGACTTGACCACTGATCCCAGCTACTTGACGTTGTTGACCCACTCAGTCTTTTGGTTAACTAGTGCTTGCTCTTATCTTGGTTGGTTTTCTTTACATTCACTTTGAGCCCTACTTGCCTTGCTAGTTTGGATGTTTCGTTGAGTTGGGATTGAGCTCTTTCTAGTTCATTTTCCAATAAGGCGAGATCATCGGCAAAGAGGTTGCGTTAACGGAGAATTGTCTGTCTTTGACAGAATTTGAAAAATAATGACAATATCCAGTTTCAGTTAAGAGCTGTCCTTCATTTTGACAGCATTATATAATCGGGACAAGATACTGCACATTGAGGTATGTCAACTCTTCAGTTCCCGGGAAGTGTGCATATTGAACTTTTTCTAGTAACGACCCTGTGAAGTCAGACTCACAGAACAGTCAGGCAGTGACGTATTAGTTTCTAAAAGGTATGGAGTAACCATCACTTTACCATGACCACTGGCAATTCAGTGATTTCACTTTGAATAGTACATCTCGCAGCTTCTTATTTATTGTAATAATGACATAATGACAAATATTTAAAGAGCCATACAGAGTGTGACAGAGAATAGCAGATGGTAGAAGAGCATAGTTAAGCAGGTAGATAGATGTTTCATATACTATCTATTATTGTATAGCTAAAACAAGTTGGCCTACCATTTAAAAAGGCCATCAAGATGGTGCCAGCAGTGTTCATGGTGACACGTCTGTCAGTCAAGTTCAGAAAAGTCAGAAACAAGTTGCTAGAGGACAAGAGTATAGTCTCCCTTCTCCACACTTTGAATCAGCTGCTCCGGCTTACTTGCGCCGCACCCACCTGAGAAAACGCGGATAGCGAGCTGGTATGCGTGTCAGAGTCAGGGCTTACCTTCGTGCCTCTGGTCATGTCTAGCCAGTGGACTATACTCTTTGCTGGATCCAGCCTGTTGTCCCTTGAGGCCTAGATCAGCTTCCTCTGGTCACCGGCCTTCCTAAGCACCCTCGAACACACGAACGTGTTGTGGATCTTACTAAATTATGATCCACATAATATCCAATTAAGATCCAATATTTAAGAAATTAAATAAATTTAAGATGAATTAAATTTATTTAATTTCCCGGAGGAACCTTCCCGAGGGATTAAAAAAGTTATATCTAATCTAATTTAAATAACCTCCAATCCCTGGCTTGTGCCTGTCCCTTGATGACTTTATTCAATGCTAGATTGCTAGCAAACAAGACTTTTGTACTGAATGAGTTCTTCAAATCGCAGCAGTTGGATTTTCTGTTTTTGACAGAGACGTGGCTTCAAAGTGGTGAGTTTGTAGTCTTTTCAGAATTTCTTCTTCCAGACTGCATCTTTCTTAGTTCTCCCGGTCACAGTTTGAATTCTTGTTTTCGCTGTCGAAAATCATTGCAGCCGAATTCATTTCCAGTTTTGAACTTCAGCTCTTTGAGCTGCACCTGGATACTCTTGTCCTGTGTGCGCTCGTTTATCGTCCTCCCAAATTTAATAATGAGTTTTATGATTTTAAGGTGGGTATTGCTCTTAAATTTGATCGCTTTTTAATTGTTGAGGATTTTAATATTCATCTTCGCTGTGACTCTAAACCCTTGGTCAAGGACTTTTTGAAGATCACTGACTCTTTTAACTTGGTGCAGTGGGTCACTGTCCTCACCCATTATAAGGGACATATATTGGATCACAGAAATATCCGACATCTGTATTTCCGATCACTTTCTGGTGCTGTTTAATATAATGCTACACTCTCCGGTGGATAACCATCGTGCTCCAGCACTTAGGAGACGGATGCTCAGCACCCTCACGGGTTCCCAGTTCTCTGAAGCCTTGAACTGATGAACTTTTTAATTCCTTCGTGCTGATATATTGGACATGGAAGTGTTTTTTGACAGTCCTTTAAATTTCATAAGCAAGTGAGTGCAGTTGTCCAGTCAAGTTTCTTTCAACTTAGACAGTTAGCCAAGGTAAAGCCATACCTTCCGGCTATCAGGTTATTCACCTCTTCATCACCTGTTGACTGGACTACTGCAACTTTCTATATTATGGCCTTATCGTCTGCTTGTACAGCACTTTGGGCAGCACAAATAAATGTGCTTTATAAATAAATTTTACCTTGACGTTTATGAACAAAAGAATACCATATCTTTTAATCTTAACGAAACACTATCTGCTGCCAAACCAGACGGTAACCATCTGTGCTGCCTACCATTTATTCCTGTAACAGGGTTTGGTGAAAAACATTTCTCTTAGTGTTTCTTGCAGCCTAGATGCACTTGCTTCATGACCTCACTGCTCACTTTAGGTTTTGAAAAATTTTATGCTAAGAAATACTACTAGTGCAAGAACTTTTTTCTATTCTAAAAACATATAAATTTTGCCACACTGGTGAAACTACAAATATGAATGTACCAAAGACTGGACGGATGAATGACAGCAGAGAAAGACCTTGAACAGAAGTAGAGAAGTAAAGGCAAACTTGTTTTATAAATGTTTTTTTTTTAAATACATATTTACAAAACGTTTAACAATGTCAGTAGGACAGTTCACCAGGCTCATTGTTCTTCCAGTCACTTCTTACCCTGCATCACAGTAACCCATGCCACAACCTTTGCAGTTGCTGTAACGGAACACAGAATAATTCTACACTTTTTCTAATTTTTTTTTTTTTTTTCAATTCTAAACTTCTAAAGAAGCTAAACGAAAGATATGCAGCAGAAATCTACAGCATTTGAACTTTGCTGTATAGCATACTGAGACTACATATAGTACAGCCATACCAATAAAGGTCAGTAGGTGGCAATTATAGTACTCCAAAGTAAACTAGGAATTGATTAGTAGCCTTTGAGATAGCCCACATGCTGCCTCAAGACGGACAGATGTGCAAGGGCGGATTTATCTAGCTAATTTCTTACATAAAGTGACAAGTAGATCAGCGACTGGTGAAGCTCACCAATGAAGGAACACAAGCGAATTTTAAGCCACATGATTGGTTATTGAGGGTGGAATATTTGCCGTAGCTCTTGACCCCGGCAAACGTGAGGTGTGTTGCATTGCTTGGACTGCTGCTTTATGACTAGGGCTTATTTTGTGCCGTGACAGCACTTTTTTCCCACTAGTTCCATATAGCGCTTCCTTGTGCACAAAGTGCAGAAGCATGTTCCTGGTTGCCGGAGTTTTTGGTACCAGTTTCCTTTTCATCGCTACCCACCTCCTCTATCTAAGCACAGCGCCAATCTAGCACTTCATCTAGCACTTAACAACGCCTTGGCAAGTTTTATCTTATCAGGGCTCTTAGCTGGAAGTAACTCATAGTTACAGAACCCGAATTGTAATTGCTTGTGTCTCCTTGTAAGTCGCTTTGGATAAAAGCATCTGCCAAATGAACTAAAATAAAAAGTAAAGTAAAGTTTGTGTTGCCATTATGGGAAACACAAAACACATTCGCCCATGGAGCGACTGCTGCTATCTTTACCAATCTGTTTGGCGAAGGCCCAAGGCCCACCCCTACCCTGTATATGATTGGCTTATTGACTAGTAGGCCTATTGTTGGTGTGGTTGAGAAGTTGCACTCTGAACTGCGTTCCTCAGATCTAGTGTCAGATCACATAATCACATGACATGAACCTGATTTTTATTTTTCGCAGCCACGTCGGAAACCAGAGATCCGGCCAGGCACCTGAATACTATCAGCCCTGTATCTCATAATGACGCTAAAGGCAGTCTTCAACATCACTATTTGATGCCCTGGGAGCGACACTGTTAGGGACCATGAGAAGGATTATTATACAGAAGTTGCATCTTGTGCCTATTGTTATGCATGCCTTGTTGTGGAAAAATCACAATTTGGTTCTCAAAGACAACTGGTTTAGGATTAGGCAAAGACATATATCCTTATGAGAACAGCTGGGTTTTAGACTTGTACATGGCAGGTTTGTAAAGGCAGATAGCTTTGTCACAGTTAGAAATAATGTCTTAGGCTCTGTCAGATTAGCTAATTTCCCTTATTCTGCTTTGTTCTCTTGGTGCAAAATGCAAGTTCCTACCTTCTCCTGCATTATAGGCAAGGATAGAGCGAGCTCTTGTTTGTTTGCCCTCTGTATTTTTTCCAGAGCAGGTATGGGAGCAGAGAGACCATGGGGTCCAGGGGCTCAGGGCACAGTCCTTTGGGCAAGGCACCTCACAGATGGCAGGCATAGGCAGTATGGCATCACGACAGAGTTGCCTCTCCACATATTCACCTGGATGTACACAGGGAGATTTAGGATATAAAAAATGTGGCAGAGCACACAAACACACACACACACACAATAAGATAAAGGAATGCTAATTGTTATTTATTATATTATTATGTAATGTTATTTACCAACATATTCTAGTTATATTTCTTCACTAGAACGTGTAAAAACAAAGACCATAGCATTGCATAGGAGCTTTTTTTGCACACTATAAAATAACTTTATCTGACATTAAATGACCTTTTGACACACAGCTAAACACACACATAGACTAAAGGGAGTTTTTCCTCTCCACTGTTGCCTAGCACTTGCTCAAGTGGGACTGTTTGGTTTTCTCCAATATTCTGTATATATTTATATTCTGTGTAATGTCTTAAACCTTAAAAATTAAAGTACCTAGAAATGACCTATGTTGTGATTTGACACTGTACAAATAAAATTGAATTGAAATAATATGTTAGTACAATGATGCTTTAACAGCCACATTATTTAGTCCTCTTTAACTTAAAATTACACTATTGGAATTAATGGAAATATATATAATAATATATATAATATGCTAATGTATACATACATATACACACATTTATACAGAATAGAATGCCTTTTATAGTCACTCTACACAAGTACATTGAGATCTAAAGCAGCTCCTCCAGTGGAGACATGTCTGTAGAACACACAATAAACAATAAGCAAATGGTGCAAAAAGTTATATACATAAGGGAAGAATAAATAACTAAATAGGATTTTTATATATAGTGAGATATGCAGTGTAAGCTATTGCACATTATTTAAATATAATTATTACACAGTAATGATGATGATATGTGATACCGGACAATGAGAGTAGTGATATTGCACAGTATACAGATATTGCTCACGTTATTATCAATACGAGATAAGATAAGATAAATCTTTATTGTCATTGTCACTTTTACAAGGAACAATGAAATTGTATGTGCAGTCAACTCATTTTGAGGCATAAGACAGATAGATAGAAAAAATAAATAAAAAGAGTGAAAAAAACTCTGCAGATATATACAAATTGCACATGTTATATATACATATTGCACTAGTTAACTGTACAATTGTCCTAAGGTCTGTATTGCACATATGATGAGTGGTTACTGTGAGTTCAGAGCCATGATTGCTCTTGGGTAAAACTGTTTCTGAGGCGGTTTGTCCTGGTTTTCATTGCTCTGGATCTTTTGCCTGATGGCAAAAGCTGGAAGAGGCAATGTCCAGGGTGTGATGGGTCCTGTGAAATGTCTATTGCTTTCCTGCAGCATCGGGAGATGTAAATGTGTTCCAGGGTGGGAAGGGTACAGCCAGTTGTTCCGTATGCTGCCCTGATGGATGAGGATTCTCAGAAAATGCAATCTCTGCTGCGCCTTCTTTAATAGCTCCTTGGTATTGACACTCCAGATCAGGTCATCCTCAAGCTCAATGCCCAGAAACCTGAACACCGAGACCCTCTCCACGCAGCTTCCCCCCCGATGATGAGCGGTTGTATATCCGATTTGTTTTTTCTAAAGTCAATAACAAGCTCCTTCGTTTTTGTAGTGTTGAGAAGCAGGTTGTTGACTCTGCACCACTCTTACAGCCGCTCCACTTCGTCCCTGTAAGCCAGCTCACCCTCCTTGCAAGAGATGAGCCCGACCAACATAATGTCATCTGCAAACTTTATGATTTTATTACTCTCGTGGGTGGGGGCACAGTCATATGTGTAGAGAGTTTAGAGGAGCGGGCTGAGCACACAGCCCTGTGGTGTCCCGGTGTTGAGACTGAGAGCAGTGGAGGTGTGTGGACTGAGCCTGACCCTCTGGGAGCGACCTGACAGGAAGTCCAATATCCAATTGCATGTTGGTGATGGAAGTCCCAGATCAGACAGTTTGGACACTAGTCGTTGTGGGAGGTTGGTATTAATCTGAAATCCACAAAGAGCATTCTGGAATAGCTCCCCTGCTGCTCCAGGTGTGTCAGGGCTGCGTGAAGGGTTGTGGCTACAGCGTCCTCCGTGTATCTCTTTGCTTTGTAAGCAAACTTAAAGGGGTCCAGGTTCTCTGGCAGGCAGTCGATGATGTGACTCCGCACCAGTTTCTCAAAGCACTTCATTAAGACAGATGTGAGGGCCACTGGGCGGAAGTCATTCAGGCTGTTTGTGGTGGATTTTTGTGGCAGAAGAACAATGACGGAGGACTTTAGGCAAGATGGTACAGTGGCCTGTGACAGGGACTGGTTGAAAATCCTAGTGAAGGTTCCAGCCAGTTGATCCGCACAGTCTTTTAGCACTCATCCAGCCACTCCATCGGGTCCTGCAGCCTTCCTCGGACCCACCCTCCTCATTACCTACCTCACCTCCCACTCTTCCACCATGTGTGTGATGCTGTTGTGGACAGCCGCCTGTGATGGAGCTGCTGTTGGTGTCGCCTCAAAGCGTGCAAAGAAGATATTCAGCTCCTCTGCCACAGAAGCGTCTCCTTCCGCAGCTGAGGAGTTGCTAGATCTTTAGCTGGTGATGTGCTGGACACCCTGCCACACCTGCCTGGTGTTGTTGCTCCTCACATGGACCTCTATCCTCCTTCTGTATGCTGCCTTAGCCTCTTGGATGCCTTTCTTCAGATTAGCTCTGGCTGCACTATAGTATGTCCTGTCTCCAGACCTGAAAGCTGTATTCCTGGCATTCAGCAGACTCTGGACCTCACTCGTCATCCAGGGCTTCCTATTTGGATACATCCTAATGCGTCTGTCCCTGGTGACGTTGTCTGTGCAAAACCTAATGTAATCCAGGACGATGGTAGTGTGGTTCTCTAGGTTCTGATGGTTGAAAATCTCCCAGTCGGTTCTCTGGAAGCAGTCCTGCAACTGTTGGGAGGCATTCTCTGTGCTGGTGGAATTTGGGAAGAACTGCTTTCAAATCTTCATGGTTGAAGTCCCCAGAAATGATGTGAACAGCCTCAGGATACTTGCTTTGTTTACTGCTGATGGTGTTGTGCAGGAGCGCCAGAACCGAGCTAGCATTAGCATCTGGTGCTATGTACACATAAGTTAGCAGTACAGCATTGAACTCACAGGGGAGGTATATGGGTACATATACAGTACATAGACCTCACATTTGAGGAGAAAATGCTTGGCAGCGGTGGCTTGTGTGGCTGCCTTCTTAGCCTCATTAGCAGGCCGCCTCGGCACCCCCTCTTTTGTGCTTCTTGAAGCTGGAATTGTAATCCATGGAATACCATTAGATATTGAATATTGCACAGATTGATGGGTAGAATGAAGTCCAGGGGTTGGGTTGTGTAGTCAGTGCATGTGTGAGTTTAAAGTGGTAATGGCTTTTGGGAAAAAAAACAGTTCTTGAGTCTTTTTGTCTTTTTGATGCACCTGTCTCTGTGAGGGCAACAGGTCAAATAGGTCAGAGCCAGGGTGGGAGCTGTCCTTGATGATGTTTTTTGCTCTGCTGAGGCAGTGGGAGGTGTAAATATCCACCAGGGAGGGGAGAGGGCAGCCAATGATCTTCTGTGCTGGCTTTACAACTCTCTGAAGCCTCTCCCTGTCTGCCATGGTGCACCTGCCATACTATACTGTGATACAGTACGTCAGCAGGCTCTCGATGGACATGCGGTGTGTATATATATATGTGTGTGTGTGTACATATATATATATATATATACAGGGTGGGACATTTATATGGATACACCTTAATAAAATGGGAATGGTTGGTGATATTAAAGTCCTGTTTGTGGCACTTTAGTATATG
>JAUYWH010000003.1:18841877-18857845 GCA_034779795.1 Ctenopoma multispine | reverse complement strand
TTTTCTGTGCTTTATGTCCTGAGCTGTGGTAACACACAAATTTCCCCGCTGTGGGATCAATAAAGTCATATCTTATCTTATCTTATCTTACATAAAAGAAATGTAGAACTTCCTTCTTCAACCTGGGGAATATTAGATTAGGAACATCATGTCAAGTGATGCTGAAAAACTAGTCCATGCATTTGGTACTTCTAGACTGGACTACTGTAATTTATTAATGATAAGATGTCCCAATAACGCATTGAAACGCCTCCAGTTAATCAACAATGCTGCAGTCAGTGTTCTGACTGGAATTAACAAGAGAGATCATATTTCTCCTACATTAGCTTCTCTCCATTGGCTCCCTGTTAAACTAGAATAGAGTTTTAAATCCTTCTCCTCACTTATAAAGCACTAAATAATCAGGCTCAATCATACCTAATAGAAGCTTATTATCCCAGCAGAGCACTTTGCATCAGAGTGCTGTTCTACTTGTGGTTCCAAGAGTTTCCAAATTTAGACTGGGAGGCAGACCCTTTAGCTATTAAGCTCCTCTCCTGTGGAACCAGCTCCCAGGTCCGGGATCTCTGTTACCTGCTGTTCTTCATCTCTCCTCTATTAAATCACCCCAACTGGTCGAGGCAGATGTCCGCCCATCCTGAGCCTGGTTCTGCTAGAGGTTTCTTCTGTTAAGGGTAGTTTTTCCTCTCCACTGTTGCCTAGTGCTTGCTCAAGTGGCACTGTTCTGTGTAAGGTCTTAAACCTTATACTGTAAAGTGCCTTGAGGTGACTTATGTTGTGATTTCAATAATGTTTAATAGAACTGAATAGTGTTGATAGTGCCTGATACTGCTGTAAACTGTGAAAAGGCAAAAGTCCCTCACAAAATCCCTTACACACAAGTCAACTGCCAAGTAACACATCATTATAGATATATGTTGTGAGCTGACACATTAGGAAACATATATCAGCTATTCTTACCTGAGAGCTTCAACTATCCCACTTTTGTGGACACAGGACACTTCTCTGGTCTGGTATCCGATCTGCAGGTCCCAGAACCTCCCTCCCGGACGGTTCTGACGGTTCCTGTTCCTTTTCTTCTTCATGAGTTCTCTTGTCTCAGGATCCTTTGCCTTGGCCTTCTCCCTTAACCTCTCTCTAACTTTGACTCTCATTTTATCTTTCTTTCCCTTGTTTTTAGCCTTTTTCTGTCGTTTGGTCCTGTCTGCCTGTCGAGATGGCCTGTCTGGGCTCCTGTTCGTCCTGCCTAATTTTCTGTTGGGTCTGGAAGGTTTTTCACTATCGGTTGAAAGCTTACCATCCTCTTTGGACTGTTTGTCTTCTTCTTTGTGTTGTATATCACTCTCTCTGGTCTGTTTGCCCCCTAGTTTTGACTGTTTTTCATCCTCACCCGACTGTTTGCCACTGTCTCTGGAGTGCTTGTCTCGCCCTCTGAATGTTTTTTTACCGTCTCTGGATTGTTTCTCATCCCCTTTTGAAAGTTTATCACTCTCCTTCAGTGGTATGTCAGCTTGTCTGGCTTGCCTTGGCAGTGGGATAGAGCAGGGCCCCCAGGGTCCCACCCTCAGGCTGTAGAGACTCTCCTCTCCCTCACAGGGACCTGGTTGGCATGTCTGAAACTCTGTAAGGTTAGGGCAAATTGCCCCACCAAACAATGGCGGTGCCAGAATAATGCGGATCCGGTTCTGTAAGCCCACCCCACAAGTTTTAGAGCAGGGAGTCCATGGGCTAAACTCAGACACCACACAGTCTCGAGGGCATGGGATAAGACAAGCCTGCTCTAGGCGTGGTTTAGGCTCAAAGTATTCACAGATTGCATACTCCGCAGGCTCACCATTTGCTTTCTGAACACATCCCACCTCACGCATCTGTATGCCCTCCTCTCCACGGGTGCACACAGTGGGGCGTTGCACCCCAGCACTGCGCATTGAAATTGGAACACATTGGTTCCAGGCACCCAGCTGCCAGTCGTACAGATCTTTGTGCCAGTCACATACTCTGAAGCAACTTTGTTGGTTGTAAGGTCGTTCTGTCTGATTGCAGTTGGTATGTAGGGTGGTCCAACCTTCAGAATGGGCACACCATACAGCCCTGCTCTGACTGCCTCCAGGACCGCACTCACTGCCCATGCAACGACCCCATGGACCTAAAAAGAATAAAACAACACAGAGGTCAGAAAAAGGCAAAAAAAACACTGGGGAGTATAAAATCATAAGTTTTCTTTAGGAATCTAAATAAAAACCGCAAAACCCCTCTCTTGAACAAGGATAGTATACAACCCTCTTTCTTCTTTTGGCTGCTTCCTTTAGGGATCACATCCTGCTTTGTCACACCAACCGTCTGCATGTCCTCCTTTAGTACATCTATGAACCTCCTCTGAGGTATTTCTCTTTTCCTCCTGCCTGGCAACTTCATACTCAACATCCTTTGTCCATAATATTCACTATCCCTCCTCTGCACATGTCCAAACCATCTAAACCTTGCCTATCTAACATTGTCACCAAACTGCTCACAACATGAGCTCTTGCTCTAATGTACTCATGTCTAACTCTGTCCTTCCTGGTCACACCCAATGGAAATCTTAACCAGCCCTGCCACCTCCAACTTGGCTTCCTGTCTTTTTATTAGTGTCACTGTCTGTTTTTGTGCCTTGTAGATGCTGCTTTCTAGCCCCTCGGGGCTGCATGCCTGCCCGGTCTCCAACGACGGGGCCAAGCATACCACATTAGTGATAGGGGACTCCGTCACTTGTAATATTAGCTTAGTCACGCCAGCCATTGTGTATTGTTTACCTGGGGCCAGAGCACCAGACGTTGAGGCTAATCTAGAGGTAGTGTCATCATGGAGGTTTAAACAGGGGACCCAGACACACTCCACCACAAGTTACAGGAACATTGTATGATATGTCAGTACCAATGATGTCAGGAGAAAACAGTCTGAGATAACAAAAGCCAGTTTAAGTAGGACGTTAACTATTGCCAGGAAGATGTGTCGCCATCCATTAATTGTCTCTGGTCCCTTACCCGTTAAGGGAAATGATGAGATTTACAGTATGCTTATTTCACTTAACCGCTGGCTGGCTGGATACTGTAGGGAACAGGACTTTCAGTTTGTAGATAACTGGCCAGGTCAGGAAAATCCCCATAGTATAGACTGTCAGAATAGCCAGATCTTTCTGCCTGAGACTGTCTGTCGCATAGAGGCTGTGTCTCGTCTCCGACCACTTTAATTATGCAAATCAAAAATCAACGCAAGAGGAGTGAATCATAAGAACTTAATAAAAATAAATACTAATCCTCCAAAATTAACAAATTAACAAAATTAAAACAAAACGCGGATTATTAAATATCAGATCTCTCTCGTCTAAAGCCTTGTTAGTAAATTACTTACTATCAGATAGATTTATTTAGTCTCACTGAAACCTGGCTGCAGCAGGATAAACATGTTAGCCCCAATGGTGGACTCCTCCAAATCACATTTATTAACATATTCCTAGAAACACAGGTCAGGGTGGAGGAGTAGCAGCAATCTACAACTCAATTTTTTGAATCAACCCCAGATCTAAACATAGTTATAATTAATTTGAGAGCCTCATTCTTAGTCTCTCAGATCCAAATTGGAAAAGTCAAAAAGCTTTTTTATTTGTTATTGTAAACTATCCTATCCCTTACTGTCCCTAAGTTTTTAACTGAATTCTCAGACTTTCTGATTTAGTTCTTAGTACAGGTAAAGTGATTATACTGGGTTACTTTAACATTCATGCAGATGTTGATAATAACTGTCTTAAAACTGCATTTAATTCATTGTTAGAGTCAATTGGATTTACTCAACATGTAAATGGGGCTGTCAAAATGAATGCAGATTAATCCATCATCATGATTAATGTGATTAAAATTTTGAATGCAATTAACCCATCTGCAGTGCAGAATGACTCAAAATCCCTGAAATGTCTCTGTAAACTAGAGATGGGCAGATGAAGCCTTGTGAAGCTTTGAGGCTTCTTCCTAATTGTACCAAAAAAAGATTTGAAGCTTCAAAGCCTCAAAGAAAGACCCCCCCAGTGACATCTAGTGGTCAGCTGCAATTATAGCAGACAAAATTCCAAATGATTAACACATCTTATTGATTCCAGTTCCAACACAAAAACAATAAAATCTGTTTTAAGCAGTTGTGTCTTCATTCTGTTATTAATGTTAGAACATTCTGAACTTACTAATAAAATGTTTAAATGTGTTGTCCTGTTACTTCTCATAATTACCTGAAACATGACTTATAATTGCTTAAAAAATGAAAATTATGACTAAACTGAAAAACAGATTATGTTTTGTCACAGAACTTAATTGTGACCAGATTATGTTTCAATAGTGAGCTTAATTGTTACGTTGTAATAAAACATATTTTTGTAAATGAATGACACACTATTGTTATTTGGTTTCAGGAAGTAAACTACTCGCTACTACTATTTATTTTGGCAGACAAAAAGACATTACCTGTAAACATTTCATTGATAAGTTCAGTATCAAATTATTTGCGACTTGTCATTTACGTAATAGTAAACATAATGATCATTACGTAAACAGAAAACCAAAATGGGTCGCAAATACGTCCTGTGTCAAAACGTAGCACAGCAGCGCTATGAAGCAGGGAGTGAACACTGAAGCGTCTCATTATAATGAATGAAACAGCGCCAAAGATTTGAGTCAGTCACCTCACTTCCGATGCTTCACTGCCTCAAACGTCATCGGTCATGTGATTACAGAGATTTGATACAGGCTTCGACAAAATGTGTTTCAAACCAGTTTGCTTCAATAGAGTGATACAGGCCTCAGTGTCAAACGTCCCATCTCTAGTGTAAACCTCTTCCTTTTCCTCTGTGGCTGTGGAGACAGCCATCACAGCAGGTCTTGGATGATATTAGGGCTGGGCATATATCGATATTTTTAAAATATCGATATAAATTCTAAATGCGATATGAAATGAGATGTTATCGTAAAACTCGATGAAGCTCTTTTTGCGTCTTTCCTGTTTTGTTGTCCGACAACTCACAGACAGTGTGACCACTGCTTTTCAGGTAAACAGAAAAGCAGTGGCTCAATCATGTGGAGATAGTTAGGATTCCAAGCGTCAGATGAGCACAAGTTCATGAGCAAAAGCCGAACACAAGTTCTAACGAAAGTTTCGAGCACTTCAAATCTTCGCCGTAAGCTGAGCACGAACAGTGTGTTAAACTGCTGCTGCCACCGCCTCAACTCCCTGCCTCTAAAAAAACTACAACAGAACTATAGTTTCTAATTAATTTCGGCCACTGCAGCGTCTTATACGTGTCACCTGTTTAGACGGGACTCAGCTCTTCACAAATACACACAGACACAGGAAAAAAGTCAGCGGTCAGTTATGACGAACAGACTCACTGAAACACCAAAATGATTCAACACTGAGTGCTGCGTTTAGAGCAGAACTATACAAACAAAAAAATAAAACTGGTTTCATAGGGCCCTAATCACATCGCTAAAAACATAATCGCTACTTCAACAGTGGAACAAGATGACTTTATACGGTGCATAAAAGGACACCTTATTTTTTTTAACCACTCTTAATTGCTTAATCAGCAATGCATCTTATTTTTTTCAAAACCTATTTCATATGTGCCAATTTTGTCTAAATTGCCAATAGTGTGTCATACATTAATAAAATAACAATAAAAATATATAAAATAAATGATTACATTTGGAACATGAACATTTGTCCCATAGTTGTCTTTTTGTAACTACTTTATGGGATCAAAAAATATCGAGATATATATCATATATCGCCATTCAGCTTAAAAATATCGAGATATGAGTTTTGGTCCATATCGCCCAGCCCTAGATGATCTTAAGGCATGGATAGCCCTAAACTTTTAAAATTTTAATGAAAAGAAGACAGAGGTAATTGTGTTTGGCCCAAAAGTCCCATGTAATCCTTCCTTTTGAGCTTGGTCGCCTGGTGATGTATGCTAAGCCTGCAGTTGTTAATCTTGGTTTTAAAATGGACAGGGATTTTAAATTAGATAGTCAAATTATTGCCACAGTTGAGTTTTTGTCATTTAAGACGATTGACAAAAATTAAATCTGTTCTCCCCACGCAGCAGGTTGAAACAGTAATCCATGCCTTCATCTCATCATGCTGCTAGCACTTTGGCTAACGCATCATCCAGCTTGCGACAAACCACTCTCACTGAGCGTCGGGGCCTCAGTAAGTCTATCTCAGACAAATTGATTGACACAATTGCTACAAAGATTGCAACAAACTGCAGACCTATTAATATTTGGATCCTGAAGCTTTGGATCCTCATTTCAGGGACTTGAAGTGCCTCCGCAAGAGTGACAGAGAGAGGGTGTGGACCACACTTAGAAGACTGCTGCATGAACAATCTCCACCTCGACGGCCTTGTGAAGATGAGCCACTCAAGAAAATGAGTCTTTTACAGATAGGCTCAGATTCAGAATCAGATGAGTAGTTGTTGCCTGACAGAATCATGCACTTGTAAAGAGCAGAGCCAATCACTAGTATGCAGGACTGTCCCTTGGAGTGGTGGTCATCTCATTCTGGAGCTCATGACAAGCTGGCACTGCTGGCTTGCAAATATTTTGCACTCCTGCAACCACTGTTTCATGTGAGAGACTGTTCTCAGTTGCAGGCAACATTGTAAATAAGAAGCGGTCAGCTCCCCTCTCAGACAATGTCAACAAGTTAGTTTGTCTTAGTAATTGGCTGAAAGAGGAGTAAAAAGGCCACATTA
Organism: Ctenopoma multispine; assembly: GCA_034779795.1. Taxonomy (NCBI): domain Eukaryota; kingdom Metazoa; phylum Chordata; class Actinopteri; order Anabantiformes; family Anabantidae; genus Ctenopoma; species Ctenopoma multispine. The sequence continues at coordinate 18,851,064 of JAUYWH010000003.1, read as the reverse complement.
ATGTGGATAAATGTTTAGAGAAAGTTTTTTGTTAACATGAATGTTCAAGATGTTCAACAAACATGTTAAGTTTCCCTTTTTTCTTGAGTCTGTTTGTTCATGTAAAATGAAATATGATTAATATAGATTACAAATGAATGATATTTAATCATGATCAATAAAAATTAATCCACTGCCACCCTGTAATTAATCTGTAATTTTAATCGTTTGACAGCACTAAAATACACCCGCCACAGTTTTAATCACACCCTCAATCTTGTCCTGACGTACGGAGTAGAAATTGATGATTTAATAGTGTTTCCCCAAAACCCTCTGTTGTTTAACCATTTTTAATAACTTTTGAATTTACTATAACCAAATGTTACCAAATTTAACAAATCCAAAGTGAAATCCAGTGAAATGTACTAACACAGAGGAGGGCAGTGATACTAACTTGACTCCTATACAGCTTGATTATCCTGTTGATAATACTGCAGCCTCACAGCCTCACGCGTATAATACTTGATGCTGTTGGACCTCTGAAAAAGAAGGTACGTAATCAGAGGAGGTTAACTCCATGGTACAATTCACAAATCTGCACTTTAAAGCAAACAATGTTTAATAGTGTATAAAAAAACACATATTATTCATCATTAATTGAGGCAAATAAGAACAACTTTAAGGTAGCTGTAGCTAAACCCCTACTGAAAAAAACTACTCTTGACTCAGCAATTTTAGCCAATTATATACCAATATACAATTTGCTCTTTATGCCTAAAATCCTTGAAAAAATTGTTGCAAAGCAGCTATGTGACCACCTGCGCAAGAACAATCTGTATGAAGATTTCTAGTCAGAATTTAGAGTAAATCATTGTACAGAAACGGCACTGGTCAAAGTCACCAATGATCTTCTATTAGCTTCAGACAACGGACTTCTTTCTATACTTGTCTTCTTAGATCTTAGTGCTGCTTTTGACAATATAGATCAAAACATTTTATGACATAAACTGGAACATGTCTTTGTGATTAAAATAACAGCACTAGGCTGGTTTCAATCTTAGCTATCAGACAGATCCCAATTTTTTCATATTAATAATGAGTCCTCCATACACACAAAAGTTAGTTTTGAGTACCACAGGGCTCTGTGGACCGATTCTCTTCACTTTATAAATGTTTCCCTTGGGCAGTATTATACGGAAACACTCCATTAAACTTCCATTGCTACGCGAGACACCAAGCTATTTTTATCTAAGAAACCAGATAAAACAAATCAATTAGTAAGACTTCAAGCTTTTTTAAAAGACATACAGGCCTGGATGTCCTATAATGTTCTACACCTTAATTCAAACAAGACAGAGGTTAATCTATTTGGGCCTCAAAACCATAAAAACACATAATCTAATTAAATTGCTACCCTAGATGACATAGCCCTGGCCTTGAGTACTACTGTAAGGAATCTTGGAGTCATCTTTTACCGGGATTTTAACCCTTACATAAAGGTAACCTGTAGAACTGCCTTCTTCCACCTGAGGAATATATCTAAAATTAGGAGCATCCTCTCTCAAAGTGATGCGAAAAAACTAGTCCATGCATTTGTTACTTCTAGACGGGACTACTCTAATTCATGCTAATAGCCTTTAGCAATTAGCATGCTAATTAGCTTTTAGCAATTTAATACAAATACATTTAAATACAATTAGTAATCTTTGGAGAGTCTTATTGATTCTTATTTCGCCCCTGCGTGACACGTACCCCATCGCTGTGCGAGCACCCTTTTGCGGCTCAGGTCAGCTCACCCACGCAATTTCTCCAGGAATTGCTAAATCTAGTTACTAATAAGATGTACCAATAGCTCATTAAAAAGCCTTCAGTTAACCCAGAATGATGCAGCCAGAGTTCTGACTGAAATAAGCAAGACAAATCATATTTCTCCTATATTAACTTTTCTCCATTGGCTCATTCTAAAATCTAGAATAGAATTTAAAAATCCTTTTCCTAACATACAAAGCACATAATTAGCAGTCCCCATCATATCTCATTGTCAGGGATCCGGCCTCACTTCCTGCTCAGGGCTTTTATTTTGCTAATTTCCCCTGTTCGCCACACCCTTAGCTCAGCTTGCTTCACTCCCTCATTAGCCTGATTACTTTCACCTGTGCTCACCTGCCACTATGTAAGCTGCCCTCGGACTCACTACCCTTGCCAGATTGTTAGACACTATTGTCAACTCTCCAGCTCTCGATACTTTTGGACTACCGTTTTGGACCCCTAACCGCTTCTGTACCTGGACCTGCCTTCTGCCCGAACCTCTGATCAAACCTGTCTGGTTCCCAACCCCTAACCTGTCTCTGGACTTCCTCTCTCTGTCTGTCCCTTATCGGCTCTGGATTCTGGCTCTCTCGTGCTTTCTGGAACTGTGACCTCTGCTCATGTCTATGGATTTGACTATAGGATTTAGGATTTGGATTTGTCTGCTTGGCCTTTGGTGTGCACACAAAGAGGACCTCACATTGACTCCCTTCACCCGCTCGCCTGCAATTGGCTCTCTTCCCCCCGCACTAACTTCTCAGCACTCTTCATCTACCCCCTAAACAACAGACCATGTGGCGAACGCCGTCTTGCCCCGGACTCTCCTTCCCATCAGCCTACGCTCCTCGGACCACCCATCACTGCAAGGCACGTAAGCTCAAACACTGCACAGTCTGTCACACGCCACTTGCCACCTGTCTCACCCTGCCTCTCCTCCTCAGATCCTGCCCGTGCCCATCCGAATCACCACACGACTCAACCCTCTTTCCCAATACCCCCACTATCCCTTTATCTTATTAAAACCTTTCAAACAGAGTTTTTGTGTCTGGCTCTTTAATCGGGTCCTTCAATCGCACTTAGCCTCACACTCATAGATTTCACAGAACCATACTGCCCCAGCAGAGCTCTCAAATTGCTGGTCTACTTGTGGTTCCTGGAGTTTCCAGATGTAGAATGGGAGGCAGAGCCTTTAGCTATCAAGCTCATATGTCAATACTGCATTCCATTAACTGTGTGTCTTCTCTCTCCCATAGTTTTGCTTCTACCTCTTTGTCCCCCTCTCAGCTCGCTTCGGAGCTGTATGATATCCAGTGTGCAGCTGCTGACCCTACCAACCTGCCCAGTGTTTTGTCGGCTACTTCTTGGTCTTGATTTTCCTGTTGTTCATTTTAGACTGATTAATACCACCTGTACATAAGAAGGTGTGCATTCATTTTATACGGTTATTAACAAAATAATTTCTCCCAAGCTTGCCATATAAAGCTGCCGATTCTGCTTCTGGGTTAAAGTTGATCTTTTATGTCTTCGGCACAGAGAACCCAATGTCTGTGTCTTCTGAAAACATACTGAAACATGGAATGATCTACTCCACCCTGCCTGAACTCTCTTCTTTACCTCTCTTGTGCTCTTTCCATTACTTTCTATGGTTGACCCCAAGTATTTAAATTCATCCACCTTCACTTTTTCTTCTCCTTGCATATTTTTACCACCTGTCTCCCTCTTCTTCACACACATGTATTCTGTCTTGCTTCTAATGACACTATTATACCAAGGGGAGACCAAAAATCAAGAATAGTTCTTATTTACTGCAAATAAAGGACTACATTGTGACAAAATTCATGGGCTCAGGAGTTGGAGCAGTTGCCTGCCAATCATAGGATCGTGGTTCGATTCCCAACCCCTCCTGTCATATATTGAAGTGTCTTTGGGCAAGAAAATGAATCCCAAGTTGCCCCCAGTCAGCTGCATAGCAGCTCTGTCATCGGTGTGTGTGTGTGGATGAATAAGAAACAGTGTAAAGCACTTTGAGTACTAATAGGTAGTTAAGTGCAGAACATTTACGATTTAAAATATTTTTCAGTGGAAGTTTTTTCTGATCATTTACGCTGTTAGTGCAGGAATGGTTAAAAGCAAGCAGTAATGCAACTGTCTAAGACCTGGGTTTCCTACTCCTAAGCCTAGGCTGCTTATTTTTTTAATATTAATACTTTTTTACATAGCATTTGGATCTAGTAGTTCTTGAAAAGTAAGATGTGCTGTTATTTCAATGTTTAAGGTTTAATGATTTTTTTATACCGTATTAGACTCTATATGGGCAGATACCAAATATCAACATACTCGGATCTGAGACATAAAAACCAGGGATTAGGACATCTCTTTTTATTGAATTTCATTCAAATGATATTATCTGACTCATTAATAAAAACAAAACAACTAAGTAATCTATTACAGCAGTTGTTTTAACTAAGAAAAGAAATTTATAGTATGACATTGTTTTTGATTGAAAAACAACAAAAAAAAACTAGCTTTAAAGCTGCCCTTAATTGTAAACAGTAAACATTTGCACATAATCATTTGCTTCTTAGAAACTGAATACAATTAAATTGTGTTTTACCTTATCTCTTGATTCTTGGTGTAATGAGTTTTTACAATTTTAAAAAATTTATAAAATCAAATAAAACAAACATTTCCTTAGAAATAAGCATAACTTAAACCTTAGTGTCTTTAGTGCACAGTTTAATTGCTTCCAAAACAACAAAGACAACATCTCCACAAGTTGGATTAAGACATTGTACTGATTTGCTAAATTGAAACCTTACATTGAATCACTGAATCATACATTTGGCACAAGAAGCAGGCATTGAACCACAAAACAGTAATTCTAGTTTGATCATAGTGCAGTTTGTAGTTTTCCATTAAACCTACTGAATAGCTTCCATTATACACACATTAAATATCGCAACTTTAACTAATAATAAATTTAAAAAAACGTAATATACTTAATTCAAGCTAAAATTGAGTATTATAATATCTCAAGTCCCCTATTATAACTAATTCCTAATACTCTTATGGCCTTAAATAATGTCAGCAGGCTTGTGCTCATGTGCATTACAAAGGAGCTTCCCGGTAGCTTTAATAACATTAGAAGCTCCTCGTGCCCAAGAGAAAGCAATTTGTTACTGATACTACTGCAGACAAACTACTTTTAGTGTCGGTTTGTGTTATTCTTTATATATTTTCTTATCCTCACTTCTGTGCATCCAGCATAAATCTTTGCAGCTGTAAGAGCCACAGTTTTCACTCTAATTTTTTATAGTTATATAATTTCTACTTACTTAGACATTACTTTTCTATTATATACTATATACTATTCAGTTTTCCACTAATTTTTTAAAACAATAATCTATTCCAACTAGCCCAAGTTTGTAGGTTTAACATTAACAGCCTAACAGAAGAGGTAGCTAGGCCAAACATGACTATAGCGTAATGTCACCCTCTCTGCTTTTTTTTTAAAACCTTTTAAAAAAAAGTGTATAGAGAGATTTGGCTCAGGTGACTCTGAACCATCTCTTAGTTATTCTATGGATTTAGGAGGATGCCCCAACATTGTCAGACATGCATACAAGCACGTGGGGGCCATACAAACTACTGAGTACCATTGTGGGTTGCTGCAATGACATTTCAGCGAATTGGACTAGTCTGCGCAATCAGTTTTTCAGTTAAATTTCTTGGTGAATTTGAATTAAGCCCTCTGTAGGTTGATAATTTTCATTTTCATCAAATGATGTGGCATCCTTTTGTTCCTAACACATTACTCATTCCATATCAGTGTGGATATCCAGCATGATTTTTTCCCTAATGACGATCCGATGTGTTTTCAAAGTGTTCCCTTTATTTTTTTGAGCAGTGTATTTTATATAGTTGGTGCATGCATGGCAAATCAATGCAAGGCAACTATTGTTCTTCACCTCTAAACTGGTCTTTATTGGTGCCTGCAGTGCGAAGCAATGCGAGGCATCACTTATTCTTCACCTCTAAACTAGACCCTTTACAGATTTATATTTCATTCTTCCATCTACCTTGATGTGGCCAGAACAGAAGGGCGCACCCACACAAATTATTCATAAAATCAAGTTTATCAACTTTATTTGCTTGTTTTCTTCTCCTCTTCAGCCAACTTTCATCCTTCATAAACAAATTGTACATATAACGGAGGAAAACTTGTCCTCTGTCCACACGTTTTTCGTAGCGACAGGACTTATGGTTTTTAAACTGCGTATCCAAATGTCCACATAATACCATTTTCTCTCCCACTGAATTCAAAGTGTGATTTTGACTCTAGAGCAGAGATCTCCCTTATTTTGAAGATTTTATAAAACCCTCATTTTTTTGAATTTCAACACAAAAAATATATCGGCGTGTTTGTTGAATCCTTGAAATCCAGTGCTTGTTGCTTAAGTATAGGGGTTTTGTAAAGGTAGTTTTGATTTAATTTTCAGTTTGAGAAGCTCCTGGTATGTGTGTGTGTTTAGTAACACTTAGTCTCTTAGGCTCTGTGTATCCATTATCATGGCAATGTAATCACCCTGTTAACTCATTCTCTCTGAATGGCTGACGCTTCAACAAGAAGGCTTTGAAGAGCATTTCTTTACAGTGTATGTCTGTGTCTGATACAGGGCAACACTTCCTTGATTAAAAAAAAAAAGCCGATCTGCGCTCTGTCCAGTGTCTCTCATAGCTCTGGCACCGCAGTGCACACAGTCTATGACACATGGTCCTCAGAGATCATCACGAAGGTTTGAGAAAAAAAATTTAGCGATTCATTTTAAAAAAAAAAAAGATCTACTCACATGTGAGCACGCTGGGTGCAGCAATTTTCTGCCCCTGTCAAAGTTCTTCAAACTAATTTTGGCTCTCCAAGTACCCCTATTATGACCAGTGTTAAAATACAGGAACACATGCCTAATCATACAATACACAATTCACACAAAAAACAAATATATACTTATTAAGATTAATATTTAATATAAATTAGAACCACAACAATCTCAAAACACAGGTTGCTAATAATATTGCTAAACTAATTGAAGTTGGTGCTCGATGACATGCAGAAGGCAGACAGCTGTGTGCAGGAGCGCACACTTTACCCGTTAGCTCACTCTGGATTCAGATTTACGTGTGATTTACCATTACATCTTGACCAAGCTGTCTACCTTAGTGACATTATTACCAACCTGTGTAGTAAGGACTCAAAGATGCTCTCACAGTTCGAACTTAAGTTCAAAAACTCGTGTGGACACGTGAAAGCCAGTTGATTTCAGTGTGCAGGAGAAGCTGCCAGCACTTCCCATCCCAAACCCATCTTTGTGAGCAGTGCCTCTTGTTGGATAAATAAATGTCACATCATTTAGATCAATCGATGCATCTTGTTTCTTACGTTTCACGTAGACAGAAATCACTGATATTCGCCAAGGACAAGCTGCCTTTGACAAGAGACTGATTAAATTGGCTCAAATATAATCAGCGTAGTTATCTCTTTAAAACCCTAACCTGGTGCAAAATTGTATGTAACACTACGTGTGTGTGTGTATAGGATAGGCTTTGTAACTGATGATGTGTTGTCTTTATTATTTAGATTATAAAAGAACAACATTCTGCTACTTAGCTCAGTCTTTTACAACTCTGGATTTAGGTCCACCAATATGGAAACAGCAATAGGACACAATGGTTAATTGTGGATTAATAATGGTGTTCATGCTTAAGTGCTTTTACTAACATGACTAGAGGAAAACATTCATTTAGCAGCTGAATTAATACAGGAGACATTTCCCATTGCTATTATTCAGAGGCACTGCACATTTATTTCCCTACCACAGACAATTTTCCATTTTCAGCAGAGAATTTAATTATGGTTGTGACATGAAATTCCCACAATGCCCAGAAGTGCTCTTGGGGGAATAGCACAGAGGAGTCAGTGGTAGAAGCAGAAAAAGAGGGGCTACGGATAACTTAGAAATCAACAAGAAACTGTACACAGTGTACATCAGTCTTCATAGAAAATAGGGTGAACACATGATATGAATCATCCTGTCCAGCAGTGTTATGTTATGTAATATGCCATTTACTTTACTTTACTTAGCAGACGCTTTTATCCAAAGCGACTTACAGGGAGCTGGTGCCGAGTGTCTGGCTCTGGCTTTTCTTACGGAACGTATTTGCGACCAGATTACATCATGATCATATGTTCACAATCAGAGTAAATGAGAAGTAGCAAATATGTTTATACTGAACATATGAATCCTTTGTTTACAGACAACGTATTTTTGTTTACAACCTTCCATTAGTGTATGAAACTTTATATGCGGCGTTTTCTCCATTTTAAAGATCAACTGGTTTTGCGGCTCCTGATGGATTTTATATGGTGGGAAACAGACCCAAATGGCTCTTTCAATGCTGAAGGTTGCCGACCCCTGGGAGTAAAGAGTCCTTTACTTGTGAAAATAAATGTACATTTTTAAGCCACTTTGCTCCAGAGTTAGTATCATGCAAGGTTTTGCACACTGACTATGCTAAATTTACTCAGATTAGGCTAGTTAGTTGACTGATGGGAAGTCTGATGGCAGGCTCTGTCATTAAGGTGTTAGCACCTAATGACAGACCTAATAACTGGCTGATAAGTGATGTCATAGGCTACCTCCTCTGTTTGGTGATGGTCATGGAGGTGAGCTTTTGTTAACTTGTGGCATGTTAATTAATGTATTAGCAATAAATAATGTTTATTGTGTGTTGCATAGTGTGTGCGCTACAGAGAGAGAATAAGTAACAGGCAGTTTGTGTGTGGGGTGGGATACATTTGTTTATGTGCATGTGTCAGCGTAGCATGTAGACAATTTCATTTTGCTTGCCAGTGGTGTGAAACAGATGCACCAGGGAATGTCACACACATGTCAAAAGGCCCAACACAATGTAATGAAGTTAAATACAAAACTTAGTGTTTCCCCTACCATTATACATGGGTATAATAATATATAGGGATGCTCGGATCGATCGGCAACGGATCAGTATCGGCCGATTTCCGTGAAAAAGTATGTGATCACTGATCACCAATTGCTGCCTTTCATTACCGATCGTGAAAGCTGATCACCTGTAGCACATATTTCACACCCTGCAGAGGTCCTGTGTGCAGTGTAGCGTCCCACTCCCCCTTTCCTTCACACTGCCCAGGCGTACAGCGGCTAAACGTTTGGAGTTTTGCAGTGGTTATTGTGTATTTTAAGTATGCAGACATCAGCTGTAAAGTTTAAATATAATGCACCACGGTATGTGTGTGTGGTCTTTATGCTTTAAAAGTCGTTACAGGACGCGCACTCTCTGTCAGCTGGTGAGTTCACCTGTGTGC
>JAUYWH010000003.1:18804687-18833876 GCA_034779795.1 Ctenopoma multispine | reverse complement strand
ATGGAGGAGCAGAGGATGGACTCGATGACAGCAGAGTAGAACTGGATCAGCAGCTCCTGAGGAAGGTGAAACTTCTTACATCCTCTGCTGAGCCTTTTTGAGGAGGGAGCTGATGTTGGTCTCCCACCTCAAGTTTTGGGAGATGGTGGAACCCAAGAACTTAAAAGTTGCAGCCGCTGACACAGAGGAGCAGAGTATGGTGAGGGGGGATTGAGCAGGGGGGTGTCGTCTGAAATCTTCTATCATCTCCACAGTTTTAAGCGTGTTCAGCTTCAGGTTGCTGTTACTGCACCAGAGTGTCAGTCGTTCAACCTCCTGTGGGTACGCAGACTCATCACCGTCTCGGATGAAAAGAACGTAAAGTTATTGGCGCTTTCTTACACCTGAGTTGAATATGTGGCAGCATCCAATCACAAACAGATCTCTTTAAAACAGATTATGTGTCATTCCAGTAAAACACTTCTCCATCTCTGCTCCAGGCAGCCTGCTTGTTCATCGCAATAGAATTACATGCTTAAGGACAAAAACTGGTTTCTGGGTCGACCACAGCATAAATCTGCGATGGCATGTCCAATCAGGGGTCGACTGAGGAGAGACAAGAAAGAAGAAAATAGTGTTCTGTTGTGTTTGGTCACCAGAATAGTAAATTCTGCATCCAGGACCTGTCTTCTGGTGAATGTGCAGGAACACTGAGCAGCGAGTCCTACATTAGGCTTTTTTTTTAAAACACAAACATTCGGGACTATGAAATGTGGCTGTAGTGGAGTGTATTTTCCTTGTTATTGTAACTGTTACTATGTGTAACAGTGGTGAGAGGAACTGGAAAACCGAATAAAATAAAATAAATTCTCATCTCAACTGAGCTGTGTGTGACCCCGTTGTAGCGTTGATGTTAATTGGTATTAGATGTTTTTCCTCCTAGTGATGAGGTCAGACGCAAACTTCCAAACATCCTCTCACTAGCAAAAGTGCTGACATAGAGGATTCAGTCATCACTGCACCTCCAAACACTGTCTGTCATTATAAGACAGACAGGGGCCCAAGAGACAAATGCTCTGTGGAAACAGTGCTGCACCAAAAACTGCACCACATGTAAAACTGGTAAAACCTAGACTCATTGAGCTCATATATTGAAACACATTCTTCCTCTTACAAATTAAAGTCAGTTGACATAAAGTGCCTGTTAAACAGTTCATTGCTATCAAACTTTTGTACTACTCGTGCTACTGATGCATCAATTTATAGCGATTGACCTATGACCTTTAACCACCACAATCTGATCCATTCACCCTTGAGTCCAAGTGGAGGTTTGTGTCAAATTTGAAGAAACTGCCTCGTTTATTTTAACCCTTGACCTTCGACCACCAAAATCTACACAGTGGATCACTGAGTCCAAAGGACAATTGTGCCACAGTGTTTTTGGCTATGAGACACTATGAACACACTAATGATGATTTAATGATGGTTTGCAATTAATAATAATTATTTAAAAATGTACATAAAACATAAAAATTTTATCATTTCTCTTCCACAGAAGCAGGATTTTGCAAATCTTATAAAATGTATGTTGCCAAGTGGACAAATCGTCTCCAGACGGTGGGTCAGTGGAGTTCAGATGGATGAAAGGCGTGCAGAACGCAGGTCATGCATGCTCACTTTACACAGACAAACAACAGGCAGTATTATCCTTTCTCAGCTCGAACGTGGCCAATTAAGCCTGTTCAGTTTCAGCCATTCATGTCCAACAGTGACAAAACATCAACAAAACATTAGTTGTCACTAATGTCAACAGATAACAGCATAGTTTATTATTTTCTTATATATATGTTCATGTTCATACATCATATCTCAGACTTGGATTAGGTCACAGATTACATTACTGACACTCAAGGCCAGTTTTGTGTGTCCTGTATGATAAACTGCTGTTAATAATTAACCCTGTAGGTTGACGTTGGTCAGACAAGAATACTAAGTACTTAAACTTACTGGACAAGGGCTGAACCTCAGACTACTTCGTATAATCAGTGACGTGTTATTGGGGTACCTCCCACCAGAGAGTGAACTAACAAGATACATCTCTGTTCAGTCCAACGCTGCCTCCTGTGCTCAAAACAAGAATCTTCACCTTCTGCCAACAAAGACAGAGACTTTTCTGTGGTCTGTGGTTTCATTTGTACACTAATTATTTTTTTTATTTAAAGTTCCCTTTCCCTTAAACATGTATTTTGCTTATTGTTTTAGTCTCAATTGTATTTTTTACTAGGCATCTGAATTTATTATTATATATTATATTTGATTTATATGAGTATTAGTGCTTCGTAAAATGAATGTATTATACACAGAAAATGGATCTATGCACAAACAAATTTCTTAAAAACCTGCATTAATCTATTTTTCTAGCGAACGCGCGGTTCAAGCGAAACCGGAAGTAAACGGGGGTCATCCTCTCACTCTCGCCTGCTACTCTTCGACTAAACCAAAAAATAGACATGCTGGGAGGCAGCTGCCGATTAATGAAGGAGGTGGTGTCATTGCCCTGCTACATTCCCAACAGGAAGGACACAGTGGACAGTAATTCATGACTGTGAGCTGAGCCGTTCATTAACCAGAGAAACATGACAGGAGAGACCCGGGGAGTGGTAAATAAACCGTATTTCTGAAATAATTTCAGCTCGCCTTCATAGCAGCAATAGCTAAAGTTAGCTAACCGCTAGCTGAGTGAAACGGCTAGAATGAGGCGCTAATGTGACAATGTTATAGTTCACACAGTTAACCAAAGAAGTGTTTTTAAGAAGAGTGAAATACAAACCTGAAAGGTTATTATTGTTACGTCACGTTTTTAGTAATTTATTATTTCAGGGTAGCTAAGCTACATGTATTGTGACATAGTTCACATCACTGTATCACTGCAGTAATTTACTTTACGAGGTAACTATGAGATGTATGTGGGAATAAAATAGAATAAGTAATCACTGTGCTGTAATGTTCAGATCAGACCAACATAGCTGCTCTGTACTCACTGCCATTCATTGTGGTGATGGGGAAACTGTTCACTGCTCAAGTCCCTGACATCACTGCTCTCTGTACATCAATTTGTCAGCTGTGGAGACATTTTGTCCCTCAGATGAAGACAGCGAACAAAACAAAACAACAAAATATTCCGGCTTGTCATGTTGGCCTTGATCTACACCCACTACCCCCCACCCCCCCCTCCTCTTCCTTCCCAGCACACAACACCACAAACAACACACACACATATACTATATGCGCTTGTCCGGTATCATCTAATGCAGAAATATACTGGGAATACTACAAAGATAATAATACTAAATGGAGAACGTCATGTTTCTTTCAAACACAGGCACAGCCCACAGTGTAGACTTGTTAGATTTATAGAAGGATTCAGCTTCTGTAAGCAGAAACATGAATTATTTTCTTGCTCTCCGCTTATTATTGACACAGTTTCGCCCCATGAGCTGCCAGCAGTGCGGTTTAAATCAGAGATCCTCCTCTTAAAAAGTACATGAGAGCCAAATCCACAGTGGTGTTCAGAGTTCACTTCACCCGTTATACAGGACTCTTTAGCTCCAGCTGTGACATCAGGAGGTTTCTCAAACTGCACTTTTTCTTCAGTTAAGGTTATGTCTTCATCACATGGCTCTTCTGAGAAGATACCCACGCCTGGGATCATCTCTGCAAACCACCAGATTCTTCAGTTCACTCAGGTACCGTACAGCCATCCGGCCATAATCACACATTAACTTGTGTCTGTGATGATGTTGACCCCGGCCTCCTCCTCCTTCCAGGGAGGGTCAGCGCAGAGGGCTGTTAATGAAAACACTTGCTGCAATCTCTGTCGGCGTGCCTGTGGCAGTTGGTGTCCAGTACGCCGTGTCAGAACCCAGAGAGAGGAGGAAGATGAGGATTGTGATTGAAGGATTTGGTCGCTTCTGCAGGTTGGTCTGTAATTTAATTTAAGTCTCTGTTTGGCCTTGAAGAGTGTTCATTGATGTACAATTTGTCAACAGTTATTGCTTCAGCTATTATCAGTTAAAGCATATTTCATATTATTATAATGGTGCTTTACTATATTGTCTGTTTAAACTGTAGCCTGCAGGTGGGGGCTCAGTATGAGATCAATACATACACTTTCACTCGTTTAAAAAGACACTCTAGGTGTATGCCCCTTTAAGAGCTGTTTCACCCGTTTTGAGTGTAGCTGGATCCGGATTCCAGTGTGACTGCTTGCTCCTGTGCATGGATTATACAAACCCACCCTCTGTCACGCTCAGTTAAATCCAGTACAATTTGCAAGTTAACCAGATGCTTGTGGTGGCTGTAAACAGTTTGAACCACTGATGTTTACTGAGGTTGCAGGTACTTTAGAACAATACTATGCAATACTAATCTTTTATTTAATTAGGTGCCCTGTTTCTAGTTTTAAGACTTGTGCTGTTTTAGATCCTATTTATGCAGAACTAGAGAAGTTTCTAAAGGGCTCAGAAGCACCACTGTATATCTCACTATATATTAAGGTTTTTATCTGTGCATCCTCAGATCTCTCTCTGTGGGAATCCTTATCTCTGTGGATTACTGGTGGACCACCAATGTGGCTCTTCGGGGTCTGGATGAGGTAAGTTTCACACAGAATTTTAAAAAACCTTTTGGGTTTTGTCATTAAAAAACACTCCACCTTGGCCTCTGGGTCAGTTTAGGTTCATTATGGGCAGGTAATAGAAAAAGATATCAACAGAAAAAATTTAAAATAATTAATGCATTCATTATAATGCATGAATAATAATATCCAGAGTTTGATCACTGATCTCTGAGGTTTTGCAGGTTACATTACAACACAAATAAAAGCGAAGGCATAAACTAAGTTACATAACATTTAATAAGTAACACAACGGTTGCTGGCTGCTGAAATGTTCCTTTCTGCCTCTTTTGCAAATTCTGAAATAAAGTAGAAAAATGCATCAAAATAAAATAAACAGTATTAAGAAATTCTGAGTTTGTAGTCACAAGTTTATTGTGGCATTTGATTTGTCACAGCAGATGTTGATAGTATGTGGGCATTCATGTGTTACCTCTCCTGTTAGAGCAGTCCATCCTACTTGGCTGAGATATCCGCCTGCCACCAGCGGGCAGCAGAGTGCATGGTCGAAGGAGCCATAAGGAACGGAGGAATTTACATCAAACTCGGCCAAGGTCTGTGCTCCTTTAACCACCTCCTGCCCCCCGAGTATATCCGCACCCTGCAGGTACTGGAAGACAGGGCCTTGAACCGGCGTTACAAAGAGGTGAGAACTGCAGCACAAACACATGTCGCAGTGCAGACAGAGGAGGACAGGTCTCAGGATTGTGTGTGTCTGTGTGTGTCGCAGGTGGATGCTCTCTTCTTAGAAGACTTCAACAAGACACCAGATCGACTTTTTAAAACCTTTGATTACGAACCCATAGCTGCTGCCAGCTTGGCACAGGTTCACAAGGCAGAACTGCTGGATGGGACTCCGGTGGCTGTGAAGGTGAGACGATAAAATGAAGACGTGAGATGAAGGTGATACTTTCTACATAAATGAATCAAAATGAATGTGTGAAATTCTGCTCCCTGCAGGTGCAGTACATTGACCTCAGGGACAGGTTTGACGGTGATATCAGAACCTTGGAGATCCTGCTGGATATTGTGAAGTTCATGCACCCCAGCTTTGGATTCCGTTGGGTTCTCAAGGTACGGAAATAATTGTATTTTGCAACTGATATATTATATATGTCTGAGAGGAAGCTGTTTTACTTATTATTTAATCTATTCTATATGTCTGCAGGACTTGAAGGGCACGTTGGCTCAAGAGCTGGACTTTGAGAACGAGGGGAGAAACTCTGAGAGGTGTGCAGAGGAGCTGCAACACTTCAAATTTGTTGTTGTACCTAAAGTCTTCTGGGAACAAACTAGTAAGGTAAGATTAGTATTAGTATTAGAGACAACCTACAACTGGACCGTGTTTTCCCTGGCTAAAGGTTCTCTACCTTTTTTATTCTTTCCTATTTAAAGAGAGTGCTCACAGCAGAGTTTTGCAACGGCTGCAAAATCAACAATGTGGAAGAAATTAAAAGACAAGGGTTAAGTTTGAAAGATGTAAGTTTAAGTACTCAGAACAACACATGATATTCAGAGTGGGGTATTACTGTGGAGAAATGCTGTTGGACACCCATCATTAAATATTTGTTTTTCAGACTGCAGATAAACTGATCCGAACATTTGCTGAGCAAATATTTTACACTGGTTTCATCCACGCTGACCCTCATCCTGGAAACGGTGGGTGATCAGTCAGCGTGTGTATGCAGAAATGATCATATGTATGAGGTGACCTGTCCTGGCCAGTGACAGATGGAATAGGCTCCGGCATCCTTGCGATGAATCCTCATTATTGTGTTTGCTGTGTCGGCAGTTCTAGTGAGACGAGGTCCAGACAAAAAGGCAGAGCTGGTGCTGCTGGACCACGGCTTGTACGAATACCTCAGTAAACAGTAAGATATGGATGGGTCCTCTTAATTAAAATAAAAAGCTCTGACAGTCTTTTGCTATCGCTGTGTTATAACAACTGTGACTTTTGACCTCAGAGACAGAGAGGCCCTTTGTAAACTGTGGAGGTCCATAATCCTGCGAGATGAGGCAGCCATGGAGAAGTACTCCAAGGATCTTGGGGTCAAACGTGAGGACGTGTTTAACAATGTTCATTGTCTTTGAATTACCTAATGTTTCAAGCTATTCGTTTGATTTCTTCTGTAATTTCTTCTCTGCAGAGTACTTCCTCTTCTGTGAGATGCTGCTGCAGCGACCCATCAACATGCAGGAGCTGGGCCTGTCCAACATCCTGAGCAGGGAGGAGACGACCTACATGCGCCAAATGGCCATCCACCGCTTCGAAAGCATCATGCAGGTGCTCAAGGCCATGCCCCGGCCCATGCTGCTGGTCTTCCGGAACATCAACACGGTCCGAAGCATCAACATCACACTGGGAGCACCGGTGGACCGCTACTTTGTCATGGCCAAGAGGTTAGTGTAGCACCAGGAGTCACGTGTAGTTTATGTCTGTGACTCTGATCATGTTTGGCTACATATGGAGAATTTCAGCTATTAGAACCCAAACCTTTTCCAGGACAACTGTTGCTGGTTCTACGATGTTCCAGCTAAGAGGCACTTTGACATTAGTGGACGTTTACCCAGTAAACATCAGATCAGATTGACACAAGCCTAGGTTCAAATGAACTGACTTGATAATCATTTTCCTAATTGCATTATGTTTATGTATTATGACTATGATCTACTACAAAAGAACATACAAACCATTCCACCACCACCCTTCTAGCTTGCATTTTTGACTGTTTGGTAATATACTGTGAAAACACGTCAGCTAGCAGTTAGCGTGTTACTGTGTTGTTAATCTGAATAAGCGATGTTATGTTTCAGTGCAGTGCGAGGCTGGGGGAAGATTCAGGCGGAGAAGGCAGGGATCCTGCCCCAGCTCTGGGTCTTCAGCTGGGTGAGGACAACGTGGGAGAGTCTCAAGTTCGAGCTGGCTTTGAGGTAAACACACACTGTGCATCGGCAGTGCTGTTATGTAGTTATTGCACATTTTGTAATAGAAGCCACTGAACAAACTGCTGTGACTCCCTCACAGGTCAGAGATGGCAGCGATGAGTGTGACACGTTCGCTCGTGAGCCTGCTGTCATACTTGGGTCTTCTGTCTCTGGATGCTGACATGTACGAGTACCTGAGATAGTACACAGCTTTTCTATACTACAGGACCAGCAAATAATGTGCAATTTAATGCAATCCAACAGCAATGACTCTTTTCATGCTAGTGGTTTGACAACAGATCACATCCTGAACTGTGTCAAAAATGACACCTACGTGAAAGTGTATTGAATGTCAGGACTGCAAAACACCAAACCCACTCCACATTTAGAACTGCCTAGCATGTTTTTAATTAAAGACACATTTCTATTTTTTATAATTGACATTGGCTTGTTTGCGAAAAGACTGCTATCTATTTATTCTCTCTGAAGTTATGTTGTAGCAGCAGGAACATCTGGGCAAACGCTTGCAATGTGTAATACTTTAAGGTTAAAAAACTACTTCCTGGTTTTTCCTGCAACAGTGAGCACACCTCAGAGTAAAAGAACAATCCAGCTCCACTTAAACAAATGTTTTTGTGTGGTTTAATAATAAAATGTTCTACCTCCATTTTTAAGATATTTTTGTCTTCGTCACTTAAACCCCAGTGAGCACATTCAAAACACACACCAGGCTTCTGTTATTACTTTTACAGATATTTTTTAATACAAAATATTCTAAGAAAACATGGCTTCCCTCTTTTTTTTTGTCTACCAGGTAAGAAAAAACAAAGAAAAGTTTTCACAGAGATGACATAAAGCACTGCTTCTGCTTATAACAGACATGTGGGAATGTTGCTCTCAGAAATGAGCGGTCACTCTGTCAATGTCCAGGAGGTCGTCCAGGATCTGGAGAGAAAAGACAAATAAAATGTTGTCAGAATAAGATAAACTAAAGTTCACGGAGTCCCTGCTTCTGTCAGTGAACTCACTATGTCCTGAGTGGTTCCGATCTTCTTGGCCAGCTCGCTGCGCTCCATTGTGCTGAGGTACAAGTACTTGTTGAGGAGTTCTCCGTCCAGGATGTTTCTCACGGCGTTCTGCAGGCTCCGTCTGTCAAAGTGCAGCATTCTGGACACGGGGTACGAATGATGACATCATTTATGTAAACTTGCAGTTACACTCAATACAAGAAGATATATACACCTTTTTCAGTGACAGGTGCTGAGCTGCAGGAACATACGAACCTGAAGGCCTTCGGGTTGAGACCAGCGTGATGAGGCAGCATGGTGGTGAGGGCGTTCTGTAACATCAGCAGACGGCGGTAGGTCTTCTCCTGCATGGGGAGCAGCAGGCCAATTCCTCCATCTAGGGATGCTGTGGCAACACAGACAAACACAGCTTAGTAACACATTAAACATTTGTGTACTTGAAGTATTGTAATGAGACAGGAAACTTGGCCACTTACCAAACCATGTGATGTGCTTGTTGTCCCAGGTCAGAGACTTTTTGCTGCCAGCGTCCAGGGATCCTCTGCACGGCATGCGCCAGAAAGTGTTAATGTGGGCTCCGGCGTTAAAGTCAGCGCGTCTCAGCAGACGCATCCCTCCAAAGCTCTCTTTAGCTGCAGACAAAGAGCACACGTGTGACTGGATGTGCAACTGATACTGAGTGACATCACATATGTGGGTCTAAAACTGAGACTTACCTTCAGGCAAATACATGTACACATAGAGGTTCTTGTCTCGATCGGACACTGAAAGAACAAGGTTGATGAGAACACAGGGACATGTTCTGAAAATGTAAGGGAATTTTCTTGTGAAGGGTTTAAGGAATTGTACCCAAGAAGCCGAGCTGGTTGTTATCCACCATGAACTCGATGCTGTAGACTTCCAGGGGCTTTGCATCCTGGTGCCAAAACAACAAAAACACAGTTACAGTTACATTCAACCACTAGTTCAGTCCCTGAGTGCTCTCCAGCTGCCAGAGATGCTCTCTGCATGACTTGCTATCAGTACACTCCACTGAAACAAGTGAACCTAGGAGTCAGTGGCGTCGGCTCCTCACCCTGCTGACGAGTGACAGCGTCTTGCTCTCCTCCTGGTAGCGCAGCAGAGAGATGCTCTTCATGAGGTCGGCGGCCAGGATGAAGTTTTTGATGCTGAACATCTGGTGGATGTAGAGCTGGGTGTCGATGAAGGCCATACCGGTCAGATCGTTGTCCTTCAGGACCCACAGGAAGATCTGAGGGGGGGGGACACACACACACAGAGGCAGATTACGCAACAATGATGGCCTCACACAAGCATTTGAAAGAGTGTAGAGCAGAATGTAAAAGTTTGCTGCTGTTGTCATGTAAGAGCGTGTGTGTGAGACCTTCTGTCCGATGGCAGACACCAGGTAGCCGTTGCAGTGACACAGAGCCGTCACCGGCCCCTTCTGTTCCTTCTCATACAACACTTTGAACTTGTTCTTGGTGAGCGGCTGGCCTGGCTCTGGCACCACTTCAATCACATCCAGGATCAAAATCTGAACAGAAGAATCACACAGGAAGTCGTCAGCAGATGGGTTTGTTCCGTGTTTTTACCGTCACCGTTTGCTGGTGTTGCGTGCTCCTCACCCGGCCCCTGCAGGTGACCTCCTCCCCCTGCATGAGACAGGTCCCTGCTGCGATGTAGCCTTTCAGTCCGGACACCGTCTCCTGACTCCTCAGCGCCACCGTCTTCATACATGTCACGTGCTCCCACTCCTCCAGGTCGATCCTTGTGAAGACGGTAGAGAGGTCAGAGTGAAGTCAGAGCAGTAACAGCAGCACAGGGCAGATTTCCTTATGTGCCTCAGATCTTCACAGAAAAGGACTTGGATTAGTGGTTAATGATGCAGATAAACTAAGACAAACACCCCAAAAGTTCCAACTGACCATAAGTGAAATGAGGAAAAGTGCCACTAAACTAGTTGTCTACACGCTGGCTGGGATTTTCAATTAAACCCACAGTTCTCTAAAAGCAGCTCCGAGCCTCCAGTGGATGAATGCAAAATAAAACCAGCTCTTTATTCTTGGCTGCCTTACATCTATTAAAGCATGTTCCAACAGATTTGACAAACAACAGTGTGATGTGTGAAGAGAAGAAGAGCGTTTACCTCGTGTTGGGAATGGCCTCCCAGCTGACTGGAGAGATGAGCTGGATGGAGAACTTCTCCTGCTGAGGGTTAATGTAACGTTCATCTGCAGAATCACAGAGAAGATACAGACGGGAATGTATCTGCATGTTTATGTTAAAGACAAAAATAAACTACCAAACACAGGTTAAGCCAACTATCAGGTGGAGAAAACTACCGTTTGTTTTTAGAAATAATATCAGAAGGTGAGTAAAATGATATTTAGTAATCAGCTACAGTATATCACTCTATATGTAACTTAGCTAGTTAGTTACTTTAAAATGTTTTATACCACAAGCTAAACACTCAGCAATCACAACATAAACGTCTCCTGTTGACATGGGAGAAATGTAATGCTGGTTGTGCCTCAGCTGAAATGTTTGATGAAAGAGTTATGTTGTGATTTCTGCTTCATTTATAGCATCCCTAAAGATAAAGTTTAAAGCAGACAAAAAATATATATTAATTTAAGTAATAATAATTACATAGGGGTGTACATACAACAACAAGCTGACAGAGACAGATTCAGGCTTAAACTATATGTTGTTTTCAAGAACATACAGTTTATAAGACAATTAAAGGAACACATCAGTCACCTGGCAGGGGGCGTTAATAAGCAGGTTCCTCTCACAGGGCAGTGGAGACACTGAAACCAGTGACATAAACAGTGTGTGTGTGTGTGTGTGTTCATGTCGAACCTCTTTCTATGACTTCAAACTCTTTCTCCTCTCCAGTCATTCTTGGGATGCGAGTGCAGGGCTCTTTTATGCTGGTGCACACGGCATACACCTGAAAAATCCCAAATCACGCAGAAAGAAGTTCACATCAAAGACTAATCCTTTCAAAGTCACCCTCATTGATTTTTTTTCCTTCTCGCAGTTAAGAAAACTTTGAGGCCAGGGTGCTTTCATCTCCAACTTTTCAAAGGAGCCCGATCAATACGTTTTTCTTATGCATCACATTATGCAAGCGTGTGTCAGTGTTGGGAATTCGTGTCTGCTCGAATTTGTGTCATGTCGCTGCTGTGCTGCCTCTGGGGATGAGCGAGAGAGAGAGAGAGACTCGCCTTGGATTCCACATGGTAGGAGACGTAGTGGACGGTGCACCTCAGTGGGATTTTTCTGACTGGCCAAGGAGCATCATAGGACAGATAAGTGGGCAGAACACTGATCCTCAGCTCGCCCTATGGATCACACGCGCACACACACACACACACAAATCTGTGCAAAGCTGCAATAACAAATGAAAGAAAAGGGCTGCTGGCTCTAAATAACAGCATTTTCGGACCTAATGCTGTCACTTTCATGTTATACGTAGCCTATAATTAATGTCTGCAAAAATGTATAAATAAAATTATTCTTGCTGATTTAATACAAAATCTAAGTTGTGCTTCTGTTTCTGCTCCCAGTGGATTTTATTTTTACAACATTACACAGGAAAGAGGATCTACTGAAGTTAGAACTAATACCTGAAGTATAAGCAGAAAAAAGAAGCAATGTCTCCTGTGTACCTGTTTGTTGAAGTAGAGGAAACCTTTGGGGCAGTTGATGTTGTGAAAAGGGGAGAAAGACTCGATGGAGCCGTCAATGGTCATGGGGTGAAGCCTCATCGCTCCGCGGGAGGTGACCAGCATCCAGTGAGGAGACGGTCCACAGATAAACACCTGTCATCAAAGAAAAAGGAAAAAAAATGACTCATCCAGTTCAAAACAGGAAAAGTTCTAAGTTCTAAAAAGCTCTGATGCCGGAGCTGGAGTCCTCGAATAAGTAGAAACATACCCCAGAGTATCCAGAGATGTCCTCAAAGTATCTGAACCTGGCAATCCGACTTTTCATAGATGCACTCTCGTCAACAGCGCCGCTCTCTGCCTTCTTATCTTTCTTAAGCTTTGATTTCTTTTCTCTGAAGTTAATGTTGTGAGGCACCTGTGCGAAGTTAACACAGTTAAGACTCACTTCGTACATTTATTTTTTTAAATCACGTGATGTAAAGCACTCCATCTTCATCTGCAGCTCTTACTTTTTTGAAGCGGACCTTCAGGTTGTTTTGTGGCTGCTGTTGATCGTATGGGAACGCTTCGTAGATGAGAAGCTCCTGCTCCACGTGGACCTAGAGAACGAGAAAACACTATTTAGCTTGTTTCCTCCGAAACATTTCGTGAACAAAATATAGTGAAGGCGACACAAGCAAAAACCCACCAGTAAGTATGGTCTGCTCTGATTGTTGCCAAGTGAAACCAAAGCCACTTCCTTCACTAATGGGATCTCTCCTTGACGCGTCACTTCTTCCTTTTTACCCTCCCCCTGAGTTGCTGATTGGCCAGATGAACTATCAACCAGCACCCTCTGACCAACAGGAAAGTTCTTCACCAGGAAGACCAACCGCCAGTCTGGCAGCTGGTAAATCTATTACAATAAAGAGTAGAACCTTAAAACCTTCACGTACGAACATAGATCTCATCACTGATACATATACATCATTTTACAAATACCTCCATGACGCCATTCTCCCTGATGATCATGCACCAGTGTGTGGGCTCTGCTTTGCTTGAGCTTCCCTCACTTCCAGAAGGCCCCGATGCCACAAAGCTGCGGCCGATTTCCTCCTTTGCGGATGTCGCGCTGGCGTTGGAGTCTCCATACAGCATTTCCTCTTCATCATCCACTGTGTTGCTGCATGTTAAACAATGCGTTATTATTGGTGACTGGTTTTAATGATTCGTTAGGGAGGTGATGTGAGTTCTTACCTGAGGTCCTGGATGATGGTCTCTGCTTCAGACTGACCCCTGATGATTGTGTCCTGTATGACAGAGCAGCTCACTTTGTTTTCTGTGGTGAACATGCCGCTCACATCTCGGTACGCACACAGCGAGATCACGCGGGATTGCTGTCAGAGGAGAGGCAGGTTTAGCTGAGTTATTCGCTGTCTCACACCTTACTGATGCACAGCTTCCGACACAGTCACAGTCAAGCTTCGGCTTTGACCAGCAGGGGGCAGATTCGTCAAATAAAAGCCAATGTTACTCACAGTGGAGATCTGTGGTTTCTGCAGAGCCAGCCGATGCGTCTTCCCCATGTACGAGTCACTTTTCAGCACAAACATGGTGACCACTCCTTCTGCAGTCATGATTACCACATAAGGGTCAGCCACGGAGCAATGCACTATGGGGGAGCCCAGGTCCACTGGGATGAAGTGAAGCTGTGTCACTGTAAGGATTCAAAGAAACATGTCAGTCAAATGTTGTTTTACTACTCTTTTACTTTCATGTTTGCTAACAGAAGAAACCAGTGTCCAACTCAAACAATAACTGAAGTTCTTATTTTTTTTTTTTTTTTACCTCCCTCCAGCAGTCGAATACCCATGGGGGACACCTGGATGATGTATTTGTTGTCACCAATGTTTCCAGCAAACACAGTGGGTCCCTGAGTCGCAAAACCACTGGTGTCCAGCTCCATGATCTCCTGCCCGGTCTGAAGGATCTACATAAAGCATAGGTTTACTTTAAACACATCACAGCCAAATTATATTCAGGTTCTATTTAAATGGTTTTTGAAGCTGGTCTTATTATAATATAGACGTTATGAATCTATTGCTCTTCTTTGCTACAGTTCCAGCTTTTTAAAATTTCTCCAGATACACTCCACATTTCAGTAGTCCCATAAAACTACATCAAGTTAGTGTCATTTAAAGAAGATCTTTGCAAGCTGCAGAGTAAGAATACCTCGTATGAGTCGCATGTAGGAAGGTTGTCGTAGCCCCGGCTCTTTACTTCACAAGTTATAACGTGAGTTAATTTGGAAGCTAATTTCTTTATGCAGTTTGTGGTTCTGCAACCCCAAAAAAAACACACTTCGACTGTGTGTTTGGATTATATTTGTGTGTGTCTGTCACTCAATGTACCACCTGCTGTTATCCAGACTCCAGGGTTGTTTAAGTTAGATTTAAAATGTGGTTTGTGTTTATCTTCATCCAGGTTTTCTCAACCAGTGGGGCAAACTGTTCGCAGTTGATACTGTGCAAATTTCAGCATCAGGTAGGTGTGGAAAGCAGCAAGGAGAGAAATAATATTTACTAATGCACCCAAAACCAAACATCACACTCATCCAACTAAATCAGGGCAGTAACATTACACTCTGAGTTCTTACACGGAACGAAGCTGTACATCTTGGCCCTGATGATCTACAGAGTACTTGTTTTTTAGGTGAAATTTGAAATAGCACATTTATCAAAAACATTCTCTGCCGCAACCAAGACTTGTTGTAATAGATATGTAATGATCTAAATATTGTACTAAAACCAGCTTCAAAAAACTAAAAACTTACATTGAAATTTGTTCAAATCAAAAGTGCAAGACGTAAGATGAGTACAAGATTAGTGTCGTTACCATGGTTGAATCTTCTCTGCTCAGAATGAGAAAGCCGTGCTTCTTCAAATCATCCTCCAAGGGAGGCTCCGTCTTCTCCTCTGGCTCTTTCTCCTCCTCATTCTCAGTGTGTCCCTCTTCACCGTCCTCACCAGTTTCAGTCTCTGCCCCGTCCTCTGAATCCTCACTTTTCGCTGCCTGGGCAAAGAGCGAGAAATGTCTTAGTGTAAAAAATTAATTAATAAAAAGGGGCCACATTTTGAAGAGTGATTAGAGTGAAAACCTGATGCTGTTAATTATAAAAACACAGTACTTTTTTGTCTTCCTTGACCTCGCTTGAGATGACTGTCCACATGTCGTGACAACCAGGCAACTCAAACGTAGTGACTACTTGGGGTCGAATGCTTCTCTGAGGGCGGAATAACAACAAATCAAAGCATGAAAGAAAAAAAAAAAAAAAGAGACAAGAGGAGATGTTGTGACTCACACAAACATTTGCTTTGTGTATTTGAGAACTCAGAGCATCAGCTTGTGTCTGGGGTGTTTACAGGCTACTCCATCGATCTCTGAGGCAGCCCTGGTAGACCCAGACTTCACTTTAGCACCATCACTGAACCTGTGGCAGACGGGCCTCGCGGACACAGGTTTTTGGACGGTGCAGCAACAATAATCACATACACATCTTTCTGAGCATACATGCATTTCGAAACAGTCTAACTCAAGGTGTACAGTTTACCTGAAGCACAGACAGCGCGCCGTTCTTGCCATAACCAGAGCACACTACAACCTCTAGGTCAGGCTCGGGGTTGCTCTGAAACTGTGGGTAAAATGAAATCAAAGTCAGTGAGCTCCGATGTAATAGAACTGTAAGAGACTGTAAAAAATGGTTCACATCTTTACCTCCTCAGACAAGAAAGCAGGTTCACCCATGGATGCATTTGCACAAGGTCCGATGTTGAGTAAGCTATCGCACACCTGGAAGGAAACACGGAAACAGACTTCTTGATCTCAGCCCACAAAGATCTGCGTTTATGTAAGATGCTGTTAACGTTTTGGTGTTTTCTTACTTCAAAGGAGTAGGTGGCCAGCTGAGTGCCTGACTGGGCCTCACTTCCATAGACTTCTATCTCATCCACCTCATCTGTCAACAAAGAAGGTAGAATGCAGAGCACAGACTGACAGATCACACATATTTCTGGCACAAACATTTTTCATTTGAACACACCTGTCCAGTTGGTGGAAGATTCTACTCGCTTCTTTTTGTTTGGCGGTTCTTCCTGAAATTCATTAACAGGGATGTAGAATCTTTCCAAATGCTTCATACTTCTAAAGACAGTATGTCTTATCTTTTGAGTGGTGCTTTTTAACAAATTACCTGTTTGTCTCTATCCTTCTCTTTCTCCTTTTCTCTGTCCAGCTTTTCTTTGCCCTCCTCCAGCGGTGTCTCCTGAAGTTTCTCTGTGTACTTCAGGAGCAGAGAGTTCCCAAGGCGGGAACCCAGGAAAAGGTAACCGGGCTCCATGGTCACCATCTGGAGGAGGAGGTGACAGTGTGACAGATTGTATGTCTATGCTCCAAAAGTTGACAGACCGTTATGTATATTCATTATTTATTTTACATTCCAAAATGTCAGTCAGCCATAAGAATCTACGTGTGTTTTTTAATACTTTTTATCCCTCTTAAGTGCACAAGCATTCACAGACACAATCAAAAATCGATGAGCAAATTAGTTATCACCAGATCTGCTGATTTATTTAAGGAGAAACTGCTGCAGTTTTGTTAAACTTAATTGTTGCTGCTTTGTTTATCCTTGGTTTAAAATTTTGACAGAAACAAATGAACAAAGGAATTTTTTAATAATCTTTAGTATCAGCAGAAAAGTACATTAATAGATTTGTTTTTGAATGAAGTATTAATCTTTACAGTGTCGATTATTAGTTAGCACATGACTAAAAGAAACTCAAGTTAGATTTAAAAGCTGATAGTTAAATATGAGCCTTAATAGTCCAAATCTTAATCCAAACAGTAAATTATTAATTTCAACGATCAATAGACTAGTTGAATATCAGAATAGTCAGACTCAGTTCTACCCCCAAACCAAACACTAGTTCTGCGTTTTGCTTGTATATGTAACTCTAAAGTGTAAAAATGCAGCTTTTGTTTAAGCGACTTCCTGTAAAATCAGATCAGTTTTGCTCATAGCAGCAAGCAGAACTTACACAGGTTGTGAGGACACTGGCAGCAGCTTTGTCAAAGTGGAAAGCTCGGACACTCCTCATACCATCAGTAATCAGGGTCAACACGTAACTGCAAGACAACAAGAAAACCAAGAGTGAGGAATCATAAACTGTCAGGACTGTGTATGTGTTTTATTTGTAATCAAGACGACTCACATTTCTCCTCCTTTCAATGAGATAACCATCTTATCATAGGCTATAAAGTCAGCCTGGGAGCAGTCTAGTGTGATCTTCACTTCATCCTGTATACCTGTGTGACCAAAACATATAAACCAAATATAAATCAAATTAAGAGGCACGTATTCCCTACATTTAAAACTAGACTTAAAACTTCTCCTTTTGATAAAGCTTATAGTTACAGCTGGGACAGCTGACTCTGAATCATCCCTTATTTATGCTGCTATAGTCTTTGGCTGCTTTCACACATGCACTGGAATTTTGAACTTCTCCAGCGTTTTCCCAGTTGAGCTGCATGTGAGAACGAATAATGTGCGAGTCCGTCGCGATGATTACCTGGACTGTATTCTGTGAGCCCCTCTAACAATGTCTGTGTGAATACAGCAGGTAATTGTATTCATGTGAGCGAGAGGGCGTTTTCATCATTTCTAATCGTGTAACTGGCTCTACATCAATGTGCTGAAAACAAAACACTATGATTTCTTCTGTCTAGCTTTTGGATCACGTCATCCCACCCAAAAGCACTACACAGCACCCCCCAACTCCCACTGCAAAACCAAACTACTGTGTCTATTTTCCCAAGGGACAATGAGACTTTCTCCAGCTGTTTGCTGCATTCTCCCCTCTCTCTCATTTTTTGTGATCTGGCGCTATACAAGTAAACTGAATTGAATTGAATTGTTTTGAGGACATGCTTACGCAGTGGAAAGGCTGTGGTCCCATTTGTCTGACAATTGAGAGAAACTCCGTATGGTGGAACACTCTGGTTCAGATAGAGCAGTGAATTCACAGCAAACACCACCACACCACCTGAAAAGAACTCATATGTAATCAAAATAATCAAAATAGCAACGTTTTTATAATGTGAACATTAATTACTAATTTATTAATATAACTTCTACCAAACAAGCCGTTAATACATAGTGATAGAGAAAAAAATGAGCTCACCGATGGGTTTGGGAACAGCCATGACCTGGGTACAGTCAAAGGGCAGATTACTGAGAGACCAGATAACAGGATGGACCTTCTGCATGATGTTGAGGGAGATGGCCACAATGCTACAAGTGTCCTGACGCACAGCCACACGCCTGAGAGTGAAAGACAACAGAGTGTAAATGTTTTATCAAGTTAAATAAAAAAAGTGGTTGTTACTGTAAAGTTGATAATGTAATGGACTGACCCAGGCCATGTCTGGTTGGGCTCAAACAGTATGAGCAACGTGGGCTCATAGTAGCCATGTAGGAACTTCATGTCAATGATATTTAAGAGCTTCTCATCCAGTTCACGGACATCAATGATGTAGCTGGGTAGGAAGCTGGATTTAGGCCTGCAGATGAAATGCACAGACAGTGTTGCGTTCAGCATAAACAGACACCTTTTGAGTCTAAATTCTAGTAACAGCAGGATGAAAGTGGAGTCGTAGTTTTTTTGGGACACAGTTTATATTTAAAAAGCATTAATTAGCAGAATATGCAGTAGACTGCAGGCGTACCCTTCTCCAACTCCACCTTCCTGTTCATCAGTCAGTGTGTCTTTTCTGAATGGCAACACTACAAGCTGGGTGCCATAAATAAGCATTACAGCACAGCGATTCTCTGGATCAACGCGGACAATGGGGATATGTACATTCTGTACAAAGCCATCCTGAAAATGGAAAAAGCAGAACTTAGTCAAAAATATCAACACTTCAATTTAGACCAAGATCAAATATTTCTTTTTGTTGTCACATACTCTGAGTTCTGGCTCCTCAAAGTAATGAAGAGAAAGTGTCTTGAGGTCATGTGTCCCAGGGTCATACTCCACTACAGACAACTGGTGAGACAACATAATACACCCAAATGTCACTAAAAACAACTTTAATTTTAATGTTAAAACTTCAACAAGCACACAGCTTAGATAATGATACCTTTGCATCTTTGAAACTGAGAAGGAGTGCATCTCTGCTGGCTCCTACAAGCTGCACGCTGGCCATGGACATAACATTGCCGAAGAGCGAAAAGGATGCCACCTGCTCCAGTTTCTCCTTACGAGATTTGGAATCTGCAGGAGGAAAGAGTGAATTGGACCGCAGATAATAATTTATCATCATGAGTAAAACCTGTATGTGGTGTATGATGTATCTGGACATACCTGAAGATTTCTCAGTCTTTGATGTACTCTGAAAAAATGACAGAATTGTTACACACATCACTTAAAACCTTTTTCAATAAAACTAAACAGCATAAAACAAGGCACGACGACAACTACAGTTACCTCCACATCGTGGATAATCCGATAGACAAAGAGTTGGGATGTTCCGGCAACGACCAGGTTCTTCTCCTTACTCGATATGAAGTTACAGTAAACAGAAAACTCCACAGCAGTGGGAGTGTGAGCTTGTCTGTACACGGCATACATCCTGGATGGTTGCTCTCAGCATCTGACAGGTAAGAATGTTCATGTCAGGATAAACTTTTAAACTATTCAGTTACATAAGCCGTACACTCATCTTTCTAGTCAAGTACCTCCAAACTAAACTTGAATAAATAGCTGTAGCTAGCAACATCTTTAAGTGAGATGTCGTTATATACTGAGTAGTAAAGAGAATAAAGTAAATGCCGAATTAAACATGTGAATCCACTATCCGTAATCGGTTATACTTTATTGTATTGCTGCGTATTACTGCTGGCCGACAACAAAATAAAATAAAAAAATTAATCGGGTTTCGTGTAGCACAATTTCACCTCCCTCACAGTAAATATATTTATATGTATATAGTTATATGTATAACCTTACCACATCAAACTGTCTTCAGCCGTTGATTGTAATACAGAAAGTTTAAGTCATGCTTGAATTATTCATGTCAGTGTTGTAAAAACATGCTTCCATGATAAATACACGTCAGTTACTTAACGTTAGCTTATAATTTAAAAAAAGGCACACTCTTTTTTACAGATTTGCCCGATAGCAAATTTAATATAATCAAGCATTAAATTAGTACCAGCCATTCTGTCATATTATTGTGACCACTGTGTTCCTCTAACACAGCTAACAGTTAGCTTTAGCTAACGTTAATCAATCTATGGACAAACCGGTAAAGTTAGCGATGCTAGCAAAGCCCTACTGCACATATTTGTAGCATATTAGCTAGCACATCATGGCGTTTGCGGTTTATAGCAAGTCGTAAATTAAAACTTCTTACATACCTATATCAAACAGAGTTTTTAGCTTTATTGTTCCTTCTTCTGTTCACATTTACGATGTCATATTTGTGGTTTACTAACTCAAGCTATCTATCCGATAGCCAGATATGCTCGCTGTTAGCTGGTTGTTTTGTGACTGCGGCAGTCTTCTTCTTCGGCTTTTCTTTTTCCGGTATACGAGAGGCTCCCATGCAGATGGCTGCCCCCACAGTTTACAAACGGTATAGAAACTGGATTTCACTAGTTGATGTGGAATAAGAAAAATAATTCAGTGTCTTGCAGACTGTTTTCTGCAAGTTAACAGGAGAACAAACTAAACTAAACTAAACTAGTTGTCATTATTAACTTGGCTATTGCAGAGCATTGTGCTACACTGTCCAATTAGTTTTGGCTCAATGTTCACAAACAATATAACCCAAGACACTTCTTTTATGCACCATGTATGGATTGTATTGGTTTACAGGATGCTTTTTTTTTTGCTTGTTTTTACCAAACTCTTTTTGAGATGTTACATCTTGTGTGGAAATCCCTCTGTATTTACTCTGGTGAAGGCTTCTTTTTGACACAGCTGCTGTAGGGTGTGCTTAATCTTGCCAACTGTAATGACAGGTTTCTCTTTACTGGGGAATTCTTTTATGTTGTTTTTCATGGTTTTGTGGGCCTTTTGATGTCCCTAAAGTGTATTCAATAACCTGACTTGAATCCAACTGTATTGAACTTGATGAAGGTAAAACTAAAGGTTAAAATATCTTGTGGGTTGTTGTATGAAACATTTTTGCCTAGACATTTTAGAAAACAGCCTCAGAGCAAGGTAGACAAAGTTTAGCTTGAATCACTGCATTTTTAGAAGCTTTATTTTTTTCTTAAATAATAATTTCATAAGTAATAATAATAATTGTGCTACTTTATACTTTATATGTTTTATTAAAAAAGAGAATTAACTTGAAAAAACAAGTAAAGTCAAAGATTTGTGACCTGGACACTTTTTATGGAAAACTACCAAACACACATTGTTATTCAATCACGTCCACAACTCTGCAGTTTACTATATAAAGAGCAGGGGAGATCCATCATTATTTTGCACATGGTACAAAAACCAACTGTTTTGTCCGTCTATACACATTCCTGTAGAGTTAACATGATAGATGTGCAACAGAGTACTGCTATTCTAAAATATCATAATTAAAAGCATCATCATAAAGATTAGTTCTCAGGGCCTCATTTTCCATCTTTTGAGAGTTCTACACTGTAGAGCAGTGGAACTGTTTAACAACATTTAGGAACACTGTCACTATATATTCAAAATAATGTAATTACCTGAATTAGTGTCCACATAAGTGGTCAAATAATGCTTTATGTAGGGTTTATATTTTATCCTGGGGCTTCATTGATACAAGTACTGGTTCTGTTTTGAATGCTCATGTGGAGCTCCTGTGAATGCTCCACGGGAGATTGTTACAGAAACCCTCCCAGGTTAGCTGCCACAGCCATCCAGAGAGCGTAGCATTTTTGAAAAAAGTCTCAGAAATAAAGTGTACTGGCCAGACGGAAACCTGGCTGTTTCATTATCAGTCAGCATGCAAAAAACATGTTCATCTCAAGCTTTGGGCCTCTGACTATACTTTTTAGAAGCACCCAGCTTCACGATAGTATGTAACATCAAACCACAAAATACATAATATGAAATTAGGATCTGTACGCAGGCGCTTACGGTTCTTTTTAAAATCATTGTTGAGTGTTGTTATACTGAATACTTACTAGTTACTTCATAATAATGGGCCTTTTGGATTCAGCTGGGTTTCTCTCCTGAAACCAGGTGCTGGACCAACTGATTACAACAAAAATTCACAAAAAACAACAACAATTGTACACTATAACACATAGTCTTTTTAATCAATGCATAAACATTAAAACAAATGTAGTCCATAATCAAAATTCTATGTTTATTATTATCTAACGGCTCATAAGTTTATTCTTCAGCGGTGGATTCTCTGGCATGTAATGAGATATTCTGGAAAAGCTTGTGTATCATTGAAGATGACAAACATTGCAGGCTTGGTAATGTCGTCTGTTACGCTGTCGTATCTGAGGGGAATTTCACCGGTCTCCTTCAGCGGGGCCGTCTTCATCGAGTGGCAGCCTTTAGTGTAGTCTCCCGTCAGGACCTTTGACACAAAAACAAACTTGTGTCCATCTGCATTTGGGGGTGAATACTGATCCTGGACAGACAGTGCGGAGTTGACAGCAAAATACACCCCCTGACCGTAGACGGTGGCTGTTTAGAGAAACCATGATGTTAATGATTGACACACTGGTGGTGATACAAAAAAAAAAATCATAAAGCAGGAAGGAGGTATTGAAAAACTTACCATTCTTTCCACAGAAGCTTCTGTTGAATCCATGAATGCATATCTCTTTCACGCTTGCCTCACTTGTGCCGTGGTAGAGAGTCCGTTCAACCTCTGGATATGTGGCACGCTGCAGTATGCTCGCCTTCTTCAATTTGTACTGATTGTACAGCAGTCGATTCATCAGCTTCTCCACCTGAAGAAAAACACGTTATTACAGGCCAACCAAATCATGTGTTGCAAAAATATTCAGATTGCTTTTCCACCTGTATGATTCTGATCTTGCTGTGGTATTCCTGGATAGTCTCATAGAAATTCTTCACCACAGTCTGGAACTCATCAGATTCCTCATCAACTTTGGTTGCTTCAGGCAGATTTGACAGCAGAGAGATTTCCTCTTCTGTGAACAAATGGTTTCATTTTTATCATTTCATTTTATGGTTTAGTTTTCAGATTATATTTATATATATATATTTTTTTATATGATTTAATCAAAACAGATATGAAGTATCAAAACTGACCAAATGCAAAGATGAACAGATATGAATGTGCCAATAAATGAATGTGCTATTTGAACTTTAATGAAAGTGAAGCATGCATTTGTTAGCTACATTCTTTCAAAACAGGCTGAAGCTACAATATGCAACTTTTGGGAATCAAGCTAGCTGTAGCACGAGATTGGAAATCAGTCCACCCAGGGTGTGATAAACTGACAGTGTGTCAGTGACCCTTCATGTCACTGTGAGACAGACAGGGTTTGACCTCCACTGACTGGGTGAAGAAAGGGGAAGACTTGTTAAAAACACCTTGAGAGGGAAACAGTAACTCTGTTTACCATTGCTCATGCTGTTCTGTGAGTCGGAAGCACAGGATGTTTTAATATTTGTGGCACGTAGCAAAGATAAGCTATGGAGCTGCAGACTAAAAAGATGAATTCCGTTCCATTTGATTTGTCAGATTTTTTATTTATTTATTATTTTTTTTACCACATTTTGTCAGTTTGGGGCTCCTGATGCAGAATCATCATTATGAAGACTACCTAATTATACACTAGATCACTGTGAAGTTCCTTTACCTGGTATATCCTGATCCCCTAATTCAAGCAGCTTCCTGGAGATTTTCACAGACTTTCCAGACGCTATGTTGTATTCTTCCATCTTCTCAAAGTTAATAATGTGGGGTTGATTCTCTAGCAGGATGTCAACCTTGTTCATCTTCATCTTCCAAGCGTTCTCGATGAATACCGTAGCATCAGGTGAATAAGTAATCGAGTCTGAGGAGGCTGGATCATGATGCAGCCATTTGACACTTGTCAGAATGTCCTGATCAGATACAGAATTGGTGATTTTTTCCAGCAGGAGCTTCACATCCCACACTCCTCCAGTCACAAAGTCCTTGAATCCAGAGACAGTGATTATGGTGCCCTGAACTTGAATCTCGACTGCATGCTTCCTCTTGATCATCTCCAAACACTGCCTGTGGTATTCTGACATATTCTTCACGCTTCTGTGCTCAAGTTTCTCCTCAACTTGTCTCTGAGTGACCTTCTTCCCAAAGGCTATGTCCACTCTAATAAGATCACAGCTATAACCTGCAAATACAACTAACTGAATGGTGTTGGCTGCTTTGATAGAATCCTGCAAGGAAACCTCTGTGCCCTTCTCCAGCTTGTCCACCTGGGGAGTTCTGTCAGTTGCTTGGGCCATTTTCCTAGAGAGCTCCAAAGCTTTTCTCAGCTGTTCCTCATCATCATCCAGGGACCAATTGCTTGCCTCCATCGAATATTGGATGGCTAAAGACAACTGGGCCTCCTCTTCCAGACTGCCAGAAAGGCCCTGGGCACCATTTGGTAGTAACACACTTTTAGTGTTACCTTCAGCTGAGGGCAGGGAAGCATCGGCAGCCACCATATCAGAATGCTGGTTTCTAAGGGTGGTGGGTTCCTCTGCTGTGTACAGGTCCATGTTATCGATTTGGTCTGAACTGGAGGCACCTACATCAAGTCTTTCATCTATAGCTGAGACGATTCTCTTAGCCTCATCTAACAGTCCTACAAAGAATTACATACTGTAAATAATGTCCACCAATGCACAAAAAGATGAGATATTACTGAAGAGACAGATATTACCTTTACTTGAGCATCCATTATGATCATTTGGTAATGAATCTGAACCATCCATGGATACTTTCAGGAAGTTTCTGTGGGGCATCGACTCCCATGCAGTTTCAAAAATGTCCTGGAAAAAAACGATGTTTCAATTAATACAGTATGTTTTTTAAAAACTGAAAGTCTGAAAAGAGTTAATACATCTCACACAGGTGATAAAAAAACAAGCAAATTTTTCTAATAATAGAATATGTAAAATATTTAACACATAATCATCAAACTTATCTCTCTGATTTTTACTGAAATGTGGTAAAAGATACATTGTTTTTTTCCCCTATCTGTGGCCCATGACCTGATAACTAACCAACCAGCGGAAAAAGGTAGTAAAGCACATACAAAATATTCAGCACTTGTTCACAAAAACAGTGAGCATCTGTGTTTCACTGCCTTGTTCATTCCGGTAAACTCAGCTGTAAGCTCGACGTAAATCATTAGAAGAAAATAACTTGACAAAATGCAAACATGTGAAGCTGCATATCAGTGCTTCAAAAACACAAGACAATACAAGTAATTACGACATTTCTGGTTTGTTGGGCCGTTACATTACCTGGTGTGGCAGAGGTTCCCAGGGGGTGTGCTTTGTGCTGATGTAGACTTGAAACTTTGACTCCATCTCATTCAGGATGCTCTTGCACTCTTCCTCATCTAAAAAGCGGGCCACGCCGGGAGCGTTCACTGTGATGGTTCTGGTGCAGATAGAGGAGACCACGCCTTGTAACACTTCCTCCGCCATTTGGCAAGCAACAACAAAGCCATGGATCTGTCAGATACATTTACAAATATGAGATAATCTGACGAGAATTTCAGAACAGAATAGTTCCAGAAACAATGACAAAAACCCTTCAAACAGCATGCGAAAGGCAAACAATATTAAAAACTAACATTATATTTCCACCAGCACTTCCATAAAATATGTGACAGTGATGTTCTACAGACCTTTAGTCCACAAACATCCTCTGCTTCAAGTGGAAAAATTGTTACTTGGTCCATGTCAGCCAGCAGTTGATGACAATGGGTTTGGATGTATTTCAGCATGCCTGGCTCCATTGAGATTACTGTCTCTCTTTCAATTGGTGTAGTGAAAAACTTCAGAATTGCAGTCTGCTTCTCATTCTCCATCCCTTTCAGAGTCACCACATCAATATTCCCTCCTCGTTCTGACACCTTTACAGAGGCGAAGCCCAAAGCCTGCACAAACTCAGACCACTCTCTGCAGTATAATATGCCCTCATAGTTCGCATCTACGGGTATGCTGACGATACACACATGGGATTTTAAAATGCTACATGCCTGGTTAGCAGAATTCTGGGAGAGTGATGTTACTACAACTTTACAATCAGATACAGAATACATACTGAGCAATCCAGCTTGATTCATGGTTTGCAGTAACCGTTCTTTTACATCTTTCCTTGCAAGGAATTGAGCCTTCTCTGGCTCAAGGGTGAACTGAGTCTCAGCCAAATTACCAAGAAAGTCTAAGATAGTGTCCTTTATATGCTCCAGTTTTTGTCTGTCCGTTCCTTCAATGTGCACACCGTCATCTTTAATTTGAATGGTGAAATTTGGGTTAGCCTTTTCAATGTTCTGCATGAGGGGGGTAAGTTTAAACAAAGCAATTTTTACTGGGTCAGCGATGGCAATATGGCTTGAAATTGTATCTTCATCTGCAGTTTGATGCTCCATAACTTCCTCTTCTTCTTCTTTTACCGCCTCATTGGCAGCAAGAGGCTCTGAGGCCGTCTGGGAGGAACAATGACTGCTGGCTTCGAGTACTAGAGGAGGACTGGACCGCATTCGATTATCGCTCACATCCTCCAAGTTTGTCTCTGTCATATCTTGGCTTTCTGTTCTAGGATTCAGTGATGCCAAGCTTTCTTTAGGTTGAAGAAAGTCAAAGTATGGCCTCACTACTAGGTCGGCATTGCCCAGTGTGTGTTGGTGTTTCAGGACAGTGTCCACTGCTGTTAAAGTAAATACAGACATTATTGTAATAACAAAACAATAGAGTTTTAAAGGATGTGGTGTGAAAAAACTTACATTCATAGTTGACAAAGGACACCTTTGCTGTGTCCTCTGATAACATAATGGCATCCTGCACCATGTGATTCCCACCTCGACTGTTCTCAAAGTACAAAGTGATTGTGTCTGGAGTGGTGTCAGGGTGCAGGTTCTCCACTAAGACAGAATCAGTTTGCTCAATCTGTTCAAGTGTTACCTTGGCACCATCAAGTGTCTTGCTAGAGATCTTGGCACTAAGGTTTTGGAAATCTGTAGAACAAAGAAATATCCTGAAAAATGACAACCAGCCCATATAGAAACATTTCAAAAATGTAAATATCATTTTGAGAATAAAAAAACATGCACATTTCAAAGACCTTTTGAGAAGGGTTGGCTGAGGTGAATGAGGATTAAATCTCCTCCCGGTGAGGGATACAGGTTGTAGTCTGCTACATCCAACCCCATCATGTTCTCCACGTAGAGCTCCACCATATCAATTATGGTGCTCGGTTTGACCCCTCGCAGCAATAGTCTGCATCTGTCCTTTAGGGCAGCTTTTCTTACAGTCATCTCAATGTTATGCAGAACATGGTGCCCTTTAGACAGCACTTTGGCTGCAACTGTCAAAATGATTGGAACAGAAATAATTAGTATACTGTATATAAAAACTCACAAAATCCAAGCACAGCAAAACTGTCAGTCTCCAGTGGAGCATTAGCATTAAGCAGTCACACATATTTATATTTCATATTTGTCAATATCAGAAATCAATTATGAAATACTGATGTAAAAATACAATAAAGAAACAGTCAGCATTAATGTACAAATAATGAGAATACATAAGCATCAGCAACAAGAACAGCTGTGGTGGTCAGATAAAGGATCTGGTTGATTTATACTTTACTCAGGATTTTACGGTAATCAGTGCTTGAATTACATGAATAAATGCTGCACATTAAATATTGCACATATCATGAGTATTGCATTTTTCAGTTGTAACAGTAATGTTGTTGATTTAGAAACTGCTACTATACTACTTCTACTGATCGGTGGTAAAAATGAGATGAGTAAATATTATACATACTACAATTCTTTGGTTTAAAGGCTGTGTAAAGTTACATCTGAATAAGATACTAGGAGTTCCCAACCTCTAGACTATGCCAGTGTTGTCAATTATACTGTATAAAGGTCCTTTTCCTATAGATGCTAATAAATGTGTTTCTTAAGAAGCTTAAATAAAGAACAAGAAAGACTCTGAAAGCATCTAGACTAACAAACAGCAAATATATATGACCTCATCTGTAAAATGTTGCAGCCAACTACACTATGTTTCCACTTGCCTGCAGCATCTTCAAACACCAGTATGGCACGGTCAGCCCTCCTCTCCACGGAGACCAGAGGGCCCCCTCCAGAGCGCTTATTCTCAAAGTACAGAGACAGCAGCTCCTCATCCACTGCTTCAGGCAGTGCCAGCACCTCCACCGTCCTGTCCTCCAGGCTTCCAACTGGCATCCTGATAAAATACACAAACATAAGGTCTTAGTCTGCTGAAGTGGTTCAAACATGGCCCAACACTCTGTTTACATCTTAATGTGAAACACAGAGACTGACTTTACCACTTTCTCAAACATTTGCTTGGAACAAGTAAATGCTTTTAGAGGATGTGCTTCTTCTCTATGTTTTATATCAATGTAAACTGAACATGTTTTTTAAAAAAAAGTATTATTTTGGTTTCGGTCTATAAGTGATTACTCAGGATTGGGATAAGGTGTTTAAAGGGAACAGGAGATCTGCAAATGAGAGGAGACTGATAATTCCCTCTTCACAGGGTCTCAGATTCCAATCAAGTCTATTCTCCTTTGTTGTCCCTGGCTGGTGGAATGACCTGCCCTGCTCCATTCGACTAGCTGAGACTATCACCACCTTTAAAAAACATTTGAAAA
>JAUYWH010000003.1:18791992-18804587 GCA_034779795.1 Ctenopoma multispine | reverse complement strand
AGGGTTCTGGGGTCCGTGATTCAGTCGAGTGTTGCAGCGCGGGTCCGAGAGCTGAGATGGAACTGGGGGTGGCCAGGAAGCTTACGTCCACCCATTCAGTTCATCAGAGATGGGGAGAAGCCACCTTCCCCTTGTGGGACATGAGGTTGTCCAAACATCCCTGAGGCCTGACTTAGTTATATGGGTTGAGGAGGCAACGAGGGTCATTCCGATGGTCCAGTTAGAAGATGGATGTGAAGAGACCTCGGAGATAAGTATCAGAATATCACCCAACAATGTAGGAACAGAGATGTGACAAGCCTGGTTATTTCCACTTCAGGTTGGGACATTGTGCTGCTCACAGCTACAGGAATAATGGGGAAGGAGAGGAAGACAGCTGTTGGCAGGCTGGTGGAGGCAGTTGTTGGCTCTGGAGCAGGAGGGAGGGAGGAGTTAAACTGGAAGACAACAGAATGTGGGCAGTGGCTGGCTATCACTGCTGACCCACCGACTGAAGGATGGTTGAGACGTCGGAGGAGTGTTGGACACCACCTGATGCGGTCTTCTCCTGGCCGAGAGCTTCAGTCATTAGAAGGTGATATATAAATATTGTTACTGTTCTAACTTTGGTCTAAAAACAACATTTTGTCACTCAAGCCTCCTCACACACAACTTTCAATTATCAAAATGAGGAAGCGCCCATGGTGGTTGGAGGTGTAAGCATACAGTAAATGATACAAAGATCTACATTACGAAAAATTTTAAATGTCACCTACAGCGGTTAATCAGGAAATTTACTTATTTACTTTCACTGTAATAATCTGTTTATCGTACATCTGCTTATACACAAAACTAATAAGTGATCAGATTTCTAGGCTGGATTTATTTTGGAAGCGTGGCTCACAGACTGTAACTGCAATATAAATAAATAATTCTTCTTTTCTGAGTGTGTGTGTGTGAATGTGTGTGTGTGTGTACAGATTGTGTTGGAGCAGACTGACAGCACAGTAAGAGAAAGACAGAAAGCTCCCTTTCTCAGTGCAAACTGTCTGAATTTAACAAATAGGCTCTGGAAACCAACTTATTCAGACTTCCACGAGGCACTTTGTGTCAGTTTGAGTTTTAGCCTGACTTCAGACAGACTGATTTTTAATACAAGTAGGCGTCGCTTCATGTAATCATCTCTCCTTTCATCCAGCCACTCCACTCTGCTACTTTTGCTGTCTGGTGCCTTTTGTCACACGTATATGTGAAAGCGAAATCGACACGCTCCAGGAGAAACACACCTGGGGAAGTCAAGTTTCTCAAGTCCCCTACCCTGATTCTGGTAACCAGATTTCTCATTTACATGACAGTTAAGAAATCTACTGAATAAATTACAGTGTAGCTTCAAAACCTACAGTAGCTACTGTAGTTAATGCACCTACTTTTCTAAGAGCTACCTGCGA
Organism: Ctenopoma multispine; assembly: GCA_034779795.1. NCBI lineage: Eukaryota > Metazoa > Chordata > Actinopteri > Anabantiformes > Anabantidae > Ctenopoma > Ctenopoma multispine. The sequence continues at coordinate 18,803,160 of JAUYWH010000003.1, read as the reverse complement.
TAGGATGCTTGAGTTTTCTCTACAAATTTCAAATGCTGATAGGGATTGTTGACCGGTGCCGGACGTGCCCCCCCCCCCCACTTTTCATCTGTCCTTCATGTCCTCTCTACCGCCATTCACTCGATGTACGTGTGCTATTCACAGACAGAGCGTAGGTCAGTTGTGTTTTCAGAAGCAGATATCAATCACACAAGTGTTAATCAGTGTGAAAGAAACTTTGAGCTAGCTCTGTGTGAACCTGCACATCACTGCAGCAGACTGAAAGAAGGCACCAGTTATCTCCTCTTTTGCAGTAAAACAGAATGAGCGAATCTAGACAAGGCGAACGCACCACAGTCATTTGCAGTTTAATAAGACAAGGGGAACCCTCACATCATCTGCAAGTGCACAAAATAATGTAAAGGCACTTAAAGTGGGGATAATATTAAAACATGATCTGTCTACTTATGGTGCAGTGGGTGAAATCAGACTTTGACATGTAGTTGAATCCTTTTACTCCCTTTCATCAAGTATAAACCCATCTTAAGTGTCTAAATGTTTCTCTAATTTACTATAGTATACTGATTTTGCACTTTAAAATGCTCAAAGCAAAATTTAATTTCCTGCAGAAGGAAACATCCAGTGCCACTGGTAGCAGGGTTTCTATTTTATTATCATTTCACTCAGTGTGTAACATATATACTGTTAAAAAATACTATATAGCGTATTTGAATTCGTCACACAAAGTAGACATTTGATGGATGCTCTCAGGTTTCTTACAGTGCCCTGGTGAGGCACATGGTGTGTGGGTACCCCAAGAGGCAATCAAGGCCCTGAACTCCATTGTGCTTTCTGTCACAAGAACAAATAGGTTCAGTGAGCACAGGACAGGATTGATTGCAGAGTGGATTGGGTGCACATGAAAATGAAGTATCCATTTAGAAATTTTAGGAAAGATTGATGTTTCAAAGTGCTACTCCCATCATGCTATAAGATTACCGAGCAATGATAATTACTTTAAAAAAAGCATTCGGTACTTCAGCTCTGTTCAAGCTGTAGGGCAGTCATTACAGACACAAATCTGTTATCAGCTTATGTGTCCTCAGACAGAGGTTGTTTATAGGTAAGAGGCGCTTGTAAGGTGTGTTCTGGTTATTTGTGATCCCTCGGGAGTATATCATTATAGTAATAACACTCACGCAGAGTGAGAATAGAGTTCATTTTCTGGATCTTGTCAAACGACTACCATTACTAGTTGCTAGGCAAAGTCAGAGGCTATAAAGCTTGTGTATTAGTCGTGTGAAAATCCCTGTTTTAAAGCCAATTTCAAACTGGGATTTTGAGTCACAAATGTGATGCACCTACTTTATTCCATGTGCTGGCTTTAAGATCCATCTTAATGAAGTTATTTGCAACGGCTTACATCATCATGTAGAATATAAGCTTGACTGATCCTCAATTCAGCAGAGTAAATATGAATGATGAGACAATCACACATCCACGGCAGCCCAATTCTTTTCAAATGAAATGTGCTGGTGTGCCCACAGAGCATACACAAGTACTGAGTACTGGTCATATCCAATATTGTGCGTTCCAAAGAGCTGTGAATTATTAGAGTATGAATCTGATCTGGATTAGGAGAGACTTACTGCCCAACTTTGTGAAATATGTATTCCACAGCTTAGTCTTTACAGTGCTTGTTTTCTGGTATAGCTCAGGTGACCTTTTGGCTCAAGCGCCATTGTTTCCAACCAAGCATGACTCCAAATGTGAGGGCTGCAATACGAAGAATCGTAAAAAAAAAAAAAAAAAAGCAGCAGAAATTTCCCCACAACACTTCTGTGGGAAATGACTCTGCTAATAGCAAAGTAATAACTCTTGTCTTGGTGCTATCCTTGTCATCTGATAATTGAATTGGTAGACAATACCGTGCTGCTGTCACAGCGGGAGCTGGCAAAGAAGATAAGTGCAGTAATGTAGCTTTATGCAGAGGCAACATTTCACAGCAGGTTGACTAAACCATGCTGTGATAAATTAAGAGCTTTGCCAGACTACTGCATGAAATTTCACTTTTGGATATTTACGCGGGGCTCTGGTTACCCTCTTGATAAGATCTTCACGTCAGCCACATCATCATGAAGAAAATTTGCCATTAATCTTAACCCAATTTAACCGAATTTTCAGTTTGGCCTGATCCATCCACATCTTTATTCCACAGGCTGATGTTGGTTTATCCAGTGTTAAGTCAGCACCTGATTTATAAAGTCTATTAATTTTATGTGAGTGAGGAAAAATTATTTTTGTAAAATGTAAGCAGTTTGCAGTTCTCCTTAGAATGATCAAATCGAAAAATAAATGTTTCCACTGAATGCACAAAACTTCCTGGAAACACTGCAACTCTTTGAAATATGTTGATATACTTTATAAAATAATGACTTCCTGTGTAATATGGGTGCAGAGAGTGAGTGAACAAGAGGATAGTTCCAGACACAGGCCTCAATTTACAATAATATACAGTAAATTCATGATAATAATATTAATTCACATTTATGTTAGGTTCAATTTTGAGTCAACAAAAAAAATGATATATTGGTATCTTGAGATACCAGCTTAACTATTTTGTGATCTTGGGAAAACAGTATAAAAAAGTCTCCATGGCCTTCAGTGTTTAGAAGTAGCTCCTGAAAAATAAGATTTAGTAGGTCACAGCAGTTATTTCAGTGTTTGAGATAAACATTTAACCCTTTCAGCCTCAAATTAACTTTTAGTAACAGGAAAAATCAGATATTTGGAGAGAATTACCATATGGGGTAGTACATTAAAATAAAATAATAAAACATATTTATGTGGAGTGTTGCAAACCAGCAACGTCTGCCTCAAGAGGGTTAACATTGAATTAAAAAAAGAAAAAATGGGAAGGGACCCTAATTGGAATTTTTGCCAGAAAAGACTAGCTACCATGGTTATAGAAGTAGTTTTTTATGGCAATATTAGAAATAAAGGTTCACTCTAGTCTGGTGATTTTGACGCCTTCTTTCCTTTATTATTTGCATGCTTATAGAAAGAAGGCTTATGTGACATGTACAAGCACAGAGACATACTCTCTTGCCACTGTATTAATCCTTCAAATATTTATAGACTGATTATGTTCCTCACCTTTATGTCGCTCTTTCCTTTTCGCCTAGTTGATCGTGATTTGAACGCACGTGTTGTATGAGAGATGGAATGTTCTTTCACCATCACTGTGGCTTCAGCTCCATGACGTTAGCAGCCTTCTTAATAAAAGCATTGACTATATGTCTAAAATGTTTGTCTTTTTATATCTGTGATTAAATACAAACTGGAAATGAGTATGGTGTGTACTTTAAGATCCGATTAACATAAGATGATCGTCAGTCAGTATGCTTAAGAAGAACAAACAACATCATTTAAATCTAATTTTAATGACTATGATAACTCATTAGGGCTTCAAACAACACAGGCTTTCAAATCTCCTCATTCGCAGGCCACAGAACTTGCTTTTGTCTGTCAAAAGCAGATGCAAAGGCTCTTTTTATAATTTAAATCTATTTCGCCACTGCAATCTGCTGAGCAAACAAGAGGCTTTAGCCAGTAGGCCGGGGCTGTTCAATATTCATAATAGTCTATAAAGAAGGCTTTAAAGGATCTAAGTGAATTGCATTGTGGAAAGCCACCGAGTTGCAGTTTCTGCTACTCTACGTCTGGACCGTGCTCCCACATAGTTTCTGAGCTGATATCGTATCAGTGCCACTGGTTTCAAACATTTAGGTAAAAGAATGACTGGCCGGTGCTGTTGCTCACAATGAGTTTACGCTGTAATGGTTTCTGTCACCACACTTCCTCCTTAAGGCAGTCGTTTGTGTGCAGAAACAATCTTAGGATACTGATTGAATTTTTATTTCTCACACTATACTTGAAATTCATGGGCATATCACTCCACTCTTTTCTGCACCCACAAGCTTCAGCTCAATCTACAGATCGGTATTTTTAACGAACAGCAGCCAACCCGTGACAGGTCCCAGTCTGGATGCTGCATGAGCAGTCACGTTTGAAAGAGAGTGTTTGTTTACCCTTTGACATCCAAATTAGCTTAATTTTATCACAAAGTCAACAGTTTTGCAGCACAAAGCGCTCACATGGCCCCTCAGAGGAAGTCGCTTTGTCTCTTTTTCCCAATTCATTCTTAGTAGAGCTGCAGTAGGTTTGTCGTGTCACATGGAACGGCAAACTCCTCTCTTGTTTCCTGCTGACCTAGGCATGGGTTAAACATTTGACTACTCAAACTCTTGTTGTTTTAATCTGCTGCTTTGTTAAGATAACTCTTCTCAAATGTTTATTCAGAGCAGAACGGGGATGTGTAAAGGCAATTCAGCCACCACGCAGGTGAGCTGAGGGCAGGAGCAGCAGAACATAATGCGAGAGAGAGACAATACTTACAAAAAGCAAATACAAAACTGGTCTACCTCTAAATTAACCAATTATTTCAAAAAGGATGTGAAACATACACATCACTGCTTTCATTAAAACGACTAACTTATGCCTTTTAGTCATTCTTTATTATTTAATGTCCTAGTTGTCGGGAATGCATCAGGACACATTAGGATTTACAAAACATATGTGATTAAATGCGTCCCAGACCACCTCAGCATGTTGTTTGAATGACTGGATCACAATCCGTCTTGGTGGTTGTTGTGCACTTGTATTTAGAGACTCATTTTAAAACCAGTGTGGTCCTTGTCTCTCTCCCTTGCTATTGTCCAACTTAAAATCCTTCCATTCATCCATCAATCACCTTATCCGCTTCATCTTTCCTAATAAAGGGGCAATTCCTGCTGTCATTGCGTGAGAAACAGGGTACGCCCTGAACAGGTCAGCAGTCTATCATAGGGCTGACATACAGAGACAGAAAAACATTCACACCTATGGGCAGTTTAGAGTCAACTGCATGTCTCTGTGGGGGGAAGCTGGACACACCTGCTCAGCTGGTGGATAAAAATACACCAATATACTACTAATAATATACCAATACATTTATCACATGATCAATGATGATAAAGAATAACTGTTCAAGGATAATTCAAGTTTTTAGTCAAAAGAAAATCTGCTAATATATAATTTAAAAAGCAGTAATGATCTACAGTAATCAGCTAGATAACTGATAATGACAATCTACTTTTTAAGTAGAAATATTACCCAGAACATGTCTCATGTGGAGAGGTGCTGGCAGCAATACAGACATATTCTCATAGAATCCAGATTTTGGAAATAGTTAGGTCCAATCTCCCCAACCCCCCAACATTTTTGACTAGCTACTAAAAAATATGTTTTCACCTTTTTGTGTTCATCTAACCACTATATGCCACTTCATCCATATACTGTATATTTTCAGGTAATTTTATTCACTAAAGCGATGGACACCATTTCTTCACTACACTGATTTATGTTTATATATTATTCTAATTCTAATTCTAAGTGAAGAAATATCAAACTTTTTTAGTGTGAGCTGGGAACTCTTTTAAGTAGTAGGACACTGTAAACATCACTGTAAATGTCAGAACTCTGTGACTAGAGCACAAACTAAACTGACCTTATGATTAAATCACAGGTGTCGATGATGCTGCCGTACTGAGAACCCTTTAGGTTCCCGGAGTTCCCCACCACAGCACAGGTCCTGCAGCGCTCGGGTCTGGCGTCCATGTAAAGCACCTCATCAGGGATGACTTGGAACAGTTCCTCCACCACTTCATTGAAGTCGGCTGGCTGCCTCTCCGACTGCAACCACTGGTGACACAGCAGAGACAAGCCTTAGAGAGAGCCACGGCTCCAGGGCCACTTTAAGTAGAAGTGACTGAACAAGGGCACTGGAGCTTAAGACACCGAGCACATTTCTGGAATAACCTCAGGGGCGGCTTAGCTCTGTCTGCGGGGGCTCGTTTGGCCTGGCCTTCTACTGGCGGCCTTGAACTCGAAGAGACAGTAAATAAATGCAGGCATGTGTGTGCACTGTGGGCTGATACGTACTGTGCTGTGGCAGCTGTAGACAGAATAAACACAAAATGTTCTGCTACAATCTTAAGTTCTAACCCAGAGGTTTAGTGACTCATGGTCTGAATATTATTGTCAGTAGTTCTCTCCTGTGTCCCATTTTTTATAGTATTAAATATGTTACATATATAAGAAATTACATTCAGAGGTGGAACATATAAGCTTTGACACCTCATCAGAACAAAGAGGCCCGGTACACCTGGAGGTCATGCCCTTGCCTTGCAGCAGCGCCGGGCCGAACCATCTGGCCAAGTTACCGCTGATATCTGACGCTTGCTTCATCAAGTTCCCTGTGAGAAGCATTTCCTGGAATGAGCAGTGACAGGAGGTAACCTTGCAGTAATTTTTCTATTCTTGTCTCTAATTGGACATGGTGCGAGGTGAATGTGGGAATACCTAAGGCACTGGATGCTTTCCAGACATCTAGACAAAGGTAGGATAATTGTGTGACATAAATTAAGTGAATAGGCTTTTCTCATGTAGAGGGCTGTAATCTAATAATGGGATATGCTGGAAGTACAGTATATATTAGCTTGATAGAATTAAACAACGTTTGCATGTAACTGGGTACATAGCTGACATGACATCTAATTTACAGTATAGTTGATTGAAAAATTACTAGATTTTTTGTTTTAGATTTTTTATGGTCAACATTGATATATTAGCTCTAACTGGATATAATATAGTAATAATAATAATATACCATGTGCTTTCTTTACCAAAGCAATACCAGGAGATGATCATTAAAGAAGCACTCCACCAAATGAGTATTGTACTTCCATAAAATTGAGGGACTTCTGGGAAACAGATTAAAAGGAGCAGTCCAAATGAAAGTAGCACAGGCTGAAAAAATAACCTGATTTGGTCCTAAATTTGTGTCAGACTGCAAAAACTACACTTCCCATGATTTAGATCATTTGGATATTTTGCTGAACCCTTCCTGACGGACATTAGTAAATTGACCTAAATGGATAAAGCTGATGGAGTTCTCTCTGTGTTTTCTGCCAGGCCCGCCGACAGTCCTGGCTGGGCCCAGGACAACACAACCCCCCCCCCCCCCCCCCCACAAATTACTGGTTTAATTTCTTAATAAAATTTTTTGGTTTAAATATTAAAATTACACCATTATACTACCACTGTGGATTATTGATTCTGTTTGGCTGCTACGTATTCACTAGTTTCTCAGAGCTGGAAAACATTTTTGAAAGTTGTAAAAATCTCTAAAAATATTTGTTGTGTAATCTCTAAACTCTTTGTGATGAGCGTGAGATTATTAAGCAGCTAACAGACACTACAGGAGGTTATTACATCCAGTCTGTAACATTTTAGTTTTTCTACTATTAAATTTAAATGTCAACTGGTTCTGGATTTTCCTATATTTGGACAGAACCACATTACTCAGGCTGAGTTTTCCTCTGAGTAAAATCAAAATGTACCTGAGAGTATTGCTGACATTCTCCAGGGGCTGGGTCAAGATTTATTTAAATATAGTGTGTTACAAAATTATAGTGTGACACAAAATATGATTGGTCCTTCGATTTAAATAAGAAATCAGTATAACTCTGATTTATTTAATATTATAAATAATGATAATATTTAATTTCAAATCAAATCAGTTCTTTCCAATGATTAGTAATCATATGCCAAACGCCTTTTGAATCTCCCGGGGTCCTCCACCAGATCCAGACTTGTGCTCACCCCTCTGGTCAGCCCCTTAACTTCTCAGCAAACTCTGGTCTGTATTTCCCTTAGAACAACATCCAAACTAAATATCATGAGTGTTTGTCCTGATGTACTGACTTATACATGTATGTCACACATACATGAAAATGAAAGCTAAAAAAGCCATACAGTAAATAACTGTGTGAATAATTGTGGTCAGAGCACATAACGCACGATGACAGATTGGCGTCATCTTTGTTTGTTTGATGGAGACAGATTGCAACAAGGGGTTTTAAGCAGATGGAGGATTTTTGTAACCTATACATTCAAGTTATAATAGAAAAAAAATCAGTCTTTAGCCACAGACTTGGGTGAGATGGTGAGTGAAAAGAAAAATTTCCATAGCCACCATCTCACTTGTTAAATGTGAACAAATTGTGCGTGGGAGTGTGCATCACAACTTGATCCTGGTGAAGATCCCTTGGATTTGAAACAATCAATGTGGCAAAAACAATCCCTTCATGGGAGAATTTCAGCAGCCTGTGATCTCTGTTTATCTCTTTATTCATGATCTTTCTTTTCAGAACCTTTTTTTCAATCATAAGTGGACATAACACCACAAATCCACTAAACACAAGCTCTGACTCTTACCTGCCACCATTTAAATGTTTCATCAGAGAGGGCGCTGTTGTCTCTGGTCATCAGAGGGTGGATGGAGTGATTGAATCGCTCGGCAAACCAGGGGTCGTCCTCCAGTTCTGCCATGCACTCCTGACAGGCGCACAGGCCTTTGGTGAAAAAGTTGTCAGATAGGCGCAAAGCGTACTTGAAGAAATAGAGTGAAGGGACCCGGCAAGTGTAGCTGAACAGCAGTGTTGTAAATGTAATGATGCAAAACAGCACAGCATAAGTCCTGATTTTCCTCTGCTTAGGTAGAGGCATGTCGTCACAGTCTAAATCAATTGGATGGAAACTTTCTGAGTGCAAAGGACAAAAATAGCATCATGATAAATCTAGAGTCCCCAGGGTGTGAGAAAAAAGTGACCCTGCTGACCACATGGCGCAAGTGGTTCAGGTATATATCTGCGATAACTGCTGTCAGATGAGTATGCCATGTTGTTAGTTTGCAGGAACGGTCACAGTATTTGGTTGATGAATTACATTAATTAAATCCGTCCATGTGGTGTCTTCGCAGATTTACATAAAGCAAAGGGAGGTTAATCCACTGTGTAGCTGTGTCAGCTTGGTGGCTCCTGGTTAATCAGATTCAGACAGTTTCACTGGCCACTCAGATGTTGACTCTGTGAACTTGGTGACTGATGTGTCTTTTATGATCCACCTAAAAGGCAAATAAAAGGACATGTTTGTGACACACATGCTGAGGAAATTTTAGGAAAACAGCTTATGAACCTTGAATATTGTTTAAATACACATTAAATCTAAGTTCAGCTAAGTGTTCTTGTAATTTTGCAGGACTAAATGTCTCCGTTTTTTTGTTGTTGTATGTCCTTGACTTCATCTGACAGGACTGTGGGGATATATCTGACAAAGAGGATAGGGAACCACTGATATAAAGCATGTTATATTTTCTGTAGAACCTATACAGTTAGTTTCCGGAATAAGACAGAGTAGGGGAAGTTTTTCTTTTTTATTTCAGAGCCCGGCTTTTTCACAACTGACAAAGCAGCCATACCTCCTGGGGTTTCATTTTCAACATGAAAAGGCCACCTCTGCCTTTAAACAGGGCCTGGGTTTTCATTCTGATGTGCAGCCGTGTTTAGGATTTCATGAACACTTCTATATTTAGCTAACTGCAGCTCCACATCGGAGTTAAATTCCTATCATCATCACACAGGATGAGAAATATAGCGCAAAAAATGAACCCGACAAAACACACTACCTGCCCTTTGATCTAAGCGAGTCGTCCACATCGAAGATTTGTTGCATATTTCATTACTACAAGAGATACGCTGTGAGTCTTTCCTGATTAGAAATTGATCAGGTCATTCAAATTCCACCCTAGAGGGAAGCAAAGAGGACTGGGTTTAAGACCGGCTGAGAAACACTATGCAGCGACGTAGGTTGCCTGTTGATGTCATTCTTGCTATCAGAGTGGAAAACAACCTGTACAGCCGTTTATCAGTAATACTGACACAGGCCAATGCGCAGAAAGGCTTAAAAGTGATTACAAATGCGGTGCGGAGCTACATCACTCACAGCGCGCTGTGAATTTGCATACAGTCCAAGGTTGGTTAACGCACCGGGTTTGACAAGGATCCCTGGGGACACTCAAAATAGACACTTCAATGAAGAGGTCTGCTTCTATAAAGCAGACTGTTGACTCTACTCAGTTTGAAGCGTTTTGGCATCAAGGGTCCAGGTAGATGTTAGAGCAAGCACAATAGATTTTCAAACAGGTGGCGACTTGCCCTCTTGACAACAAACCGACCGTCAGCTTGTTCTCCTGACCTTGTCCGACTGATGGCTGGCAACCCTACGCTGATCAAAGTCTGCCAAGCTGAGACAGCAAAGCGTCTGTTCACACTTCACAAAGGAAGGAACGGGAGAGGAGGGACGGAAAAAGAGAGGGGGTGTGTGGCAGGCAGCAGTGTGTGAACTGTGATTTTTCACCCTAATCTTCAGTTTTGAGTCGTCATCAACTTTGCAGGGTGTAGTTACAGTAAAAGGTTTTCAGTTTGTGTTCGGCGGAAATTGTTTTTCTCACCGGCTTACTTCTGCTACTCGCAAGCAATTTAAGAAATCTAAATTCTGCACTTTTGAAGACTCCTATGTATTGTATACTTGAGAGAGGTACAGTATCTCTGCTGAGCTGAGAGAGAGCGTGCTGAGGTGAACCAAGCCTCTCGTGGTAGTTAACTGTCAGAGAGGAGCCCTGACAGTTAGACGCGACGTTACATAAATGTGATGGCAATTTAACATGTCGGCATCATGGCTGAATAAGTGCCACTTTTACATAAAAGTCACAACACAATCTAACTACGTTGTAGCTGGTAGCATTTACATGTCTCAGCTGAATGCTGTCATAGCAATAATAAAAGCTTTAGCAGAATGAGGCAGATGCACAAACAGAAATGATATGCATGGCTTAGTAGGAGCACTCGATAAAAAAGAAATATATAACCTGGAAAATAAAATCACTAATAAACCACTAAAAGGATCATCTTCTCATGTTGTCCATTCATAATTTCTCTTCACCGTATGGAGTAACCTCTGCTTCATATGCAGCATATGAGGGACGTCTTGTCATTCCGGCCCTGTGCAACTGTCTCACTGTATTAAATGGGCATCAAAATGATCTATTAAACAATGAAATTAATGAGAAATTGCATTATGTTAGTGAAGGGTGAGAAATGGAGGTGAGCATTGCTCACACACACACACACACACACACACACACACACACACACACACACACACACACACACACACACACACACACA
>JAUYWH010000003.1:18740470-18784622 GCA_034779795.1 Ctenopoma multispine | reverse complement strand
AGAGTTGTTTTGCTCCTTGGAGCAGAGTTTTACTAACTGTGTGTTAATTTTTCATTTAGTGTGTAAACGATTGAAAAAAACTGTAAAATAAGATGGTGAGCACAATAAAAACAACTGCATGTTAGCACTGTGAGTTTGTGTGTTAGCATGGCAATGTTAGCATTTACCTAAAAAAAACTATGGCTACAGTACATACAATCTCACAAAGTAGAATCTATGACTAGAATAGTTATATTAATACAGAATAAAACTGTTACTGAAGTAACTGAGAATCAAGACCATAGTCATTCTTCTCTTCTCTTTTCACTTGTTATGTGTTAGGAACCTGTGTTATATCCACATTGTTTTGTCTATGTAAAAGTTGAAGAGGTTCAAGCCAAGTCTTGATCTTTTTATGCAGATTGGCCCCGTATACTGGTGGTTACATAACATTTCGTCACTTATGGATCTTGTGCCACAAATGCAAAACCGCTTGCTGTTCACTGAGTGTCAGCTGTTAACTAGCTTCTTTGTCTCTGTTATGGAAATGTACATTTTGTGTGTGCCAGTAACAGAGGGAGGGATGGTGGAGACAGTGTGGAGGCTTGTGTAGGTGGAGATATCTTCTATTGTTGTCACAAATTGTATTGGTCCCCAAGAGAAACTGATGAAAACCATACAAAATCTAAGAGGCTTTTCATACAGTATATTGAACATATGTTTTGAGAATTTAAATTTACTTGTGGTAGATGAACTTACTTCATTGTGGAGCCATTAATCTGAAAACAAACAAAGATGCTCTTTTTGTGCCCCTATGCAGAAACATGAGAAGATCCCAAAACTTTATAAAAATCCCCAAACTTTACAGATTGGAGGCGACTATATGCAGGGAACAGATGGACTTTTTTGGCAGGCTTTTCAGTTACAGTGTGTGGGATTAAGACAGGCTGCATTAAATAACCTGAACCTCCTCGGGAAGAACAGCCAGCTCTGCCCTGTCTAATCTATTGCCACAGTGTTATCGGACAACTGCAGGTTGTTAATAATGTAAACCCCCCCACAAGTAGTCACGAGTGGAGCACCATGTGGACTACTGGATGGACTTGGAGCCTTCTGGATGTGTCGGAAATCTACCAACAGCTAGTTTGTTTTAGTCCCAGCATGATAGCAGTGCTGGGGACAGTAAGTGGTGGAGTCTGTCTATGTCAGTCACTAATGAAATCTGTTAGTCAGAGTCTACTGAAAAGTTCTTTAGCATCCAGTATGACATTTGCCGACCTCTACAGACCAGTATAAATCAAAAAAACATAAAATTTGATCTCCCTTGTATCCCCTCTTTTGAGTTTAGCATTATTAAAGTGACGTCTCACTTTTAAACCACTGAATACTGTAAGGTTTGTAAAGGACTTTTGCCAAGACATGTGAATAGCAGATTAGTCGTCAATAAACCTAACAACTGATTTTTACAGTTTTAAACTGTAAAAAAATGATAATGAGACACTTCCTGACATGCTGCACAATTATTGATAGCGATGTTGTAAAAAATAAGCAATGACACATACAGGTCCTGTGCATGCAAGATGAACTGGAAAAATAAAAAGTAATATGCTAAAAATGCTTCTTTAACCAACACAAGTTCATATCTCATGTCAGCACTACAACCTGAAATCCTTTTCTGCTTACACATAGGAAATGTAAAAAGCAAACTCAAACCCCTGACACATCAAAATGGTACCAAATAAACACAATAAAGAGTGATTCAGGACTATTCTGTCCTCTGAACATCTCTTAAGTTACAGCGCAATTACTTTTAGAAGATTCACTGTTAGGACAACACCCACTGAAATGTGTAATTAGTTCTTTAATCATCACGCTGCTTGGAAAAGCACAACCAGAAGATCACGGTTGCTAATGAGCATGATTGCTGATGGGTCTTCCATCTATGGGACAAATGTTCCACCGCTGAACATATTTTTAAAACATTTACAAAGATACTAACTATTTTTAAATATGGATCTTGAAAATGAGACTGTGGCAGTTGGTGCAACGTCTAAAGTTTGGCATTTCTCTTTTGAGTTTAGATTCAGGGGTGACTGTCTGTTGACTATCAACAACAGACACACTTTATATCTGATATAGTGAGAAAAAAATCAATAAGACCAAAAGGCCTTTCCTGAACTATTGTAGGGAATAGTAATGACACAGTGCAGAACATCCACATCTGAAAAAACAAAGGACAAATAATGCAGAGCCATTTACTGAGGTCGCTGTGTGTTTCAGTGCACTTAGTACATACTGAAGAGGAGCTGCTTAGGCTTCCTTCACCCCCAGTTATATGAAATGTTAAACAGTGCACAGAAGAAGCTGCTGCTGATTATGGAATATTGGTTGGAAACACAGATGAATTACTGATCCGTTGATCTATGTGCTGACCCAGGTGCACCATGGATCAGGGATCCAGTGGGTGTGAGCATCTGTTTGAAGTAAGTCATAACATTACTTGTTACTAACGTAACTAAAGAGGTGCATGGATACAAAGTGACACCATGTACTGCAAATGCTGGTCTATTTTAGGGGGCAACAGTGGACACACCTGACATCATCATGGAGCCTGCTAGTAGTTAGTAATACACTGTATTGTACATTTTGAAATACTGTGAGCTGATGAAAATATCCAAAATATACTGAAAGGTAACTTTATCATGCATCTTTTTTTTTTTTTAAGTTGCTGGAACATTTTTCATTTTCTGAATCATCATCATTCATCATTTTTCCCTTCAGTAGATTTGGTTTAAAACTCCTCTCTCCTTCCTTGTGTATACAATGAAACAACACTTGCTGCTTTAGTTTCATTTTACTAGTGTATAACATTCTTTAGTAAATAAGGGCAAAAAACAACTTGTTCAGTAAAAAGTTAAAAAGGGATACAAATCCTTAGTGTACATAATAGTGTACACACCATAAAATGGAGCTTAATTTGACACCAGCTATAATCAGCTTACATTGCTGCAGTGCTGCAATCACTATTAAAGTGATTTTCTAAACCTTACTTTTTTGACAAGCAAGTAATTTGATCACCAGTGACTCTTTCCTTAAACACATCTTCGTTTATCAGGAGGCGTGGTGCTTCCACAGAGACAAAGAAAACCCACCTGACAGCAGGCTTTAACATGCCTTTCATCCATTTAATAACCAGTCTACTGCTTTATTTTAAACTGTGACATCTTTCTACCTGACTGACTAACAGGAACCTCCACAGACACCGCCTAAAGTCACGCTTGTTCTCATCAATGTTAAATCCTGTGACTGATGTTTCATTAGTCTTTCTTTAAGGTGGGACGCCAAGAAACTCAAATCAGAGATAAGAGGACTAATGACAGATAACAGGGCGGCACCTTGAATTGGCCCCTGGAATCAAACCAGTGGTGGCCTTTTGGCAAGATAGCCTGTAATCCAGCACACCACAGGGGCATCCACCTGCACTGCCCACGGCTTATGCCCGTACATGGCAGCGGCACTCTGTTAAAGGCACAGGGAGAAAAAGAAATGATCCTTGCAGCACTATCACAGTCATCTAAATGGGAGGAAGAACTGTGGAGCAGCTGGGTGATGGCATCGTCCGACAGGGGATAAGCTTGGAAGTCAAACTAAAGGAGTGGTCCAGGAGAAGTGCACCACTGGCCTCCAGTCACTGAGTGGATATGCATACACTCAAAGAATCAATACTAACCTAATAAAAGAAAGACTGGCTGCAATATTATCATTTAGATTTCTTTATTCGATTAGCTTAATTAGAGTAAGCATTCCATTAAATCTGCAACTTCATTTCTCTCAGTCATTAAATGCCCAGCAAGAATGCACCTTCTTACGTTTCATACACATACATACATAAGTTTTCTTCACAAAAAATACTGAAATGATTTTTTGTTACGTTGTGCTATTAACAAATATAAAGCTGAACAAAGAAGAGAAAGTGCTGGGGAAGCTGGTTTTAATGTCTAATGTCTTTTCAGACCTTTGGAGCCATTACAAGAACACATTAGAGAACCGAGTCAATAGATTAGAAATAGCATTGATCACTCTGATTCCTCCTAATCCAATATTGTGCTTGCATAAAGGCACTGAAGAAATCAACAGAGCTACCTGGCAATGCTCGCCATCCCTTTTCACAGAGCAGTCTGGTTATGCATAAGATTATATGAATATGAGATATTAATATTTCTCTTAGTGATGTGTCATTAGCTAACGAGCCGTCTCTCAGAGCCGATTCTTTCTAGTGAACAAGAAGCGCAGACTATCAAATACCATTATCTGAAAAAAGGAAGGAAACAGATGCTCAGTGTCTTAATGTAAGCTTTGGCCTTTGTTCATTTGATTTGTTTGTTGTTCTTCTGTTTTCAATTCTTCACTTAAAGATTTGAATAAAATCTTAAATAGTAAATGTGTGTTGTTGTTTTTTTTGTAATTATAAAAATTACAAAAATGTTAATTTTTCCAGGGAGCAAATTAACATCAAGGGAGCCGAGCCAAAAGAGCAGAATCTGACAGACTTTCCATCACTAATTTCTTCAGGTTTCTGATGTTACAGCATGAAAATAATTTCTTAAAACTATTAATAAGCGTATCCTCTGTACTTTATGTATTTGGGTTAAGGACTAGTTCGTCCTCTTTTGGATGCAACAGCCATGCGGATATCCACTCTACTGACTTTTGTGCACTGGGTCCATTTTTGTCTGAACAACTTGTGTCCCTGTAGTGTAAATTTTACTTGAGAGCGTATTTCAGTGCAGATATTTATTGGCAACTCCCATGACATTAATATTTAATGATGTATTTCATTTGTTACTGGCTTGTCCTTATGTACACATAGCATGTTTGTTTATGCTACTTCCCTTCCCAAGTCTGCAAACAATTTTCCTTCTGATAATAAACTCTGTTCAGTATACAAAGTACAGATGTCATGCTGCTCACAGTAATTTAAACAGTGAAACCAAAACAATTCTGAACGACACACAGGTTCTGTATGTCACTGATAACGAACAGACCTATTGAAGATGCTATACTTCTGAAACACTGCCAATGGCAACAAATAAAATGTAATAAAGAAGCGACATGTAACCATGACACAATGCAACCACATCCAGAGGACAGGACGATGATTTTGCTGTCACAGGGTGAAATGAGACACGATGTGGAAAATAGATAATTTCAGCAGTTTATTCTGTGAATGAGCCAAAATTTGGTTTACGTCAAATGTTCGGGAAATGACAAGCCGGCGTCTATTTCATTTATTACAGAAGGAAGCATGTTCTCTAACAAAAGTCTGAACAAAAGCAATTTTGTATTTAGCCACAGTGCTAAGGCCAGAGATAGGGTTGCTTTTAACCATGTGTTTGCACACGCATTGTAGCGGCTTTGAGCTGCCGGTGTTGATTTGGAGCGTTCGTTGTGCACGTCGTCAGGGATTACACACAATGCAATTAAATCATCTCAGGAACATATTTAAATAACCAGACCAATGGAGGAAATGTTTCCACTCACTGCTTTCATATTGAGTTTACCTACAGCTCCACGCATCTGCATACCTGTCAGTTCTGTCAGTGTTGCTATTTTCTGTGCCACGTTTTCCACATTACTGTTTTCTAAGTTGAAGTTGCTAAACATGGTCAGGAAACCATCTTCGTCTGTATCAAATTATGTACCGATTTATCCAGTAGTTTTTGGAAGTTTCCAGTCTGGACCAAAGCTGGACCTAATCGACCACCCAATCAACAGACGGACCAGAAACTGTCATGCAAGCATGTCAGGCATGTTTAAAAGCAATAGTATTAATTTAATAGTAATCAATTTGGATCTCCAGTGCTACAGCAGCATTTCACTGCCTGAAATACAAGAACATTCTACATTCAACATCCACCACACTGAGCTGCTGTAACAATGTATAGCAAAGATCAGCAAGAACTACAAAGTGACTTGCCAGTAAGCCACTTCAGCCCATGCAGAGTGGATGAATATTTCTGCCTACGCTTTTTTCCTTTCACCCAAATTTCTTGAATCCCCCACTCAGCTCAGATAGAGCACTTTGCATAAATGTCATACCAAAAGTCAAATAAATGTATTTCATTCTGTAGCACAGGAAAATGTGCAAACAGAACACTTTTTCATGGCTGAGCTGTGCAACTGCGAGTGGAGGTTATACATTTTCACCCATTTGATTTCTCCAGAGGTCTTTTTTTTTTTTGGCAGACACATCTCTCGTAAAACGGAGGATCAGGACAGAGCTGATAACTAAAAGGGCATCTAAATGTTGCATGCGTTAAAGACCAGTGTGCTTTTTACACATTTCTGTCTTACACACTTCCTTTCCTCTTATTACTTTGGCTAACAAAATTATTCATGATGAACAGTGGGTGAGTTCAGGTTAGGTTTCGGCTAAGTAATATTTAAATGTCTTGATTTTATAAATGTTCTGACTTTTCTTGGATTTGAAAGTTTCAAAGTGCTTGTGGAAAGAGTCTTTATCATGCTGTGCACTCTGTACTCTTAACACATTTCCTTGACTGCTTCAATGCTTTTTGAATTCTATTGCTCTGTATCGTGCACTTATTAAAAGTGACAAGGGCAATCTTGAGAATTATGAAATGTAATGAATCATATGAGTATTCAAAGCTGGGTTAATGATAACTAGTTGTATTGTCAGTAATTACAATGATCAGTCTCTAAATGCAGTAGCTCCATACGCCTGACACTCAGAAACTAAGATGATAACTAATGTAAAGTCCACAGACAAGCAAATAAATCATAAACATCCTCTGCATAATTATCTTGTCCACTAAATTCTGTGGACACATGCTCATCAGACACCTTAAAGAAGCCACAGTTCTCTCTGCACCAACCAGGCTCATATTTGTGATTGCATCATGAAAACACTATCACCTAAAGCTGAACAGAAAAACTGTCATCATGACATGATTAGCAATTATTTACCTTTCACTTGACACTTGAGCTTCCAAGGGCAAATATAATGTCCTTTCTTCCTACTTTGTACTTTCTACAGTACAACACCTTCATGTACCCCTCCTGCACCATACACAGAGATGACTCAATATGGCAGCTTTATTATACTGTATTATTTCCTTCATTCCCATAAATTAACTAAAACTCCTGTGAATGCTACCCAGCCACACTTTTGCTGAGTGTTTTTGACTTTAATTAAGCACCAATTCATGTGAGAAATACACCATGCATGATCTTTATCCAATATCATTTTAAAACTAGAGATACTTTCAGGACCCTAAACAAGACACAGTGTCAACTTTATGCTGTAGTCTGATCAATACTGGATTTTGACTTCATCTCTGGTACTGATGAATATGAATTGATGAAACAAACAGCATTTAGCTTTGCGCCAATGCTAAAAATTGATGTAGCTGATACGGTTACCTTATCGTTCATCGTTAACTGAGCATGCTAACATTTGCTCATTAGCTGTTGACAGGAATGCTATTCGCTCTGCAGGTGTTTGAATTGTGAGTGGATTGAGTTTGAGGTTAACGGCAGTGTGATCTTAAGTTGAATATGTACAACGGTTCTTACGAAATCTTATCAAATAGCTTTTGAAACAGTTCACCAGAAAAGTGAAAATGTTGAATGCTTGGTGGCGTTGGTGAAAAGTAATTGGATCAGTGGGGGGAAGTCAGTAGAGTTCATCCCCCTAGGACCATGACTGCTGAGCAGCATTTCATGGCAGTCACCAAAGTTTGTATCTCATATGTTACACTAACTGTGTCTATGTTCAGCACATTAACTTGCTGAGTGAGTCTAAGCTGAGGACTCGGGTTTGGAATATATTTATTTTACCTCCTGCATTCGGTCCCCTAGATAAATGTAGAGCACAGAGTGGGAGGCTGTCTTTGTTTTGATTTTGATTCGTCACTCTTTGCTGTGCCTGCAGGGGGTGCTATTTTGCATAAATCTTACATAACCTACCTTAGAGCTGAAAAGGGGAATTTCTGGGGATTTCTTCCAGCAACAAAATATCAGCTTGAAGAGCAGCTGTTATCCTCTGGAGAAGATAGTTTTCATATTCAGAAGGAAATTTATTTTCCCATTTTTTGTCAGCAATCTCTGTTTGGCATACAGTACCTTTCTGGAGCTCATATATTCTGAATTAATGTATCCCTCAGTGTACTCTAAATAAGTATGATGCATTTAGGGTGCTTCAAAGGTTTTTGTGGGGTTGTGAAGGTTGCAACAGGAATCCTCGGAGGTTGCTCTCCATTCGTTTGAAGAATAGCTTGACTTTCCGCTTACCTTTCCAGTCACATAAGCTTTTAATATAGCTCCAAAAGGCATTGGAAATACTTTTTAAATATATAGCCTACAGTTTATTATGCATCTTCAGCCCTGAGCTGCCTCAGTTTCACGGTGATGCATGCTGGTGTAGGGCAGTCTCACATAAAATTTGCACCTATGCTGTGCTTTAGACCCCCAGAGATCCTGTCCAATTAAAATATTAACCACACTCATATATAGTGAGATTTTATATTGTGAATCAGCTCGAAAACTTCTTAAACTGGATTCAGCACTTAAAACACTGGGTTAATGCAAGTTCACGTCCCATTCCTGCCACACGTGCTGTATGCACAACAGCCTCATTTTATGCATCCAATACTTGACAACACTTCAAAACTAGCCATGCGCATCCAATACCCATGATCAATACAGTAAGTTGTCACGAGAACCAGGGAGCATTTGACAGGTTTTGATCATGCGGTAATATTTGTCATAAGGCCTCGTGTGTGCAGCTTGTCTCTGTACCAGTAACGCTTGCCTTGTGTCTAGCAGCAACCGGAATACGTGAGAGACTCTTATGGATGTAAACGCTGCTCATTAGTTATACAGTCTGTATTAATGAGAAAATGTAGAAGCAATAAATTTTTTGTCATAGATTAATCATTTAGCATCAGTTGGTTCTTAGTTCCTCTGAAATCAAAGATGAAGAGAGGCTGAACGTTGATTAACGTTACTTTCTCTTGCATCAACATATGACCTCTGTGTGTTGATGGGAAGTGATAGGCAGCACTTGACACTGTATTTTATAATGCAATAATGCATTTTAGATATGGACAAGTTTGTATATGAAACAGAACATTTTAAACCAGGCAGATACTGTATAGTTATATTATTTTTGTATTTTAGTCTCATGAAAAATAACCTCCCAGCAATTTAGTTCTCTTTGTAACAAGTGTTTGTCTGTGTATTCAATGCCTGGTCATCAGTGAGTCACAACTCTCTCACTATGACATGTTCATTAATTACCATAAAAATAGATGCTGCAGTCTATTTTAAATTGTTACGATTGACTTGTCTTTATGTTTTCTGTAGCAACCACTGCGCTCGGGGGCTGAGTGCTAAAAAGTTGCTAATTGTATTGTTCATTTCGGGTTTTTTATGAGAATTGTTGCCAATAAAGAAAATAGTAAAAGTTTTATTGTTTAATTCACACTGCACTCATGTTTAATCCCCTTTTCTGTAAGCCTGCAATATTGACTGCTCATCAAAAACATTAAGAAGAAAGAAATTGGCAGTGTTGTACTGTGCAATTCTATTGCTAAAGAACAATAAAAAACACAATACACGTAAGCTCTGTGCTGCAGTGAAGTTCAGTTTTATTATAACACGGCATACTGCAGCAGACATTATAGTCTAATGAACAGGTTGATATTCTGCAAATTATCTTTCAAGTGGTTACATGAAAACATGTACATAAATGGTTACATAAAAAAGAATATCCTGCTCTCTCACCTATGTCATTTGTTAATAATGCTATAGGGGGGAAAAAATGCAGCTCTAATACAAACATGAACCGAGTCACTGTGCTGTATGAGCAGAGATCGCTTTTGACAAAGGACTTACTGGAAATCCAATTGTGGCACTGCTGAGACTGCAACACTACCTAACAAAGATTGTGACTTGCCAGAAGGTCATTGTCCAAAAGCAATGTCTATGATCAGCTTAAGGTCAGTTGTGATGTTGTGTTTAACAGGTGAGTTTGGTAACTCTTATAACATTATACTACAGTAATTATTAAACTCTTATTTCTTTCTAGCTTCAGTTGCTGTGGTAAGCACAGCGTTAACTGTGCTGTAAAGATTAACACCAGCTATTTAAGAGTCAACAGCAGAGAAGAAATTAATCAAATGTGGGGATTTTAAGATTTAAAGCACATGTGCATTACAGGTTTATATTTATCCACAATCATAAAACAGACACATGACATTCAGTCAGCCCCACATGTCATCTGCCTGACTCTGTCACTGTGAGTATATTCATTGTCACAGTTATTATAGCATACTGTATGATAAAACAGTTACTCACCCTCATGTCATGGCAAAATGGGAAAACATCTTTCACATGGGGGAGGTGAGAATATCGACGCTGCATGTTCAGGCAAAGCTGGACTGATGATTTTCACTCTACCGAGTAAGTGCAAAATATTACGTCTCCACAGTCTTTTGATGCACTCAGGAGGAAATGGGAACAATAAATTAAGTTAATTCAAATTTGTGGACAGCAACGTGAAATCATCAAGCCTGGATCCAGGCGATCGCTACCCTCTGGAGATAAGGAAAAACTCAATAACGGTGGCGTTATCCTTTAAGCTGATTATTAGCCTCTATGTGATGGCTTGACCTAATCCGACACAGATTGCGTGTGTTTACTTGGATGAAGTGAATGTTATTGGTGTGATTCACATCTTGTATTGATCCAACAGTAAATAAACTTTTTTTTTTCTTTTCTAAGGATTCAGGTCATTTGATTAACCGGAGGTGAGGATGTGTCCGTTTCATTTCTCTCGCTCCGTGTTCTCTTCTGCAGCTGGGCTTTGATAAGGAACATCTGTGACACGAGCTTCACAGACAAATTTAGCTGTTTGATCAACGAAAATGAAAACTTCACTGTTTGAAAGCCACACAGGCACTAGTTTGTGCTTCCATTTGTAAGAAATGAGATGGAGTCTCTCACGCTGTGAAGCACAGTGGGTAAGTCCAACACAACAGTGAATCAAAGGTGCAGAAACAACACCTGCTGCAAATTCACTCTCTCCTTCAATGTCGGGTGAAAACTGGACTTTCAACACTACTGTGTTGAACTTTTGCTGGTATAACATCTACATTGCAGCATATTAATATGGGAATTTGAAGGAGTACAGCTTCCACAGTACGACTGAAGTTAAAATGATTAAATTAGGCTACTTAAATCAGAATTTATTTACATATTCGTCTCAGGACAGACAGGATATTTATCAAATTATGCCTCAGTCTAATGTTTAAGGTCAGAATGATCACATTTAAGACAGATGTTAACAGTGGCCAGATAATAAACATTATGCATCTATGGCCTTGCAATGCAATTCCAAACACAACCACCCCCTTGTCACCCAACTTAGACATCACATTTCTCACAGTGAAACTCCTGCACAGTAATAGTGGCTCCCTGGCCCAGCGAATTTCCTAAAATATGACAGAAATGTTGCTTAGTGTACATTAGCCATGTTGTGAGGTGTTGTGAGGACATCCCAATTTAAAAACCTCCCTAAAAACAAACGACAAAATCAGGGTATGACCTGAACTGTGGCTCCAAAACCGAGGTCCGAAGTGAACTGTGGGTTTGGAGAATCACTGCACCATAGAAAAAAAAGTACCTAATATAAATCTTAAATATCTTCTTCAATGTGGCCGAACACCATACTCCCCAAGTCTGACACCACATAGAAATCTGTAATATCTTCACATAAATGTAGAAATAATCACAGTTTTTTGAGGATATGGAGACACTGAGAGTTATGACATATGAAAAATAGTAATAAAAAAGAAACATGTTGCACTATTTATATCTGCTCATCATAGACTTGCTCAGTAAATCAACTTACAGCAGTTGAGGATGACATGGTATGATATGATATGGTTGTGTCTGAAGTTTCCTTTTTAACAATATAAAATGTACATACAAACAACTATATGGCAAACTATACACCTCTGGAAAAATAAGAGACCACTGCAAATCAAGACCTGAACCCCACTGAAAACCTGGTCACAACCCGTCAAACAAAGCTGAACTGCTTGAATTCTTGTTCCAGGAAGAACATAAAGTCAGCAACGTAAAAAACTGGTGGTGAGCATGTCAAGATGCATGAGAGCTGTGATTGTAAATAAGGGTCATTCCACCAAATATTGATTTCTGAACACTTCCTAAGTTAATATATAATATATAAATACTGATGTATATAATGTCCCTTCAATCAATAACATATAGACATATATATTTCTATTTACATCCCTTGATATCCTATAATACACCAACATTATAGGAGATAATTTGCTGGCTGTAACATGAAGAATTAGCAGTGGTCCTAAATCCTAATTAAAACTATGTTCACATTTTAAATATTCTGTTTTTTTAAGGCTCTGATTTATTGAAGATGGAAATTAGAATATTTCTAAATCCATTAACACAGCCTGAAACGCAATAAAAACTGTAATCACAGAGTGGTGGTAATACAGCAGCAGGATCTCGCCAAGATCTGGAGGTTCCCCTGAGATGAATGACTGAATGTGCAGAAAGAAGCTCATCAGGGAAGCAAAGGGGGCAGCAGTAATATCAAGAAGTGCAGTACGTATTGTTTGCTGGAGCCTTCCCGCTTCGTGGAGAGAACAGCTCATTTGCAGGATTTCTGGGCTGTGTGGTCAGGTGGCCAGACGGATACCACTTTACCACTCTAAAAATAACATGCAGTCCTTCTTAATTATGCAGGAAGATGCACTCAGTGTCTCGAAAAGGATGTGGAAAAGCGTTGAATGAAGCTTTAACTTTCTGGATTAATTCCAGAGATGTAATGGTGAAGCCTTTTACTTAAACAGAAGGACAGGAGCAAATGTTAAGAGATAAAGCAAAATTCTAACACGTGGAAAGAGTTAGCCTGACCCTGTCCGAAGGTACTAAAATCCACCACCCAGCATCTCCAGAGCTCAACACATTGTGTAGTTAGTTTAATTTATTCAGAAACCAAGTGTGAAAACAACATGTTATGGTTTTGTTAGAGCTTGTGTGCTTATTTACTTTTTCCTTAGCCTAAATAATTGATGTAAATACACCTATAGGCTGTTTTCAATTTAACTGGTGAAACTTGCTTCAGATTATTAAAATGCTGTTGGCTTGTTAACTATGAAAATCCCACTTCACATTGTGGCATTTGCTATTTGAACATTGCACTCTTTGAATCCAGATTTGATTGTAGATACAGTTGATTGTTCAGCCTCAGTGATTGTATTCCTCCATTAAACTACTGTAAATTTGAGGACACATAATGCCACAGATAGAACGCATACCACACAGTTCAGCAATGTTGCAAAGAGAAGCTGAGTGAGTGTCCTTGATTCAGCGTGTCATCTCTAGACATTTAAATGCCTTCGAAAGTAAGGGAATAAATGGGCGAGGTAAAAAATGAATGGTTACATGAAATGACTGGAGATAATAAACTCCAGTCAAGAGTAATCAAAAAATACTGGCGTTGTGCAGGCATGCTGCTGCTGCTGCTGCTGCTGCATCATGCTACAGTACAAGGCTGTGGTCAGAGAAAAGAAGATAAATGACTCCAAATACAAAGATATTTTGTATGGGGGAAAAATCAGCTGCCCTCTGGAACAAAAACACATTGTTCAAGTCAAAGAAGAATTCCATTTTTCAACTTGACAGCACATAAAAGCGCACAGCCCCAATGAACCACTGACCACCAGCCTTGAGCCTGGACTCTTATACTTTTGTATAAACTCGGATCAATCCACTGAGGTGTGTGCATAGAGAAATCTCTTTCAGTCTGAAGAGAGGAATGAGGGACAATTCAGATGGCAAACACTTAAAGGTCAAGGGTGCAGTGACACCACTACACAACCAAAGAGTTTTCGTTTTCCATTTTTAGTACACTGTCAGAATTTTTCCCCACCTTTCTCTTGTTACTTCAGCATGTCCAAATGAAAATGGAAACATCAACTTTGATTTAATAGCTTTTCATTTCAGCCTTCAAGGCAATAAAAACGAGCAAATTAGACAGAGCCTGTAGACTTCTGATATTCATGGTATATCCACACAGAGGCCAGCCACATGCAGTGCTGATTAAAGAATTAGAGACAGCAATTATTCATCACCATTACAGAAGCCAACGAGCATGTGTGTGGTGCTCTGATGATGGGTTTCAAGGACTGTCTTTAGAAGTTTTAGCAGAGTACCCAGCTAGACTTTTTCATTTCTGGGTGGTCTGTGGTAGTCATCTTTTAGCAAAGATCTGAAAACAACTGCCGCATTGCAAATGTGTGTATAAGATGTAGAGATTTTTGTAACAGTTGTTTCCTTTCATACAAGAGTGAATTGAAAAAAATCAATATCACCCCGACATCGGTGCACCAATCACTATTTTTATATTTCCAAGGGATCACGTGACTACATGTACATAAAAGGGTTCAGTGGTAGTGATGATGGACAGAGAGATATCACGTGACACCACCGTTCCTGTTTGAGCTACAGCACAATTTAGTAACAGCTCTAAGGTCTGTTTATTTTTTCTAATACTGATGACACTTGCTGTTTGTTAGTGCAATTTTAGGTAGGAGCAGTTGAAGGTGTTTTCAGTGACCCAGTAGCCTAATGGATGAGGCATCAGTGTCTGGCGGCTGGGGACGGTGGGTTCAAGTGCCATCTGGGTTGTTTCAAACATTTGGGGTGACTGTGGTGCAGTTGATAGGGCAGTCTATGAACCCCAGGATTGGTGGTTCATGTCCCGGTTCCCCCCCAATTTCTTGCCACACGTCGCAGTGTTCCTGGACAAAAGACTGAACCCTTAAGATGTAAGCGTCAATTATCAATATTATTATTATCAAAATTCCAAAAAGCTTCTGCATTGGGAAACATGTCTTCAAATTCTCCCTTGTTATTTTCAAAGCAGGCTTGAAAGCCTTCATCAGTGCGAGGAAACCACATTTTTACAATAACGATACACTTAATTGATCCCAGTGGAGAAACTGCTGTTGGACTGATACACATACATGATCGCACAACTACAGGTTTCGGTGTCTTGTTCAAGGACACCTTCACACGTGCAAAGGTATAAAAAACTAATTGATTTGACCTCCAATTACAAATACTGTATACATATATTTCCATATTACACATTTACATGAAATAACATACTTACATTTAATCATAACTCCAGTGTTTAAACTGCAATAATCAAGCTATAAGTCATCATACACAATCCCAAATATTGGATATTAAAAAAAAAAAGTGTGAGTTTTTCATCTATGGCATTTGGGAAGAAACAGTTTCATCAATTAATTCATGTTGCCTCAAGTTTTGTATCTAAAACCTGTGTAAACCAGTAAATGTTTTACTGGTAACTGTAGCATCAATAGAAAGTTGCCTTATGGTGGACTTGAACTCTGGTCTCCTGTTTGAAAGTCCTGTGTTTTTTTTTTACCCAGTAGCTGATAGACGTCATCAAATGGTAGAACATATGTGATTGTATTATGCTGCGGCTACAAATTTACCACGACGTCATATTTCCCATTAAAATAAATGCAGTTTTAAATGCGTTATTTAGGATGTGATAAGCTCAGGACCATTTAGACTGATTTAAGAGGCTTTTTGAGCATCTTACTGAATGAATTTATCTGTACTTCAGCATCTCCAGCTGTAGCATGTGTTGCTAGGTGCAGTGGTTAAGCATTGGTTTTGAGGTCTGTACCGGCTTAATGGTATTGAACGTGGCACTCTAGCTGTGACTAGCAAGACTTCAGGAGGCTGTGTAGAGGAACTGCGAAGATAGTGTGTAGCTCTCTCTAAAAACACAAATGTTTAGATTTTCAATGCAGCACATAACATATTAATGCAGTAGATTAATATAGAACTTTTTCTTGCGTTGCCCTGAGACTACAGAAAACGTGCAGCTGAAAACTAGTCGTTGAAACATCTCTCAAAAAATAAAATAAAAATTGGCATAAAAAGTCCAATTTTGACTCCACTAGTCCCACTTATATTAAAATAAACTGCTCATTATGAGGCTAAATCGCAAATTTGGCTCGTCTCAGGTAGTGTAAGTGCTCCAGCAGTTAAGAAGCAAGGAGTATTTACATTTCTCTGGCTCATTATTCCTGGAATGACCTCTAGAGTTGTACTCTGTAAATGTGCGGGTCCAGTCAAAGAGAAGTCCTTCTCACAGAACAGAGCTACTGTTTTCCATAGTATGTTTAATTAATGAACCCCTATTAACGATGGTAGCAGTGAAGCATTAGGGGAAGTAATGATAATGCAGTCAGTAATTACAGCAGTGATAGGCCTGTTTATTATGATTAGTCTGTATAAACCAATGATCTGCACTTTTATTTTAATATTCTTCAAGGTCTGTCTATTATTCGCTCTAACACTCCGTCATTTGCAACTCAGTTATTACTTATTGTTGCTGCTGAAGTGCTGATTAAACACAAGCTGTAGCAGAAAAAAATGACTCATTTTCTCTTGGGTAATAATACATACTGTACTGTCTATACTGTATTTGTAGTTTGGAGTCAGAAAACACATGCTGCTGAGGCTCTGGGCCAAAACACAAATGGCAGCAGCAACAACAACAGCAAATCACACAGATCCAGATCATCCTCTGCTCTGCTCTACAATGTCAACACATTCTGCCCAAGGTTGCCAATACAACACAGACACAAAGCTCTTCAAACCACTACTGTCTGCTCTGCCCATCACGATACAGTACACTGTCTAAATCCGCTTTACGTTTGAAATTCCCATTGTGGTCGGAAAACAAAAAAAGAAAAACACATTTGGGAATAAGTGTGAACTTCAGATGCTTGAGCGGCGAGACAAAACAAGCCCATTGACTATGTGGTGTGAAAAGACAAAAGCCCTTTGTCCTCCTGCGTACAGCGATGCAAGGCACATCTTATCTGAGGTTCGTTTGTGTCGCACACAAGACACACCTGCCCGGCCCTACGACAGAACAAAGCATTATGATTTCAACTGGACGATTTCATCGAGATCCGTGCTGGTGAATTTTCTCTCAACATGTGGGAGAATCTTCCATTATTCAAGTTATCCTGTGAGTTCCTGGTGTTGGTTTCCAAGTCACTGTGAAAAGCAGCTGCGCTATCTCTTGATTAAATCACTGCCTTTTCTCCACATTTCCCAGCTCAGTGCTATAACTGCACTGAATGAAAGACTTAATGTGGAATCACTTTTAGGGGTGAAAATCTTTAAGCCGGAGTCCATTTGAGCCTTTAAATCTTTTCTTGAAAGGCAAAAGCAGACTTAATCAGATGATTGTCTCATCAACATTCATTAAGCCTGTACAGGCAGGCGCTGTTCATATTCTTATTTTTGCCACAAAGTGCAGGTAAACAAACCTGCACCGGGTGTGTGCAGAGTGTTGATGTGCCGCCACTTTACATCCCCTAGGGTATTAGAAATGTGAAACAAAGAGGTGTGATGCATGACTATGTGTGTGTATCAAAGGATTACACTAATTTCTCTGAACCCCTTTTTTCTTCATGCCGGCTTCAAAAGGCTTGTTTAACTACATAGCATGAAATAACCTTTTATTGCCGTTTTGTGGCACCACCATTTTGGCAAAGTTGGCCGCAGTGTCACACACACACACACACCCACTTGTTTTCTTTTCCCTTCTCTCTCCCTATCTCTCTCTCTCTCTTGCTGTCTGTCTTATTTTAACAGGCCACATAATGCCAAGGCCGTCGGTTTTGCTGGGAGCACCTGGTGAGTTAGAGGCTAGGCCAGGTGGTACACAGCTTTGACTGCCAATTAGAGCGGTGACCATGTGAGAGCTGCCCAAGATAACTTCTAATTAACAATGGACCTCTGAGGCATAACAATTAGCCTTTCCTTCAAAGAAACACACAGAATGGATGCATGTCAAGCCCACTGACAAAATCATTTTTTCCTTCTCCGCTGCCAAATAACACCCTGCTGAAGACAAACAAAGCAGCTAAAAAAAAACCCTGCGACACCTAATACTAAGCTGAGCAGAGTTAGAGCATGAGTCTAAATGTGAAGTAAAGAATGAAGGCATTTCTCCTGACAAGGTCGCAGACACTGGAGGCTTGTCAACGCAAATGTAAGGAAAATAAAGGGTAAAGGACATGCTTTACATTGTTGGTGACGCTGAAGGAGTGACGCACATGTTCGATTAACTTACACGACAAAAACATTAGCCCAGCTCAGGTTGACAACAAATTGATGAAACTTGAGGAGGATGCATGTGCTCCTTAAAAATTAGAGGAAAAAAAAAGGAGAAAAAATCACCACAGGAAGTTGTGATATGGAGATGTATGGTCATGAACCTAGGAGGAAACATCTGCTGCACACTACAGTATGGTTTTACATAATGCATCCATCCTGCTTGAAATGCAGCAGCTGTGGATTCCCCTTCCCCTGCTCCTCTCTAGGCACCTGCCAATGATTGCATTATCAAACAAGCAGATAAAAGCCACGCAGTAATTTGACAAGGCTAATTGCAGGAGTGATGTGTAGTCTCGATGTCGCTGATTGCGCTGGGGAGCGATTGCGACGGCAATCACAAGATGCCTTTCCCTGTTGTGGAGGCAGTGGAATATCTCTTTTCCATTAATGCACGCTAACCTCCCAAGTGAAGAAAAATATGTAAGATGTAAGGTGTTGTTTGGTAAATGCACACATGCAAGCAAATGCCAAGTGTTCTCCTCGTGCGCCTAGAGTATAAGAAGTCTGCTCATGCTTGAAAAAAAAGGAAGAAAAAGAATGGTGCTGAGGTGTTTCTTGGAAAATAGCCAAGACTGTTAAGTGGAAACAGAGGGCAAATCAAAAAGGCAGAGAGAAGTCCAAGGGGAATACTGTAAAGGTAAAAGACAGCGTGTGACCGAGCCGAGAGGCCCGAACAAAAGACGCTAACTATTAGTGAAATATACTTGTACATGCTGCAGACATATGCAGAACACCGCCCGAGGGACTGGAAACATTTCTGCTACGACTGCTTGCAGCCTGGGTCTCAGACCTTGCGGTAAAACTGTGTACTTAAAGGGTCTGATTGGGTCTGTAGCGAGCCACGGGGATTCCTCCGTCTGGAGTCTGAATGCCAGAGCTGAATAACTGATTACAGTAAAGCCTGCGCTGACTTAACTCAGCCTTTGCACCAGAGCAGCTGAAGTCTAGAGGAAAAAAAAAAAAAACTCAGAGAGATCTTAAAACTGGAAGTTGGATTGTTAGAGAAAGTCACACAAACTTCGAATGAGACGTTAGGCGCCCTTGTGGAACGCCATACATTTCTGTTTGAAGTGGAAACGGCAGCACAAGTGCGACTGCAGCTTCATCACACTTTACTTGCAGCGTGCCTTCGTGTGGCTGGTAGCTGGTGAAAGTTGCCATGATTCACAGTGACTCATTGCTTCTTCCATACTCCATTGGTAAAAGGAGGCCACAAAGGACTTCCGCTCAGAGGAATCGCACCAATCTTTTAAATTACAATGTACACTGAAGTCTGACTGAAGTGCATATTATCAGGGTGATATACATTTCTCTCAAAATAGCTCCTCCAGCTCTATAGTGCTACAACTGGCAATTGCATATGACAGCTACAGTTTCCAGATGTAATTGGGTTCCTTGATAATAGATGTCACCAAAGCAGCCCATCTCCATCTCTGCCACCCTCCCCTCTAAATACTGCAGCACGGTCCCCCAAGGTCACGCCATCCAATCTGATTGGAGATGTGATGAGGAACCCGGCCGAGCTAATGTATTCTACTTGCTTATTATTTATAATGGCGAGGAGAGGTTTCAGTGGAAAATTAAGCAGCGCGCAGCAGCAGACACCTTCAGTAGTAAATGAGGTGACATCTCGTACAAAATCCTCATCAGAGGGGATCATTACAAAACTCATAACCCTGACTCACACTGGGGTGTGACGCACAACGCGAATAATGTTTACAAGCAGTTTAAATGATTTCTGTCAGAGCAAATTGTTGTTTTACTCAATGGGACGACTTCCAGGACACCAGGCACAAAACATGCATGTGCACGTCTCCTGCATGTTCAACAGTTGCTCAGTCCACAGCTGAACATATTGTAGTGGACAGTACATTTCTATGCTGTGGCCTTTTTGAAGTCACAACACTGAGCAGTGCATGAGTGAGCCAGCAACTGTCCACCACAGAAACCGAATACCAAGCAGTCAGACCCACTCTGCCAAAAGAAGAAGTTGCTTTTTCTCAGTGTAAAGCAACAATATGGGCTGGAGACTGATAGGAAACATGAATAAATAAAGACCATGGTGCACAAACATGCTCACACAAAAGCTGGGTATCAATTATGAAATGAATTAGGAGCACTCATAATTCTGGTGTGATTTAAACAGCCCAAACTATTTCAGAGACATTAAAAGCCTGCTGCTGATTTGCGTGAATCATCCAAGTCTAAGTCATGGTGTGGATTTCTGCTGCAGAAAGTTACAGAGCAACACCTGGTCAGCAACACTTTAAGACTTTAAGCCTGGATGTGAGCTGCTGTCTTTAAATGACTCAGATTAGAAGCTATAATTAGAATATAAGGTGACACTGGGGTGTGCGCGGTTAAAAGCATGCTTCGGTTGTCGATACTCACTCAAAGTGGAGCCCGGGATGTGCGAGTGAAGTCCCCCGTTATCTCCCGCGCCGGTGTGGCAGGAGCCGGCAGCTCCGCGGAGGACGAGCCTGCGAGCGAAGCGGCCCAGCCACAGCTTGAAGGGTCCAATTTAAAGGGGGGGAACAAGCTCCAAACTGGCAACCCCACACTGCTGCCTCTTTGAATATGAAAACACCGGGAGGAGGTTTTACTCTTTCTCTCCTCAAGGAACGAGAACATCCATGCGTATTCGTCGGAGTGAGTGAGTGAGGAGGAGGAGGAGGAGGAGGAGGAGGAGGAGGAACAGGGGGAAGAACAGCGTACGCCGTTACCCGCTTCCAGGCACTGAGACGCATGCATTTGAAATCCTGAGCGCTGACCATGAGGAGCACAGCGCTGCTACGCCTCTCTCAGCATCCTCTCTCTCTCTCTCTCTCTCTCTCTCTCTCGCACATCAGAATATTTTGCCATGTGTGACCAGGTCCTGATGTTTGCTCCCAGCTTATTGCTGCAGGAATAAACAATAACCTCCTGTAGACCAGTAGAGAATTCACCAACGTTCATGGCCCACATTAATAATCTCACATCGCTTTAATTTAACTCTAATTGCAATAGTCTTACATTAAACGTAAACTGGGAATAATTCGATTTTTATTACAAGCTTTTATTGGTCAAATCCAATATTCTTCATACCCCCTAACCCTAAAACTGTATAATAAATGACACAATTTTAAATCCATAAAATGTCTGTATTTGTACAGTTTCCTTCTAAATTTGCACACTGGCTCACTAAAGGTCTTTTTCATATGTGCTGCAGACTAATAGGATGACAGAGGTGACTGGTGACTGAACTGCAGTGAGTCTAAGCCAAAGTTCACTAAGCCATAAAAGCCACAGGCCTGCAGAGACCTGTTGGTCAGATTTACGCCCTTGGCTAGTTGAATGCTCAACCTTATCCCCTGAGATGAGGCATTTAGTGCCTTTATATATAATGTGGTCACTTTATGAACTGGCAACATTTAGACAGAATGCCTGCCAGCACCTGAAATAGTTGGACACTGTTTACATGGGTTAAATTACAGCCTGCTCATTGTATTGTAAAGTAATTACAATTAATTGTTCCACAAATCAAATACTGTGAAACAAGTTTGGAATTTGAATATAATTACCTGAAATTGTACGCACTATTAAGGAATTTTAATTATTTAAGGTAAATTGATCTCCGAACTTTATTGATACTAGTCATTTCATAAAATCATATTTTCAGTAGTGAATGAATGTTGTAGTTAAATATCAGGACATCTCCTTGTTTCCCCAGGAAAATGTATTGGAAAAACAGGAGATAGAGTTTCATTAAAAAACAAACAAGCCTGCAGCTAAAGATATTTTCTGAATGGACAGCCCTTTTTGGTAATTTAAATCAATTACTATAAAAGGATACTCCGCTTAGAAGAAATACCAGTACATTAAGTTGAATGGAAGTGCATGGTTTTCTAAACAAAAGGGCGAAGCTGGATTTTACCAGTGTAACTGCCATGACTTGACTGTGTCTGGATTTCTGGTCCCTGGACCCCAGAGGCACCAGGAAGCCACTGTTTGCATGCAGATAAGTTCATCATTTGATAGAAAATTTCCTCTTTGGTTCAGATTTGCATGCTGTCTTAGGTTCAACAGATGGGTGGGCACTTGGCTGGATGGGGACTTGACAGACCAGCTGAACATACAGTACAGTCAGGAGTGATGATTGCTGGCAGCGTGTGTGCGTGTGTGTGTGTGTGTGTGTGTGTGTGTAGGGGGCTGGTGGGAATAGGATGTGTGGGAGTGTATGATGAGGTGCAGACAACATGGTTAAACAGGGAGCGAGGTAATGGATCAGAGCTCGATTCAGCATGATGTAAAATCTTGTTTTTTTCGCTGCTTTTGGCCACATCTGTGCTGGTTATGGTGGTGGATTGGATGCCATTTGTTGCCATAGTGTTTTAGACCAGATACACCAGCCACTGGCTCATAGGCTAAAAATATAATAAAAAATTTAAAGGCTCTAATGGCTTCTTGCATTTCTCTTTGCATTTTTTGATAAAAATACAACACAAAGAACCTCATGGTGACTGCAGTTGTTAGGAAATCATAATGATTTCTAGTGAAATTGGATTGATAACGGTAACAGAAGTAAAGAAAAATCAGCCTGCTCTTGTATTCATGGCAAATGTTGTCGCCAGCATATTATGTACTAATAGTCCTAGCTAGAACTGAACTTAATGTTGTAACGTAACAACCATGTTTCCAGAGTGTTAAGAATGTGAATGAATGAATATGAATTCTGGACGACCGCCAGAGATGGTATCTGATACCTCTCAGAGCACCCAAAGACGTAGACACTTCTAGTTGAGTAACAGCAGGAACCTGAAGCCAATTATCTACCACCCAGTTTGAGAGCCTCTGCTTAGACAAGGTGTGACCTTTTCAGTGGCCTCCATAACATACAAACAAAGCATCAGACATCCAGAATCCAGACACATCAACAACGTGACGCCGGACCCATCAGAAGTCCAAAGCAAACAGTCCCTGTCCACAGACAGAGCATGGACTTCACCAATCATTTGCAGATGTAATAGCAATAAGAAAGTCATATTTCCCAGAGAATCACATATCATAAAGGGGTCATCACAGGAGGAATCACCCTGAGCAGACCTATGATGTTTAGCCCTGAATGAGGGCTGAACACTGGTATTCCTGAAGGGGCCAGTGCAGTGACCCTCTCTGCAAGCGGCATACAGCTGCAGTTAGTACAGGCATTATCATGTAGTCCCTGCGTCAATGTTCAATGGCCAGGCAGGAAGGACACTGGGCGTGGCTGTCCTTTGGGTCGAGAGGGGCCAAGCAAGCGTTAAAAATGGTAAGAAAGTCAAGGGGCTGGACAATCCTACAACGCCGTGGGGAACTGATAAAAACACAGAGCAAGAGCACCGCGGCAAGTATAAGCCATTGAGCGAGTGGAGCGGTTGAGAGCTCCACCGAGGCGAGAGCACCCCAGTCGCTGTAAGATACAAACAACGCAGAGTTTCTCTGCCTGCAACAAGCTTCTCACATCCAGAAACATCAAAAGCAGATATTTAAGCAAAATCTTAGTCACACTGAAGTTTCACCTGTTGTTTAAGATGCGTCTTTATATGCATTGTAGAGGCGTCCTGTATTTATTGTACTGTGCCTGTGCAGCTTGCATACGTTTTTCACTTTTAGTGTTACACAAATAAAGGCTTGTAGGATGAAGACTAACCTCTTCAGTGTGCATGTGCGCACACATTATTTCTGCAGGTAAACTAGTTCATCTAAATTCACTGCAATGATTGGATCCTCTGTACAACAGTCTGCATGAAAAGCTTTAAAAACTGACACAATCATAGCAGCTCAAAAATACACAGTGGATTATGATCAAATTATAAAATTAAATTATAAAATAAAATTATATTATATTATGGGGGCAGCAATTTGCTGACATGGTTTGTGTCATTCTGAATGATCACCTTTATCATTTGATGAAACATTTCTTTCCTGATGGGAGTGGTCTCTTCCAGGATGGCAATGCCCCCATACATAGGGCACTGCATGTCACTCAAATTATGATTCAAATGGATCCAGACCATGTCAGCAAAACGCCCGTCACAGCTGTACAGAGCCACCTCATAGCTTTATCATTATCCACTGTATATTTTTTGAGCAGCTATCAACTGCTAACTACATTCAAAGCTTTTTCTGCAGACTGTTGTACACACTGCATCTTGAATAGAGGATCCAATCATTGCTATTGTACAATGTTCAACAGTTATGAAAAAGAGGACATTTGCATATTATATCATCAATCAAAATATAAGCAGATTTTGCCTACACAGTGATTGTTCCGTTTTTAATAACCTGTAACTGAATAAATTCATTCAGCTCATTTATGATGAGGTCCAAAGCCTTGAAAGTAATGTTATTATTGCATATAGTGCAACAAGTCGTCCAACCTAGGAATCAGTTTTTTCCCCTTTTGGTGTGATGTTTTTTTTTGTTCAAAGGCTAAAGAATAAAAAGACCACCCTCTAAAATCTTTGAGTGGTCAGTATTACTTCTACTACAGTCCCATCCACACCTCTTCAGCATGTGGAGAAATCCAATCCTTGACAGGCCTGCTGTGCCTAGTTCAGGGGAGGGATTTATTTCACTATCAACTAAAACTTTCTATATATATGAGGCAGAATTGCTTTGATGGTTACTTTTTCACAAGTGTTTTGAATTTCGATGAACTCATTCGTTCTCTGATCGACAGCTTTGGCTGATTTCTTTTTGAATGGCACGCCTTTGTCCCCAGGTCGTGAAATTTTAATGCAGGGTATAATGTCAGCTTGTAATTACAAAAAACGGGGGCAAGATTGGATTTATACACTTTCTGCAGCGCTGCCACTCTTACTCTGAAGGGCTGGTACAGGCCAATCAATACTATGAAAATTAACAATTCTCTTCAAATGCTAGCCTGGAGAGGTTCAATTAACGATGAGTGAAAGATAAATGTGATACCTTCAAATGAGTTTTATTTTTTTATTGCATCTGTCAGCTGTGAATTAGTGTGAGCTTTACAGAGAAACAGTACAGTTTGCCGTCAGTATTTTCATCATTTTATTTTGCCAATACATAGATTAAAAGCCAAGGCAATATTTTTAGTTTAGTCTCAGATCCCTAATGTGGGTGAAAATGTCCCAAAGCAAAAGAATCTACAACGTATTGGTATTGCAATAAGTTCAGTGTACCAGAGCCTTGTGAGACCAGTCCTAAGGAAAGGTGGATATATATTAGGAATACTTGCAGAAAAAAAAGTGAAGGTACAAGGTATCCAATTAATTTTATCATGCTTGCAATTCTTCCATGTCTGAAGTTAGTACAGTATCTGGCAGGTTAAATGAAGCATACGTTAATTAATTTTAAAATCTGGGGCGGAAATTTTGGCTCACATGGGTTTTGAATATCCTCAGAGTGCATGGAAATATGATTTTCACTATGGGAGAATGATAACAGATGGAAAATAAAAATGATAATTTCCATTGAAATAGTATTAAATATAAAAATCCAGGCTGTATACGAAGAGGGACACCAGAATAAGAGACCTTTACAAGAATGTGATGCATGCTGGGCTTCAGCTGTAGTATCTGTTCGCCAAATAGCAATATCTCCCAGCATGAGGCATACAGCCCTCTGGCAATATCCTTCTCACACAGAGCCAAGGTCACTTGGCTAACTACAGTATCTCATCTCACAATGCAGAAGGATTAGTAGTTTGTTGGGCTATGCTCTTGTGGGAAAGCTTCCTCCCTATCGCTTTTCCTCAACAGACCCTCCATCATGAAGGGCTGTCAACTCTGAGGCTGCGTGCCCTTCGTTAGTCAGTGTGGAATGTGTTGCTCTCGCTCTCATTGTTTTCCACATGCACACCTAATTACACCTGTGTAGAAATGAGAGCGGGATGAGTTTTGGCTCCTCTCCACGGACGGGTCTTTCACCTCCTCCCACTCATCCTTTCTCTCCCTCACTCCTCCAACAGTGCACATTCAGCTGTAGGCTACTGAATTCATATTGATTCCTTCCTTTCACTAGTTTATGCTTAAATGCTTAAGTTTCCCTTCCAGTGCAGTCAAATAAAATAATCAGTCTTGGAGTTGGAATGATAAACATGTTCTCTGAGGAGAGGAATCCACAAGGCAGCCTTTTCCAGAGATTACTGTGGAGGCAAGTAAGCTTTGTTGTCATGACAGTGCAACATTTCATCAGTGATCCAGGGAGAAAAACTCTCAGATTATTGAGCAAAACTTTTAGAGTTTGGTCTCAGCCAGCCTCGCAGCAGCAAACTTCTTAAGATGTGTGGATACTGTATCAAATAAATTAAAGTTCATGTCATGTAATTAATTGCATTATTGGCATGTAGCTGTTGTAGCTCTGCAACCATGGGCGCTTAGGATTAGACAATGCGAGATATGGAGAATTGAGCGTTACGCCCCTGAACGCTGCCTCTACCAATTCGGCAGCGGCTTCACATGAGAGCGAGGACCTCAGGAGCATTTTACAGAACAGATTATCAATTCACTGCTGCCAGGAGAAAAACCGTCTCTCCACTGGGAGACGCCGTTATTTCAAATCTTTGTCCAATTATATTATGCTTGCAGGGGCAGCGTTTGGTGTGTGTGTGTCTGAGCGTGTGTACATGCAAGATATGCAGGTTGATTGTGCAGACTTGAGAGGAAGACACTGAGGACTGGGGATATAATCAAAAGTCGTTAGTGTCCGCACTCAGTAAAAATAGTTGGAGCTACATAGCTTCTGAGGAGAGATGAAAAGCGAGGTCTCTAAGGGTGGTGTAGGAAATTTGTCTTGTTGATGGAAAAATCATATTCAAAAGAGCACAGGGGTGAGGACGAAAATGCAGCCAGCAGAGTCCATCAAAAACAGCATTCATATCTTTGTGTCCTCTTGTGAAAACCGATTCAAAGATACCCTCAATTTTGATCTCAGAGTAGTTTTTGTGCCTTAAGTCTTCTGTTGTCGATCTGTGAAAGTGCCTCAGCATTGGATCACAGCGTGGGCGTCAGATGTCTTATTGGCATGATGTGACACTTGCCATGTCTCAGCCTCCCTGAGCCCAAATTGATTGTGCAGTGCTGTTTATTACACTGGAGAGCAGAGTTCATGGAAACTTTGCAGAGACTTATTTGAAAGCAATGTTGAAATGAAACAAGTTAAATTTTAAAAAATCCTACTAAAAGTCAGCAGAGGCTGCGGGGCTTTATGGGATCTAAATGTGATGTTTTTCTTGCAGGATGGAATGAAAATAAGGAACGTGGCTGCAATAAATCAAAAGAGTTGCATGAACCTAAAAGGAGAGCATGAATGTACTCGCTGTTTGATTATGACTTCACTGTGTGAAAGGGGGACATTGGTGGTGCTAGAGGCGAGCTTAAAGAGTTTCCAAAATGCACAGACCTAATCCTCAAGGAAGCTCCCCTGATGTTTGAGAGGGAGAAAGAACAAGCACAACACTACAGCCATGCTAGCAGCTATGCTAATGTGAAAATGCTAATATTAAGCAGATATGAGGTTTACCATATTCACCATCTTATTTTAGCATGTATCACTTTAAATTTCAATTAGTTAATCTTACCTAAAAGAGCATGCAGAAAAAAAACTAAAGGTGAACTAGAAACTGTACTAAACTATATGTAATATTATATAACTGTGGACTGGTTTTGAGTGTGCATAGATTTAGTTCTTACCTAAGAACAAATTACAAATAAAAAAACATTGGTGAACATCAGACGTTTTGTAGAAAATGTCGGTGAACTGGAACTGGATCTGAATTATTCCAGCATGCTTGGACCCACTAGTACTTGCTTATATGTGTTATGGTTTTGTCATTTCTGCCTCCTACTGATGTAGTAACATCATTGTTTGCTTGACAAAACAAAGTCACACTGTATCACATAAATTGGAGCAGGCAACACAAGCGTCCTTGGAAAGTGAGAGTGCTGTTACATAACTGAAAGTGAAACATATTTTAACCAAGCACAGTGGGGCAATTTAGACACTTGTCATTCCAGCGTCTGAATGTGTAGTTGCTTTATGGCAACATGTCTGGAGTTCCTGGCTTGTGAGAACAGTTACATTACATTCACAGCTTTTCTTTCATTCATTCACAAATAAATCATGAAGTAAGAAAAGTGTCACATTACACAATCATCACCCCCTGAAGAGCATCCTGTCCGTAGTTTCCTCTCAGACGCAGAGTTTTCTATCACTATAAAAGACAAGAACCACACTGGATGATAGTAACAAAAACAGGAACAGGAATAGAATCAGGAACATCCATCCATTAGCTTAACTGCTTTTCCTCTCAAGGGAATCTACAGTTTAGATAGTTTATTATGAAGAGACATGAACTAGATCACTAAGAGTCCTGATAACCACACGGAGGGAACTGGAAGTATTGGCTAACATCCAAAACAGCAGACAAACGTAAACCGAATAAGCAGTCTAGGAGACAGGTGCACCTGTAACTCAAGTAGAGGGTAGGAGAGCATCTGTCTGGTGACAGGGAGGAAATATCTATGTGATCACATTTATAGAAAGAAAATCGCCTCATAGCATCATTGCTGTGCCATGTAAGTTTATGAAGCTGTTATTTTGACAGTGGGCAGAAGAATACAGTGATAGAACAAAACAAACCCAAAGCAACAGACACATAAACACCCACCTGCCATCCTCCCCCACACATACCTGTGGATCAAAAACAACTCTGTGGGGGTCTGCTTGGACCAGATGTCCACACAATCTCCTTTCCCCTACACTATCTCCTCTTCCTCCCGTTTGTTTTCCTTCCACTTCACACTCTCAACGTCTTAGCCACGGTGTTGCCGAGGTACTAACAGGCTCTTTTGCCAGATTGCTAAGAACTTCAAAGTGTGTTTGACATGTACACTTGGGAAGAGCGCACTGGGAGCGAGTGTGTCTCATGCTGAGACCTGAGGAGTGGGTCTTAAAAGAACTGAGTGTACCTACGCTATTAACATTCAAAAAGAGCTTGAAATTCACTGACTCTTACACGGCTCCTTTGAATTAAATGTGTCATCTCTGTCACTCCGGCGATAAACTGCAGGTTATACTGCAGTGTCTGACTGGCGATGCGTGTTAAGACAAAGGCTGCATGACCTACATATCATTTCATATAACATTTGACACACTTGTGCTACCTTTTTGTCATGGCTGCCATGTTTGTGTCTGTCCTTTTTCATTTGAAGTGCCTTTTCTTTTAGGAGAGGCGTAGAGAGACCAAGCTTTAATTTCTTCCGACAGCGAATGTTTTAAGGGGGGGGAATGCCTTTTCAGTATTTAATTTAACACTTCTTCCACAGACATGACAAGTCTGCGTAGAACAAGCTTTCAATCCTCTCAGTGCACTTGAGAGCTTTTCATTTCATCATGATACGCCAGGGTTTTTTTTTTTTTTTTTGCTGGTTTATCTTTTTATCTTTACAGCCCCCACACTGACTAGTCACAACACTCAATTTACAGCAACGCTCAAGAGGGTTTTTAAATTATAAAAACTGCAGAGAAATGGATTAAAAAACGAGAGAAAGCCTGTATGAGTAATGAATTCACTAAACACTGAGAAATGACTTCAGTAAAAATAAATGGAGAAA
Source organism: Ctenopoma multispine (assembly GCA_034779795.1). Lineage (NCBI taxonomy): Eukaryota > Metazoa > Chordata > Actinopteri > Anabantiformes > Anabantidae > Ctenopoma > Ctenopoma multispine. The sequence continues at coordinate 18,754,716 of JAUYWH010000003.1, read as the reverse complement.
TCGTTCCTGTAATTTAAATGTCATTTCATACCTTATGTATACAGGAAGAAAAAGCTGTTTTTAACAGTTTTTTATGACATGAATGAGCCTGCAGATGGGTTTGGATGTTTCAGAAAAAATGTGTTTCCTACTATTCATGTAGGGCAGAATTAACAGATTAACCAACTTGAATTACATAAAGTCTGTAGTTCACAATGAAAGTGAAAAGTGAAAAAATGTTTGTAGCCTCTAACATGTAGTTTTTTACTAAAGGGTCAATTTATCAGCAGAAGAATTCAAATGAAATTCTTTTTGAAATAAATTCTCAGAAATAATGTTTTTGGACTTTCGATGAATCTGTACATGAGTTAACACTTGTTAATTCCCTTGGGGAAATTTTTGTTTGGACAGCTGCACACAGATGATGGCACTACTGCAGGTTTTGGTGTCTTGTCCAAGGACACTTTGACATGTATATACAATATACAATCAATACATACAGGGGACCAAATGAAAAGCTATTTCGTTGGAAGGGGGCGTTTTGATCCAATATGCTTAGAAGTGAATTCACACCGCTGCCGCTGTGATCGTGGGTCACAAGAACCTTCAACAGCTCCTCATCATATTGAGATAAGTTATGTAACATGTCAGTTGATAGTGTAACTTTAAAGTGTAATTTAGAGCATGTATTTACAGTGGTATTTTAAATTGAGTAAGACGTGTTGTACTTTTACTTGTGGGGTAGTTGTCACACTATTACTAGACAAATACTGCTAAACGTAATTACTGTAAATACTGTGTTTAGTAGCTAGTCACCAAATTTCCTTCTTATAGTACTAGTGTCTATCTACTATTTTTTTTTGGGGGGGGGACAATAAACATCTGCTGATGTGAGCCATGTGTCATACAAAAAAAAAAGACCTGCAAAAGAGTTGTTGGTTTGCATGTGACTGAAAAGGGTTACCGTGTAATCTCAAATAGTTAGACGAATGCAGAACGCACAATGCTCAGTGAGGTAAAAAAGAACCACAGAGTAACAGCTAAAGGCTTGAGGGAATAATTGGAACAAGTTAGATTTTCTGTTCACGAGTCCACCTTACGCAAAACATGGACAGCACACCGCAGCAGGTGATTGATGCATCAAGACAATGGCTTAAAAAAATAAAACTTGCCATTTGGAGTCGCCCAGACCCTAATCTATTGGAGCTGCTCAAGAGGTCATTCCACGGCCAAAAATGTGTTTGCCTGAAGCATTTCTGTAGTTGGTCTGCAGTTATATGCAGCTATAGTACAAAGCAAGCTGCGATTCACTGCTACTATTTGTGCTACAGCACGTGCATCACTCTGCTAGTCCAGACTGGACTAACCTGTCAGTGGTCGGACCAGATGGGTTGTGCCTTTGTTACCCACGTGCAACAGAGAGCCTCAGGTACCCATGACCCTGATGCCAGTTCAGATTGCCCTTCCTTGGACCACTTTATATCAGTACTGACCACGGTATACCGTGAACACACCACAAATCCTGCTCTGACCCAAATTTTCTAGGCATGACAATTTGGCCCTTGTTAAAACCCCACAGATCCTGACACTAGACGATTTCATGGTGTTTCTCTATACACATGACTTACATCAATGTCAGATCACATTTTATTAACAATTAATGCAGTAAACCAGGTCATTCCAAAGGCTTGACATACTTTTTATCGTGTATCTAAAATTTACCTCATTATAGCAGGTTACTGTTGGTTGTAACAACCGGCTGAAACAAGCAGCATCACTAAGTGTATATTATGTCATGGCACTGTGTCAGCCCTCTGTCTGAATATTTAATTTATATTATTTAGATGTTTTCAAAATTCATTATGACCTTTACATTAAATCCTGAAGTGCTACAGAGCAGGACAGGTTGGGTGTTTCATAAAAGGAAATAAATAAGTGAAGAGAAACACTGTCTGTCAGCACGTAATCAAACATGAGGCCGCTATGAATGTGAGCATGTCCCTGGCAGCTGAAAACGTTTTATTTATCATGCTGAACACCTTACTGTGGAGGACAAACACCGCAAGAAAAATGGTCAACAGACTATTTCGCTTGATCCTCTTTTCATCCCCCTAAACACAAACACGACAAGGAAAAGGCTTTTAACAACGGGATTACCACAGGTTTCAGCAGACAAAGGACATCATTCTGTTTAGCAATGAGGCAATATCAAACATTATTATATTGTTGCAGGATTAAAATCCTCCTGTCAAACATGTGAAAATAATGGAGTTTTGCTGTGCATAGTCTTTCATTCATAAATACACACTATCGTTGAAACTTCTTGTTGAAGTATTCAGAATATTCCTTTTGACATCTACAGGACTGTTTGATTACCGTGTGAAATGGATTTGGGGAACCAATCAGACTGAGACATCCTTGCAAAGACATGTTTTCAAATAGGAGCCAGCTGCAACGGTCAGTCAGCGGGGAGCGCCTGGGCTCTGCTCACCATCCCGCTGGATGAGATTTGCACAGAAGCTAATGATGTGTGCATCACCCTGCGTGTCTCGTGCTGTGCTAATAGCATTGCAGAGGGGATTGGACTAACCTGACGGATGCTGGCCGTAATGTTTTTATGTTGTTTTTTTTGTTTTTTTTGGACCAGTGTGTCAACGTGATCGCCTCCCACCTAACAAGATGTGAAGAAACAGCAGGAGGAGATGCTCAGTATGTGGGAAGATCACTCGGAAATATTTTCCAATTAGAGATGCATTTTCATTAGAGAGTGTGGGCTTTAGAAACATCATTTAAAAGACAAGGCTGGAGATATTCAAATTTGTTTCTTGTCAGCAAATCCTATTAAAAAAACTCAGTGTATTTATCCTACTACCCACAAGTGTTGTCTGTGTATTTAAAGCATAATATAACCCATTCCTCTGTGCTGTTGTCCAGCCACTATTAAAAATACAGTAGCCTCATCGCTGTACTGGATGACATTGTTCTTCACCCCAATGACCCTGGATGCTGTAGAGTAGTTTATTTTGAGTCACCGAATACTTCCTATTGCATTAGATGTGTCTTCATCCACACCTGAAAATAGTCCCAGTGAACTATATTTATACGATTTACTAATGTTTGAGTTGCATCGGTTAAATAAAATGAAAGCGCACAGTTCTTTTTAGAAAAAAATACAGTTATTCCGAAAAACCACATGAAAATATTGAGAGATGGACTAACTCATTTTTTGCTTTTGGTTTATTTATGACTTTTCACAACACTAAGAAAAACAATGAAGTCTTATTTTTTAAAATTTAGAATTTTGCTCTATAAAAATATATGAATCAGCTTTACTCATTGAGCTCATAAACCACTGAACAGATAGATACGCAGTGAAATGTCTGTGGTTTGCAGAGGTGTATCCCATGATTTGTCCTCTGACCTCTGTTGTTTTGAACAAATATTTGATGGATCACCACGAAATCTCATGAAGGAAAGGTTCACAATTGTTCAAGTGAGTTAAAGAATATTAAAACAACAGTCAGGTGCTCATGTGAACATTAAAACACTGAAGGTTTTTCTTTTCTTGCTGTAGCTGTTCCTCCTGTTCATCCTGGCTGGTAAAAGATTCCTTCCCAGTTCATTGTTACTTCACAGCAAGAAGGATCCGACTGACTTTCTGAATGGAGTTTGAACGTTCTCCCCATGCCTGCCTGGCTTTTCTTCATGTGTTCCCACTTCCTCCCACAGTCCAAAGACATGCAGTCATGTTAGATTAATTGGTGACTCTGAAACGATAGCGATTCCCAGTGATACCCATAGTGAAACCCCTCTCTGTCTGCTGGGATAGGCTCCAACACTTTGATTAGGATAATGGATGCATAGATGGATGAAGTTAATAGGAGTTTCAGGAATTATAATTGGATAAATGAATACATAATTTCTGCATTACATGTTTTGTTTTTTTGTCTGTCCAGACCCCATTTTCAGATTTGTTTTTAGCAGTTTTTACTAAAAACTGATGGAGACACAAACTAGGTTCAGAACTTTTCACACATTTTGGCATTTGATTACAAAATGGTCTTAGCAATTTAATTGCATTTTTAGGAAACTGGTTTACATTCTCAGGTCCAACTTCCAGTTTGTTCAGTATGACCACAACTCTCTGAATAAAATAACACTACTGTCAGTCTCAGCTGTTCCAGTGATACTGTGTATATGTTATAAATGATAAATAGAAGAATGCAAGCATGTGGTACAGTCTCAGAACTACTGGCTGTAGACTCTTCTTCTACTCTCGATAAAGTTTTTCTTTTTGTAGATGAAGAAATAGAAGTTGTTCTTCATTGTGTTTATTTTACAAATACGTGAATCAACCAGAGACTCTGCAGGAAAGCTTAGTGTCAATCTTTCATTTCCAATTTGGAACGAACAGAAGAAGAAGTGGGCGGGAAGATGTTATGGCCTTGGGCACAATGTTTGATTGACAATTGATCTCTGGGAGGTGCAGTGCGAAAAAAGGCCACAAAAGTCAACACTAAGAAACTGCTGGAGAAAACAATAATAAAAAATCGGCTTCAGCACTTATTCCTATTTCTCACGACAGCTGAGCTGCTACTTATGAGCTGTTTCCTTGCTCCATAAAAGTGTGCATTATCTACTTTGTAACTCACCTTGAAAGTGTCTTTTTGTAAACACTGCTACACCACAACAGTAATTAGAGCAGGCTTTGAATGATCCAAGACGCTTTCTCCTCAGATACTTCCATCATGGGCATGCCCATTAGAGGTAATTGGATTATTTCTACTCAGTTTATATCCTAATTCCTCAAATCTGTAGTTGGGTGGGGGGGTGTTGGTTGAAGGAGAGGCAAAGGATCACACCAAAGGTTTATGGGAGTATTCCAACAGAGGGATTTCATCCATGTCCACCTCTAGGGAACCAGGACTGAACACATGAAACCACAAACCAAGACGAGGAAATACCAGGGATTTTTGCATTTTCCACTATGCAGCACAAAGCCGGGACAAGTTCATGCTTTAACATGACTTTTTGATACCGTTCAGATGACACAAATTCTACCAGACAACAGTCGAACCAGAGATTTTTTTATATGTTACACACAAGGCAACGGATCAGTAAAGTGTATATTGTGAAACAGTGCAATATAAAGCCATTGATTTTTCTCAGTTCCACATTGATCTGCTAAAAATAGCTTTAGTTTTAGCATGTTGCAGCAAAACACAATCAATTTTATTTTCTAAACACTTGATGGATTCAGAGAGCACGGTTTCTCCTTCTGTTCTCATCACTGTGTGTGAGACTTTTGTACACCTGCATATTTCAGCTTCAGGAGCACAAGTGTGAAACTCTATCCCCTCGTACCATGTACTCTTGTCACGCTACTTGACAACCTCCTTTTTCTGTTGGAGAGGAAGCTGTGCAGCAAGACCTTAGCTTGCAAATAAACTGTGGCTAGCAGAGTAAGTCCAAAATAAATGTGTAGTGTTCACCTTTCTCCTCGTCCTCGCTATTTGATTTCGATACTGTTTACCCATTCCTTGTCTCTCATTAGTCGGAATTTTCCTCCAGTGCTTCAATGCCACTGATTAATTATGCATTTAGACACAACTGCAAATGCAGCCTCTACATCACAATAATGAATTAATGATCTGCATGCGACCTACATTTTTCCTGTGATTGTTTTTTTTTTTTTTGTGAGCATAATTATGGTCTAACGTCTGTTCTTACACTAAAATCGATCCTCGGTGTGATGCGCTGAGAGATTGCGGCAGCAGCATCATGGTGGGGGGGAAACTGTGCTTTAGGGCTTGTTGCACAATCCTTACACAACTTCCCCAAACTGTCCTTTTACACAGCTTTGACATAAACAGTACTCACTCTACCTCTTCCCTCATGACCATCTCTTCTTCCTTTGCCACTTCCCTCCATTTCATTAGTTAGCTTGATGTCATTGTCACTTGTAATAACAATCCAGATCTGAGCGCATCACAGATCGCTCTGGTGACCTTTTCTCAAAGTGTGTTGTTTGCGACAAGCTCAATGCTGCATGATTTCTGCATGCAGCACTGATCTGCCTATTTGTAATAGTGAAATTAAAGGAGATTGCAAGGTTACACACCTTATCAAAAGCAACAAAGAAGTGCGGGAGAGGCTTTTTACATCAGCTACATCTTTTCCTTTCAACCTTGGCAGACCTTGAAGTACTATCCCTGCATGACTGGCAGCAAGAAAATAGTCTTTGGTTCAGGGTGCCAGTCTCAAAGAGACGTGAAGGTGGGTGGTATTTCTTCTCCACGAGTTCCTTTTTGCATAGCAATGCAAAGCCATGTGAGTCACAGTGAAAGCCCAAGACACGTATTGTTTATTCAAGGGTAAACGAAAAAAATCAGTTTTGATGCAGTTTTGTATTTACCAGCGTTCAAACAGACGTGATTTTTTAATAATGAAGAATCCACTCCACGCCCTGGGCCGCATGCTACACCTCAGTGAAAGCGAGAAAGAACTGAGTCCGACTCTGTAATGTCATTCTCACTTATTATAAATAGCGACTTCATCGGTTCAGCGGTCCACTGATTGTATGAATTGCATTCCCAGGAGTAATAAAGTCATTTGCATCGGCCTGGTTTACACAGCCATGAAGAGGGACCTCCCTTTTTTTTCTCTCGCTTCCTGTTGCGCCGCCGAACTGCTTCAGCACTTCCCATCAGCCCTAGCACCATCCTCGGGCACCACAGTTGTCCCTGTCCCCACTTCTACTTTGTCAAAGAGCTAATTCAACAGCCAGACTTGAGATTTGCCTACTGTGGCCTGTCTCCTAACCTGTCCCCGCCACCCTTCTGCCACCAGATGAAATCTCATTAGCTATGAAAACACTCCATAAACAATGTGAAGCTTAATCCTGTCCCACCTGATGTGTATCTTTGGCTGTGTTTTTCTTTTCGCTCCCAAATGGGTTTGGCAGATGGGGAGTGCCAGGGAGCATCAGCACTTGTCTTTGACTTTTAACTTCTTCAGCGATTCAGCGTCAGCACTGCAATAAATGTATGACTGCAGGCACAGGTGAGCCAGACAACAAGAACTGTCAGTGTTCTCTGCTTGATGTATTGTGGGTGGGTGTGAAGGAAATATATTACTCAGAGTACATATTGAGATAGCCTCTGTATGCTTGTATTGTTTTTCTGTTTGATAGAAATGAGATTCACAGTCCATTCATTTCTCTTGCTCTATATTTATCTACATTTTCGAGCACATACAGTAAATAAATCCTTTAATACATAGAAGTATATAAGTAATGTCTCCAGATGTTGAAAATAAATTGTTTTGCTTCATGTTTATTAATTATAGGCATTGTATCTTCAAGCTGTGAGAGAAAAAAAATACAATTTGCTGCACCACAGGACAACAAATTCATCCTTGGGTGCTGTGGGTTCAGTCTTGTTTGTGGATTCAAACTGTGTCTTTCATCTTTACAGAGCGCAAACCGTAAGGGAGGAGGATCTGAGATTCAATTTACGAACAAGATGGAAAAGCCAACACAGATGTCAGGAGTGAAAAATTGTTTCAATTGACAAGTGAAAGAAGTTCGAGAATGTTGTGCTGTGCTGGTTCTGGCAGATGGGTTTTTGTCCTGTTACAACTGACTTGCAAGGCCCATGTTGGTGAAATCCAGCATCTCGATATTGTTTACTCAGTTGTTTTCTTTCTTTTTTTGGTGCATGAAAATCATGCAGCAACAACAGGTTGGAGGGGACAAGAAGAATAATTGATGTGTAGCATGTGCATAATTTATTCCTCAGTGTGATCAAAGCAGCCAGTGCCATTCCCACTGCTCTGCTAGGTGACGGATGTTCCACCTGTAACGGCGGATTGTGTGACTGACACAGTAGCTCTGATCCATGTCTAGAATCAGCACCTGGAATTCACTGATATTCAAAGGATACTGCATAATCATTGCTTGTTCAGCAGGAAATGAATAGAACAGCTTTCCTTTTTTTTCAGAGGAACCAAATAGGCCCTGAATGATTTCCATAAATGAACAAACAAACTTAGGCATGCAGTTCCCCCCTCCTCTCAAATTTTATATTCTTCCTCGTCAAGGTTTGTTTATTTTTAATCTCTTTTGCGATCCATCATTGCGACCCCCCACTCCCCACCACCCTTCTGGGCGGAGGTAGGGCCTGTTTACCAGACTTAATAACTCATTTACTCACCTGAGAATACAAGGTACAATGGAGTGGCAGGAAGCATCATCTGCCAGCTGCAAGTCATACATGAAAATCAAGTAAGGATAGTGCCTTCTTCAAGACAAAACCAATTACTTGAGCAATTTTCAAATCAGACAATAGACACAGGTCATTTCATATCATTTCACGCAGATTCCCCCGGAAATATGGTATATAACTACTTTGGGTGAGGGGAGTCTGAGAAAAGCAGGGGCTAGAGGGGGGCAAAGACAGAGAGAGCAGAAAGCATGCACCAGCATAATTTCAGCCAATTCTTGAGAATTCTCTTGCATCAGTGAATGCAGCACATAATGGCAGGACCCCCATTCATTGTTTTCTTTTTATATCTGTACTGGCTACAGCTTAAAAATGTGTACTTGGTTCACACAAAAAAAAGCTATGTCGTCAACCCTGCGGACAGAAAACAATAATTCTGTATTTAAAGCTGTATTAACTGATCATTTTGGCCACTAGAGTGCAGCAGAGCACATGTTTGCAAATAATTACCCATTTACCCGTATTAACCTGTCAAGGTTTTGGGTCACATTGAAAAGCAGATTATATAACGTCAAATTGACCAGAAATATTATATAGTGTAGATGTTGTTAATGACAATTGTAGCTGGAAACAACTTTTTTAAGGGAATATCGGCTTAGGTATATTAACACAGTAATTCTACTAATTATTCTAATAGCACATTGCTTTAGCTAAAATTTATCGATATAAAATAAACCTTTATGTTATCATATTATGACAAGATGTTGAAGGTTGAGTTTGAAGGCCAAAGACCAAAATAATGCAAAAACAAAGCTAAAAACTGCAGAGCTGAGTGAATTCTCACCGTGCGTGACCCCTTTCCTTGACACATTTATTTAATTCATCGTTAATGCAGTAAACGCATTAAATGCAGTTTTTATATTTCTTTATAGTAAAAGAAGATTTTTTTATTGTTAAAATGTTAGTGGCCTTCCACAAACTGTACTAGCGCCCAATGATATTATCAACAGTTTTGAATCTATGCCATTCAAATCCTCATTCACACTTCTGGTCAGATTCCAATTATATTGATGCCAGAACCTGTGTTACAGCATTTTGACCTTCACTGTCCTAAGTGATAGAGTCACTATGTAGATGGCCCCATTCTGGCAAAGAAACTCAGTGGATCATTAATCATCTACCAGATGTGACTGAGATATAAGGTTATAAAAATGCAACCAGAGCTAGTGTGGTGCTGAAAGGCTAAAGGGTGAAACAAACCATTTAATTTCTTTAGAAAAGGGCATGTAAGACACATTTGCGGACTGAGGGTAATAGTAGATTTTCACCATCATGTGATAAGTATCTTGGTCTTCTGCTATGACATGCTGTGCAGTCGTTCCATTTTTCATATGTTCATGTGAATGTGACAAATGTTTGGGGTTTTTTTGTAAAGATTTGGTACTTACCTCTGGAGGAGCAAGTGTTCAATTAAACACTTCACAGTCTGAAGGATTTCACAAATTCGTTGTTAGAGAATTTGCCATGAGGACTATAATTTGCAACAGAAATGACTGGATATTTCCTTCAGCTATTATTGAGCTTGGTTGAGAAATTCAACAAGACAACCAAGCGTAGAGTTGAGAAAACAAGCTCCTAATACATAATTAGGTATTTATGTTTTTTGCAGTGCATAACACAAGTTTGAGACCTTTTTTATTTTTTAAAAAGACAAAAGTTGACCACAGGAAGAAAATTCCACTGTCCAGGAACAAATAAGTAGTGTTCGCCCAGTAAAAATGCAGATGCAGCACTAAAATAGAAAGTCCCTCCTGAACATTATCTGATATATAATGTGAATGATATGTGACTTTTAATGTGAGTACAGTTGATGACTAATGTGAATAATATGCAAAGTACAGCAGGAGCGTTTTAAATGTCCCCTGAGCCTGGAATTAAACGTGCTTTTAATAACCTGATGATTAGCACATTTATAAGGCCTCACTGCAGGCTCCTTGCCACTACATAGCATAAATACCCATTTATGACTCGTGCCAGCCTCATCACAAATGAAATGATCATTTGTGATGGACCATGGAACAGTGTGTCAGAAGTGTTTGGCTAAATGAAAGAGTAAAGGTCTTCCTGTCAGTTAATATTTCCTGCAGGAAAACGTAGCTTGAATTTAAATTTGTTTTTAAGATGAGTAATTCTCCGGTCTTAGACTGATCAAAGAGTTGCTTCATCTCTGCAACAGTGCACAACACGGGGATGCATGTGTGTTCTTACGTACAAAGAGGAACAGTTTCCCTCGACGTGTCCTGTCAACAAATGACAGTAATGTGCTTTTCCACTTCTGGTCACTGAACGTCAATCATTAAAGCAGCAAAGAAAAATATCTTTGAGTGCTTTTAATATCACTTCAATCAGACCACTTTCCACACTGTATGTGGTCCTCCAGCCAATGACACGTATATGATTTGTGTCAGTGTGACCTCACACTGAATCATGGGACCTACAGTTTTAACAGAAAAAAGCTAAAAGTAGTCCTTGACACCCTGAAATTCTGAATTAATTCTACTTCTGTAAAAGCCATTGATGTAACGGTCACAGCACTCCTGGCTCTGACCTTGCGTCAAGTGTCTTTCTGCACAGAAGTAGCCACTGCTGCAGCAGCACAGTTATTAAAATCTTGGCTATCTTTTGCCTTGTCAACCTCTATCACCATCACTCTGCGTGAATGTTAATGTACAGATGACACAGTATGCAGTGGTATTAGTCAAAGTTGACTCATTTTCGTGTCCATAAATATGCATGAGGTCGAGTGATTTCTTTGTGCTTTTTCCACGTGAGTTGTTAGGCTACAAAACATGACATGAGCACCCCAGCAAAACATGTAGAACATGATGTGTATGTCCTAACATCAAATTCCTTTTTTAATTGTGTATCCCAACATGTATCCTGTTGCCTTTATGTACCCGTCAGAGACAGTGGGTGACAGACTACACTATATTTTGCCCACCCATTAACTACAACCACATGAAACCAAGCTGTACTTCTGTAATATAGATGTGCTTTGTGGCAGTTTGATACATTGTGAGCACAGAAACTGTGTTCTTGTGCTTTCAATTTGCATATGCAAATGTGTTTTGAGAGAAACGTTAGCTACCCCGATTATGTTTTTATCAACGTAATGTGTTAATGTGTTTTGAAAAAGCAAAGTGTTGACTGACACACATTCATTTCTTTTTACATTTGGGTATTCACAGCATTTGGTTAGGAAATTATTGTGGTATTGGTTTGTTAAGATACGACATGTTCGCTTTACCAGCATTTACCTAAAAGCACAACCGTGTCCTACCTGAATGCAAAGGCAGTTGATGACTAATGTGAATAATATGCAAAGTACAGCAGGAGCGTTTTAAATGTCCTGAATTCAGTCTTCAGGGGTTAGTCATTATGAAATTTTAATAAATAAGAAATAACATTCCTTCTCTTTTCTCCCCCAAAAACATGTATTCATTATGTATTAATTTGTATTGTTGTTTAATTAACTGGCAAGTGTTCATTACTCATTACATATCGGTCACTTCAGTTCCTCCAAAGGGAAACATAATGAACCAAAGTCTTGAGGCCAACTGAAGAGTATCAGTTAAATGAATGGTAAGAAAAGGACGACAAATAACAAATGATTCATTAATAAACCAAAGAAGGAAAAAAGAAAAAATATTTTCATTTCATTTCATTTCACACACATTTGTCTTGCATTTGTCTACTGTAAGTCCTCCCAGGTGAAGAGTAGTCAACAGGTTATTTAACTACTCGCATATTGTGAGGAAATTCAGGCGTTTTCAGATGCTGGAGCAGAACTTTTCTTAGCTGTCCGTGGTCCAGTGTCCATAAACAAGCAATCGTCTTTGGGGTTATGTGATACTCAAAGACATTTGGAAGGGGATATGTCAGCGCCTTACCAAGGCACATGCTTTAAGCTAAATGGTAATTCTAAATGTTCACAGTGACATTGCTAACATCCTGATGTTCAACAGATTTTCTGCTGAAATGGCCTTGTTGCATGTGGGATTGACCCAGTTGTGGAGTGGACTGCAACAGGGTAGAAGACACATGCTGTTTGCTGTTGTAAAATCCTGAGCGCTAAAAGCAGAATCCCTCCGATGTTACAGTTTAACTGGCCAAGTAAACGATAGAAAAGAGAGATGGAGAAACGAGAAGATAATTGGTGAAGATACAAACGATGTCTGTACACGACGTCTGAGCGAGGAGCAGGTGAGTGGACGTCCTGTTTATGTCCTGTCCTGTACTAATCCTAGCTCTTCCTCATGGTCACCTCACTCGCTCTCCTGACAACGCCTTAGTTTAGCTTTTCAGCATGCTGATATTTGCTTTTCAACAAGACATCAGCAGAGGCAAGATTTTAGGGGCACAAGTTTAGATTGCAGTCATTCATCCTACTCCAAAGTGCTGTGCCAAAGTCAGAGATCATCCACTAGTAATGAGGTGTTTTACTTAAGTTCATTTAATTAATTCATACTCTTATTCACCTGTCTGTACAACATTTCGTGCCAATCCATTCTAATTGCAGTTCATCAATTTATCTAACACTAATTGCCTCATACTGAACCCAGGGAGTTTGGGACCCCAAAGGTTCTGGATCCATTGGGTTATTGCCTACTTGCATTGTCAGCAAAACAGCAGGAAACATTAAAGTCTGTACACACAGCTGAATATATCTCCCTACCTGTTTTAATAGCAAAATCCAAATGTTTCAAAATTAACTTCTGCTTAACCTCTTTTTCAGAGACAGAAATGCTCTCAGATTGCATTGGTTGAGGTAATCATGAGCGAGCGAGTGTGAGTGGATGGAAAGCACACAATATGGACGTCTATCATAATAATTCACGTGCCGTGCTGAGATAAGAGAAGAAGGTCTCACTTTTAATGAATATGATTAGCCTTACAAGCAACTCTCAGTTAAATGAGATTAAATTAGTCAAGTGTTCAATCAGAACGATGAAATCAGCCACGCAAACATGCACCGCTGCGATGCCTGAATTAAGCGGACACCTGCGTACAAAGCTAGTTCTCTTGATTGTTCGCTTGATTGTTTTTTAATAAAACAGGAAGGAGCGGCCTCTCTCGTAATTTTCATGGCTTATTTTTTACATTTGTGCTTGTCATTGCCTTGACTAGAAAAGAAAAAAAAATATGCATTAGGTTGATGAGTTCCTGACTGCTCTTTAATTAAACACATCCAGGCTTTAACTGGAGACTTGCACTTTAAATGGCAACAGTGAAAGTCCCAGTGCTTTGTAATTCTCAGACAACACTATCAGCACTGCCTCACATTACTTTAATTAGAATTTTAACTCCTTACATGCCACAGATAGGCCACCTTTTTATATAGACATCAAGTTTCCTTTCCCTAATGAATTCCTGCTTAGCACAGAGGCAACAAAGCAGCGGAAAACACTGTCGTCACTGTCATTAGTGAAGTTTATTGTGTTGTGACAAATGTGCGTGTTGTAAAGGCTCATTTCTTGTAAAGCACGATGGCACTGGCTCCAAAAGCTGCTGAGGCTAGATGGAGGAAAGCAGAGAAACGAGATGACGAGAGAAAACGACAAATTCTTCATCGCAAACTTGATGAGAAACTTTTTTTTTGCTGTTTGTTATTGCTCACCTTGTGTGTCTGCAATCACTGCAAATTGACAGATTTCTTCCCACCATGACCCAGTACTCCGTGTTCAAGCTGCCTCCTGGAGTCACAGTGAGAGAATATGCTTGAAATATCTCCTATAGTTTTGATTGCTCAGCTGCACGTATCTGTTCCAGAGAGTAAACTGCATGATTGGTTGACATTTAGAAGGTAAATACGCCGTCAAATGTCATAAATCTATGGAACTCCAAAGTGTTCAAAATTGAATAAATATATAGGACATGATGAAATAAATAACTATGTGAATAAATAAGGCACAGATATGTAATATGAGAATGATATTGTGAAATAATGGAACACATTTTGAAAAAAAGCTCATTATTGTGAAATAT
>JAUYWH010000003.1:18727971-18740370 GCA_034779795.1 Ctenopoma multispine | reverse complement strand
TATCATTCTCATATTACATATCTGTGTCTTATTTATTCACATAGTTATTTATTTCATCATGTCCTATTTATTTATTTTGAACACTTTGGAGTTCCATACTGACAGTGTCTAAGGAAGCTTTATTTGATGCGTTCGGGGGAGGGATGCAATTAAAAAGGCACCTTATTGTTGTATGTATCCAGCACCACTGGGGGGCACTATAAGTATTTGAAAAAATGACAAGCGTGATTTAATAAAACAATAACTGAAACACATTAATACAGGTCTTTCTTCTGTAAATCAAATTCCCTGTGGTTTTACCTTTTGTTATCTGTTCAGCACAATTGTTAGTCCAACCTTTGCAACACAACCTTTTGTCTAATAGTGGGAAGAAAGCATTCACCTGCATTGTTTTTATTAGTTCACAAAAGGGGAAAATAAAACCATGAGCGATGAGTTGTGCTGTATTAGAATAACCACAGTTTGTTCACCTGTTTGAAAAGCATCAGGGGAGGGGGGGGGGGACAAACAAACACTCACACCAACTGTGTGTACCAACCGTCATAGCACAAAGCCTTTTGAGAAAGATCCTCCCAGGACACTTGTGCTACAAGGAAAGTAAACCTGCTGCTGAATTATAGCTTGTTGTGTGTGGTTGTACTGTGTGGGTACCTGTTTGTAGCGTTTCAAATCACTGTGTCAATGTAAGACCATATATTCTATTTATTAGACAGCATTACATAAACCCACCAAAGTCTCAGCGAAGGTGTAGAACATGACACATTTTATGTTTATTTACGGGAGGCCACAAATATAACATGGTAGCAAATCCCTCGAGCGACCCTCAAGTCTCATGGGTTAGTAATAGAAAATATGCCTGGCTGTCATTGCTTACCGTCAGAGTGCTGTTGGCCACCTGATCAGTCATTTCCTCATTCTGAATGATGTCTACAGTGACTACACATTTACTGACATGCACACCTGTCATGAGTAAGTCCTGTTTATTCACAGAAAGAAGCCTGTGACATAAAAAAAGTTTTTATTCATGAAAAGTACCTGTCAAAATGTTGCACAGTGAAAAAAAGAAAGAATAAAGATAACTTCCCACGTACTTTATGTACAATCATCCTTTATTTGTGTATGGGCGACTGTAGATCAGTAGGTAGGGCAGTCGTCTATGAACCTCAGGGATGATGGTTTGATTCTCTAGCAAGACACCAAATCCCCAAAGCATGATCATCTACAACAACAACTTCCCCAAGAGGATCATTAAGTATGTCATTATTTTATTATTGTTATTATCCACAGCTTGTCAGCTTTGTTTTCATTCATAAATTAAAAATTCAATATATTCCTTCATACTATACTACTATACTATACATACTTTATCGTTTTCAAAGGTACATTTTTTTAACCACTGAGCTACTTCCTGCCCCAAGTAGTAATTTGCCTTGTAAATAATATTGATGTCTTAATGATGTTTATGCTGTAATAACTGACAGAATTTACTGATAACAACCAAATAACTTCATACGAAATAACGAGAGATATTTTAATATAAGATGCCAGAAGGATGTTTATGCTTTTCTAATAAATGTACTTGTGCAAACTGGAACCACAGAAGGCTCAACTTCAAAAACAGTGAAATTGTCCTTTGATAAAATAACATGCCTGAGCAATGATCACAAGTTTTGTTTAGTAAAGATGATGTTTGTCAGGTAACAATATTAAGTGAATGATAATGATTTAGACATATTGAACAGAAAACTGTGTAGCCCGACCGGTGGAGGGCGTGAATCATCTATCATGATCAGCAGACAGAGCAGGAAGAAAAGAGTTAGTCTCATCATAGTCAGTCTGTTTTGTCCTCTGCGGTTAACACGTCTGGACAAAATCTAACGACAACCAGTAGGTTTTGACCAATTTCTGTCTAGACTGGAGCAGTGGACTGATTGAGCAACACATAAACTGACATTGTCATCTTAGTCATACCGGAGAGAACATAGTATCTGTTATGCTAACACTTCAACTGTACCGCATAAAATACAAACAGTGTATTGTACAGTGTCATGCACACGATGCCACCAGCTCAGCCTGTTCTGTCATACAGGTGAACTAACCTCTGCTGCCAAGATGATCAAATACAGACGAAGGATGGACAATATGACATATAGAACAATTTAACATAAAGCTGTTACGGAGGTTCAGCTTGTGTAGGTACAGACAGGTTTTCAGCATGGTGGCATGACATCACATGACAAACACTCACTTTAAAAGAAACCTATTGCCTCGAAACCCTTATGCCATAATGCATCAGTTTCTGACTGCAGACCAAGAGAATCTAAACCCATCACATTATCAGTTTATCTCGGAGGCAGCAGCACTGCCACACGGAATCACAAAGACCGACTCAGCCGGCAAACGCACCTCTCAGTGGGGAAGATGGAGACAGACTCTGAATACGGATACATGGTGAATGATGACTTTTTTTTTTTTTTGTGAAAAGACAGTCTCTATTTTATACCATCCATAAAGCTGTTGTTGCAATCTTGAGTTACTGGGTGGTGATGCCAACAAACAGTCAGTGAAAAAGGAGGCAGTTTTTCTCAGGTGTGAGTAGAAGGCACCTGCTTAAACATAACGTGCTGCATCAGTAAAGACTAGACTTTATAGTAAGAGTTAGATATCAGTCAAAGCTGCATATATTTCATGACAGTTGAATCTGGACTCACAGTATGATGGTATGTTGTCATAGGTCACTAATGCATGCAGGCCTCAGCTAATGAATGACAATAAATAAGTTGCCAGTACTTTATATTCACAAAGTCAACAACAGATCTGACTGAGCAAACAATGATATCAGCATTAAGATGCCAACTATAACACACTTCTGATAGGTGTTTGATACATCAGTTTCACAAAGAAAAAATTGACAGATGCTCCTGTACTGAAAGAGAAAATGATGACAGAAACATACTGAAGCCATTTCATCTATGTACTGTGATACAGTTTCGGGTCTCAGACCCACATCACACAAACCTCCAAGACTGCTGCGCTGCACAGTGAGAAATTCTAAAACAAACTGTGACCAGCTTCGTGAGATGAGAAGGGTACGAAGGCAATCACAGGGCAATTACTGCCACAAATGGACTTCACTGGGATATCAAAGTAATTAGCCAGGACTTTCCCTAACCAGACCCTTAGTGTCTAATTCCTTCATCCACGGAGACCAAAAGTGGTGACGCAGTGTAATTTTAATAGCAATCTCCCAGTGCAATCATAAGCCTAAGATTTCCATTAGCATCTTGTTACTGTTCAACATCACAGCAATTACCATTTAATAATAGTTTATGAAATAATAAGTGTTCTGCATGTTCTGGCTTCAAACGTGCAGGATGACTTTCTGTGTACCCTCCTGGCTCTCCTCCTCCTGCAAAACATGCAGGTTAGGCTGACTGATGATACTGTGCAATTGTTGGTGTCTATGTGTCAGCCCTCGGACAGACGGGTGACCTGTCCGGCATGTCAGCCGCAATTGCTTCAGCCCACCCGTGTTTGTAGCTAATGAAGCGATGGATGCGTTATCAAAGTCAACCTGTGGTCGGCATGAATATCGAGCCACTCACCTGTTGAGCAACAAATAAACTGACACTGCCATCTTCACAGAACAGTAACAGTGTTTTCTGCTGTTTTTCAAGCAAGCAAGCTGAGTGACTTCTCATCAGAGCCGACTGCATGTCACACTATATTGCAGTGTTAAAAGATTAATAATAACGTGTTTTGCCAAGCAAAGGCCATTTAGCAAGAGTTTCCCGACCTTCCAACTATAAAAAATACCAAGGCAGTCATACTGGTGCACTTGGCAAGGCAAGAAAGGAATGAGTAGGCTTTCACCCTGGGCTCTGTTCTAAATGCATCCCATAGATCAGGTAGACAGAGCGAGAGCCAGAAGTAATTGAGCACGTCTGGTTCTCCTGCTGGACTTAGGTGAATTGGACTGCATGACTGATGGATGTGTCTCAGAGGAAGAGCCCTTCTGCTACTATCACTCTGACTAATAATATCTGTTAGACATTATCTATATATATCTATATACAGTATAAATAGTACATACATATACTGTACATATATAATTAAACGTGCTTTTGCTCAGGGGCAAACACATAATAATCTCTCTAGCTTTATTTCCTGGTGTGAGACAGCAGCCAGAATCAAGCACTGATTTATTATTTACCTCAGAAATGGATGAAGTAACAAATGTGACAATCTTAGATTTCAGTAATATGGCAAACAAATTAGGATGAAGGTTGAAGTAAATGAAGCTGGAAGGCAGAATAATAATGGTATATTATATAGCATATTATTAAAGATGTGATGATTCAACCACCCAGAGGACAGCGAGAGTTAAAGATGTTCGTCAAAGGAGAACAAAGTGCTCTGTTTCGTGCCTGTGGGGATGCTGTGTATTTTTCAGGCTAATGACTTACAGGTGTTGCTCCTGGGTACATACACTGTTAACAGTTCACTTTCACTTTCAGCTCCTTCTGGTTAGTATCTAACTTATGTGTGCAACAAAAACACAGCAAACCTTAAACTCACTAATAACAAAAATACTAATAAAAGAACTTGAAGAATTCCAGGATTTTCCAGTGAAGCTCACTTTCACACCATATTTATCCTCATAGTCATTTTGCATTTTGCTCTCTACAATAATCTAGTGGCACAAATGTCAGATTCTCTTTTGTGTTCACATCAAGCCACAACATAAAACATACATGTTACTTTTTAAATTAGTATTTTTAATTTAATTTATTTTTTCAACCAAATCATTAAAACAAATCAACTCCTACACTGACTGTAGGATGTTTAGTTTCTCTGCAGTTTTCTGTTTCTATCTATCTATTTATCATTAGAGGGTGTGGAACCTGAATCTTTGGCAGTGATCTGGCAGAAGGACACTGCTCATGGTGATTTTTGGTGATGCTGAGAATCACCAAAAATGTCATGTGGTGCGTAGGCATGTTTGGTTTCACTATTGGCAATAGCAGAAGCACACAGCAAAAACAAATGTAGATGTGACTGCAGACAATGCCGGTGGTCATGCTAGCAAATTCCAACATAGCAGGCAGGATGCAGACAATGACAGTGATACAAACCTAAGCTTGACTTCCCCTTGCTATAAATGTTATATTGTTCTATACCAACATTTGATACTGTATCATTTATCATGAGTCATGCTATAAACACAACCTCCATTCAGGGATAAAATGAAAGCAAATCTGTGGTGCTGATTATGTAAACGCCCCAGAAAAAATGTCAGATGTACCTTTTTTGTTTTTTCTGGCACGGAAGCACACATTCAGGTAACACTGATAGTGGATTTGATCTAGTCATCAGAGGCTTGTTAGGCAAGTAAAACAACTCACAGCAAGTGAGTCTCAAGTCTCAAGTTCCCAGCAGCATGTAGCTGATTAAGTAGCACTGTGATGGTGGAAAACATGTCAGTAGAAGTGTCAGTTCAAACCAAAAGAGGGACTTCCGTAGTGTCAAATCACGAGTGAATGACAATCGATCATGCTTTTTTGGTGTCTGGATCAGTTGCATTCAAAGCATCTCCAGGCAGAAGATTAATACATCGAGCTTTGTTCACTGAGACAGAGAAAAACAAATTCATCACAGATGTGGATTTTACTAAACAGCAAGCACAAAACTGCAGTTCATGGTCCTGTCAGAAGAAGACTGGCTAGCAGTCATATCAGAGGTCAAGTGTCACTTGTTAGGCAAGTAAATCAACCTGTTAGAAATACGTCCATGTCTCGAGCGTCCAGCTGAACATTACCGAATAAGTGGTAATGAGACAGAGGAACACACAGCTTCTTTTAAAATGTTACAAAAAATGCATTTTTTATCTAATTATTAAGGTAACTTCACCTTCACCTAATAAAAAGTCGACCTTGTACGTCTGTGAAGAATGGCCTCGGCTAGAGTGGGCTGACAGATGGCTGTGCTCACTAAACCTCGATGACAACTCCATCACTAGCAGTTCTCGCAACATCATCCATCAGTCGTGAACAATTACCTACAATCACTCAGCCCCACAACAGAAATTACATTCCCAGTTATTCAGGAAGAAGCTTAGTTCATCATTCATGTCCAGTAAGATTTCAGAGTAGCTGGGGGATGACAGTGGTTTCTGTGTGGTGATGCCGAGGGTGAAAGAGAGAACATTTGTTTTGAGATTAATCGAACAGTGACCCATATTAGGCTGCCTACTTTTAATGCAACATATACTCTCTACCCAACAGAGCAGAGCCACAGTTCTTAAAATGACTTTAAATACTAACAACACAATTTACAGAGAAAACTACATGAACTGTGCAAGTAAGAAATGTGTTCATTTTAAAACAGGCTGTCATGATCGGGTACGTCCACTCATCCTCGGCACCATTGTACAGAAGCACCGATGACTGTAAGACCTTAAAACAGCCTGTGAAAACAGTAGAAACTTACATTTGAAATAAACAGGGAACTACACACATTAATAATTTGCTTGTTGGGATCACTTCCTAAGATCTAGCTATATCTCACTTTCACCTGGCATAAAAATAAAACAGTTCTACTGCAAGGTTGGTTGTTTTGTCAGAAAGAAACTTGGCTAAGCATCAGCGTATTTGCAACTTGTCTTTTGACAATGACATTGACTGTCATTATGTTCGGATTGCAATTACCCTTCCCTACAAAAACATATTTGTGATTACAGTGGTGTAGAAATGAATGTTTTAGAGGACTGGGTCAGGGACAGCCCTCTTCTCGCCTCTGCACGCATCTCAGAAGAAGAAAGAAGAACCTGTCTTGTCTACGTGTTGCCACAGGTGCATCAAAACAACACGCACAACAAAAGGCTGTGTAAATGTCAGTGTAGATTTTTTATCTCTAACCCTTTGATTGTGACATCAGGATCCATCACGTCCTGGAAATTTCGTAATATCTGGACCAGTCAGTAAGTTTGTAGTTTGTCATCCTGTGGCATCACATTATTTCTAGCATAACTGCCAAAGCTACAACCCTCCCAGCTACAGAGTTACTACTGGTTTTTCATTGCCATACTACTGCAACTACTATTCTACGTAAATGTTCACTGATTCCTCTGAGAAATCTTCTCACTGTGTGAGCTAGATGAAAAGTCACAGGATATGGCAAGGACTGGACACTCTGCACGTTTGTTTGGCACAGGTATCTGATGCAACTCTTATCAGTTTTCACCAGACTTGGGGCCAACACCCATAGTGCACTTGTTGCTTAAGTCTTGTTAAGTTTTGGACATCTTGAGGATAATAAGTGAAAATGAAAGGCATTAATGCCATGATGTGATGCCTTCATAATCCACTCAACCATTGGTTGTGGTTAGATTTTTGTCTAACTGCAAACAAACAGTGAAATTGAAATTTCATTTCTGAATGATGTGAGTTAGATTACTGGATCATGATATGGGCTGGTTGAGGTGGTGCTACTCACCATGTGCTGTCAGATGGTTATTCTATAACAATACATCAGAATGTATTAGTTGATTTAGTTTATATTTGGCATTAAGAATATGTATCTGCAAAGTAACTAAAGCCAAATAAATGTAATGCAGTAAAAACAAAATTACTGTAACATGAATATTTAAGTAAAACAGAATGATCTAAAAATTGTACTTTTAAGCAGTACTTTAATGTACTTTATTTCTTTTTACCACTGTATAGGAGGAGCAACTGTTAAGAGTAACCTCATGTTACTTTTATTCTTAAAATCAATTTTAGATCATTTATTCCAATACTGTCATCACTATAACTTCATCAGCTCCAGAGTGGTATTGACCTCACCTGGTTTCCCCAAAGAGGAAGCTTGATACAATGACTTCCTCGCCCTCCATTGTTAAGTTACCACTGTAAATATTATCTCAGCGGTGGATGAATCTGACTCATGGCTAAATCATATTTTCATCACCCAAACTCTGAAAAAGGAGACATCAGGGTTAATTAAATGAACTTTTAATGTTGATATATTATCTCCTTATTAGAAAAAAAACATCTCTTGTTTTCTTAAAATAACAAACAACAAATCTCAGGATATGAACATGTAAATGTATTTTGGGATCTGAATGTAATCACTACGTCATTGGCTCATCACACCCCACATTTGCCACAGATGTTGCAAGTCCTACTGACTGGTCCTGGAATCTAGTTTGGTGTTTGAACTACAACCTGCAATGATTCCTGGGGCATTCCACCTATTGCTTCATCATCCATTCACTATATAAACATGAACACCCTGTGACGGGATTAGATGCAGACTTCCTCTCTTAACAGGTAAGAGAAAAATAAATCCCCATTCTCACATTTTAAACTGATAATGCTTTTAGAATTAATTTGATGCACAACACACACAAATTTCTTTTCCTGGTGTTTTTTTCTCACACTAGACATTTGATTATATTTGGCATGATGATGATGATTTGTTGTGATTAATAGATTAGTATTGTAGAGCACAGTATAGTATGATGGATATGAATGATGGTCTATGTTCATTATGCATACACTTATAAAAAACATTTATACTACTACTACCATCCATTTTCCTTATAATTTCATATTCTAGTTTTAATCATGTTGAAGAAATGATGCGTACAGAACATATCCTTGTATATTTAAGCAGAAGAATATTTGTGCAGGACTGTTTTTAACTTCATGTTAAACAGTCTCTACCAGGTTTCGTTGACTCCTACGTGTATTTTAAATCTCATTTGAGTGTAGGAACAGTTAAGATGTGTTTAAGAGCTGAAAACCTGCTGGGGTTACTTCATATAATAAGCTGTCTCTTATATATTATTATAAATGTATCTTTCCCTCATTCTTTCTCTCTCTATATATACTATAAAATAATTAAAATTCCTGGATTCAGCAGGCATCAGTGAATCGATGTCACAGGGCCACCTGGTGTCGCTGTTCCTAGCACTTTTTTAAATGTCATATACTCATCAGAGGTGACAGGATGCTTTTAACTGCAGTAAATATGAAGAAAATTTGATGAGTGTTTGTTGGTGAAGACGGGTGAGATCGTTGATGAATGCTGTCATACCAAAGCATTCTGGAGAAAGATGGATGTATGCTAATAATAATGGAAATGTGTTTGCATGTTTGAGGTAAAACTAAAAAGCTCGGCGAGTTTCTCCAGAGGAAACGAAAACAACTGGACTTTTGCTTTGATGCTGCTGGTCCCTGACCACAATCTCAGTGAAGCTCAGTTTGCTGAGCAGAAAAAAATATACAGATACAGAACAGTTATAAGATTAATGCAGACGTCGACGCTGCTGTGACACGTGCGTAATTGCGCATTGGAAATATACACATTTTACGTTTCGCCTGCTGAGGCACATTCAACATATGTTTGTCAGCGCGGGACCGTGTCTGAAAGCCGCAGTGTTCATGAGAAACGTGCGGACCTCAGGAGCTGGAGCTCCACGTCGTGGCGAGTGGTGCGCTGCGAACACGGTTGCTCACAGGCGGATAGCGATGAAATAACTGTTTCAGGTTCAGGAGTCTCACAACTGGTGACGCCCGCTGAATGACGCTGAAAGGCTCCACGGGCCGTTCCTGCCATATGATACATACATAAAGAGCAGTGAGGACTATGGTCAGACACAGACGCCTTAATGTTTCTCTTGGGTCTGTAGGAGATAAAAAGCGTGTAAAGGGCACTATGGAAACTCTACCAACAGAACAAGTGTGTAAGTATTTTCCATACTCTTAAAAAAGGAAAAGAAAAAATGTTTCGTTACCCAAACCACATCTTTACTAAGTGACAGAAAATAATGTTCATTTTCTTATAGTAAGCAGCTTCAATGTAGTTTTATTCCTCCTGTTTTTGGAGTATTTTCATTTTCTGTATTAGTACATATATTTTATGTATTTTATTATATTATGTATAATATATAATATTATCTGGAGGCAAAATGATTAGATTCAAAACATAAAATCTTAAAAACAGTGGATAAGGTATAGAAAAGGCTAATTGTTGAACAAATGATTGTATCAATATTTATAATTCTATAACAACATAAATGATAGTATTTTTACTTTTACTTAAAATAATTATTGGGCTAATATTTTTGTATTTTTACTTTGGTAACATGTATACATTTACTTGTAATAGAGTATTTCTACACTGTGGTAGTCATACTTTTACATAAGGAAAAGATTAGAGTACTTCTTCCACCACTGTCCCTGCTTCTTTTTAATTAGTTATTAGTTTATGCTTTAATAAGAATAAAGACAGCAACAGTGTCTTTGAAAGTAAATTTACTTAAGAACTGTAGCTTCTTAGATGGTATTTGGACAGATTTCTACTTTTCTCACTTGTACACTGTTTTGCCAAAATGTACTGGGACACTTGCATTTACACACGTATAACTTTAATGGCTTCAGCTGTTCTGGGAAGCTGTCCAACAAGTGTGTTTATGTCAATATCTGACTATTTCTCCAGGAGAGCATTTGTGATGTCAGACACTGACGCTGAATGGGTAGAACTGGCTCACAGTCTCTGCTTTAATTTATCCCAAAGCTTCCTCCACACCAAACTCACTCATCCATGTACTTGTGGACTTTGCTATGTGTACTGGAATCACTGATTTGGAGGGATGTCCCAATACTTTTGGCAATATAGTGTATACATTTTCAGCTACTCAAGATATTACCTTTAATTGGTGTCAATATTTACTGCTTTTTAGAATTTGATTAATAAACATACAGTAGAATATTAAGACTTCAGTGATCTCTAGTGTGAAATTCAAATACTGTACATGCAGTATTTCAAATTACAATTATTGATTACAATTAAATTCAAAACATGTTATGAAATGAATGAAATGAAATTGTTGCCCGATGAAACATTAAAGTGCCAAACACAATAAGACATCTTTAATTATTCCTCTACATTCTTGTTTGTTTGCTTTTTTTTACTGTAATATGGCTGCTTTTATTTAAGTAAGTGATACAAATATTATACTTCACTGCTAGGGTTACAAAATGAAGAAGTTGAAGTTAAAAGTGGATTTAATTAAACACAAGGGAGAAATTCAAAGCCAAACCAAAAATCCATGGACAACACAAAGAAACAAGGCGTGACACAGAGTAGAGGAAGACGAGGCTGGAAACCACACAAGGAACAGTTAACAGGACTAGATCCACAGAGGATCTGACAAAGGATGCCTGAGGGCAAGAGGAAAAGATGGAGTGGGACCTTGACTGACAAACAGGAAGCAGCTTAGGAGGGTTTGGTTGAGTGTGAGTCAGAGGGTGACTGGAGACGTCACCGGTGTGGCCAGGTGACGAGAATGTGCAGGAAACCAAAAATAAAACCGTGACACTCCTTAGTTCTTCTGCACTTTCATAAGGCTACACATGGTGGAGTCACTCACAAGCTACAACATGCAGCCGTCAGGCTGAAAGAGGTGTTTACATCCTCTACATGTAGCCAACGTTAATTCAGTTAGTCTACTGTATTAACATTTGATTCATTTAAATATAGTTGTTAGTGATTATATTAAATAGCTTTTATGTGAAATCGGCATCTAGAAATTTACACTATGTCACACTTTATTATTTGTGGCTCATCGTGGATTAAAATCACGGTTTTACTCTTTATGTACCCATTAACATGATGAAGTGTTCATTTTATCAGCTATTTTAAATCTTGACTTGAGATGAAAACGTTATATTTGTTGAAGTTATATTTCGTCAACAGCAGTCTTTTTTGTTTCTAGTCAACTAAAACTGGATATTCAAGTTTTCTGTCCTAGTCAAAGAAACCATTTTAGTCTTTAGTATTAGCTGTTTAAAACTTTTAGAATCTGAGTCTTTGATCATTCTTGAAAAATCATCGGAACTCGTGTACTGGTATACACAAGTATTCAGTGATTGTGTGGCAATTTAGCGTAATAGTTGCAAGATTGGTGGTTCAAGCTGCCAAATGACTAAATGTTAGCATAATACAATGTACCTCAAAATGAAAGCATCCATTGTCCATTGTCCATTTTGGTGCATCATAAACTGCAACTATGATGCACCAAACATAATCTATGCAACATATTTTTTTAATGATGTGTGATGGGATGGAGGAATTGAGAAGGCTGGAATCTGGAAGCTTCAACTGGTCAATATATACAATATATAAATATCTCTCTCTCTCTCTATATATATATATATATATACATATATATCTATATATGTATATATATATATATCTATATATATATATCTAGATATATATACAGTACAGGCCAAAAGTTTGGACACATCCAATTCATTCAATGTTGTTTTCTTTATTTTCATGACCATTTACATTGGTAGATTCTCACTGAAGGCATCAAAACTGTGAATG
>JAUYWH010000003.1:18700812-18727871 GCA_034779795.1 Ctenopoma multispine | reverse complement strand
TCTGCGGTCCAGCTCACCCCAAAACACATTGAATGAGAAGGTGTGTCCAAACTTTTGGCCTGTACTGTATATATATAGTATATATACTGTGGTGTCTAACACATAGTTTAAATACCCCCACCAAAGCGAAGGTAGCCCCATGTGTTATTTTAACATAGGGCAAATCTCTCTGTGAGTTGTAGCAGTCACACATTTCTACCAAGGAAGTGAAATTGATCATCATCATCAACAGACCATAAAAATGTGCCACAGCAGCTCTTTTCTCCAGGTGTAAAGCTGAGTTTGTACTGATTATACCTGTAGACAATGTGATTTTTTTTATTTATGAATGCAGACTTACTTGTGTAGTTCAACAAACTCTGTGTCTACAGACTGAAGCAGATTCCCAGTCACCATGAGAGACAGGATGCCAAAACTGAGGGTGCTGACTTTCCTGCTGTGCATCTCTGCCATCGGTGTGTTTTTCAGTGAACCGGACTCTAGGATGTTTTCACAAATCATACAGCACCAGGACGAACACCCTTGTGCCTGCGGGAAATGTTTATCAGGAAATGATACGTGGTTCATGAAGCACTTCAACGGATCTGTTGAACCGTTTTTGTCAGAAAACCACCATCTCTCTGAGGATACTTTCAACTGGTGGAAGGTATGTTGACTCAGCCTGCAGTTGTTTAATCAGGAACAGGAAGTCGAGTGCAAACATCTTACTCCATCATCATCATTGTGGTCACAACTTTGTATGATTTTGCTTATTCAACATAACCCGTAACTGTTCTAACAGCAGTGTGATATGTCAGCTGTTACAGAATGAAAGGCGCAGCTTCACTACATACAGAAGAGCAGTGAACATGCTGTTTCAGATCTTCCCACCCAGTCCAGATCTCTTAGAACCCAGAGCACAACAATGCATGACTTGTGCTGTGGTGGGGAACTCTGTAAATTTGAAAGGATCGCACTATGGACCTCTTATAGATGTCAATGATGTCATCATAAGGTACTTAAACTGTAAAAGAAACTGATCTTTCCCAATGAAAGATTATTACAGACACTGAGATTTTAGTAGTAGAACAAAGGACAGTTACGCATTATACTGTTTGTATTTGTTGGTGCCGTTTAGGATGAACTATGGACAAACAAAAGGCTATGAAGCAGATGTTGGGAACAGAACAACTCATCGCGTCATGTATCCAGAGAGTTCCACAGACTTAGACAGCTCCACTCACCTGGTGCTATTCCCGTTCAAAATACAGGACCTTGAGTGGCTCAGCAGAGCATTCACTTCAGCATTTCCTGGAAAGTGAGTCACACTTTTTATGGGCTATGAATGTCATCGTATGTCCCCATCTGCAGACCTAAAGAGTTAAACGGCTACTTTTTTCTAGTTGAGCAGTCGATTGGTGCGTTAACATGTACGTAAGTAACCAGGTTGTCAGCAAGTGGAAACATCTCTCCACCATCAACTAGCCAATTACAGGAGTCACTTTTTAAAAAATTAGTACGACTACTAGCCAAAGATAAGAAAGACCACATTTCAGAGAATTCTGCTGAATGTTAGTTTATCACTTAACCGCCAAAAAACAAACAGTTGTTGTTTTGATGAATGTTCACTTTGACAATTCCCACTGTTTCCCACAGGAAATACATTTCAGTAAAATCAGCGATCACAGCTAACAAGGATTTGGTAAGAATCATTAGACGTCTCTGCAATGCATTCAACAATAATGTCTGTTGGCTGCAAAGCAAATGGTTCGTAAAAATGAGTTAAGAGGTTATTTCTGATGATGCAGGTGAGGGTGTTAAATCCGGGATTTATGAAGTATGTTCATGAAGTGTGGCTGGACAAGAAGGGGAGTTATCCATCCACTGGCTTTATGGCTGTAGTTCTTGCCCTGCACATCTGCGGCGAGGTGAGTTAGTCTGTACACTGGTGAATTTTATCAATATAATATTAATCCAATGATATTTCACTGAATGAAAATAGAGTTGTCATCACTGCTTTTGTGGTTTGACGCTCATGTTATACATTTGTTTTCCTAGGTTAATGTGTTTGGTTATGGTGCAGACAAAGATGGGAATTGGAGTCATTACTGGGAAAAACTCAAAAACAAGACACTGAAAACTGGAATACATCCTGGATCTTATGAGTATGAAGTAATTCGAAAGCTGGCAAAAAAACAAAAAATCAAGTTTTATTCAGGGTGGTGATTTTTCTCTGAGGCCCAAATCATTTGTCACATGCATTAATCATTTATAGACTCAAACTGCAAATGTGCAGATCATGTGAAGTTTGTTTTTTTAACTGCTCAATACTGTGAAATGAAACTTAATCACATTGCTGGGAAATGAAAGCTAGCCGCTGTTCTAATAGTTGCGTAGCCATTTTTGTTTTCATTCTTTACTCATTGCCATTTTTAAATCTAATTCAAATCAATTTTGTTGATTAATTTTAATTTCTTATCATTGAGTTAATATAATTATAAGCCAGATCACTAATTTCAGTGGCCAGCCAATGACACTAATTCAAAGTTAATGCATTTAAATGAGTTTTAGGTTTAGGTTTACAGAGTGTCTCATGTTCTATTAGACATGATAGGAAAAGGCCCTGAAGTCATTTCAATTATTAATGCTGAGAAGAGACGTCCTGCATCCTGAGAGCAGAGAGCACGGGACAGAGTACGGTTTAAGGAGATCAGACAGGTATAAAGGGCACTTTCATTTAAGATTTTGTAAGTCGTGAGAAGCAACTTAAAGTCTGATTTGTCAAAAATAGTATGTAGTTCACCATTTCAAGTGTATCTAACCTCTGTGTTTTCGCCTGCTGTGTGTGTTGATGTATTGTACTGACACCACCTCCACTAAAGTAGTGGACTAGTCAAATGTATTACTGACTGTCGTGCTAAGAAAACATATCAAAGGTATGTGTTCATTTTTATATACTGTACTGTAAAAATGGCCAACTCTACATTGTCAAACTGCTGCTAAAATAACTCAGATAATTCCTTTTATTATTAAGGATTAAGAGCTGTGCCAACTTGTTATTTTCTTTTTGAATGTATTAGTAAAATAAATAGATTACATTAGAGAAAACAGGGTAGAAATAAAGCATATTGTAACTTATTTTTATTTATGTATTTTATTCATATGTGATATGGCATTTAGAGCATCAGGAGCCAAAACAACATACCTATTTACACCATGGTCTACAGTATTCACCATGTGCACTACGTGTATATCTCAAAACTATAAACTGATGGGATGGTTTTTGCTACTGTTACTTGTTGTTGTACACATGAACACATGCAGAACACTGTAAATTGACTTGTTACAGGAGTCAAACTGACTCCACAACAATCCAGACATGGTAAATGTTTTTTTTCTGTTGACTCTGTATTAAAGGAGAACTTTGTCACTTATTTGTTCTAATTTGAGGAGTATACGTATAAGAATGGTATTAAACTTTCCTTTATCTTGTCTATATGTGTATATCTTTAGTTGTTTAGATGTTTAGTTTCCCACCAGGCTCTCAGATCCTATCTATCTACCTATCCATATCTATAACTGCAATGTTTCTTGAGTTCCAGTCTTGTAAAGTAAACACAGTTGTGTTTCTTGTTTTGAACATTGTCCAGCATAATAGGCAGTAAACTGGCTACAGTGATGTCACTGTAGCGTCAGCTGAAGCAGTGTGATACCTGAGCCATGACTGAGCTGAAGGATGAGTCATTTTATGTTATGCAGGATCAAAGCAGTGTCACGAAGAACCGTAAAGTTCAAAAGAGTGCAACCACAATATCACGTGAGGTGCGAGAGCGTGAGAGCCACAATGCTGGCAAGCAAGCATGTAGGCCCAGCCACAGGATCTAATTTGGAGGACAATGATTTCTTTCTCACGTGACAGCTGGGTTGGTTAGGCTCATTGTGTTGAAGTGAAGATGAAGGCAACGGATTCATGTTTGGAGTTCATTTGTTTTACCTGGCCAGAGTGAAACACATGCTGTTTTATACACACCCTCAGTCTGTTGAACTGATTTGAGTGTTTGTCTTTGACAGTTGATTTGAAGAATAAGGTGTGTGACGGGAAACATTTATTGTTGTGGTGCGTCAACATTGGGCAATTGGCTCAGTGATGATGATGGTTACTCAGCTCACTTTTGCTTTGCTGAGTCACCAGTGTGTGGTAACTTTACCTTTAAAGCAGCAGTGTTGCAGCACTGGCAGGTATTAGAACACGAAGAACAAGCTTAACAGCCGAGACACTAACAGGAAAGGACTAAATGTCTGTGAAGCTGAACTAAGACAGCAGCAGGGCAAGATAAACTTCCAGTTAGACTTGATTAACTGTAGCAGGGTTCTAAAGTAAACCCGCAGAGTTCAGGAGCTGCTCTGATATCACTGGTAACTGGAATGGGGTTTCTAAATCTTCTGAGTTCGAGAGGTCAGCTAAAACTAGAAAGTATAGTCTGATTAAGTTTACGTGTCCCGTGGAGCCATTTGACCTTGCTAGGCCCCCCTAGAGGAAAGAGCTGACACTATGATATCATGCGGCAGTTATTGTTATATCGGTTTTATTCTATTGCATGAAGATATTGGAATTTCAAATGCACTGATGGATTTTTATTCTTCTGTTTGTATGTAGTTTCACTTTGTTTCATCCTCAAGGACTCACATGTTGGACTGTTATGTGTTGCTTTTGAGGGTAGAATGAGTTCTTGACCAGGCACAAATACATATATTTGATCCAACACCATTTCAGGGCTAAACAATTCATTCACTATGTAAATGTGGTCTTACAAAAAAAGTGGAAAAAACATTTACAAGTCTTATTTAGAAGAGCTAAAAGGTATTTGGGTAGTGGGTCTTGAAGGGTTAAATATGTCCTGGTCCAGTGTCAGTCACCTGGAATGTGTCTACACTGCGTACAGCTGACATGCACGTTAAAGTCCAGCAGCCTGTTTAAATCGTCATATTTTACTCTTTTATCTGCTGCTGTGAACCATCGGGATGAAGTAATATGAAGTTATGTTTCCTACGTGGTGGTGGAGAGTGCCCTCAGTACCTGAGTAACACAGCAACACAACCTTGACACAAATATTTTACAAACCTTCCACGAACCAACATGATCGAAAATGAAATACAATAAATAGAATAATATGTAATAATAAAGTCAGATCAACAAGTTAATAGCTCTGTATTGACAATCAGCAGATCTCGGTTTGTTAACTGAAAACGTGTTGCACGTCTTACCTGGAAACAAACCTAGTAGTTTCTGTGAAATGACTATGAAACAAACTGGAACTATTACATCACACTATAGCTCTTGGTGTTTGAAATTCAGTGGAGACGAGATATTTAGCATCTTCTAGTACTGAAATGATGTTATTTTAATTGTAAAATGAATCTTCATCTTCATGGCTCTCCACACATGTTTTATGGGTTTTAAAGAGAGACTAGCATTTCTGTGCAAAAAGTGTTGTGAATACTCCCTGACTGTATCACTTTTCCTTTTAGATTTAAAATATATAAAATAATATAATTTAAGCTCCAGTGTGGCTCCTCAAAGCCACAAAGCAGCACATGTAGATCTACCTGTGGAGGCTTCACGCACTCACTGGATATTTCTTTCAGCGTTTCAGATAACATATTTCTCACATAATGGCAGATCTGAACTGTATGGAAGTGTTTTTACTTTTTGTTTCGGTGCGTCATTGACGCCACTTGTGCGCTGTCATGTTCGGCGACGGCTGCTGCGTGTACACTGCTTCCTTCACTGTAACCTGGGTTTCATGTAGCGCATTCCTCTGAGTGAATAGGTTTGGGAAAGGTAGGTCAGATCAGATCAGGTCGGAACACCTGCACACTTCTTCCTGGAGCTTGAATGAGGTGTGTGAACTACTGGAGGATTCAACTAGTGGTTTATCCGATGTTTTATAGACACATTTACTGGCTGCTTGTGGATTAAACCCGGATTTAGTCAGTAGATCTAGTCAGGTAGGAAACATTCAAATCAACATTAATGCATTTGAACTGATTATAGTGTTTGGATCCGTTTAACAGACAGTAGACTTTAACGCTCACAGTGCCGCCGCGTAAGCGTCAGAGATGCGTCAAACAGTTTTCACAGCTGGTGGAAGCTACACACATCTTTTCAGGTTTCACACACTCACGAATCAGCTAGTCTGATGTATTGTATGATTATTTTGAATGAATGATGATATATCATGATTTCAGAAAAGATTTCTACATGACGTACATTTTTGGCACAGCTGCGCAGTGGGGGGAAAAAGCAGTAGGAACTGCGCCATCGCGTGGTCATTTATAAAGTTGTGAACGTGTTAGTTGTTTCTAAATGCACGTGATCTATCAGTTGTGGTTTGGCTGATATTGTGGACAAACTGGGTGGATTCAGGAAGAGGAGTGGGAAACAGTGGAGACAGAGACAGGAAATGACAAGAAGTGTAAAGATACAAATGTCTGGAGATGTAAAGAAAAAGACAGACACTGATTCAGAACTAAGACGTGCAGCTCAGAGAAAACTGTCTTAGGATATAAGTTTCCCACCGTCCAGTATGTTTAAACTTTAAGCCTTTTGTCATGCTGCAGTCACTTTTATCATGTCCTACATTTGTAGATTAACAATTACATTTTCTTCTCCTAAGTGTATTTTGAACACTTATTTTATTACATGATTTGCAGAAAATTGATGCCACTGATGCCCTGAGGGAAAAAGCTGATTTTGTTACAACTGTTTATGACAATTATGAATATTTTAGTAATGTAATTTTGCTAACGTAGCTTCTTCATCATTTGTCTATTATCTTTGTATTAAAACATTTACATTAAGAGATTAATCCTGGTGAGAATATGATCTGATGTGAGTGTATTTAATTCCATGTCCAGAACATATCCCTTATTGTTTAACTTTAGATCTGCATCACAATGAGTAAACCACTTCAAATATGCTATACTGATCAAAATGAATAGCTCTGCATTAAGAGTATATACTGTGTTTGTTTTCTATGACATTTTATTTAGCATTTCCTTTGACATTCATGGATAAATCATTGTGGCAAGAAGGTCTGCACAGGTGCTTGTTGATCGAAGTATCAACCTTGGTTAAATGCTAAAGTGTGACACATGTAAGAATGAAAATGATAGCAGCGCTTTTCTTCTCCGCTATTTAACATGACTGTATAATATATGCGTGACAGTTTACTTTCTCATTCATGCAGATTGCAGATTTAAGCTCAAGGAGGAGCATCCCATGGCCCACAAGGTGTCAAGACTGAGGGTGATCACTTTCCTGCTTTGTGTCACTTCCATCTGTGTGCTTTTCACCAAACCCGACTCATGGACATTACCAGAAAACGTAGTCCAACGACAGGATGCAAACTCCTGTGCTTCTGGGGAATGTTTATCAGAAAATGATACGTGCTTCATGAAGCACTTTAACCAATCTGTTGAAGCATTTCTGTCAGCAAACTGCAATCTCTCTGAGGATACTTTCAACTGGTGGAAGGTAAGAAAGCTCTGTCTGTCTCTTAAGCTGCATTTATTGAATAAGGAACAGGAATCGTGATACATAGATATTAGTCTTCCATCATCACTGTGGTCAGAACTTTTTGTGTGCTAATTTTCTTATGAAAATATGTACTGGTCTATGTCAGAGCTTACAGGAAGAAAAGCGAAACTACACTACATACAGAAGAACAGTGAACATGCTGTTTCAGATTATCCCACCCAGTCCAGATCTCTTAGCACCAAGGCCACAACAATGCATGACTTGTGCTGTGGTGGGGAACTCTGTAAATTTGAAAGGATCACGCTATGGACCTCTTATAGATGTCAATGATGTCATCATAAGGTAATTTTTTTAGCTAAGGAAATCTGACATTAAATGTTAATCTTGAACAATTACACATGGTATTCATACAAGTATACGCCACTCTTCACTATGTAGAATAAACCATGGACAAATCAAAGGCTATGAGGCAGACGTTGGGAATAGAACAACTCATCGTGTCATGTATCCAGAGAGTTCCACGGACTTAGACAACTCCACTTATCTCGTGCTGTTTCCATTTAAGATACTGGACTTTGAGTGGCTCATCGAGGCCTTCACTACAAGACTTCCCGTGTGAGTTACATTTTTATGGGCTATGATTGTGTTCCCCACACCGACCTGCAGTGTTTAATAGTAAGTAAAAATAATACACATTCAGACGAAATACAGTAGCAAGACAAAAGCAACTGAACTTTTGCAATGTCCTGGTTTCTGCATAAATTGGTCATGAAATATGATCTGACCCTCACCAAAGTCGCAAAGTTTTTAATGTTATCCTTAAACACACACTTTAAACAAAGTCAAATGGTTGGTGGAAAAAGTAAAACACTAGGCTGCTCACAGAATACCAACTGGAATCAGGTGTTGGCAAACCTGGAGTCTAGTCAATGAAACAGAGAGGTTAAAAGGCAGCATTAGCTGATGTGAGACAGGCCTAGCAAACAAGAGAACTCACATGACCTACAGTCAAGAGTTGTTCATTTGCATATAGCTGGAAAGAGTTACAGAGTAATCTGTCCAGAGTTAGGTAAACCGTCTATTAATAGAGTAGATTTGGTACTGTGGCTACTCTCCAAAAAAGTGTGTCCCCAGCCAAGATCACTCTAAAGGCACAGTGCAGAAAGTTGAATGAGGTGAAAAAGAACCGTGGAAGACATGTGGAGTTCATTGGAATTAATGAAAGGCAATGCTCTTCAAAAAAAACCTGAAGCATGCCTTTAGTTTGTGAAAGGCCACCCTGACTCTCCACAACACTCCTGGGAAAATGAAGAATTGTTTGATACCACTTTATGCAGAAAAATAGGAACTGCACTTCCTTTTTTTGCCATTATTTGTAGTGTAACTGTGAAATTGGAAATGATCATTGCAGGTTATTAATATTTAATTCTAGTAATTTTTATTTCTCAAACGGTCAGTTACTGAATGTGACTGGCTAATTCGAAACAACTAAACCGCAACTGCAATACAGCTTTCGTGTTGTTATTATATTGTGATGAAACATCTTTTTAAATAAAAGTGATCTGTTTAACAAGAAGCAAGTTGTTAGGGTAGATGGAGTGTGTATACTGTACTTACACTGAGCAGAGCGGTTAAACCTATAGGTTTAAGCAAAAAAGCGCTTTCGTTAGGGTTAGAGACATTTGGCTTAAATTTTTAATACAGATGTTGTGTGTGAAATGTTTCAAGCATTTAACTATTTAACTGATCTCAACCCAATGCTGTGAGTGTCTAAAACCAGTGGTTCCAGAAATGTAAGATGATCGTAGTTTACTTTTTATGAGAGTGGCTTGTACTGTTTGTACAGTATATGCTAAAATGATAACTGGAAAAACAAGAAGGAATGAAAGAGGTTCTATAGCTGGCCCTAACATTACTTGAGGCTGTATTTAGACAAAGTGAACGCTAACATTAGTGTGCTAACATGCTCAGACGTTTAATGCTCGGTAACACTTGAGGTACAAGTCAAATCAGATCACCAAAAGTATTATCATATATTCCTGTCTGTAAACAGTAGTTATATACAATTATGTCAGTATAAAGTTGGCTTTTCCAGTGAGCTGAATTTTTATTTTCTCTCTCGATCATTCTCAAAGAAAAAAAAAAAGCATTTTTTAAGGTTCAGTCTTTATTTCTTTTTTGGACTAAATTGAAATTAAATCTGTCTGATATTATGTAACTTTCTATGAAAGAGTTTGGCGTGGCTCATGTGAAACAATCCCTCCTCCTGAGATGAGATTCCATAGTAACAATTCTCTCTTTACTTTTGCAATGCATTTTACTGACAAGAATTCCCTTTAACATTTCATGCTATTTTCTACAGTTTAGACGTGTCACACATGTCGATCAGATCGAACATCACAGCTAACAAGGATTTGGTGAGTAATATTCTGATGAGCATGACAACAACAAAAACTGCTGGCAAAGTTAATGCGTCAGAAAAACCAGGACAATTTTGATTATTAACAGGTGATTGTGATGAATCCTGCTTTTATGAAGTATGTTCATGATGAATGGCTGGACAACAAAGGAAAGTATCCGTCCACCGGCTTTCTGGCTTTGGTTCTTGCCCTGCACATTTGCGACAAGGTGAGTTAATTTTTTATTTGAAAATTGTGAATGTTGCTGCAAATAATTAATTTCTGATGTGAAAAACAAATAAGTGTGTGTCGCTATATTCAAACAAGCTTTTACTACATTGTCAGTTTCTGAGTACATCCCTTAAAGTAAACTAAATGCGGCTGTAGTCATCCGGTGTCTTCGTAGTATTTGCCTTCTAAAGCCCACACTATGTAGACAAAAATCCTCAGTCTTGTTCAGTAGAAACACACTGCCGTAACAAATGGTACATGCACACCCAGTTTGCTTTGTGAGAGTCAGCAGTCTGAATTTGCATGGTCATATGGCAGTGAAAGCTAAACACAGGCTAACTGAGACAAAACAGTTGGTGTCCTGGGTCCTGTACCACGATACAAGCTCAGTCTGGTTCTGCTGTATTTACATGGTTTCACTGTGCTCAGCATTGTGTGTGTAAAGCCTTGGTTTTCTCCTGGTGTAAAGTAATGAGTCATTAGTTAGACACAACAGTATCAGAACCATGAATGACATATTTAATATAAAACAGATTAAACTGAGGAAACTGTATTATATTTTTAAGAAATGACAGCAGAGCTTTTAATATTTATTTTCAGTGTTATTCACACAATCTTTTCACCACCTTCAGCCTTTGAAAGTCTTCTGATCTAATGCTTTTTTAAACTGTCTTTGACTCTATCACCTAAGACAAGAGCAGACACCTGGCAACAATGTCTTAATGTATATCTACGTTGTATCTGCTTAGGCTTTTCTACATCAATGGAGGATTCAGTATTTTAATTTGAATGCCCACTCAACAAGCCTGCTACCATCACCGCTTGTGTAGTCTGATGGTTTCATTATGTCTATTTATTTTTTTCAAGGTCCATGTGTTTGGTTATGGAGCAGACAACGATGGAAACTGGAGTCATTACTGGGAAAAACCTGAAGACAAAAACCAAAAAACTGGAATACATCCTGGACGCGAAGAGTATGAAATAATCCAAAAGCTAGATAAACTAAAAAAACTTAAGTTTTATACAGGTTTTAACAGTGCAGTGTTTACAGAATACAGCAAGACTAAGAAGCCGAGGACGTACAACTGATGAATTAACTGACGACTCCCTTGCCAAGCGCATTGATGCTTCGCGGACTGAAACCGAGCGAAGATTAGAAAAATCATCCGTGCCGATGAGGAAATACAGAACTCAAAACACAAAATATGCAAGTGATGAAAATGCCAGACAATGCACACAAACTAAAATGTATTGATGTTGACACGGTTCAAATACATTTAATAGCAGATTAACAAAAAAATGAAATGTACATTTCCAAACATGCTCACATACACACACACAGATGAGTTACTGACGGATAGTCATGCTAAGTAAGTAGTATTTTTTACGATTCACTACATAAATGGAAAAAAAGTGACACAGAAAGAGAAGGAGTGAATATTTTGTAACGCTAATCTATTTTTTAAAAGTCTGTTACACATATAATGCATCTTTACATTGATTGAAAACCATTGTGCCAAACACCTGAGAGGAGACTGGAGAGACTGTGGAAGTCCAACCTAAACACTTGGTGACGTGATTCATGTAGGAAAAGTGCGTCTTGTAATAGCACCACTGCAGAAGCAGACTGTTCCAGATCTCAGTTCTCAAAACACGCACTTTCACGACACTTATGGAACCATGGTGGTTACACAGAGACACAGAAAGTACTTTCTCATTACTGCAAGCCTCTTCATTGTTATGGTTACAGTAATAAACACCTGCTCAATGTGGGGTTTTCCTTAATCAAAGACAAGGTTTCACTGCTTCCTTTTTGTGAGTCTGCTCTCAACAATGGTCAAACAAATGTATTTAGATTTAAATGAGCATTTACAAAACAGGCTCTGCCTCGTGCCTGTCATCAGTCACACTCTGATACCATGTTGGTATGTGTTCATTAGTGATGAGGGACTGAATGTTGTAAGAGGAAGTAAAGTGTGGAAACTCCCTGCAGTGGCACTTACCACAAAGCAGGAATGGTACTGAGGTCTGAGGGTTTAGATCTAATTATAAAATCACTTGTCATGATTAAACATGCCATGCTGCCAGAAAATTGCTTCATATGTTTGCTCTTTTCTGCCATACGGGTGAACACTCCATGTGGTAAACCTTTTGTGTGCTTGTGTATTTTGACTTATTTCCAGGTCACAGAAAAGTCATGTAGTTCAGGTCTGTTTGTTGGCTGTTGCTTGACACCTGACTATAGTTTGATGTATCTTTACATTGTTGTTGTGCTGGTTGTCCATACTTTAAAAATCTACTGCTGTATGCTCTTCTACCTTAAATTGTATCATGCATGTCTATCCATCCTGAAAGAGGAATCCCTCCTTTGTTGCCTTTGCTGAAGTTTTATTTCATTTAGTTTATAAAAGGTCTGAAGGGAAGGTTTGGTGTGTTGTACACACTAAAAAAAATGAAACATTAAAGCAGAGGAGAATACGCTGCTGAAACTCACCCAAGAAATACAGTAAGCTTAATAAAAAAAATTATAAATGCATTTTTTATCATTCCCCAATAACTGATATGCAATAACTGACTATGATATTGTATTATTATTATTATAATTGATTTGTTTTTTAAAATTAAAAACTTATATCTGTAATTCATAAACATAAACAGTAGCTCTGGAAAAAATGAAGAGACCACTGCAAAATGATCAGTTTCTCTGATTTTGCTATTTAAAGGTGTATGTTTGAATAACATTTTTGTTTTATACACTACTGACAACATAAGTCCCAAATTCCAAATACAAATATTGTCATTTAGAACACTTATTTGCAGAAAATGAAAAATTTGACACAACACATTACTCATGTTTTAACTCAGGAAGTGTTCAGAAATCAGTATTTGGTGGAATAACCCTGATCTACAATCACAGCTTTCATGCGTCTTGACATGCTCTCCACCAGTTTTTTACAATGCTGTTGGGAGACTTTATGATTTATGAATTAAGAATTCAAGCAGTTCAGCTTTGTTTGATGGCTTGTGACCATCCATCTTCCTCTTGATCACATTTCAGAGGTTTTCAGTGGGGTTCAGGTCTGGAGGTTGGGCTGTACATGACATGGTCTTGATTTGCAGTGGTCTCTTAATATTTTCCAGAGCTGTATTTAGATCTTATTTGCTTCACTTGAAATGTGGCATTTTAAACAGATCGGATGTACATTCCACAGCTGAGGACACGAAAGCTGTGCAGAGGGTCATAAACACCACCTAAATAATTATCCTCTACCCTCCCTGGATGACATATCCAGGTCCCACTGCCTCAGGAGAACTTAGGCCATCATAAGAGACCCCTCACATCCCACCCAGCACAAACACAGTGGCCTGTGGATAGAATTGACCATAGAGCCAAACTGGGTAACCAGACAAGGAGAGTCCTGGTCAAGGAAGTGACCAAGCATCCAGCAGTCACGCCACTTCAGTGTCCCATCTAAAGCCTAGAAATAAACATACTAAACTAAAGACATGAAGATTAAGAGTGTAAATACTTAAGAGTAAACGTGACATTTGAATTGATATCTAACTGATTAGCAAAAAAGCTCTGGTCATTATATGTGTGTGGAGATTGATGTGGGAAAAGAAGGGATGATTAAAAACCCAATTACTCTCAGGCAACTAAAGTGTTCCCACTCTCCCACTCTTCTATCCACTGTGTGAAAACTTAATTAAGGTTAATTAAAGCTACTTTATTTATCTTAAGTTCGCACAATTCAGTCCTTTCTGCTTCACCCAGCAACACTATATTCCACGTTTTGGATGTTTTTATTTTTCTACTCCGAATTGTATCCTGTATGTCTGTCCATCCTGGAAGAAGAGTCCTTCCTCAGTTGCTCATGAAGTTTCTTCCAATACTTTCAAGACAAAAGATGTACTTGTTAGCAAGTTGAATGTTTTAAAGGCAGGGTTTGGCATGTCATACAGGGCATTGTAGGCAATCAACTTTACTTTAAAAGCCTTAGACTAGAAAATCTGGTAATGACTTGCTGTGGACAAAATAAAAATGAGTCAAATACTGAGTGTTTGTGATCTGGCAAATCTCTGCCTCGAACTCAGGTATGAGGAACAATCAGTATCTGCTTCCCCTCATAGCAGTGGTTTAACTTGATTTGGTGGGACCAGTGTTTTTCAGTTGCCTGTCAAACTGTCAGGGAACAGAAATTAAATGGATACGGACCCAAGAAGCAGACCAGAACCAGAGAGTTAAAATAATGACCAGAAACCTTACTGTCACAGGAAATAATAATAAAGTAAGAGGACTGAAGAAAGACGTGGGGCTTAAAAATAATACTAACTAAGTGGGAACCAGGAGAGTGAGAAGTAAGCTAGACGGAATATTGCTGGGCTGAGTGAAGAAGAGGTGAGCTACAAACTGGGGGCGAATGGAGATAAACACAGACCAAAACTGAAGCACTTACTGAGGTGAGATGAGGGAAAAAGTCCAAGTTACTGATGTTGACTCTAATACAGAGGCCCCGAATCACGCTTCAAACTCGACAGGGTCTTGTTTTTGGAGCACTGTGTCGGAGCTTGCTTCAAACCGGGAAAAACTATATTTCATTTTGTGTTGTAATATATTATATTATGATAACATTAATTACACCCGTAGCCTCACTGAACATTATATATTTTCTCTGTCCAATGTGTAATTTGGGATCAATAATTATAAGTAGTCATTTTCACAATAAAACTAAACTCAAAGTGCACACGCAATGCGCATCAGCTGTACAACTACTACTGTGCCAGCAGATGTCGCCCACGTGCTCTATGAATGAAGGTTTAAGTAGTGAAGCAATTTTCAATACAATGGTTCAAAATGGTTTAAAGCTTCCTAAAGCCTCGTTTGGCCATCACTAGTCCTAGGTAAGGGCAGGTGATCATGAGCTGAAGGTGAGAATGAAGTGGAGACGAGCCAGGTAGAGGACAAGTACAAAGACTTCAGACAACATGAACAGTGCAGACCACAACGAACCAACAGAGAAGGTGTCAGTCCCATAAAGTAGTCACACACAGACACTCCTTCTGTCTCTGAAACAAAGCTGACACAAGTGGACTACAGTGAGCGTCACCGTGCATGTGGACTGCATCGTGAACGTTAGCATTAGGGAAATGATTTACAGTTATAAAAAAAGACTCACATCCTCAAGTCATCACATCCTCTTTATAAACCTCTGACCAGTTCCCTTTTGTTTTTACAGATCACTTCTAAAGCCTTCTAAACCATGCTGGAACACACAATATATCGCCATGATAATATACATACAACCAAATGGACCATAGGTGGTGTCCCCAGCCTCTAATACAACCCATCTGATGAATTTTTACTTCTATCAGTGTTGTACCAAACCTTTATCATTATGGCTACAATAATAAACACAAGGTTATGGACATGGATTGGCCCCAGTTTGGTTTATTGGTGTAGACAATAACACACTTGGTTTGTTATTAACAGACTTGGTCACCATAATAATAAGGGCTGTAATACAACCATGCATACAGTAAAAGAAACAACTTAACTATTGCACAAATTAAATGTTGTTTATTGTTGGTTTCATATGGGAAACAATGGCCACCAACAAACTGTGTTATGTCAACCCAGATGAACCGTGTAACCTGACTTCTTCCTTTGTAACATCCAACAGATCAAACAGAACCACACCCAACAATCCAGTGCAATGCTGTATCATAATAATCCAATTGTACAGATAAGGACAGATTTTGATGTTAAGCAGGTTTTATTTGGACAGAGCAAGAAGGAACGTTAGATGTTCACCAAGCTCATTACAGTTCTTAAATATCTGTACCAAATCTCATGTAAAAGTACCAATTGTGGTTAAGGAATGTATTAGAAACAACATAAACTCTATGATGGCAGTGTGTCTACACTAAATTTGATACCAATCGCTCTTATAGAAGTTGAGTTTTTTTCACAGTTGTTGTTCACTAAAAAACATAAATGTGAAGCTGCTGGGAACACTAGAGATAAACTCAAGGACGCACCGAAGTCTGCAGGACTCAGAATCTAACACCATGTCTACACAGAAGGCGTTGCAGCCATCTGATGGAACAGCTAAAATATATTTAGAGAAAACATCAACTCACGTTCCACTACATCCACCAAGCACATCATACGATATACACATTAAATACAAGTGTCTTCTCCTGCAGTTACACGTCTAACCACAGCAACTTCCAAAACACGGACACCTTGTGCTGTACCTGAATGCCTCCTGTGTAAACACAGACGAGTGCTGATAAGCTTACTTGTTTCAGTTTGTCTTTAAACTGGCATGTTTGACTTCATCTTCAACACACCCAAAACAGCTATAACTGTTTATAATATAGTTCATTTATTAGTAATTTAGCTGTTTTTGTTTTACAAGTATAAAGGTGAGTGCTTTATGGCTGTAGCTGTATC
This sequence comes from Ctenopoma multispine, assembly GCA_034779795.1. Taxonomy (NCBI): domain Eukaryota; kingdom Metazoa; phylum Chordata; class Actinopteri; order Anabantiformes; family Anabantidae; genus Ctenopoma; species Ctenopoma multispine. The sequence goes on along the minus strand of JAUYWH010000003.1, from coordinate 18,711,265 downwards.
CTTTTGTTGCTTCTACACCCTCATTGTCATCACTCATATTATGTCAATAAAGCCAATCTCAGCCGCTGTCATTAAGCTGTTTTTATGTTTACTTTGCATGGCAGTAATTTTCATTTACTTACTTTACTTTACTTGGCAGACGCTGTTATGCAAAGGGACTTACAAGGAAAAGACACAAGCAATTACCATTCACATTGCGAGAAACAAATACTGGACTAGGTACTGGACTGTTACAAGGTATTTATAAGATCCTGCTATTCTGTAAAAACCTGGTATCAGTTTATTGTCACTGTGAATCCAAAAGTATTTCTATTTAGTGTTGATTGTGCTAGTAGTGCAGGGGATTCAGAGTCTCTACATAGGTGAACACACTCCTCCACTGTTATTCTGTCAGGACACAGCGCTGTCTAAAATATACTCAAGTACCAAATACGAATTACTAGAAAATGATTGTGTACTACTACGAGAAGATCACAAAACTGGGTCAGCTTCACCTTCCTCAATCTGTCACAAGAGTTGTAAAGAAAGGTAAGTTTATTTTAACAAATGTGCACAAAGACAAACTAAATTCAGCAAAACTGAACAGGGTGGAAGTCAGGCTGAAAAGCCAGCAGCTGTTATGCTCCAGCAGGATGAGAGCCAGCTAAGAACAACAAACAAACAAAACTTTTATACTGTAACTTTTTTTCTGAAATGCTATTGTCTTATTTGCAGATAGAGTAACAGAAGCACAGCGAGGACATCTAGAGTTGTACTAGAGGACATTGGGCCCTCATCCCACCCTCATGGAGTCTGTCTTTGACAGTTTTGAATGTTTTGGACAGATACATGCACAACAGTAGTCTGCTGGAGGTCATTTGTAAGGACGCGCTCACTGCTTCTCCTGTTCCTCCTTGTAAAAAAGAGCAGATACGGGTCTTGTGTTCGGTTGTTGCCCTTCTATGGCGCCGTCCAACTGTCCTAGTGTAGTGACTGTTCTCCTGTCCTCCGTGCTCTTGAGGCTGTGCTGCAAGACACAGCAAATCATCATGTGACCGCACATATGGATGTACCATGTGGTACCTCGTGGATATTCTAACTGGGCTTTTTTTTAATCTTGGAGAAGATCGGATAAGAGCGCTGCTACAACTGACAAGGAAGGAAACAAACAAGAGAGCGTTGTCATCCCTTATGTTAGCATGGCACAACACAGAAGAGCCAGCTCATCAGGACAGGACTCAGCAGTTCACCTACATCTGAAAGACAAAGGCCACTCGTTTGACGAGGTGAGGTTGACTGGTTCAAACGAGGTGTGAGAGAAACAGTTTACCGCGAGACTGAACGACCCTCGTTCAGCAGAGGAGGTGCAGTTCTTTGTCGTTGGCTGGCTCAGGTGGTCACAGTGACACACGTGAAAGCCAGGACCACACCTTACCACAGTTTTTGCAGCTGAGAACTGTGTAAATGACTTTTATGAGGGCAGGGCACTTGGCAATTGCTAACTGTCTAAAAACCCCAGCGTTAGTGGTTCGTTTCCCAGCCCCCCTAGTGCCAATCTCAAGCCTGGATAAATGAGGAGGGTTGTATCAGATGGGGCATTTGCCAAATCAAATATGAGGAGTGATCTGCTCTGGTGACCCTGAAAGGGAGCAGCCAAAATACGTTTAGTTTGTATCATTCAATCTACATCATCACAGTCAAACGTGCAAAACATAGAAGTATTTCCTCCACCCTAGTATACATAACAAAATTATATCCACAATTACTGTGACAGACGTCTCTGTAGCATGCAAAATGCAAACAAAGCTTCACACTTCACTGCCACACATGCCACCCTTCCAATTCTTCCTCCTAGGCTCCTCAGTTAGTATCATTGATGACATGTCACAACGTTCCTTTTTCGCTCGCCTCATCTGCCTGTTTTACTAACTCTCTTGCAAGGTAAGGCAAGCATACTACATTTCACTTTTTAGCTGCAGCGGTACATTGTAGTGTTTTGGGCTTATTTACGTGCAGCTCTTTAATCAAGGCAATCATCCTGGATTATGAATGTGTATTGTTCCCATGCAGCAGAAAAGTGCATTTAGTTTTTCTTCTCTTTAGTTATTTATTTATTACTATTATTCAGTACAATATGAATAATGCTGGAACATAAATATGTTCAGTAAACTAGATTAGATTAGATTGTCCTTTTGTGTTGTCTGGTATAATGCTGTCCCACTCACCTTTATGTTTCACCTCTCATTATATCCACAGACCACTACAGGTCACTTCTCCATTCAAGCTGCCACAATGTTTTCCGGATTGATAAAAAACAGCATTTTCATTTACCTTCTTTCCATCACTGCCACATGCGTTTTTTTTAGCTTTTCATGGAATTTATCCGTATATCTTGTCAGCGTCCACAAGTCAAGTACTTGCGGCTGTCACAAATGTTTACCAGAAGGTGATCAGTGGTTTAGGAAACTTATCAATTTATCTCCTAAGCCTTTTCTGTCAGAAATAAATAAAACATCGGAGGAGACTTTCAACTGGTGGAAGGTAAATGTCCATTTTTTTTATTTTAATTTTTAGTCTTAACATCACTTTTGTGTCATTGTGTGTCCATATTAAATATTGTTAAGTTGCAAAATGTGGGCTTAATTAGAAGAGATCACACAAAAACAAAATCTTGTGTCTCAGTCTGAACTCTTTTGTATTGGTCTTATTATATGTATTGAAAATGATGATGTATGATGTATTGAAAAATAAGTTTTCATTCTAAAGGTTATTGCATGTAGATTTGTGGGCAAAAATAGCATTTTGTCTTATTTACAAATTATGTTCAGTGGGTTTTATATAAAACTGTGTTGGAAGGATTTTGGATTTGCTGTGTTTGCTGTGTTTGTCAAATGGTAAATAAAGGTGTGTTGGGTGAACTCATGCTAGAAGACTTTATGTCTCAACATTCCTAAAAGTTATACAAGCCACCAGTTTTTCTTGCATGCTCTGTTACTGTTTGTAATTAGCATTAGACCATAAGGCTTTAAAGTTGTTTTCCTGTAATATGCAAAATCTAAACTTTTGCCTTTGTCTTCTCCCAAGCTTTGGGATCTAAAGTTTACTGTAAAAGTACTTGCTTGTCAGCTAGACTTCTTCCAGTTGGCTGATTGGATCAAATGCAGCAACCAAAGGACCCAAACATTATTGGTACGGGGGCCCCACAGGCAACGGTTTTGGTACCGTTCCTCTGCACCACTACACTGCAGACTTCTCTTACAGCTCCACCAACTGCTTCCTGCAGACGTTCTCTGACGACTCTGTAATCGTTTGCTTCACCACTGATAGGGATGACAGGGGGAATACAGACACTGACCACGGACTTTGTGGGCTGGTGCCAGAAGAACTACCTTCAGATTAACACTTGCTGGTGGTAGACGCAGGCACAAACATCCTCCATCGCAGCCACTGAACATCCAAGGTATGAACACTGAGGCTGTGGAGAGCTACAAGCACCTTGGTGTTCATCTGAACAATAAACTGGACTGGACTCATAACACAAATGCTCTGTAAAAGAAGGGGCAGAGCAGGCTGCACCTGCTGCGGGGCCTCAGGTCTTTTGGAGAGCAGGGGCCCCTCCTCAAGACCTTTTATGACTCTGTAGTGGCATCAGTCATCTTTCACAGTGTGGTGTCCTGCAGCAGTAGCAGCAGCATCACAGCTGGAGACAGAAGGAGACTGAACAGGCTGATCCGAAGGGCCAGCTCTGTTATAGGATGCCCTCTGGACCCAGTGGAAGAATGGTGGCTAAGCTATGATCCCTGTTGGACAACATCTACCACCCCATGCAAGAGACAGTACTGAGCAGCTCCTGCTGCACCCACAGTGTGTGAAGGAGAGATTCAGAAGGTCTTTCCTTCCAGCTGCTGTCAGACTGTACAACCAACATATTTCAGCTGACCACACACACAAACAATAATATACACTCACACACATTCAAACACCATGGACTGACAAGTGAAATCCTCTCTGTACAATATTCTCTGTGTGCCCCTGTGCAATATGTTTCTGTGCAATATTTTCAGTTTTTTTCCCCCCGTGTTTCTTTTCATACATTTATTATACCTTGTGTACGTCTTTGCTGCTCTTACCTCTTTTATACCTCTGTAACACTGCACATTTCCCTCTTGTGGGACTAATAAATGTTTAACTTATTTTATCCAAACGTACTACTGCTGATGGAATCCTGTTCTTTTCTGTTTTATGTACAGCACCTACAATCAGAGGGTCGCAACTTCACTTTCTACAACACAACTGTGGACAACCTGTTCAAGATTTTTCCACCCATTCCAGATGTTGTAGAATCCAGTCCAGACCTCTGCAGGACTTGTGCTGTTGTGGGAAATTCTCGTAATTTAAATGGATCACATTATGGACCTCTAATAGATTTTCATGATATTGTAATAAGGTAAATGATCAGACGTATTAACTGACTCATGCATGCTAGAGTCAGATTTCATATGCCCCTTAAAAGGCAGCAATATAATGATTTCCATGTAATGTGAACTTAAATAATTATCAAATTGTCCATAGAATGAACCATGCTCCTATCAAAGGCTATGAATCAGATGTTGGAACCAAAACAACTCATCATGTCATGTATCCAGAAAGTGCTGTTCCTTTGGCCAACACCACTCATCTTGTGCTGTTTCCATTCAAGATACAGGATTTACTCTGGCTTCTAAAGAAGTTTGACCCAAGGTAGGTGTGCTACGTTATCATCTATCGGTCTGTAAACTTTTAGAATACACTTGTAGGTAGTGGTAGCTGCACTGCATAGATCTGCCACAGAATTTTCTGTGGGTCACAATGAGTGATGCCATTTAAAATGTGATTTGACTCATTGCATTAGGAGCGTTAATCAATATTTTTTCAGAATATTGGAAGAAGAACAAGTTAATTTAATTATCGAATTAAGTTCGTTTGAGATTCTAAATTGTCCGTAGTGAGGCATATGTGTCTCAACGAGCACACTTGTAAGTACTTTTCTTCCTGGACAGATGTGCGCCAGGGACTGTTGCAGCTGTTAAATGCAGAATTAATTTTAAATAAATTATATGTATATTTATATATGTTATGAATTTTATAATTTTAATTTCAATTACAATGTTGTTAAGTTGCTTGCATATACAGTATTTGCTAGTGATGTATTTGTCTTGTAAATTATAATTTTTTTAAATGTTGTATTTTATTATTATATATGTAAGATTGTAAAAAGTAACTTGTGCCAAATAGATGCAATGAAGTAGAGTAAAAAGTATAACACTTGCCACTGAAATACTGAAATAATAGTATCTGTAGTAAAATAAATTTACCATGAATAACTGTACTGATTTTCCATCACAGTTAGTCAGTATTTGTGCAAAATTTAACAATAATGTGGTTTGCAACAGGGAAAATGGTTCAGTAAACAAAAAGAGGATCGCAAACCAGGACATGGTGAGTATGCTAAATTTCATATTATACAATATATATATCATGAAAGTGATATGAATAGATTGTTTGTAAATCATCCAATATTGTGCATTCACTGCACAACACTTGAATGCAAGATTAAGGATTAAGTCTGATTCACAACAGGTGATGATCCTCAATCCAGCTTTCATGAAATATGTTCATGAAAAGTGGCTGGGGAAAAGGGGCAGCTATCCATCCACTGGCTTTCTGACTTTGATTCTCAGCATGCACATTTGTGATGAGGTATGTTCACGTTTTATCACTCACCAAAACTTGGAGTAATGAAATGAGGCCGATAGTTTTAAAGATATTACAGAATTATTCTTGCTTATCCTTTATGAGAAAAGAAATGTATTTGTGTTCAGTATGCATCAAGCACTGACGTCGTTAGGCCTAATGATACCAAGCCCCCTTAAAAATATAGTAATTATCATATTATTTTCAAATTATATATCCATACATTTGCGTGGATATGCACTGAGAGAATTTCTTCACAGTGTGACACTGTGAGTAGGTGTCAGTAACTGTTCGTTTCCTTTAGTTCAGGCCGGCTTCGGTTTAAAAAATGTATTACTTATGGCTCGGCACAAACTGGGATTAAAAAAAACAGCCCTGGCATCTTGGTGCAGACCACAGCACACATCATAAACAATATATCGCAAACCATGCGCCGTCTCCAATAGCTCAGCTGGAGGATACGCGCCCTAACACAGGTTCACATCCCAGCCCCCACAGACACACAAACTCACCAGCTGCACAGTGACACAGAGAGAAGTGCAACAATTGTCCTTTTCATTTGTTCACTCCTGTGAGGCTTAGATTTGGTTACAGTGCCTTTTAAAATGATAATTAGAACAATGAAAATAAAACAGTTTAAAACAGTGCATGTATGTATGTATGTTAATCCTACTGTAAAAAAAATGTCTGAGGACTCTTCATGTAACCAGCTCTGGTCATCGTCAAAAACGTTTTGGACACCCCTGCCTAAAAGAAAAGGTGATGTTGTTGTTGTATATTTTAACACTAATTTAGACTAAGTTCAGCAGCAGCTGTCCATCTTTCTTCTTGATTTGACAAAATATCAGTTCCTGCATAATGCTGTTGTTATAATCAGTTATTAAACTACTAGTGAATAAACAAATAGTTGCACTGCAGCATCATATTATCTTCTGTCTTCAGCTGCACAGAGAAATATCAATGTTAGGCAGAAATAACTAACTTTATTTGAAAAGACACCAAGCGAAAGGAGTTTAACTACATATACCACTATTATGTATCACAATTAATACTAAATAAATGCATTGATGGATATTTGGATGGATATTTGCTAGCATGTTTTAATGAGCACAACCTCAACATGTAGGCTGTTAAATTTAAACTCATAGACTCATTTAGACTGTTATTAAAAAATTAAAAAATAAAGGTAAAACACATTAGGCATCATAAAGACTAAGGAAACCAAAGGCAGGGGAAAAATGAAGCCAAAATGATTCAGCGATTGCTATACGGGCTAAAGACGGCCCTTGTCTTTAAATCCTAGTGACGTCCCTGTTATCAAGCATGTCTGTGAAGTTGTCTTCCAGACATGCATTAAGGATCCACTTAATTTAGCCATGTGCAACTGCATGTGTATATTCAAACATCCAATATATGCATCAAAGAACTGCCTAACAAATTGTTTCTATATTATAACAACTTTGCTACTTCCATTTTTTATGTGATCATGATTATACAAGATGTAGTGTCAAGAAAACATGTGATATTTACGTACGCTCTACTCTTAATAATTACATTTAATGAAAATTTCATGAAGCATTTTTTTTATTTTGTATTTTTTATACTACAATCTATTCTGTTTATTTCATCCTGCAACCTTTTACTATATTTTGCTACATTTATATGGTAATATTTTGTTTTCCCAGATCAGTGTTTTTGGCTTTGGACCAGACAAAGACGGAAAATGGAACCATTATTTTGAAATACTTCAACATAACTGGCTGAGATCTGGAGTTCATCCTGGATTACAGGAATATATATTAATTCAGTACCTACATAAGATTCAGAAAATCACTTTTTATAAAGGATGGTAACCTTTTTTAACCTTTTTTCAACTGCAGACTAAAATATGGAAAGTTTCATAGCAGGTAATTTGGTGTGTTTACAGTTTCAAAACCCATAGCCTGTATATACATTCTGGTAGATAAATAACTTGAAGAAAAGGAGGACAAACTAAACTCTTTTCAGTGTTTATCCACAGTGTAGATTTTGCTCCTGGGCTTCTGCTAAAAACTGAGAGCATTAATTTACAGGACTGTTGTTCCAGTATAGCTTGTTTCTGTGTATTTACTCTTAATATCTCTAGACTTAAAACAATCTAGACAGTATAATAGTAATCATATAATAATATAAACACTATATACAGAATGTGTACTATAAATTGAAAAGTCAATAAAATAAATTGTTGATAGAGGTATAGTAAATAAATAACGTATTCTGGCTGCATGTCCTTAAAATGTGGAATTGTATTAGTGGTACTATTGTATTGTAATTGTATTAGTGTAGTTATAATACAATTATGACTACAACTAGGGAAAACCAGTTCTTGTTGAGAACTGGTTCCCACTGTTTTAATTCTTTGGTATTAAATGGGTAATCAAATGAGTCCCCTATTGATTCCAGTCGCCTAAAATGACTTCACCACGCACGTTGCGTACCCATTTGCCCAGCAGGAAACATGGCGCCTAAGTGACACAAACGTTAACAAACAAAAAGTTTGGTTATACTTTACGAGAAAGGATGACAACAGGGCAACTTGCAATACTTGCAAAGTAGATATTTCATCAAAGGGACGAAATGCTACTAATATGCAAAAGAATTTGCTCACAAAACACCTGATAACCTTAAATGAATGTCATGTTTTTGATCCGCTCCGGACTACTGAATCTCAACCCAGCAGCAGTGGTAACGTTTGCACGTCCTCTCCCGTTAATATGGCAGGTAACTAATCAACTAACATTGCATATTAGTGCGATTTGCCTTATTGTAAAACCCGCTTTTACTGTGCATTGCATTTAGATGACAATGACGAGAGAGACAGAGAGTCCGGCTGGACTGCTGGCACTTATAAAATATATAAAACAAAGTTCTAAGCTAATCGACCTATGTGTTATCTTTTTAAAAAAATAAGAATCAATAGGAGAATCGATAAAAAATCGAATTGTTAATCAGAATCGAAAATGGAATTGGAATCCTGTCAAAATCCTGTCAATTCCCATCCCATCAGTACAGTTTATCAAACTGATTTTTTTAATGCAAGATATATTTATGTTAAATACTTATTAGAATTTAAAAAAAATTCTCTCTCTGCATTAGCCTCTGTAACTTTTCCAGAAACAACTTTGTTTAAATTACCTCAAAGGCAAATGGTTGTGGCTGCTTTGTAGCTGTGTTTGTTGTAGTTGACATGTAGCCACAAGTTTGTTTGAGGAGCCACATGACAGCTGCTTGAAAAAATAAACTCTCTGCCCTGTGAGCACCCACCCCATAATTACCTGGAAAATTATGTAAAGCCGAGTTATAAATCCTGGAACTCTGGCCACTGGCCGAGGACAGTGGAGGCACAAGATGGGTTCGTGACAACGCCTTAAGGTTCAGTTAGGAGTCTGTATTTTATCCAGAGAACCTGCATTCATATAAAAAGCTTTTCAAGTCAAGCAACTGGCATTGGTTTACATGTGCAATGTCAGAAGAATTTAATTATGCATTTATTCTACTTGTCCCCCCCCCCCCTTGAAAGTCCACAGAGGCTTTTTTCAGACATCTAGCAGTGTTTCTAAAGCTAGTGGATCTTGTTATGCCATATTTCCTATTTACATTCCTCCATTTTCAGCTATATCACATTATATCAGTGTGCCAGATACATACTGTATATTCATATACAGTACTAATAACAAATTTAAAAATACATAACAAGTAACAAGTATCCCTGCCTCTATAAAGCAATCAAATTTAATCCAATGAATGACTTGAACCAGTCTGTAAAGCAATGATTTCTTCTCTCTTTGCACTCTAGTCTTTGTCATCCTCTTTTTCTCCTTTTTACGACCTTTAGGGTTAGGGGGTTAGCCTTTGATGGCCCTCTTGCCTTTGCTGTCTGCTTGCATCTGTCTCTCGTCTTTGGCCTTTGACAGCCCTCTACCTTCTATCACTCTCAGACCTCATCAGCTCCGTTTGGACTGTAATGCCGAATACAGTCTACCTAAATTAGCCTGTTATAGTCCCTGTTAACTGACTGTATTCATCTAGCTAAAATACTGTTCACTCTGGTTACATATTAACAAACTACTCCAGTAAATGTACAGTATATAGATACAGGATACATGCTGTTGAACACACTGTGAGAATACTATCATTTGGTTATTGACCTGCACCTGGACAGCGACCTGACTGTGCAGCAGTTCCACCTCTCACGTCAATAAGAAACAAGTCTGTCCATCCAAATAATTATTTTGTGTGTGTGTAATTATGTTAATGTATTTGTTATACACTCCAATGGCAATTCATAGGATAACAGTTTCACCAACCTAAAACAAATCATACTAAATTATACTGGTATACTGACATTAGATTATACACCTAAAACAGAACATGATCACCTTGAAGAAGGAGGATTTATTGCAGGATATTTTAGGCAGACATTAGTACTCTAACAAATACACTGCAAACTGCCAGCTCTTAATACATTAATTAAGACACATTTCAAACTACCGTTTGAATAAACTAGAGGTTTAAATAAAAAAAATAAATCAGAAGATAAACAGCAGTCTGTCCAGGGCCTGGCTCATATAGAGATTGTTGTGGATAAACGTCTAATCTTACAACTGTTGAAGGTGTCCTTGGAAAAAAAACTTCTCTTCAAATAATGAGCAGAGAGAGACAGGTCTCGAAGTGTAAAAAAGGTTTATTTGCCGCAAAATGA
>JAUYWH010000003.1:18665370-18700712 GCA_034779795.1 Ctenopoma multispine | reverse complement strand
ATCTGGTGGAAATTTTGCATCAATAGCCCACTTAGAAATCCTCTTACTGATAAAAATGCTGATGTGTCAAATACTTAATTCCCCCGCTGTAAATTTGATGGACGTTAATATCCTGGCAAACAGTTTTGGTTTTCTATTTAATGTGATTACATTAATGTTTTAAGTTGAGATTTACCAGATATATTTAACTGCTGCTGTATAAAGGGAATACTGCTTTGAAAAACCATCTTATTTTTTTGTGTTTGAAGACTAAATATTATGCAATTTTGTTCATATAGCAGTACTTTTAAAATAAAAGTAAAAAAAAAAACATACTTTGAATTATTATTACACTTTACACCGATTAAACATTTTAATCGTTGCCGAGCACTAATTTATTTGCCTTATTTGATATGGGTTGAGATGGCACGGTGGTGTAGTGATTAGCACTGTTGCCTCACAGTTAGAAGGACCTTGGTTCAAATCCCAGGGTTGGTATATCCTTGCTAATTGTTAAATTTAGCTTCCAATACATATTTTAAAAATGATTTTCATGATTTTTTGATTGTTGTAGATTGCAACGCAGAATCTGAGCCCTTCCTGTGTGGAGTTTGCGTGTGCTCACCACGTCTGCATGGGTTCTCTCCCAGTACTTCGGCTACCTCCCACCATCCGTAGACATGCACATTAGATGGCTCTAAATTGTCCATAGGTGTGGATGTGAGCATATGTGGTTGTTTGTCTGTATATGTCGACCCTGCAATAGACTGGCTACCTGTCCAGGGTGTACCCTGCCTCTCACCCGAGGGCAGCTGGGACAGGTTTCAGCACCCCCCGCAACCCTTACGAGGACAAGCAGTTAGGAGAGTGGATGTAACGATATTGGTTGACATATAAAGTAATATAACATATTATATGTAGTGGAAAGGAAAAAAAATACGAAACATAATCTTTTCATCTTTGCAACACACTCTCTTGACTTGTTAATACATCTCAATTTCTGTCCTTAATCACCCTAACCTGATGCACGCGATGAGCTTGATCTCTCTCTCTCTCCTTTGCTTTTGCCACCTTTCTCTTTGCCGTACGCCTGGCCTCCCAATACTCCTGTGTACTTCCTTCATCTCCCTGACTATACTGCTAATTCATTGCTTCGAATGCTTTGAATACTCTCCTGTCCTACCAAGTCTCATCTGTAACATTTTGGATTAGGCTTTTTAAGGAATTATTGGGACATCCTAATAGTAGTGAATTATAGTAGTCCAGTCTAGGAGTAACAAATGCGTGGACTAGTTTTTTTGCATAATTTTTATACAGGTTGCTCCTAATTAATTAGATAGTTTTAGAGATTTCTATTATATAAGAGGTAAAGGAAATCAAATCAAATCAAATAGTCTTTTATTGTCAGTTCACTATATGTTCAGAACATACAGGTGAATTGAAATGCTGTTTCTCTCTCATCTCCCAATATGTAAGGCCAGTAGTAGCAACTCTTATTTTGTTATTTCCTAGAGAGAGAGAGAGAGAGAGAGAGAGAGAGAGAGAGAGAGAGAGAGACTGTGTACATACTTTGTTTACATATAGCAGCTAAGAAACCAGTTTTTGTGTTTCTAGTTTCTAAAACTGAGTTTCCTGAATCCAACAGTGGCCTAAGACTTTTGCACAGTACTGTATAGTATATATATACTGTATTATAGGACAATTTGTTTCAGAGTTTATAACAACCTGTGTGTAACCACAGTTCTGTACCTTGTTGTTTTATTAAATTAACTAAATATCCTTATTAATCTTATGTCATTTCTGTCTCTACTTGGTCACGTTTCTTTCTCTCCTCTGATCTCTGCGTCACACACGGCGAAGCTGCGCTCTGACGTGAACACATCTCACACAGAGTTTTAAAATGAAAATCTCCTTGTAAAGGTTCGGCTGCAGCAGTCTTAGGCCCACCCCCAAATGCTCTCATTTATTGAGATGCACGCCGCCGCCAATCCAAAGCCAGTACTGACCAACATCCCACCCCTCCTGTGACCCACTGTTTGTCTGTGTGTATTCAGACACACAGATGGACTTTCATCATCATCATCACATTAATATTAATAAAACTGTGTTACCGTGCGTTAATATAGTTAACGGCGTTAATTAATGAATGTGACAATAACGCATTTACGTGCCCAGCCCTAAAATAAATACAGGTAATAAACTTACCTTGAAACACAGAAGGCCTACATTGAAATTGAATTGGCCCACACAAGCTTTAAGTACAAATATTAAATAATTGTAATGTTTTAATATTTAAATTTTAAGATAAGATGCACAGTATGTGTGGCTTGCTGAAGCAAAGGAAAGGATAAATTGCTTATTTTTAAAATAGTGTAATGAAAAAAAACAAAAAAAGGGATTGAACTAACTTGATTGTAACAAAGAAAGGTCAAACTGAGGACATGGAAAAGTACTGGGGTTCCCCAAGATGGCGATGGGTAAAATGCTGACTAAGGAAATAATGCTTTAAAATCTAAAGAGAGAAAGTGCTGTCCAGATGCATTTTTGAACAAATGAGGGATTTACAGATGGTATGAGAGAGGATGAGTATAGGGAGAAGCTTTAGACATAACCTGGGTTCAGCTCACCAGGTTTTGCTGTCTACCTTTGACAAATATACCTTTTTCACTTCAACTCTTGTCTGCCTGATCATTTTTGACAAAGATAATCAAAGTCATCAGATGCACTCTTAGAATGATTGTTACAACAATTACTTTTACTGAGAAGCTAATGAATGTAGAAAATAAGATAATGAATAAGGACGTGTGAAGGATTAATACGGAGGAAATGAGGGCAGCTATGAAGCCAATGACATCTGGAAAGGTGGACGGTCCAGATCACAAACTTGTTGAGGTATGGAAATGTCTAGGAGAGAAGGCAATGGACATTTTGACCAGATTGTTTAACACAAGGACAGACAGTTGGTATGACAGAACAGGATGCTAGGGATAGGGTGAGATGGAGGCAGATGATCCAGGGTGGCGACGCCTAAAGGAAGCAGCCGAAAGAAGAAGAAGTCTGAAGAAGGTGAAGTATAGTTGATAACGTGTGTTACTCCATGAGAGGCAACAGTGCCTCTAAGTTGACCTGTACATTTAGCATTTCAGGCAAATCAGTCAGACAAAGAGAATAAAAAATAAATGCAGAAAACCAAGTGACAACTAGAATTACAACATTGTGGTTGCATTCCTCTGCTAACTAGTGATACTGTAGTTTACACTCTGCCCAGAGTCCAAGTGGATGTTTGTGCCAGATGGAATGAAATTCCTTGCAGGCATTTCTGAGATCCACCAAAATCTAAAGAGTTCATCTCAGACTACATGTGGACAATTTGAAGAAAGTTTTCAAGTGGGCAACAAGAACTGGATGAACATGAAGTGTGACCTTTGACCTTTGACTACCAAAATCTAATAATTTCATCATAAAGTTCAAATTGACAGTGGTGCCAAATTTGAGAGAAAGGAGTCCTCGTATAAATATTCAGTATGGGTATTCTCAGTAACAGTATGCGTATAATTTCTATTTTTCTGTGCTTGTGTTGTTTTTCCTGCTTCTATAGCATATAATTCGGCAATAAAGGCATCTGGTTGTGGCTAATGTCTGTAATGTATTAAACTTAAAGTAATTGTCAATTCCTTTTTTTTATAAATTGCATATATGCTTTGTCCTGCATCCATTTTATTTGAAATGTTCATTTAGGGTATTTTCATATCAACATTGGTTCCATAGGTGCATGATCCGAAAGGACTATACAGTTGTACTGACCCTCGATTAGACATAGAAGTTTTGCTGACACTAAGAAGTAATCTATTCCAGAGTAATCTTTGTTACTACTAACTTTTGTTTTAAAAGCAGGGTAATTATTATTTGATTATTTTGTGATGAGTCAGATGTCTCCTAAACCATCACTAGGTTTTGATGAACAAGTTTTGATGTACACTTCAGTCTATATTCTATTATGATAATAATATAATTCCACTATTACTGTAGTGAACTCTATGTTTTTTTGTTCTAGAGTTATTCTCTGGTTTTTCCTCATTCAAATATTTACTCACTGTGATGTTTCACAACTCACTGTATCCACAGATTGAATCTCCAGTCATCCATTCCATCCATTCAAGTTGCCTCAATGTTTTCAGGACAGACAAAAAACAGAGTTTTCATTTCCCTTCTCTGTATCACAGCATTTGTGCTTTTTAACACATCACTGGACTCTACAATTCAAATATCCTTGGTAAAGACACTGAGCTCCAAAACGCTCCTGGTGTGCTCCTTACAAGTCACTTTACACACACTGTGAAGCTCATTTTAAGAGCTATGTAAACACCACAAAGTTAACAGCAAGTATATCCCCAACCTTGAGCCTAGCCTCAGAAAAACCTCGATTACAATGCATAACCAGCATTGCATTTCATATAGACTTGTGATATTGCCACTGTGGAAAAGTGATATATTTGTCTTATTTCAGTCTTATATTATGATTATACTGTATTTTGTTTCAGTTTTTTTATTTTACAATGTTTATTTATTATTATATACTACTACTACTACTACTTATTCTTCCAGCTGCTCCCTTTAGGGGTTGCCACAGCAGCATTATTGTATGCTACTAAAATAAACATATTCATTTGTTCCAAGTAGTAATATTTTCCATTCATGTGGGCCTCAAAACAATGTAAACAAAAGCCCTCTGACAAATGTAGGGGATCACCAACACCTTAAATAAAGGAGTTTGCATGTTCTCCCTGTGTCTGCGTGGGTTTCCTCCGGGTACTCCGGCTTCCATGCATGTCAGGTTGATTGGGCCTTCCGAAATTATCCGTAGGTGTGTATGTGAGTGTGCATGGTTGTTTGTCTGTTCGTCTGTATGTCAGCCCTGCGATGGACTGGCGATCTGTCCGGGCTGTACCCCGCCTCTCGCCCGAAGACAGCTGGGATAGGCTCCAGCACCCCCCGCGACCCAAATTCGGATTAAGCGGTAGATAATGGATGGATGGATGGATGTTGTCTGAATGCTGTCTCCAGTTGGGGCCAGGATTTTCATTTCCATCCTCTGTATCAGTGAAGTTGTGCTTTTTAGTTCTTTGTGGAATTTATCAGTTTATTCCTCAGCCATTAGAACTCTAACAGAAGTGTTACCAGCTTCAACAAATGTTTAACAGAGGGTGATCCATGGTTTAGGGATTTTATCAATTCATCCTTCTAAGCCATTTTTGTCAAGAACAAATAAAACCTCAGAGGATGTTTTCACCTGGTGGAAGGTAAATGTTAACTTATTTATTAAACTGTTCAAATATTCAGCCTCTGTTTCACTATTATTATTTGGAGGCTCTGACTGACTGCTCCACAGCAAAATAAACAGGTACTATAATCTGGGCTCTGCACAGTTTTTCTGTTCCCTTCTTAAAAGAGGAAGCATCTAGGCTGTCCTTATCATAAAAATAAACTGTAAACTGTGAGCTGAAAATTAGGAACAAAGCATGTTTTCAATGTACAGGAACAAACTAAATGTTGTACAGCGATGTTATGATATTTAAGCTGAAAAAAACAAATCCAGCCCACAGATACGTTGGAAGGTGACATGCTATCCCTAGTGAAGTTGTTAGAATTATTTTGTATTGTTATTAGTTTGAAATTAATTTGAAATTACTTACAGCTTGATCAAACATCACAAACAACAACAACTCACACACTCTCCCCCCAGTTCAGTCATATATGTGATGATTTTGTCAGCTCCAGGACATATCCATGGGACACAATTTGGTCCCCTGGGGACACCTGTTACATGGAAATGTAATTTTTAGTAGAAGTAGTTTAGTAGTTTTAGTAGTTACAGAATCTAAACACATAAAAAAGATAACCGTGGCAGAGAAGTTGAGCTTCATGAAAATTTTATTGTTGAATTCTGTCAAATTAAAAGAACCAAGAAACATTTTATCCAGGTTTTAAATATATAAAATGAGTTTAATTTACCATAATTGTCCTTTATGTGTCCTCCTATGTAGAATGAACCATGGCCGAACTAAAGGCTTTGAATCAGATGTTGAGACCAAAACAACTCATCGTGTCATGTATGAGTACTATACCTTTGACCAACACCATTCATCTCGTGCTGTTTCCATTCAAGATAAAGGATTTACTCTGGCTTCCCAAGAAGTTTGAATCAAGGTAAACATGCAACACCACTCACTGTCTTCCTTGTATCTACATTCAACCGTCTCTCTCACAATTACGTCTTGTCACTTAAACTTCAGACACAATTTTCTTTCTCTAGGGTAGCATAAACTGTAAAATCTCAAATACAATCATCCAGAACACACCAATAACATTTAAAAATTTTCCACACAACTTTTTTTCTGCCAAGGACACAGACTGAGGACACACACAATTATATTTAATGTGTATGTTCAGTAAAAACATTAAAGATGATGACTGTTTATAAATTTATTTATAATATTATAAATACACTATTTATTATGCTTATAGCTTTGTTAGCTATGTTATAGCTATGTTTTTGTCAATTTATCAATCTCAGTGTAATGATAAAAAAAACCAAGTCTGACATCTAGTGGTAAAAGGAAAGTATAGTATGTGCAGTAGCTACACTAAAGGTTGAAAATCACATTTTCAGTTTGGTGCATGTCTTACTTGGCCAATAAACCCAGTGAGCATCTGATGATGTCAAAGATGAATAAATAAAGCTTTATATATATATATATATATATACACACATGTGTATATGTAGATTTGTTGATTCATTTGACTGCAGAAACATTTTTGTCACTCTAATCATCTACAGCTTCTTGGTTTGTACTCTATTACTGTAAAAACATCAGTATGGTCACATTCCCAGACATGGATAAATACAAATCTTTTTTTTTCTCAAACGTCATGTCATACCTGGGTAAGGTTTGGTACACGCTAAATTTCAGGAAAAAAAAACATCCACTGATAATCATCAGTGCAAAAGTATGTAGTAAGTACTTTGTGCAAATAAGTCAACGTGCTAACTTCTCCTTTCTATACAGTTTTTATTAATTTCAAAATATACCAAATTATTTCGATGGACAGTGAATTCAATCATGAGTATATTTTTACAAAACTGTATGCAATTCCTAATACTGAAATGAAATAAGATTGTGAAGTTTATTAGACTTTCAGCATTATTTCTTTACCACAGCAGCACATAAGTTACATTGTGTGATCAAAATATACTG
Source organism: Ctenopoma multispine (assembly GCA_034779795.1). Classification (NCBI taxonomy): domain Eukaryota; kingdom Metazoa; phylum Chordata; class Actinopteri; order Anabantiformes; family Anabantidae; genus Ctenopoma; species Ctenopoma multispine. The sequence goes on along the minus strand of JAUYWH010000003.1, from coordinate 18,693,477 downwards.
TTTATCACAGTCAACAACTATTGACTGTCTAAAGTGTCTAAATAAACTCTTTCTTTCAATAACTTACATGCTCTTACAACAGATGGAGCCAGAAATTAGACTACTCTGTTAGGCCCTACAGCAGGGCCTCTATTTATAGAACTCTAATTAAGGGGTCAACTTGAAAGAAGGAACAGGAAATGGAATTGCAGCTCATCCTCTGACTCAAATCTCAAGGCCCTCAATATGTGTGATGACAAAGTTTTACAAAGAAAACCTTGACACCTGCACTACATCTTAGGTTATGTTGTGTGCAATCATTTGAATCACATTGGCAGGAGCGCCCCACAGTGCTTATCACACATTTCAATCGGATAAGAAAATGTTATACTAGTGATTTTATCACATCTTTAAACAGGCTTGCAGAGTTTTGAAGCCAGCAAAAACATAAAACAAAACACCATTTACCAACAGTCAATCTCTCAAGGAAACTGTATTCTGGATTCACCTGTTTATTAGGACTATAGTTAATGACAATAGTTTAAATAGTTTCATAGTTTAGCTCTCTAATTTAACATATATGTAACTGTGACTGTTACCTATTTTGTCTGTTAGACAGTACCAAAATGCAGAAGTATCCAATATACTGGTATAAAATGGAAAAAGAAAAACACACAACTAAAGAAATGTTTGGTTTTACTTAACACATTAAAATTGTTATTTATTTTTTTATCCATCCACTTGGTAAATGTGCAAAGTCTGACCTTGATGTGGATGTCCTTCGTGTCGACTGCTCACGTCCGAGTGTCACTTTCAGCCAGTTCAAGTAAACAACCTTCTCTCAGCCTCTGCTGCGACTAATTACAGCTGAGTGTAGGATGTTTACATGAAGTGAGGCTGAACAATTGTTAAAGGATCATGATTTAACATGTTTTAGTTATGTAACAAATACGTTGGGGATATTATAGAAGTCCATCAGATAAAGAAACGAAGCACATTTGCCCATTTCCAGGAAGCTGGAGGCAGTCAGCAGCAGCAAACATCAGACTGAAAGCTCTGCAGATAGACAGCTTCCAGTCGGGGATGTTTACAGCCTCAGACTACCAGGTACATTTGATACCTCAGCTGTTGGCAAAGACACCAGAGACAAAGACACATTATTGACAAGTAATGGGAAAATCTAGAAAGCAGGAACAGGACCTGTCTAACAGGTTACATTAGTGATAACCTTATCAAACATGCTAAAACTGTTTGGGCCTCTACCTGCACATGTAACTTTAATGAGGGCAGGAATCTGTGTGGCAATTGGCCATCTGATCAGGGTGACACAATGATTGACAAGTATCTGTTATGTCTAGTGACTTATGAGCAACAACCGCCTTGTAGTTCTATAGGTTATGAGTTAATTAACGTTGCAATTACTTTGTTAATCCAGTCTCATTTTATCGCTTTTTAAGATTAACACTGTAATCATGCTCTGTCGTGTTGCCTTGCAGTACAAGTACGACAGCCGTGACACTACGGTAAGATGAGTGGTTACACAACTATTAAACAGTGTGTAACGGTACAGTAATGTCAGTCAAGTTAACACAGCTGAGAGAGAAACACTGTTACAAGGCCAGCTACTGTGTCCTACACTGACTGCCTGCAACACTGGAAAAGCTAACTTAAAAAGCAGGATAGCTTTAAATAACAAGCCTCAACTGTTTTGAGTAAACCGGTATCGCTAGTGAACCACTTAAAGTAACTTTATCTTGTTCGGCAGTCGGCAAATGCAAACAATACAGCTAATGTTGAAACTGTTAGCGCTAGCTTGTGTTAGCCAACGACCTAAGCTATAGCTAGCTCGCTGACATAGCTAGCTTCTGTTAGCTTGTATGTGACCCTAACCTTCTGCTGTCTGACGTTTCCTTACCGGCGAATAAAACGGTTGTTTCCAAACAGCATTAGGTCGACAGCGGTTACAGTGAGTTCGTTTGAAGTTTGAGTACATTTGGTCTTGTTCTGTCCTGATCTGAGCAGCCTGTTAAGTTTCCTTCCGTTTTCATTCACTTGTCTTTATTTTGACCTTTCGTTACTCGACACCAACATTGACGTCATTGTCATGGCAACAGAGTCCCGCCTACCGTGAGCCAGGACAGGGGAGTAATTGCATTTACATTTTACACTTCACATTTAGCCATTTACTTAGCTCTATAAACAGCAGCGTGCATCTTAGAGACACAGATTCTTCATGGGGGAAAGCAAATATTTGTTTTGTATATGTGTCTAAACTTTCCATGTTCTTGCACAGAATTCCATAATAACCACCTACCCAGACTGGGAAATAATAGGAGAAATACACAGTGTAAAATTACAACATTCAGGGTGGTACTTACAGGGTAGAAGTCAAACTGAGAAAAATGTAGCCTGCTTAAAATACAAATACTCATTATGCAGCAGCAGAACTTCTATGTCATTCAAATTATTCAGGTAATGTTAAGGTCAGTGCAGGTGGAGCTTAATGTTGACTTCCTTTGCTGTTTTTTGTTTGTTTGTTTGTTTGTGTTTTTGCTAGTCAGTTAATGGCATACATAATATTTATTTAGTTCTACAACTACCCCCAAGGGGCTGGACCAGATGGGTGGTCAGTGTGGCCCAGGACCCTTAAAAAAATAAACTGGTGCCCCACTTGCCAGACTTGGAAGGTGGTGGATGCTTTTCTCATAATTTTAACTCAATGCAGAAATTTCAACATACTGAAAAATTATCAAATTTAAATCACTATAAAATTAGGCATGCTCGATATTGGCTTTTTAACTGATATCCGATATACCGATATTGTCTAACTCTTAATTTCCAATATAAACTGATACCAATATATACAGGGTCCCCTCTCATAAAAAAAGAAAAACTAAATCATTTAAGGTAACTAATATCACATATCTCCCATCATGCATACTTAAACTTTAAACATTATTGCAAGCTGTGCCAAACAACCAAAAATATCTCAAAAACTATACCTCAGATTTGACATTTGACATTTTGAGAGAGAGCTAGAGTAGAGTAGCTGAAGAGTTGATGTAAAATATGTGCATGGTATGTAAAGGTTGTGTCATTAAAGGAGTAAAAACCGATACTGATATTTTTCTTTATTAAATTTTAATGCCGATAGTAGGGATGTCCAATATTATCGGCCTACCAATATTTATATTATATTTATTTAATATTGGACATCCCTACTATAAGTAAATATCCATCCCTCCATTTTCTTAGCCACTTGCCCAAGTGCCGGAGCCTATCCAAGCTGTCATCAAACGAGAGGTGGGGTATACCCTGGTCAGTCTATCACTGCTCTGACATATAGAGACAAACAACCATTCACACCTAGGAGAATTTTAGAGTCACTGATTAACCTAATATTCTTTGGATGGTGGGAGGAAGCTGGACTACCCAGAGGGAACCCATGCAGACACAGGGAGAACATGCAAACTCCACACAGAAAAGCACCCAGCCGACCCGGGGATCAAACCTGGTTTACTAATTTTTTTTTTAATTTTAACTTGTATTCATGTATTTAGTCTATTCATATTTTTTTCACACTACAACTTGGCAGAAGTCGCACCCAGGCCAACTGTTAATTACTATTTGTTTATGAGTTACAAACCAAATGCCCTGTTCCTGACAGCATTACTAGACTCTATTGAGTACAATTTAAAAAGTAGTTAGTAGAATTAAAAGGAAAAGAAAATTAATTTATATTTTTATTTCTGCATTATTGCAAATGTAATTTAAAAATAGAATTTTTAAAAATTTTTGATCGCCATGGGGAAATTGTCGGACGCCAAGACAAGAAATCAAACAATTTATCAGGTATTTCTCCATATTACTGCCCCTGGCTCTGCTTTAGCGTGGTTGAGGTTGAGTCCAACGTAGTCATCTGTTAGTAACCAGCCGACAGTCACTAAAAGTTAGCATCACTCTGACATATCACCTGGGTGAAATTTACTTTAGCAAATACTTTTTAGCCTAGAGCATTCAGCTAATACACTCCTATGACAGAGGTGCATGATGTCTTATGGACTTCCTGCTCCTGTTTTAATTGATTACATGTTTGTTGCATATTTGATAAGCAGTGCATTCATCAGTTTAATTAATGACCTAATTAGCACTATCCATTATTTTTAATGCATCGCTGTCATAGGTTTGGACAGTTTGACTCTGTGTCTTTGAGTTTGTAGCATCCCTGGAGCATTTAGAAGTTGCTCAAAGACAAACTGACAATAAGTGGATTCTGAAAGCATTAGCATAGTAAACTGCTTTGTGCAGTGTTCTCCACATGAGGTCAGGCTATATCCATCTACTCATCATCTCTTCATTACCCAACAGAACCAACTTAACTGTGACCCCTTGTGATGGATTAAAGAATATTTATTCACAACTTAATATTCAGTGCACATGTATGTGTTGTACTCGATTTTTGGTCCAAAATGTAAAGCAAAATCAGCAAATGCTAATTTCAAATTTTCTCTCTGAATGTATAATAATAATAATGATATTCATTAAGTTTCAGAAAAGTGGTGTAGCCTTCAGTATGTAACACTACGCTCTTAATAATTCATATAACATATCTCAGTTATTTCCAGGCGAAGAAAAAATCCATCTATAACCTAACCAGGAAATTGATTCCCTTGTCATTCTATGTGGTCTGAAATTGCCCAGAGCTATTATGAGAGAGACTGATTTTCTCTGTGCAGTGGAGTGGAACAGTCTCTCCTTGTAGAGCTTTTTGTGAGATGTGAACAGATTCATAAGCAACAGCGCTTCTAAAGAGGTATGTTGTCATGTGCATTCAGCCAGATATCCTAAACATGTTGAGCTTTACAGAGTAATGTGACAAAATGACGCATCTCATAAAAGGTGGAATATATATCTACATGGACTTTAATCCTATTATTATTATATACTCCTATATGTTGTGATACACATTTTATTTCCTATTTCTAATAAAATGATTTGATAAGTTTTAATATTTATGTAAATTTTGTATTATCTAGTAAAGCAATAATAAAGTATCTGCAGTAGTTGTAAACATTTTCTAAAGCATATGTCTGATCCCAAATTAATGTCAAATTAGTGTATTTCACTTTAAAGTACAATGAAACATGTAAAATCAATAAAAACATGTTGTTATTCAGGAATATGTACAAACTAAATGGAGAAAAAGGTTATGAATCATCAGTGTAACTACCCGTGTAAAACTATATCTAATTGTATTACCATACACACAATAATCAAATAAATATGAATATACAACACACAGCATATATTAAATATAAAGCATGAAACATTTCCTCTCCACTGAATTTCACTGGCATGATTGCAACATGGAAATCAATGATATTTAATAATTGGGAAAAAACATGTTGGTAAGCATAGAATTGAACCAGAAATGTGATATGAACACAAAAATAGATTTACTAACCCAAATATGTGTGGTGATTTAGAAACACAATGTTTTTTTTGTGAAATGATAAATATAACAATCAATACCGGCTCTGAGTAATTTAATAGTTTCTGTGAAATGTGTGTCTGGGTGGTTTTACTGGAGGCGAGAAATTACTGAAGTCTGCTGGCGTGTGTGTGTGATTGACAGCTCTCTCAAGCTTGAACACTTAGTTGCTGCTGTTTGCTGCTTGTTCACTTCACTACAAGTTCAGCATGCTCCACTTCACTGGTGGAATTTAGATGTATTTGGTTTTAGTTCTATTGTTTTTTTTGACCTGATGGCAAAATCTGTGTCCATATACAAATAACCAATAAAGTCATTTAAGGTTTACAAACACTGGTTTTAGAAAGATAAAGTGACAACTTAAGTCTAGAAAAGGTAAGCTGTTTTATTAAATAAAATAAAAAAATGTATTTTAGTAAGGTCATTTATTTTATTGTGATCTAAAGGCTTAAACTAGTCACTGTGATTTGAGCACTTGCATACACAACGGAGCAATTACATCTTATTACAGGCCAGAAAAGTATGCATAATACAACTCAATATAGTGGGCAGTTCTAGTTTGAGAATGCTAAAACAGCACTGAGCCATAAGTTTATGCCACGTCCTGGGCACAATAGCATTAAAATGACAAAACTCTATGTCAGTTTCAATTTATCCCATTAAAATCTCTCAATAAAAATTGTCGCGTTGAGCTGACTTTTATTTAACTTATTCAGCTCCTCTGTCAGAGTAAAATAAAAAAGGTTCCACAAAAGAACAATGGTTTGCAGATATTTCTGAGTGCCACACTCTGATTTCCGACCTGGCAGCAAACTCGCAACCCCTCACTACTCACCTGCTGCTGCACATGTAATGCAAACATATCCATGTTCATCCTAAAGTCGAAGTAACTTGGAAATAACACTGACAGTTACATTTGACGCATGCCATAAAAGTTTGATTGCAATCCTGCAGTGCTGACTGCAGTGGCATTTTCCAAACCACAGTGTTAGGTTGATGTTAATGCAATATTTTTAAATTTAAAACAAGCAGGCCTGCGGCTCACTAGGACCAGGACCATCAGCCGACCCCTGATCTAGGAGAACAAGTTCAGGCATCAGGCATCTGACATCATGGCGTATGGGGACGAGCCTCCACCTGAATGTCAGCAAAACTAAGGAGCTAGTAGTGGACTTCAGCAGTAGGCAGCAGTTATATACGACTCTCTCCATCAACAGGACTGCAGTGCAGAGGGTGAACAATTTTTAAATACCTTGGTGTTCACAACTCTGAGGACCTCAGCTGGACTCAGTTTGGAGTCTCTACAGGGATTCTAGAAACATTCTATTCTGGTGCTGAAGAGAGCATCCTGACACAGAACATCCCCTCCTGGTTTGGAAACAGCTGTGTTCAGAACTGTAAAGCCCTGCAGAGAATGATCCGGGAAGCAGAACGCTGCACTAGATCCAATCTCTCATCACTGAAGGAAATTCACACCAGGAGATGCAGGACCGGAGCATCAGGATTATCAGAAACTCCACCCATCCACAGTAACTGTCTGTTTAACCTGCTGAAATCTGGCAAATGCTTCAGGAGCCTTATAGCAAAAACAGAGAGACTCAGGAGGAGCGTCTACCCTCAAGCCACAAGACTCTTTAACCAGGATGTGCCACTGCAGGTGTTTGTGTTAAACTCTGTGTTTGTTTTTAATGTTTTTTCTTAGAGGTGATCAGGGTACATTTTACTACATGAGGTTCCAGTATGGTACGGTTTAACAGAACTGTAGCATCAGGCTTTTTCTTCTATAGCAGATTTTGTGCTGCTGTAAACTGGTCCATAGTTCCCCCTACAATGGTTTGAGAGCAACAGCCTGAACTAGAGCAGGCACTGTTTGAAATTTAATAGTTTTGTCTTTGAATAAATGTCATTAAAACACAATATTCCTAAACTGTCAAGCTCATGATCTTTCATTTTTCTTTTCATTATGTTTTATTGGGGGGAGAGAACAATACAGTGCATTTACAAACAGTCCCATTACTTTTCCTTGCAGTTTTCTATAAGAACATTTAGGATTGTCTTTCACGCAGTAAACAAGATATTAAGTTTAGGCAACTAAAATATCTGAAATGAGTTTGTAAAAAAAATGTGGTAACAGCTGATAAAAAGACAAATGGTAAAAACAGATTGAGCTCAGGCCTCCTAAAGTTGGTATTCCACCACTGACCACTCTGATGTCCAGTGTGGGGCAGTTCAGTGGATGTAATTCCCAGGGATACTGCTTAGTGGTATGTGTGAAAATCTCACTCAATATGCCTATGGCATCCTGCCTAAAGTCAAAACAGCACTAGTTCCAACACATCCGTGTACGCATATAATCTACCCAGTTTAAAGCTGATCGGTCTTAGTGGTATCAGTAACTCATATCACAGCACACTAAGAAGTGTCACATCAAAAAGTTCAAAGTGTGCTTAGACACTGTAGTGTGACAGCTCTTATGAAGGATCAAAAGGTTTATCCCTCAGGTTTAAGGTGGAATACAGCTTTTAGGACCTGAAAGACTGATGGTTGATTTGTTTCTTTTTTTCTCACTGCCAGTATGAAAGTGTGTCAGGTAAACAGGTCTTTACCTAGCAGAGTAGAAGGGTAATATCACCACCTTTCCCAACCATCATGTGGAAAATGACCAAAGCACTTTTAAATATGAGTCTGTATTCATTTTGCTTTTAAACTATTTTATCCATTGAATAAAATAGAAGATTGTCATGATTTTGAGTACGGAATTACAAGGTCTAGTGGGTAATTTTCATCGTTCCCGGTGCTTTCTGCTCTCTTCTGGCACTCTTCTTCTCTAAATGGTGTTTGCCACTTTACTCTTCAGTTGTCAAGGAAGCAAAAACCCTAAAACAGAACTGTATTTTATTTATTCAGCACTTGACTTTGGTATTCTGGTGAATACAATGTGAAGATCAAGACGTTAAACTTGTTCTGTGGTATTATTCATGAGAATTAAATTAACATCTTTGTGCTGTGCTTTCCTCAATGCTATATTCCTCAATGAAATAACTCACTGCTCGTGCTGCGCCTCCTCAGTGGCCTTGGAGGATTTATGTTTTGTGTTAAGTAAGGCTGAAGCTACTCATGTTATCTCACTCCATCAATAGCAAATACATTAACAATATCTAGTCACTGCAAGCACCCTATTAATTTACCACGACCTGTCCCTACAGGGGCAAAATGATTGTTGGAGGCAACAAGGTGTATCTGCTTACCCCTCCCTGGGACACGGTGTCGCTGCTGGGGGATCGATGTCCATCGAGCATGGAGAAAGAGAGGCAGGCAGGCAGCCAAGCAGCCAGCTGGAGAAAGCCCTCAACCTCAGCTCAAGTGACGCTGTCACCTAAGAGGTCCCAGCAGGCCCCGCAGAGACAGAGAGGGATGCGCCGCCTGATGCTGGAGCCATGTCCTTTCACACAGAAACATGGGCCATCATTCCTCAAAGGTTGAAGAGGACAGAGGTAATAGATATTGTGAGCTCCGGTCTATAACAGGAACGTCCAGACCGCCACTGACAGTTAGTTAATTGTGAGTCAGACATTATGACGTTATTCATTTGGAGCAGTATCAATTAAAGTGTGGCTAAGTAACAGGTGAAGTAACATGAGTGCAGGGTCAGTGGCTCGATTCCCAGGTCCTCCTAACTAAAGTGCCCTTAAGCAAGACACTGAACCCCACGTTGCTTTAGTGAGAACTTAAATGAAACTTTAGTTAACTCCCAAAACATATCCTTGTCCTGTTTCCCTCAACATATACATAGTACAGAGTGGTACCAGTTATATATATGAACCACGAAAGCAGCATCATAATTACTGGAGTTTATATTATGTATTGACAACCACTGTTCATTTTTGAAAAAAATAAACCATATTCAAAGTTGTTTTTATTAAAAAAAGGGAAAAGTTTATCACTTATGTAGTGTTACCCACTGATAACGTCTTGGCTTTTCTACAGACAAACCTCTTTACTGACCTCTTCAATTCAAAAAAAAGATCACTGCAAGTTTTCCACCCCGCTGGTGTATAAATAACAGAGTGTATGTTGGAGCCTCGGGAGAAAAGCTACTGCATCAGCGAGTTCCTCAACCTCACGACTGTTGCCCTCAGTGAGGGTTAAAGGTCAATAATAGCGCAATTGCAAGCAATATGTGTAACACTATGGTTTGTGGTAGCGTCTGGGTTGGCATTCACTTTGTGGAAGTCAATAAATACAGGATGAAGTTTGATACGAATCCTAACAAGAAGATACCAGCATTTACAGAAACTCTTTCTTAAACGACAGTGTGGGCAGATTGCTACTCCAGTGGGTGGTCGGCCTACAAGAACGTGGAAACAAAGCTTTTCAGCAAATAGTTTTGACATTGACATATCAGACAAGCGGAAAATTGAGTCTTTGATCTGTGCCATGGTGAGGGATCACGTGGTCTTACCAAAATCATGCCTCAAAGATTCTATGCCTCATGAATCTACAGTAATCCTTGGACTGTGTTGATAGGTGCAGAGGAACTCACGCCAAACCAGTCTTGCACATTCTCTCTGAAAATTTACAATTCCTTACGTGTTACGTTTCCAGCTGCCAGTCTGTGCAGATGCTCTTTCAAGGTCTCATTTGATGTGCCTTGATGCTGTCTTCTCTTTTGCTCTGGGGGGGGGGATTGAAATTCCTCATGTGAAGTGATATTCAAGGTGATTAAAGAGAGTCATTCAGTGGAGCTGACAGTTCTAATGGAAACCAGAAACTGTTTGTCCAGTCCTAACAGCCAGAGAGGACTCAGACAGGACAGTCGCCAGGGGAGCGCAGAAAGGCTATGCTATGGCACAGTGTACCAAGAGGATGTTCGCTACATGTTCCTCATTCACAAAGATGCTGTTTGTTTGGTTACTTACTTACATACTGTATGAAGAAGAGAAATGTTGTGAATGCAGAGATTTTTTGTTTAGTGTTTTCACACCACAAGTTTTAAAAATCTTTGTAGGATAATATTGGAGGGAAACTCACAAATGTTGTGTAGTCTTCCTTCCTGCACTTTAGAAATGTCCATATATTTAACAGAGTAAAATGGAAACAAACCTTGAATAAGATTATGGTAGACACCTTGATGTTCTGTGAAGAATGTTTCTTTCTTATAAGTTTAGATAGGTATCTATATGCTTTGCCTTTTTCCTAGGTTCATCATGACCCGTGTACTTGTCATGTCATTTTCTCTTATTGCCATGTCAAAGACAGAGGCTCCACACAGTCAGATTCAGCGGAGCCCAGACAGAACTCTTTGTTCCTGCACTCTTTCAGGGTCACAACCTCCTACTTGTATGCATGGGTGCATATGTTTCTTACACACTCACTATCTTCCTTTTTTCACTCTGCAAAGTTCTCTGGCACTGCATGACTGTTCATGACCTTTCTTTGTAAGGAAATACATTTACAAAAGACGGATCTGTTGATGGGTTTTTATTTAATCTCTCACCACAGTCAATTACTTTTTTCCAACACTGTGTGTACTCAGAATAACAAAGTTGGAGCACCAGCTGGGCAAAACTGGCAACTTACTTTTGGATCTTAGATCCCAAAGGGCCCTGAAAGGCCTCAGAGTTCACTGCATGTCAAAAGGGCTTGGCAGTTTTATTCATTGAGAATTTGAATGTAAAGTTCAAAATGTACATTCATTAGCTAATTATATGTCTTGTAGAAGCATATTGTGCCAAACTTTATAGATTAGATTTTGCTCAGAAGAAGTGGGTTTGCAGTCACATGTAGTGTGGATTCTAGGTAAATTAAGAAAACTGCGATCCACTTGACTTTGAGGAGAAAGTATTGCAGAAGAAGTGCAACGTGTAAGGATGTATTCATTTGTCAAATCTGTTTCATTTGTACTATGCTTTTATTAATACACCAACTTTTCCACCTCAGAAAACAACAAAGTGTAAGTTTTTTTTTTGAATGTGCATTAAAAATGTGCTTAGAAACTGTTGGATGGAAACCCACTAGTTCGTTACCTAATGCATAATGCTGATCGACCTGGTCTGAGCTTGACTTATAGACAGTACAAGGGACACTCATTGCTCATAAGCAATAGATGGGTGTACGTAGGGGCCAAACAGCAAATATTTGTCCCAGACCAACTCCCAGAATAATCTAGTCCTGAATTTATCATGCCATATAAAAGGTGATGTTTAGCACTGGAAAACTTGCAATACAACTTCTAAGGACATAACTGAAATTCATGCAACCGTAGACCCAGTTACTGCAACATTTGTGTGACAGATTTCGTACCTAGAATACAGTTTGTAGAAACGGGCAGCAACTGTAACCATTACTCAGTTTATACATACTTTTAATTTAAAATAATTTTGTTTTATCATTTCTCCATCGTGACAATACTACTGAGAAATCTTCCAGTCTACCAAACCGTGGTACACTCATACTGGCTCTCAGCACTCATATCGACTTGTCTAACACAGGTGTAACCGGCTGCACTAGAGTCAGGCAGTTGTACTGTGAATGTTGACTCACTCGCTCAAACATTTCCAATTCGAAAACCACACTACGTTTGGTTGATGTTGGGTTTTTTAGTGTGTTTTCATTGGTGTCTCAAGAATGAACTGATTAGATTTTTGTGGTTAAGGTCAAAGTCACTGTGACCACAATATCTCAGGAAGGCCTGGAGGGAATTTCATTACATCTGGCGCAAAGTCCATTTAGAGTTAATGGTGAATTACATTCACTAACTTCTCATCCATGTTGGAAATATTGTGACTGTCATTGGCTGTTTGTGTGACGTCAAAAATAAATTTTAATTTTAAAATATACATTTTATTTTTCTTTATATGTTACTTAGTATTTATTCCCCCTTTTTTAAATATTTAAAGTTTTTATTTTTGTCCGTGCTTTTCTGTAAAGCCCTTTTAAATTCTGCCTTTAATAACTGAGTTTATTCAAACCTTAGGAACGCTTTAAAGTTGAAAATTGAAAAATAATCAATTTAGTCCAGTTTGATTAGAATGAATATAATTCCCCTTGAATTTACTTCTTTTTTGGTAAGTCCAATTTTCATTAAGTAAATATGCAAGTTACCTGATTTCCTAACAAAAAAAAATCTGTTCTGGCCTAAAACCTTGAGTAATAGAAGCACTTGTTAGTTTTGAATGATTGTCACAGAATGTTGTTTTTTTAAAAAGAGAAACACTGATAGTTTTCCATATCCACGCTGTCAAGCAGTCAGCCCGGAGGCCCCGGAGCATTCCCACTTTAAAAGATAATTATCATTTCTCACAATCTCCACCTTTGTATCTGCCACTCAGTGGTGCTCCCTGTGTAATACGTTGCTCTCATCCCTGTACTGACAACGATGTTTCCCAGTACCAGCAGACTGCTGCACAATCACACACTGGCAAGGAAGAGACTCAATTACACCTCTTTTTTCCCCCAGCACTTCCATTTTTCCCCTGTAGTTAACAGGAGCTAATGGAGTTCTGCTCCAACAGAAACCTTTATCCAGATTACAAGTGAGTCTTTTCCCCACATTTCTCAATTGGTATGGGGAAATTAATTTCCTTCATTTATAGATTATCGATGCTACAATATCCAGCTCAGTCTGCAATCTGCCATTTTATTAGATTTTTGCAAATTAATGCAGTGTTATTCCAGGTATTAAACAGCTACTCTACGGCTCATTTTAACATGTTCAAACTGGTCTCCTCCTTGCTAAATGTAACTCCTGCCAAACATGTAACCCATTCATTCCTTGAGAAAAGATGTTCTGTGCATGACGTGATTGTTTTTTACAGCATTAATCTGTCATTATATACCTCACATTCATTTTCTCAATGAACTAATTCATTCAGCATGTAGACACAGTCTGACTCTAGTTGTTAAGTCGATCATTACATTGGGTCTGATTATAAATCTCGATTAGAGATGGCACGGCATGACTTTTAAATACTCTTAGGTATTGTAAGGTGTTGGTTATTCTCTTGAAACATTGCCAGACACAATTAGGTCACAATAATCAATATTGATATAACTGACATTTCCTTTGCTTTATAAGATTGGGCTTATTGAGTTAGATACTATTACACTCACATGTACCATAAAAAAATAACATTGACACCTGACATAAAAAGTACTGAAAGTAATTTATATTTATATATCTCCATACTGGAGCAGTTTATTTAGAAAAATACTGTTTGGGAAAACTTAGTTCACACATGCATAGAATATTTCTATATAATGTTATAGTTTGATTTAATTTTGATCTGCTCAGTGTCAATCAGCATCCCGCTTCACTCAAATCACCTGTTCACTCCACTTGACTGAAAAGTCCATTCTGGGTCAGGTCTGCTTGCTTTTCAGACTTGTGGTGTAAGTGGTACTCGAGCAAAATGTTTCCAAAAAAACGCCTGGTAGTGCTCTGCTCACATGCTCTGTTCTGTACTGACTGAATAATTCTGCAGCCCCCAGGTGGCCTAATAAATGTTAACAGATTTAAAAGCTACAGTATGTATTTTTTGTATTCTTTAAGAAAAAAATCTTTAAGCTTATGTTATAGCGGAGAGGTGCTGTCATTGCATCTTGGAAAGTCAGACTGAAGCCATGTGTACATCGAAAGCATGTTAGCCATGTTGTTTTCTTCATTGCAGAGCATGTGTCAGCTACATGTAACTTGCTCTACTTTATATGCACAAAAAATGTGACCTGAAGCCTATTTTTAGGCCTCAAATCTATTTTGTTTATGTATTTTATATTGTGTGTTAGACTTTGAGAGCTTGCGAAACGCTGATCTACACTTTGTATTGAACACAACTTCTGTAGTTTTAGATTTTATTTGAAGGTTTGCGGCTTGTTATTGTTTTGTAGTTGGATATAATGACTAATATCTGAAATGCTGTGCAGAGCATGGCAGTAGAGTGTAGCAGATGCTGAAAGAGTGCAGTGCTGCAGGGAGAGGGAGCAAGGACCAGTGCAGAGTGGATTTATCTCTCATATGTTGCATATTGTAGCTCTGATGACATGTAGGGGGAAAGTGATGATAAGTGTGAAAGCTTAAAGCTCCACTGAAGAATATTTTTATATTAGCAATTAAACAAAAAAAAAAGTAAAATGTGAAAAAACAAAATAGTAGTGATGACCCTGCAGACATCTGTGCGCTGTACAGCAATTTTCACTGTATTTTTTAAAATGCACAACTGTACTGTTCAAGTTGACACTCATTGCTCTAAAAGTGTTATTTTTGCTTTACAGTTTGCAACAAACTGGAATTTCTCGCCATTTTCTGTGTTGTAAAATTCTAAAGTAGATATCAAAAATGACAAGCATCCACTTATGTTTAAATGTAGGATTTCTAATCAAGTACATGACATTTGGGAAAAGTGAAACTAAATTAAATGTATATAAGTGTCCAGTAGATGTTCTGTAAACTGAGACACTTTTAGATTAATTTCTCTTACTTTAGCGCTGATGAATAATGAATTATAGGCATTGATTTTCCTTCCCCTGAAATGAATATATAGCATTACAAATAAAGCTCTGCAGCAGTTATCGTCTTTACCTCTGCAGGACATTTAAAACTGACCCAGACTGACTTAGTGTTTGATGGATATTGACATTCACAGAGATCGAACCTGTGACCCTCCTGTCATCTTGCAGTAGCAGGATGAACTCTTGCACCATTAGGCTGCCCTGCCACTTAAGGAAACCTTAGTGGTGAATACTGCAATCCATATTTGGTCTCTTGTGAGTATTTTCTGTCTTTACAGTTTGTCTTTTCCACAATGCTGATATTTTCCAAGATATTTTTTGTAGCATAGAGGAAGTGGAGCAAATTCTCTGCTAAACAGTTGCTCGTTTTGCTGCACATCAGAATAAGAACTGTGCCTTTTATTGTGCCGATGCTGATGAGGCGGTGCAGGTGCAGCATAATGGGAGATGGAGGATTTGGCTGACTGCAGTCCTCTTCATCCCCATAGATCGGTTGTCTAGACAGGTCAGGTAAATCCTCCCCTCGGCCATTTCCTCTCACTGTTTTCAGCTGCCAACACAGGACCCTATAGCTCAAACCCACTGGTTGAACTTCCTCTTTTCCACTTCTTCTTGTCCCCTATGTGTCTGTCTTCCATTCTGATGTGCCGTTAGTCCTCACACATCATGTCACTTGCCACTATATGTGATAATGTTTCCTCGGCAGTGAAAATATACTTTAAAGTAATGTGTGCATTTTCTTTTCATTTTGTCAGTGAAAAGTGGAGTGCAGTATTTAAATATTCTTCTCTGATGCTCTTGGGCAGTTCCACCCTTAATTTGAGATGTCACAGGCTTGTAAAACACCATTAACAGCCGACAAGATCATTTAAAATGGATGATTGTGAGAGCGCACTTGTTGGATTTCTGGGCATCTGGGTGCTGTTCTGATAAATTAATTAAAGCTCTGATGTGGGATCTGACTCCCATTACATTAGAGTTTGGTACAGTTAAACTGGGAATGTAAAACACATCACTTCATGTATGCTAGATGGGCTTCAGGAGGAACTGCAGGCCAGTAAGGTGTTTTAAGACAGATCAAGTGCTAATACAACTGTGGATTCTCCTGTTAGCAGTCACTAAAGTAAAGCAAAGCAGCACAGACATTTAAACAAAAATGTCAGGTATTTGTAAAATTAAATGTTTTTTTCATCCAATATTCAAAATCCGACATAATCCGACAATTATGTCATATAATATTGCTCCTCATCATGAGAGATCATCTCAACTGAAAAGCTCCTTTTGTGTCACCTAGGTTTTTCAGTTTAGATTAAACAAAGGCTAGAAAGCAAGTTAAAAATCAGAGGAGTCACCCTTTAACTCAGTGACCTATTACGAATCAATCCATAATAAATAAAGGACCAACATTTTACAAACCAACTAACAGTTTCCAGTTTTTTCAACCGATTTGTCTTATGAACATTAAATGTTACACAACAACAATTTGACACTCTCTAGTTATAGCATATACAGTAAATCTCTCACAAACAACTTATAAAAAAAAAATATTTAAAGCTGCACAAAATAAATAGTGTGTATTAGCTAAGGTAATAACTGTGAGAGGTGTTACTCATTGTGAAAACCTGACAGTGACACATAATTATCACCCCACTCTGCAGTTCTCCTGAGTTCTACGTGTTAACATCTTCATCAACCTAATTTCTAACAGCACGTTGTTTTACAATATTTACAAACCTCTGATAATGCTCAGTGTGCTGCCTGCCCAGGACAGACAGACGACACTGGCAACCATTTAGCGGCTAAGGTTGGAGGTTGTAGATGGGGCAAAAAACACAAAGTTATGTTTTTAAGTGTTTCTGTTGATCACAAGTCAAGCCCCCCACCCCACCCCCCCAAAAAAGAAATCAGGGTTACAAAGTGTTGTGCGTGTGTGCACAAAAGCATCAGAGCAAGTAGCTCATTTAAGAGCAATACGCTGCATTTACATTTCAAGGTCAAACTGTTCTCACAGCTGCGTGGAAATTACATTAACAATATCTTTTATATTTCAAAATAATGTCCAGTGGTGGGGGGATTAATGATGATGAGGTCCATTATGATCATTTGCTAACTGAAGCAAGTGGCGAGAGGCTTACACATTCAGGCTGCACGGCAGCACTACAGGAGGGTTAACTTATGCAAAGAGACATTGAGACATTATTGGAGAATATAGAGGACAGCTCGGGGCTGCGTGGCAGTCGCTGATGCTATCATAGCATCATTGTTCTCGTGCTTAATCACTGTGGCTAATGACAGGAAATGAAATCACCCGCTGAAGACCAACACGCTTCCCACAGAATAATTGCTGCTGTTGACCTTGTGCCTCTCTCTGGTCTGTAAGTGCACCATGATGACTCTCACCACGCACTCTTCCACTACACACAATGGATTATTCACAGTGTTAAGCATTAAGGATAAACAAGAAGGCACAACGACTCACTCATTTCCGTGTTGTATTTGTAGGAATGAATCTGTGTGATAAACTCTGGTGATGTGATGGGGTGCCGCTTGTTACGTTCTGTCGTGTTTGTTGACAATGAAAACAACATTTGTAGTAGCAGTGGGACAGTGTTCCCCACACAGCACCAAACCTAATGGAATATGTCAGTATATTCATATTTCTAATAATTCCCCTGCATTTATTCAATGATTGTTTTTATTAGTTGTTTTTTTTTTGTATTTTATGAGCTTGTAAAATTACCAATAAAAAAAGTTTAAAAAATGTAAAAACAAATAGAAAAATGTAAGAATCATTTACTAGCATTTATGAAAAAAAATAATACAAATATCTAACTGGCTGTTAGTTTAGCTTAGCAGACTCATATTTACTGTACATATATTCATTGTAAGTAGCTTCTAATTGTAGTTTGATATTTATTATATATACATGAGTTTATTTTTTATTCATCTGTTGGAATGAACATACGTTTTTCTAAAAATGTTTCCTTTAAAGTCAACTTATGATAAAATAGTCCTATCTGAACCCTGTTTATCTCCTAAAAGTCAAACGTCGACAGCGCCCTTTTAGCTGCTGCTCCAGCTCCAGGTTTGTTAGAAGGTGTTGATGCTGTTTGTCAGTGTGAGTGTGTGTATCTGTGCATGTGCGTGTGCTTTTGTCTTGCTCGACCTTGGGAGCACTGCTGGGTGCCATTGATTTGTTTACCTGTGCGCTCCTGACAGTTTCTCATTAGGTTTCTTTTGCCCAACATTTCCAGGACTGGAGACCAGAGTGTGCACTTCCCAGCTGATGATGCGTGATCAATGTACCTGATAGATTGGCGCTGGCAATATCATTCTGTTGAATGGCTGTTTAATGGATATGAGCGCTCCATTTAGTAGCCACAATAAAGGTGCCTTTTGTGAGTGAAGCAGCATTGTGTGGGTCCGTATGAAGAGGAAAACAGTATCTCGAAAGGACAGCTTTGACAAAATTACCTTGGAAGACAAGAGAGACCGCAGGAGACATTGTGTGTTATTCTACTTGGTTACTGGAGAGTATTGAAAGTACTTGCAAGTATAAGAGAAAGTGATATTTAGTATTATTAATTGTTAGATTATTCGGTAAAATACAGTGGCAGTGAAACTTTTAAACACAAGTAAAAAGGATGAAGAAAGAAAAAGGGCAACACACTCACATTAAGATGATTCCCTCTGTATTGGTGCATCTCATAATTCTGTCGTCTTTCTAATGACCCATTGAAACTATTTTCTCCAAATGCAGTTCACAGTTTAAACACAAGACCTATGGATCTAATGTAATGATGCTTTTAGCAACAGAGCAGAGTCTATAGGAGTCCCTGAAAAATGAAAGAAATTGCACCATTTACAGAAAAGTTTTATGGTAATTAGCTCATCTCTGAGGATCATCTCCTAACTTTTCCAGTGCTTTATTCCCAGCCTGTCTCTTTTTAAAGGGATAGGAAGAGAGAGGTCAACATTCTTCATATGTACTTCTCATGTCACGATTCAGTAATTTGACATGGTCACAAGGAGGCAGTGTTGTCACTCTCCTCACAGTGTTGTTGCTGCCACTAAAATGTGGCGATAACAGGAATCCACTTATTTAAAGGTGTTATTAAAGTGCTCCTAATTTGCGAAAGAAGATAAAGAAAGTGGAAACACGGTTAAGTCTCCTGTGTTCTCTCTGTGACACATAGTGACCCAGCAATCAGCTCGAGGACACGTCAAGGTCTAAGTACTCCCCAGGTGACACAAACCTTCCTGCTGAAATGGGGATACATGAAGATTGAAAGCTGACAAGACAAGCGCTTCCATTTAAATCAGTTAGGATTTACATCAAATGAGCAGGAAGAAGACTCCTGTCTCTTGTTGACATATGGGGAGAGGCTCTGAATGCAGAAATGTCCAGACATAATCACATGGGTGTATGTACCATACATGACACCCTGGGGCACTACACAGACTTGTCGTGTTTTAGGTGTACTGGGCTGGGACAGGGTGTGGGACGAGAAAAAGGGGGTAGTCGTTCTCTAATGATCAAAATAACACTTTGTCAACATAATAGCCTGCTGTTCTTCATTCTTTACACCCATCTGACAGAACATTCCTCATGGCTTTGTTTACACCAGTGCTGCTGCCCTTGTGGTCGGCTCTGACGTGTATAAAAATGTTACCCCATAAAACCATGATTATTTTCATTGCGGCTGATGTATTGCGATCACTTAGCGAATTCCCCTGGAAAACAAGCGTCACGAGGAAGACGTATAGGAGTGCAACTTTGATTCAGACTTCAATGACAATGTAAAGGCTTTTGTTTGTGAAGATGGGGAGCAACAGATGGCAAGCATATCTATAAATAAGTCGCTCCTCTGAATAGGAGATTAGTGCATTTGAGCCGGTTTTTAATGGTCTCTTGGAGAGATTAAAAAGTAAGCTGATTCATAATGCATTTCTCTTTGCAGTGAATCACTCATAAACGAGAGTCTGCAAAGAATCTGAAAAAAAAAAAAGCAAACTCAAACCAGCTTAAGACAGGGCGCAAGCACAACATGCTATCTCCATTTTTCTCCTGGATCTAGATCACTGCAGACCTTTCAACCCTGGAGACCTCACTGAGCAACGTCTGCACCCATTTATTATCTGTGCACACTATTTCTACATGTATAAAACATCGTTATTAATTCCCAGAGTGGTTGTTTCAGAGTATAAATCAAACTGTAAAAGCAACAATAATCAATAGCACAAGTTCATGCAGGATATAATGTTGATAAATATACATAAACTTGGTTTTACCCTCTAGGTCACGTTTTCTCCATTTTTATTGAAATAGAATGGAGAGAGAAAAAAAATCTCAATTATATAACCATTGCTGATCAGCCTACAGATAGCCGCCCACCTGAGGCTACCTCAGCATCCTCCACAAATATTGACAGAATTCTTATCTTTTTTTCCCACATTTTCTGACAAATATGAAGCTTGTATACAAATCCTGTTTTTCCTGGATGTTAACCACACTAAAGTCTTCACAAAGGCACTTTTGCATTCATTGTATGTTTCCAGGAACTGCAAGGCTCAGGATGTGATAAAGTGGATTTGGGGCTGTATCTTTTTGATTTCTGGCATCTGGATAAACTCCGTATCTGAAATTTAATAACACTGGCAACACTGTCTGTTCTGTGTTACAAAACTGGAGAAGAAGTTTGACTGACTGAGCTTTTATGTGGCTCTGTTTTATTACTTAATGAATTCATGAACACGCCCAGGAGGAAAAAGCTTGACCTCTGACAAAGTGGATAGATTGCTTGAGAACTATTGACAGGTTGTCCTAACGTGTAAACGTAACCTAAGGAGTCATAATCATTTGCTCAAATGAGTAAAGAGGACAACAGCCTCCTGACATGTTCCTCTTAGTGTGCTGACTGATTTGAAATAAAACAGCTCTACTGTTCTCCTACTAATATACATCATCTGAACAAATAAGCCTTTTTAATACCCTCAATTATCTATCAGACAATTCACCCTAAAAATATAATGCATGTCTGAGTCATCTGTATCAAGACAAGGCTTCTCAGCTGATGAGTGGCTATGCTATTTTCATATATTTGCTGGGTGGATCTGTCAGAGGTCATTTCGATGCCTACACCTTGTGATTTTATATCTAAAGTATGTGAGAAAACTCTGAAAGAATATGTCTTTACCTGTGGGTACACTACAGATTTCATAACATCAAATTTATCAGACATACACTGTAGACATTATTTATGATAAAATGATTATAGTTACTTTTTCACAATATGTATATACACAGATGTAATGAGGACCATCATCAGCAAACATCAGACCAGTTTCCCAACATCACATTGTGTTTTTTCTAATCCAGCCTCATCAATTAAAAAAGCTACCTTGCAATTTAGTTAGCACAGCAGAAAACAAAACAAAACATGGGTATTTGAAAGTGACCCCAAACGTTTGGACAGTAGTATACTGTTATAATGGTATCTATGGGTTGTAATGCAAAGAAAACTATTTCAGTAATGTTAAAAATATTTAATGAATCAAATGATAGTAAATAATTTGTTCAATGTTTGGACTGAAAATGCGGGCTCCTCCTCCTGAAATGATAATAAATTATTTTTTACTTAACATTTAAGTCACATGGGGTAATTTAAATAACACCTGACTTTATTCTGATTCTGCTTAGCAAAGAGAAACCTTCTTTGAATATGTATTTGGAAAGTGAAATGCCATACTGATGCTGAGTTGGTGCTTTAAAGTAGAAAAAAAGAAAAATAAATAAATAAAACAGCAGGCACCTTTCCTAGGGGGGGGCTGGATTTTAAGCCCCCACAAAGCCCCAGATTCACTGTATGTCAGTTGCTTTTTGGTATTTTTGGTCATTTAAATACTTACAGATGTGTCTGGGATATATGTGTGCCTGTGTGTGTATGTACAAGGGGCTCTGTTTCAAAATATAATGTAATATGATTAATATGTTTTATGTTCTGATTCATGTTAAATATAATAAAGCTACCCACAAGTTTATACATATGTTTAAATATAACCATGCTACTAATGTCAGTGTAGAAATGATGTTAATATGTCCCCCCTTTCCTTTTCACCCAAAACACATTTACGTCTTATTGTACTTAACAGTACATACAGCAGCTTCTGTCATTTTGATGATACTAACATTTCAAAAAGGACGTCGTTCTTCTTGATGTCGGATGCAGAGCCGCTGGGGTGGCTCGGTGTTCGCGGGTTGCCGGTCCGGCCCTGCTCACGGAGAGTTTATGATAATGAGATGGTAATGGCGGAATTCAGCACCGCGGACAGCGGCAGCTCCGGCGCGACGCCCCGCCCCCTCCGCCGGCTGCGTGTCGCGCGCGGCGACCAATAGCTGCCGCTGCCTCACTTGAGCTCTGGATACAACCGAGGGAGCTTCAAAGAGCCCGTCCACCCAGAGAGGAGAGGGACCCTCACACCGGCTGTGATGCGTAGCGGCGGCTCCGCGGGCTGAGCAACACTTTGATGGGATAAAAACCTCCACGGTTCACGTTTAACCGCTCGTCGTATGTGTGTGTGTGCGCGGGTGTTTATGCGCGCGCGTGTGCGTGCGCATTCGTTTGTTCAGCAAGATATTCTTTTGTAGCGCGAGCCCTCCTGAGACATATCCGGCGGTGTGTGCGCGCGTGTGTGTGTGTGCTAACTTGGAGCCCTTTTGGACGCTGAGCAAGTTTTATCCACTTCAGTTACATTCGAGTCGCTTATTTGGAGCCCGAAGCCCAGGACGAGATGGGGAGCGAAAAGTACTTGCCGGAGCTCATGGCAGAGAAGGACACGCTGGAGCCGTCTTTCCAGCACTCCCTGCGGCTACTGGATCAAGGTATTTGGCCGTTGTTAAACATTGAAGTAAACAGTTTAGCTGTGTGAAAATTGTTTGAGTCCAGGTGTTCACATTGTTCAGGGTTAACGCTTGTGTGCTGGGCTGCAGGCTGCATGACACCACCAGCACCGCCTACTTCAAGTTAAAAATAAGAGGTTTGTGGGTCTACTTACATTTTTCCTCTTTGGTCACACTGAAGCAGCAAGGTCCTTTCAGCATCATGGCTGTTTTGGCAAGTTGTTACGCAGCAAATATGCCACAGTCAGCCTTGTTTTGTGTAAAAATCTGTGAAACACCTGCTCTGTTGGACAAGCCAGCGGGTATAAACCTTTTTATTTTACTTGGACATAAATGGATACATGAAGAGCATGTATCTTCTAAAATAATTTTGTTGTTGCTGGATTTAAAACTGGTACAGAGAGGAAAATGTGATGGTGAAGGTATAACTGATGGCAAAGTGAATATTTGACTATTTGAAAAGGTATAAGGTGAAATTAGTGCCTGTAATTTATGAATGGAAGCAGGAGTGAAACCTCTAAACCCCCTGACATCCTCCTCTACAGACTACAGTGATCTCTGCTCAATACAGACATGTAAGCTGTGGTGCAAGCAGTGGAATAATCACTCTTTTATTCAAATGTACATGTGTTTCCTCCTTTGAAGAAGTGGACGTAGCTGAAATGGAATTTTGAACGGATGGAGCAGCAGCAGCAGCAGCAGCAGCGCTCACAGACACTTTAATTAATCCGTTGCACTGTCTTCTGCTTTGAAGCTGTCAGAATTTTGCAAACCCTTCTTCAGACGCAGCCCCGTGGAGCTCCTTATGTGGGAAGTGCACTGTTATAGCATCCAAGTGCATCCTTCCATCCAAGTACCACTCATGGGCTTTGTCTAGTCTAGCAGGCGGTTGTTGGCTTTAAAGGGAGCAGACGGGGAGCATTAGCTCACTGTAAACAGTCGCACTGCACTGTAACTCATTCTGCTGGAACCCCACCTGCAGCTCCTGCACCAATCTGTTTTCATTCTGACACTCCTGTCCCCTGTAGTTTCTCCCTCCCACACCTAGGACCTCAAGTGGTCCTTAAACGGGTTCCAAAGGGGCAAAATGAGGCATGATGAATTTAATTTTGTTTACTTGCTGGAGGTTGTGAAAGTGACAAAAACATTTTGAATTATACCTATTATCACCTTCCAAACCTACAGTATGAATACACAAATTATGCTACTAATGATTATAATGAAACTGCTCATTATCTTTTTGATAAGCCTGTAGTTTATGAAATGTCAGAACATAGTGAAATAAGTTCATCTCAGTTACCAAAAGTAATGTCTTCAATAGTTTTTTTGTTAAATTAATCACATTACATCACAAACGTAAATATCCTCTGTGATATAATCAGCTTTAATCAGATTGTGTTTTAATTATTAATTGCATTTAGAACACAATGGTGGTCTATATATTAGTTCCTGCAATGAAGGAGTTCGTCACTCATGCTGTGTCCTCAGATAACCCGTCGATAAAGTAATTGTAATGTGCTCATTAAAAGAAAAAAGATGTGTTACATGTAATATTCATCGCTCTGTGTAGTATATCATCACCTCTTACTCTTACCATGACTTCTGAAATGAAATACGTCTATACTTAGATTTGCCGTGATGTGATCAGTTCATGCTGGATGGTGATGGAGCCTTGACGGTATCAGTTGCAGATTGGAGTCTTGTGTAAAAAAGCAGACTTGTGTTGAAGACTGTGTTTTACTGCAGCAGATGATTTTGTTAGTCAGATTTGGTTAGTGTTTTTTTTCCCCCCTCACCAAAGGAAGACCGGATCACTGAATACTTACAGCCACTTGAAAGACAGAGTCTCTCTTAAAGCCTTTTATCCACATTGCAGGTTCTCTGTAGAGTTTCAGCAAATAATAGTTTTCCAAAGACTAAATAAATGATACGAGCACTTATTGGATGAGTCAGGAGTAAATGTTCCAAACTGTGTTTTACATTTTCTACCTAACACAAATCTCTGACAGTTCCAATGAAGTTAGTTTGTGATATTTCTGGGTGGGGGCAAAGATTGCAGTTGGACACCATTTCAAGCAGCGGAATTAATCCATGACATTTTATGAAGTAAGCAGAACTCTGCGGTGCTCAAAATTTGGCCGAAACAGTCTGCCACAACTCCAAAACTGTAAATACTGTTATCTCTCTCTTACACAACAGATGGAACACGATGCAGCTTAATAGAGCTCTTCTTCTGCCATCTTGCTGATGAGTTCTGGGCTTGATTATGCAATTGGCAGGGGATGTAGGCAACAGATCTAGAGTAACTTGACTTACTGCATGCAACCGGCGAATGTGCGATTACCCCAGGTCTTGAGAGACTTCCATTGAGGAGAAATTAGGGGGAGCATTGTGTTGGAAGCTCGGGGACAGGTCGGGCTGCTTTGATAAGTTTGGGCCATTCGCAGAGCTCTTCTCCCACAAGGATCGTATCTCTGCCTCGTGCGACAAGCCTCATACAGTCAGCAGCCGACACTTGGAGCTGGAGAAAAATCTTAGGCTAAAGTAAGAGACGAGCAGGACCAGCAGCCTACATGGAATGAAAAACCCTCAGCCGCATACTAATGAGGGACCTCTAGGTGCAGAAACACTGCAGGTGGCAGAGAGTGTATCAGGATCACGATTTAAACCAGCACAGCCCTACAGTACATGAGGGCACAAAAAGCTGCAGATATTCTTATTCCCAATATTATTATGTTTTGAGAAAGAACAAAAAAAAAGTAACTTCAGGGCTGTCGCTTTATTATTCATAGTGTAAGCTTCCCTCAGTAAATGAGGATGTTGTTGTTGTCTTTGCTGATGCAAAAGTTTAGTCATTAAGTTACCAGCAGGTAAATTATATCAGTGTAAACATTTTATATATACATTATATACATTTAAATGTACATGTATTTCTATGAATAAATACTTGCAATCTATGTAAAACTTGATATTGGTAAATAATTTAAATTAGCTGCATGCTGCCCTGTTTTGTATTCTGTTTGTTTGTAGCAAAGTTATTGTGTTTTCTTTTTTTCATTTTAATCTGTAAAATGTTTGCCCTGAGTGAGAGGAGTCTCTGGTTTACAACGCCCAGAAGTGAACAAAAATAAGCCTTGGCGTAGGATCAAAGGCAGAGATATCGTTTTGTTGGGGAAACAGTGCTTGATAGCGATAATGATCTGTGGATCTGTGGCTTGCCGACACACTGAGCCAGACAGAGAGGTGGAGGTGGAGGCGAAGCCTCAGCCGCGGCATTGAACCTGTCTGAGGCAGAGAGCCGACTGGTGATTTGACCTGCAGATGTAGTGAACTTGCGAATGAACTGTAAGAGAGCAGATGGGGGTGCTCCGGAAACCCGCTTTACATTCAGACGAGTAGTGGATGGCTGCTTAGCGGTGCTGTGGCTACGAGGTGTTTGCAAAGCTCTGTCTCTGCTTTGCAGCAGCTCCCACTGGAATCCAGGGGTGAAATGTAGGCCAGGACTAACACAAGCAGACCAGAGCTATAAAACCTTAGTGCACCTTGTTTACAGACGTGACGAGTCACGTGACTGCACTGATTTCACGTGGAGTGTGGTGTTCTTCCTCGTTACGGCAGATTATGGTGTGATTTTAGCTATTTTCTCTCCCAGAACCAGCACTTGATACACTTTAATACAGTCAAACAGTCAAATCTGAAATATTAACATGAATCATCTGTGTTTCTCAGAGTGAAAACAAACAAGACACAGAATTTATTAATGAGAAGTAATGAGATATATCATGACAGTGATTTTATTCTTCACCTGGGTGAGCATAATTACACGAAAGAAAGAAAAAAATACAATAAACAAATACCACTATTACCTGTTCAGTTCCTCTCAGATTTAGGGAGAGTTTTAGGGCCTTTCAGCTCATTGTTTTGGTTTTATGTCCTGACACTAAATTCATTCATTTAACTCTCACTGCACCTCATTCTTGACATGCTTAGTAGAATCACCTCACCCCTGATTAGTTTTTGTGGGCCTATTTTCTGCTCAAACGCTGTTGAAAATCAAGCCAGACAACAGACTGTAATAACTGCATTTACTCCTCTTCAGCTGTTTGCATTGGGCTGTTCCTTGCATCTCCATTACCGTCCATGCAATCTAATCACCATATTGCCCTGGAAACAGTCTCCACCTGGCGCTAAGCTCTGCCTTAGGCTCAGCTTGTCGATTTAGCATTGAGACTGTCAAATTTTCATGTAGAACACACGGCTTCGGTATAAATGCTGCATTCATATTTCAAATGCCACAAACATGTAAGTTTTCCTCCTCCACCTGCACGCACACTTTGCTTAGGGCCTGCCTTGAGCTGTCTGCTCGGATGGCTGTCCAAGAGGAGACTCTCAATTAAAGCGGCTAGCCAGGGCGCCTTAAATAATGCAAACTGCACTTGTTTGCTGAAAACTGATATTTTCCTTCTCTGGTAACGAGATCATTTAGAGGTGTGTGTTGCTAGGTTTTTGGTACAGCTGGGTCTTATTTGTTTTATACTGGTACCAGCACAACAAAATGGTACTTTCCTTTATGATATCCTACCCTAGAGTTTTACTGTACAACCCTTTTTTCATTTAACAAAGCCAAAGTTCCTATATGTTACAGTCCCATCGGTGCAGACTCATTTGGTTAATCACCAAAAAAGAGTTAATTACTTTAATTACAGGACAGATATTGTGAGGAGCCTTCTTCTACTTCAACAGGATGCATGAATCCTGATTTTATTATTTTGATAATGTATTTCACAGCGCTGCCCGAGACAGGACGCAGACAAACTAGGATTACACTGGATTAGTTTGAAAAGCAAAAGAAGCCCCCAAACTGTATCAATGTGTTTACTGTGCCTGAGGCTGAGAGACAAAGGCGAGATAGAAAAAGGGGAGATAGAAAAAGAAAGAGAGGGTAGGAGCGGCTTGACAGGGCTGCAGAGAAAGTAAGAGTCTCCTTCCTCCAGGGAAAGGTTATTTGTAAAGGGATTGTACCATAGTCAGTTACAAAATGGGAAATGCAATCTTGCAGGGGGGGGAGACAAATCATTTCATACCATACAATATACAATCTCTTCCGCACTCTAATTAAAACACATTAGCGGTGTGTGTATGTATACTGTACTTATAGTGCCTTGCGAAAGTATCCGGCCCCCTTGAACTTTTCCACATTTTGTCACATTACAACCACAAACATGAATCA
>JAUYWH010000003.1:18504088-18665270 GCA_034779795.1 Ctenopoma multispine | reverse complement strand
TCATGTATGACTTTCGTTCCACTTCTCACGTGTACACCACTTTGTATTGGTCTTTCACATGGAATTCCAATAGAATTGATTCATGTTTGTGGCTGTAATGTGACAAAATGTGTTTTGTCTTTGTGTTTTACTTTCGCAAGGCACTGTACATGTGAGAAGCTTGAATGAGTGGGGCACCTCATCCTTCACTTAATCACTTGCATTAATGCTGTGATGAAAGACAAGAGTGAATCCCCACTCCTTCAAACTACACGAGTGGTGTAAACCATTCAGTTTATTCATTTCTGACACTATGGAAGCTGTCCAAACACGTCCCAACATTGTTTGATGATTGAAGTGTTTTATTTTCGCTTGATCCTTCACTTTCATATTTTTACTTTAACATTTTCAGCACTACTGCACTATTAGACATATTTGACTTTGTGGCTTGTTTTTTCTCGAAGGGTCTGTGCCCCTGTCTTGATCTCCCTGTGACAGCCACTGCTTTCCTTTCCCTCTTCTTTATTTATGTCGTTTTGTGTGGTTGGCACCTCTATAGAGAGGATTGCACTGGATTAGCTTCTCCGCCTTCCCAACTGATCCGATCCATTTTGTGTAATCCAACTCAATTTAATTATGTTTATCGTTCCACCTCGCTGGTGCCGAGGAGCAGCAGCACACCTCTACCAAGATAAGCCCGGGGACCTTGTGCCTTTTTGCTGGCAGTGTCTGCCTGAGCCTTTTGCTTTATAAACAGATGGTGCAAGTCACCTACACTCTCAGTAAATACTGTGTTAGGTACAATATTATTTTCCAGAGCTTCCTGCAAACTGCACTGTGACATGGAAAAAAATATCCAAGGTTGGAGATCATAACCTCTATATTTTTTTGTTTGTTCTGGGAATTTGTACTACTTAGCTGGCTCCCCATCCCTTACTTCATCTCATGTTAGGAGAATGAATGGCCAGCATGTATACAGTCCTCTTTATTACTTTTGTGAGCCTAATCATTGACATACAAATATAAAAATATAAAAAGCTCAAGACTGTTTTTCAAGCACAGTTGTAGGCCGACTATGTTCAAAATCAGATTCCTTTTGCAGGAAACAGCATTAGATTTTCTTGCAATATTAAAAAAAAAGTATTCATGCTCTTTGGGTACTGATCTTCCAGTTTCTATATTTATTAGAATCCAGTCTTAAACTCTTGCAGTGTTTGTGTAGTCGGCTGCACCGAGCAGCAGATGTTACAGCCCGACAAATACTGAGGATAAAAGGAAAGAATAAACCTTGCTCTGTTTTCTATCTTGAATGCTTCTCTGTCATCTGCACTGCCTCTGTAAAAAAACTCTGCTTTAATACCCTGGGATTAATCTATTATTTTAGACCTGCTCTGTTGTCATAAATGTCTGTTTTGTATTATTTTGTGTTTTTGCGGTATGTTAATAGGGTTATGAGATATACTGTGGTCTTTTCTAAAGCAACCTCGTTACAACACACAAAGAAAGAGAATAGAACGTTTACACAGTGTCGGTCATGCAGAACATTCATAATGTAAATCCCAGCTGACAAAAATACCAGACTACATTACCCTCTCTTGTCACCATAAATATATGTTAATTGTCATGTTGATCTAATAGGAAGGAACAATATATTTCCAAAAGTCACAATTCTTTCATAAGTAACTGCTAACAGCATTAATCTTCTTTGCACTGGTAAGTATTAAATGTCCTGCTCACCTTTTTTTAAAAACAGAAAGAGAAGCGCAGGCTTTGGTGGCGGTGAGCATGAATCTTTAATGAGCAAGGGCGGTGGGATATCAGTAAATGAAAGTTAAGTGCATTTTCTGGGTTTTTGGAGCAGGAGAAGTTATCCTGTAATGTTCTGAGAGAGGAGCAGAGATGGATGCTCATTTACCACCAGTGCCAAGAGACCTCACGTCCTCCTGGGCCGCTTGCTTGCACTGTGTCTCCCGCCTCTATTTTAAGAGCATGATTTTAAAGCCTAATTTTGTTGAAAGTTTTTAGGGACATCTCCCTCTGTTTCTCCTGCTCCCTTTTTTCTTTGCAGTCATTAAAAATAGGATACGACGGAAAAGTGCAATTTGTAATTTTGTGTGTTTAGCAAGTCTGTTTTTAAACATAAACATACATTAAACATTTTAACATTAAACATAAGCCCCCAGATGCAGCATGGGTGTTTTTTTTGTCAGCGTGTTAACATGTTACTACTGTTGCAGCTGGCTGTAAAACATTCATTAAGTCCTACGGGCAAGCCATAAACAAAGGGTCAAATCAGTACATACGACCCTCATAACAAGCCCCGTTATTCACTCTCTCCTCAGTAATAAAATCATACTGTTACTGATGGCTCATATGTGCTCCTTCACTGTGCCATTTTGCAGCACTTCTTGTTAAAATTTGACCTAGGATTGGCTCAATAAGAGGCTTGTTAAAGTGTGACCTGGAAGTGGATCTCTGGCTGTTTGTTTGCTTGTTAAATCTCTGCCTCTCTCCATGGCCATCATTAGTCTGTGAAAAATGTTTAGAGCTTCCATGGACTTTTTTTTTTTTGTATATCCTCAACAAAACAAAGGCCTTGCAGCGTACTGTGAGGAGCGCCCAGCTCTCACAAAAGCAACAGATTGGAGTTTTAATTATACAAACCTTTATTTAAAAGGCACAGCTGTTCTGCCAGCAGAAGTCATCAGGGCAGAACCACAGAACTGTAGTTTCTTATTTGTATGTTACTTGGTGCTGAAAAAAACAAATAGAGAGACTTAGCAATACTTGGGAAACTTTAATTATTCCAAATTAATTATACCAGTTCCCAGTGCAGTTTTCCTTGTTCCAGGGTCTTTCTAGAAATAATTTCAGTATCCACTAAAACAACTACTTCAATTGGTTCCATTAAATAACACTTAATTTCAGGCAGTTTTTAAAAAAATGCTTGGTCGCATTTAGTTGATTTAAAATCCTTTTGGGACAAATACAAGAGGTGCAACCATGAAACAAACACTGCAAAACAACTGAATGCAAGTCATAAGCATGGAATTATTATATACTTTTCTTACGGTCAATAAATCCCCAAAGTTTTTACAATACTTTTTGACTTATCCCAAGAAAATTTGTACCACATATCACAAATGTGCAGTTTCATTGATTTTAAAGAGGCTAAAATATTTACAGAATGTTATAATAATAATAATATAGTTTATTATAGAGGCAAGAGGGGCAGTTGGCAATGCAACTTAAAAGTGATGAAGCCTGGCAGGAGGAAAACACAGGAAGAGACATGAATTTCAAACGGATAGTGACTGTTTTACCTTTAGTTAAGTGTTGTTACTTTATTTTTTCCAAACCACAACCTTCACCTCACCCTAACTAACTTCTTTTTGTGCCTAAATGTAAGTAAGTTGTAGCTCAATGTTAAGTATTGTAAACATGACATCAAAGGCTCACCTCATGATAACCAGCACAGAAACCTACCTAAGCTATAACGTGTGGGCTGATAACAGATCACAGGCCACTGAGAAGACTGGTAACATCTGAATCAGGTGGAGATTTTCGTTCAGACAATACTGACTATTAGGATCAATTTGATGTTGCTAGTTAGAAATCTATAGTCATTAGTTATTTAATTTAAGTTACTGAAATTAACTGATTTTTTTACTTGGTTTAAATGTTTCAGTGCTTTGCAGGGCACAGCAGACCTGTCACTAAGAGATATTTATAATGCTAAAACTCCAATCCCGGCAGCTGTAGCTACTTATTAGCCAGCTCATTCATTAGTGACCGGATCACACAAGTATCACAGCTCAATTCGTTTCTGTCATATATAATGCATCTCTGGCAAAGATGATTGTAATTACAGCAAGCAAGCAGTTCACACGGTCGACATCTCCTGAGCTGGCGTGTCGATGGGAGGCTGCAAGAGGTGAACAGATAGAAATCAACTTTATAGATCTGTGGTTCGGACGCGCCCACCCCTCCACCAGAGGGCCAGGTTTTAATTGCTGTCTGACCAGGCTGGGTTCTGTGCGAAGATGTGCCGCATTGATATGAGAAGTAGGGGGAAGGAATTGGTTTCTTTCTCTGTGGTTGTTGTATTGACAGTTTCTCATCCTGGAGGAGCTGATAAGAACACAGGATCCAGAGAGACACACAGAGGACTGGATTGCATTTCAGGGCCGGGAATCAGAGCTGTTTTGGGGGATTTTAGAGGTCCTGTGCTGACAGTCAGATACAACATGTGAGGACATGAAAGCAGGTTGAAATCTCACTGAGATAACAGTCCACAGCTGATGGGAGATAATGCCAGAGCAGGTGGCACGCATGAGCAAAGAGCTTGTAACCTTGTAACATGCACGAGGTGCATCGTATTCAAAATCAATGAGGGAAAGTGCATTGATTTACAAAATAAAACACAAACACAAAGGGCCTTGCTGCATGCTTTATATATGGACACTGTTTCTTCTCTGGAGCATGCCAGTTTTCTTTTTTTATCTTTAGTATGCAACATACATTTTTTGTTGTTTTATAGTTTAACGGTAGAAAGATGTGAACACTGCGAGTAATTGTGGACTCATTTCTGACTGGAATAATATGTAAAAGTCTAATTGTGTAGTCATTGTTTTGCCGTGATTTGTTCGTGCTGTTTCTCATCTTTGAATTTGACCTTGTTTACGCCACAAATGACACATATTTGGAGCTGCATTTTTTTTCTTTCCATGAAAACTGTAATGCACATGTGGTTCCCAACAGAATAATTCATGTTGCATTGTAGAAAATGGATTATATGATGTGCAAATTATTGTTTTGCTGCAGACTTTTCAGACTGATTCAGCTGCACTCTGGTCAGGGAGCAACCCTCATATACTAGTGCAGGATCACATCACCAGTCGATAGATGATGTGTAACAAAAGCTAAATATCGGGACACACTAATCCACGTATCTAACCCTTGCGTGAAGTGACATCACCCCAAACACTTGACTTATTGCTCCTTTTACTCCTTTTCACAATGCCTTAGAGGCCAGAGGATCTGCAGCGCTGTAGGACAAATTGCACTATATGTGTCATAGATCTCACTGTCAGAAGTACATTACCCCCGCTGTGCTCCTCAGGTCGCCCAGTGAGAGATAATTGTGACCCCTGCTGAGAGGGAACCCAACTTACAGAAGCCACCTTTTTAGCCCAAATATATTCCTAATAGGCATCACTCCTTCCGCTTCTTTTTTATATTCATGAACAGCAGCAAATTACCTTAGCACGGCAAGTGTGCTGATAGATGTTGGTGTATTTTTAGAGTGTATTAGGCCCAAGTTTACTACAGACCTTTTTCAAACATCTGCTTATGTAGCTGGAATTTGATTTATATTGTGTATTGTACAACCTTCCACATTGCTGTTACTCATGGTATCTTTTTGTTCGCTTTAAAGCAAGAGACAAATTACAGATGTTTGCAGTTTCAGCAGTGTGTTATTACTATGTCAGGTCATATATAACAAATAGCTTATTAAAACACTCAGGAATTTATAAGATATGCTTCACATTCAAACTGAGAACATGTGAATGGTGTAGGGCAGTTGCGTTCTGTTGCAACAAGCTGGTTCACACATACATGGATGACAGCGAAGCACATCTCAACTTAACTCTCATGTGCTGCTGCAGACTACTCCCTACTCTCACCGTTAATCAGTTCCCGTCTACAGTACCTGCTGTTCTCTCCACATAACACAAATAACCCCCCAGGCAATCGGTAGTGTCTGCCTCATTATCATATTTATTTAAAGTATCATATGACCCATTTCATTCCAACATTGGTTTCTCTCGTCATGATTGAGTAGTCCCATATTTAAGGGTAGTCTCCAGAGAGGCTTCTGTGTATAATGGGAACATTACTATTAAGCATAGTCACAAGCCTGTCCTTGTCATTAAAATGAAAAAAGAGAAACACTTGTTCTGTTTCTAACTAAGCATTGTTTTAGGTTACAGAGACTGCATTATTACAGATACATTGAGAAGCTGCAGATCTTTCCAGTAGGAAATGTTAGAAATTCAACTCAGGCGATCAATGATCTTGTCATGTAAGCAATACCAGATGAAATACTGAATATGTTTGCCTGCTGGCTAGTTATATAGTACACAGAGTCATGTTGGTGAAAGCAAAAGGGCTGCGGTGCCGCCCTTTGTAATGTGACCACCCTAATGGACCACATCTGATGAACGGTCATGATTGCACCAACAATGCACACAGAAATCAGTCTGATTACCAGGTACACACACCAGTGCGAGCTTTAATGGCTGAATCTGTCACTAAACGCCTCATGCTCGTTCACGACAGCCTCCGGCCTGTGGCTGGTAATGGTAGATTAATAGCAGGCTACGGGTCCATCTCTGATCAGAGGTATTGAATGGTTTTCCATAGATGCGTTTCTCAGGACCTGGCCATGTCTGGGCTTGTATTGATCGTCAGCGTGCAAATTTATGGTTATGTTTCTTCAATTTGCACTAAGCTAGAAACATTGTTGTCTCTGCTGGCATCAGCCACTGATGCTCTCAAATCCTCTCCTTTTGTGACTGGCACCACATTTTCTTTATACATCTACGCTGACTGTGACCTTCTCAGTTCTTTGCATGTGCAGTAGGAAACGTTTATTGATAAAGGTTGCTCTGGTGCTTTAAATACTTCACATGCTGATATTCCTGTCTGCAAGAGGGGAGCAGACAACTGGTTTGTTGTTTCAGACTATTCAGCTGATGTCAAACACACAATGTCCAGGCTGTCAGGCCAAGACTTTCTTATATGAGTGCCTTTAGGATTTTGGAAACCAAAGCCACAGTGTTCTCTTTTGAAAACCTAGCCTAAGCCACCCGGCCCAGTAGCCTCAGTTTGGCTTAACCTCAGCTTCGGCTTTAGCCTCACATTTAACTCCCTCCGAACCTGACAACACCCGCTCTGCCCACCGTTCCCTTGCTGTCTCGCTTAGCTACAACGTGCTGGGTTTCATTACCTCTGCCTTAGTCAAATGGCTGGGAGCACTGGACTGATATTTCAACTGAGACATAATTAATGAGATGTGCATGTCTGGTTCTCTCGCTTCTGAGCAAAGCACTGTGAGAGATATCTGCTGGGAATAAGTAGAGGAGCCAAGAGCAGCAGGAAGAGGAGCGGACTCTTACTGCAGCTACTGAGGTGCAGCAACGCTAGAAGCACCAGAACAAGCAATTTTATGTTTTCTAAGAGACAAAAATAAAAACATTCTGAGTGCATTTGAATCAGCGGCACTCATTTTCTTTCTCTGTCAGCTGATTAAATCTAAATGTCACAATGTGCGAAATGTCACAAAATAGTTTAAAATATTCATCCAAGCTTCTTTAAGTTCAAGGCTTCAGATGTCTGACCTGGTTATCGAAATAGTTACAGATTTTTTTCCAATCATTTAATCCATTAATTCCTTCAGCTCTTATTTCTGCTATAATGTATAATTGAAATATGTACAATAAAAGATTATTGAGCTGAAAGTGGTTATTACGTTAAAGCTACAGTATTTAACTTTTATGAATATTTATTCAGTGGAAATCTGCTCTAAAACTTATCTTAACAGAAGAGGTTAGTATTTTTTCCTTATACTTATTGTAATTTAACAATGACTAATGCTTGAAGGACTGTGCAGAGCATGGAGGAGTATAGCAAATGGTAGAAGAGCACAGTGGAGGGAGGTGGAGGGCTGAGCGCAGCAGAGTGGACTTTCATGCTAGAACTGGCTCGACTGAAGCTTTAATTAATTAGTTGTTAGCAAAGAAATTATATTAAATATATGATAATAATAATATGGTGGTACATCGAATATATTTGGTTTTTGGAAGATTTCTTGAACAAAACAAAAAACCCCTGAAAAGAAGGAACAAAGAACATGGTAATGGATTTTTCTTTTACAGTCATATTTGGCTACATCTTTTTAGTAAAAGCATAAAATTCCTCATCGAATGTTAAATGTTTTGTGGTTACAGGTCTGAATGTGTAAAAAGTTGAATTTTGTCCAAATTGCACTCAGCTATTCAGAGCCAGGGATGGAAGTTGTAAGACTTGGCATTGAATTAGCAGATTTTAAACCCAAATGCAGCGCTAAAATGTAGAGACAGAGAGTGCCAGCAAAGACATATTTTGACAACAATATTTTATTTATTATAGACAGTTTAATGCCTCTGCACAGTTACAGTCTATTCACTGAAAGCTCTGGGAAGCAGTGTAATAAGCACAATTATAACAAAGCTACTTTAACACAAAGAATGACGCCCAGTGGCAATTCTAAAATCACCATGAAGAGGATATTTTTGTTTTGTTTTTTTTTGCATAACAATGTGTAATTACGGCTTTGGCGGTGCAACAGCAGAACTGTGCTTAGACACAGTTTTCTGGCCCCTGATCAAGATTTGTTTTCAGTTTCACCATTTTACAACCTGCTTCGTTGAGTCAGAGCTAACCTTTCCCACAGTCTCACGCTTGTTTAGCCTTACTGCTGTTAAGGTGAGTTCATTATTTTTGAATGAGTCAGAGGATTTAAACTTTTGTAGGGAAACTGATCTTAAAAGTGTTTTTTAGTGAACGTTTTTCTTTATATTTCACGATTTAAACCCAAACAGTTTGGATGCCAGCAGTAGTTAGCAACACATAATGTAACATGTATGACCTTTAGCTGCCATCCCATTATCACCTCCCTAGACTTGGCATGTATGCACATCAATGGCGAGTTTAGCACCCAGACTTTCACAGTAATCATTTAATGGAGATGCAACACTTTCTATTATCTGCCGTTGCCACAGCACAACAGTTCAGATGGTTTTACACAGATTTTGTCTATGTAGGTTTGTTGGCACAAAGCAGCTTTAGGGACTTATATTGAAAGATACACACACACACA
Source organism: Ctenopoma multispine (assembly GCA_034779795.1). NCBI lineage: Eukaryota > Metazoa > Chordata > Actinopteri > Anabantiformes > Anabantidae > Ctenopoma > Ctenopoma multispine. Next base: position 18,656,368 of record JAUYWH010000003.1, on the reverse strand, counting down.
CACACACACACACACATAATTCGCGACAACTTCTCTCATACATGTGGCAATTTATTTGAAGTATTTACACATATAATGAACAGAGAGACAACAGCATGTTTGGTTTGCAGGCAAGTAGAGTTTTCGGCTGGATGTAGCAGCTAGAGGCAGCTTTTTTACCTGTCTGCATCAAACACCACAGGTCGTGGAGGTTAGCATTGGTGATCCCACACCAGACGGACGAAGATGTTTAGGTCAGCTACCGAGACGACTTCAGAACATGAAGCAGTAAGCTGAAGGTGGTTAGCATTATTATGCTTAATGTTATCAGATGGTGTCCTTTTTTTCCACATACATACTAGGAGTCACTCTCAGTTTATAGGGAGCAAGTCAGAGGTTCTGGTTTAGCAGCAGCACAGAGAAACAGGCCATATGCAATACCCCATTAACCCTGTAAAGTGCAATTTAATTCTGACAGGTTCTAAGCCCCAACTCAGGCCCAAACTACCCGAACAAACCCGAACTTGACGACAGCAGTGGACAGCAGATGACTCCTATATTTTCCAACTCAGAGCTGCCATGCTAATGATGTGCAGTGGGTGGTGATGCACTGAGGCATTAAACATGCCTCTGCCACGGTGTGAGAACGCATTCTCACTTTCACGGATTCTCACAGATTACATAAAGCCACGTCTTCAATGTGTTACACTGTGAAGTGTCATCCTGAAGAGCATGCATACGCTTCACAGTCCCTTGTTTTTTCTCATTTTCACAGACTTATTCGCTCATACGTCTCAGGTCGCAGGTCTGACATTGATAACGCTGTCAAAGATTACCGTAAGATGATCTACCCAGTTAGAGTGTCAGCCTGCACCTCAAAGAAAAAGACTACTGGAGGGAATGCTGGCTTAAACATAAATGTCCTACCTAGTGGTTAAGCTGCTCAGTAATTGGCAAAAACACATTATTCCAGCTTTTCCTTCCCCTGAATTTTTACCCCTGTTGTTGTTTTCCCTGCTTGGGTTGCTTGACTGAAGCAACGTGCCAGTGGGTGACAACATGTAGCAAAATATGGTTAACATATTTCATGTGACACTTCAATTTCCTCTCTGTCAATCAGTGTAGCTGCTATATCTCTCTTATTGCTCTGCGAGACTGACAGCTCATGATAGATGTTGTGCTCAGTTAGCAGCAGAAATGTGTGATTACAACGAGAAGGATGCAGATACACGCATAGTGTAAATGCAAGTGAGACTTGCGAAACACCTGTTCGTTCTCCAAAACCTCCTCCTTAACAAGTTATTTAGGTCATGGCCGAGTCCAAAAACAAGCTGAAAACAAAGAGAAACAAAACTCTTGACATTCAGAAAACTGCTACATAAATAGCAAAACCTTACTCTGATATGTCCTAAACTTCAGCAGTGAATGTATTTCAATCCTGGGCTAAATGACTTATTTTTTGCAGTGCAAAAAATAGCAACCCAGTTGATTTATGTCAATGCAGCTGGTTCAGAAATAATTTGAAATTCCCTGTAAATTAATTTTCTTTACAGTAAATTGTGTACAATCATTGCATAGAGGTGATGGCCTGTGGCCTCCCGTACATCGGCTTTGGCCTTGGAGAAGCTGTCATAAAAATGGTGCTTCCTGGAGAGACAGCCGGCGGCATTGCTGAGTCGACAGCCCCACTGTGTCCTAGAGTAGTCCATTAGCTCTACCTGCCCCTTTTCTCCACAGGATCCCCACAGCACTAAATGAAGCCAGGCATATTTTCATCTTCCTGACAGCCTGGCTGCGGCTGCAACCAGGGGAGATGGAGGTCTCTGTCAGCCTACACATTCTGCTGCATTTCTGTTGGTAGAATTGGCCCAGATGCTGATGCACACACCGCTATTATTCATACAGGACTTTTGTTTCTCTTTTACAATTCATTACAGTGAGGAAGAAACATAGAATATGAATTTCCTCATGAAGCGTATACTTTGGAGAAAAATAACATCTGGACAAAAATTTATGCATTTTGTTTAAATTCAGTAGAATATAAACGATTGTTTTGTGCTATTATGAAGGTACAGTTAAAAAGGCAAGATTAACTATTTTTAACATTGGTGCAAGTAAATGAAAATAAATCATTGTACTGAGTACCCCAAGTTATTTAGTTAACCTCTGAGTTCAAATAAGCCGTACCAGCCTGAAACCAACGTATCTAAGCAACATCAAACATAGTGGTGTAACAGTAGCTGAGGAGGTTACACAAATCTACACTGCATACATGTTCACAAACCGCCTACACTGTGTCTACTGAAGCGCTATACTGCAGAAGCAATACCAGCCTTAGAAACTGTAGCAGTACATGTTCCTATTGAAATGATGCAAACACCATTTTTCACAACTCCAAAATCTGGTCCTAAGATGCTGTTTTGCATTGACTCACATTTCGGATGACTTACTATGATTAATCGCTAATAATTCAAAAATGGAATCAGTTACTTAACAGCGTTTTTGATAGTTTTGACAAAACAAAATGTATGTACTCTCTTGAACTTGTATTGAAATTGTAGTTAAAAAGCCCTATAACTAGTTAGTGGTCTTTGAGTTTTACTATCATGTCAGATATTATGAAAGACTCCAATAGATAAATAGATCAAATATATTGATTGGTACAGCTTTAACTTATCATACTCTTGCTTGTTTTGCTTATTTTGCTTATTTTACACTGTATATCACCTTAACAATATATTCTGTATCTGCTCTCTTCTATCACATGAACCATAGTTATTCATCCTTTAGTATTATGAAAAAAGTAATAAAATAGTCATTAGTTCAGCTTTAACATTACACTCACAAAGAAAACAGATACCCAAACATCTCCAAATAAAAAATGTGTTTTCTTGTGTGCAGCCATGAATTGCACAATCCTTTACACTAAATACTTTAGGCTGGCTTTGTGCACAATTATTTTATGAATGAATGGTGTTGCTGTAGGTAAACCCATTAGAAGCATGTGAGTAGAACTAACTATATTTATGACACATGGAAGGAGAGGTGACTACGTGTTGAATATGTACACGGCTCCTTGTGTAAATGTTGTTCATATACATAAGCTCCTTCAGTGCCATTTAACTTTGTGCTTATATAACTCCACAAAGAATAGTTTTTCCTTAGCTCTGCACATTAGGAGCTAACTGAACCATCTGCCTCCCAAATAGCTCTGCCTCTGAAAAATGTTTGTAGAACAAAAACTCCAATCTGCAGAATGAATGCTACCCCATAACGCTGGCTATACCTGGAGTATTTATGTGCGTTTTGAAGCTGCAGATGCTAGGGGGAGAATGTTTTCAAAGGTGTGGAGGATTTGGCGCAGCAGCTCAATCTTAAACCATGGTGGCCTATACAAAGCTAACCACCTACTCATGTTAGGGATACATTTAAATGTTTGCCAAATTACTTACTGAGAAGGTGAAAAGAAAAGAATGTGCACAGCCAACAGCCATACGTTCAGTCTTTTGCGCAACGTGTAAACCGACAGAGTGGAGAGAAAAAGAAAATGTATCCCGTCAATAATACACAACCATCTGCGGTTCTTACGTGCACAGTTTTGTGCAGGTGCGAACGGCATCACAAAGCACCTTTCAGATGTCTAAAAGCCACATAAGCTCACATCCACTGTTTGTTTCCACTCAGCTTTTAAGCTGTCAGTCAATAAAGTGAAAGAGTTTTACTGAGCACATCCCCCTCCTTCCTCGTCCCCTCGCCCACCTCATTCAGTTACAGCTTTAATATCCTCCATCCTGGTATTGTTTGGAGTCATGGCAAAGTTAGTGGGTCTGTGCGGACGCAGGTGCTCCGAGCCAAAGTGTCATCCCCTCTGGTGTGTGGCTGATAATGAGACTGGGAGAGCAGCATGAATAACTCTGTGAACTCTTTTCATTTCCTTAATCTCTGCCCCTAGGCCAGTCCAGCAACACTAAGTCTTTATTTTCCATCAGTTTGCTACTTGATCACACGTATCGCCTCCTATGCGGGGTGAGATAAAGGAGGGAAGGAAAATCCACTGCACAAGCGGTCTCGTAATTCAATATCTTTAATAAAGACGGTGAACAAATCTCTTTGTTAAGCTCCATGTAGAGTGATTAATTGCAGGCTCTCATGCGACTTCCAGCCCGTAAGCAACTTGTGACCTCTGGCTACCAGACCACAGGCCAGGATTCCACCAACTACAATGAGCCTAACAAAAATTCTTTGTTATCCTTTTTTTCTCATTTAATTGTTCTTGTTTTTGTCACCAAGCTGGCTCCCCATCATGATTCTCTGCAGTATGCCCTTTCATAAAATCCCAGTCTGATGTGCTTCCCAGGGATCTGGTAAGTGCTTGGCAGGACACGCCGGGTGACTCGGCGAACACGGATTCAGCACGCTGACACTATCGCTCCTACAGCAATGGCCTGAAGCGAGGCTAAGCACTCACAATTGATTTAATCACTTAGAACAGGAGGAGAATATAGAGAGGCTCCGTTCATGTCTTTTCCTGCTTTTAAAAGCTGGGCCATGTGTAAAAGGTTAATCAGATACGGTGACCTACTGCAGACATTGCTACCTAAGAGGCAAGGGTTGTTTTCAAAAAAGACTGCAGATAAATCAATCAATAATGCCATCCACAGGGTCACTCTGACTGAGTAACATACGCGGTTTGCTTTGTCAAAATGTACAAAAATCTAGAGACGGTGATGATGCAAGTGCATCACAAACGTAATCAATCGCTGGATATGATGGATCTTTTTTTAATAACAGTATATGAGATGAGGAATGGCTGTGAGGATCTTGAGGTGTCCTTTTTTTAAGCAAGACACTAAGGGTCTGATTTTCTAAAATCCCAAATAGTGAATACTAAATGGTGTGAGAAGAATTCGTTGGTGGGTGTTTTGTGAGTGATCTAAGAATTTAATACGAAAAAATTGAGTGATTGACAGAAGGAGCAAACATGGTGGAGGCTGTTGTATTTAGATGAGCGTTTTTGCGTGTTTCACTGGTGTCATTGAGGGTTTAGAGAATGACCAGCATGAACGCAGCAGGAAATTCCATCCAGGGGAATTAAAGCTCTTAGTGGGAGAGGCTAATAATCACTTTGATGAACTTCAGCAATGAAATCTCAGCACTGGAAAGGCTGGTTTGTTTTATTCAGTGCGTCCTGGGTACGCACATGTACATATCCTCTTATGTATTGAGTAAATTAAACATATGACTTACTTTTATAAGATGCAGGCGGAACCTCTTAATCACTGTGTGGTAGCAAATTTTGAACTTTCATGCATTCCTGTTATTGTTCTCTGTATTAAGTATAACAATGAGAACATTATGTCCTTTTCAGTGTCTGTATAACCAAATGTATCTTCTCACAGTCATGAGTTTCGACGACTTTTAGCCTTGACTGCAGATTGTAGCAAGTATTCTTATTCTGTGAGAACCAGTTTATTCTAATTTAGTCGCAAAAGGATGAGCTGAACCTAGATAAGACTGGGGAGGATGTTTTTTAAAAGAGAAACACTTTCTGTAAGTTTTTTGAGCCTCCTTTGCAGAGTGACTGTTTCTCTGTATTGGAACTGCTCCTTTTCTTGCAAGAAAATTAAATCCCATAAAGACAAGTTTTCTGTTCCAGTGCTCTTATTTCAGAACATTTACACAACTGTGTCTTTCAACACAGTTTTTTTGTTTCTTTTCTGGTTAAGTTCCTCTGATGGTCTATGGTCCAAAAGTGTGTTTGTGAGAGTCTGTGAGTGAAGAATGACGTCTCACAATTTGGTGTGGATGTGTCAAATGTTAATCCATGATTATGTGCCGTAAAATTTCAGCACCAAAACCTGTGGTTGGAGGGCACAATAACTGATATAATAAATGCAAAAAGCCCCCGTAAAATGGCGTAGCTCATAGCTCACCCAGCGACTCCCAAATTGGATCATTAGCCAGATGATGCGTTTGTATTTTCTTTTTAACCATTCCAAATACAAACACGCATTTTAGATGCATTCTTTAATTTCTTATTTGCATTCTACTTGGTCAAAAAACACAGGCCATCCGTGCGCATGTAGGTTGCACCTGCCTTTGAAAGGTATTAAATTCAGATGCTAATCGCTTTCAGGCTTGATTAATGACATTGCATGTGTATATTTTCCTTTGTGTATTTTGCGCACTTGGGGGAAACTTTGCATATTTAGAAAGGTGAAGGTGCAAAATCTGCAGCATGTACTATTTTGATAATTTAAGCCCTCGGTGTGTACCTTTAATAGATTGTGGGTTTTTTGCCGGTGTTTGCACTCAAACCTTATTATCCTTATTATACTACTTAAACCACGGCAAAAACAGGAAATCCGTACCCAACCAACTTATTTTGTTAAACACGTGTAGTGTATTTTCTTTAACTATTAGTGGATTTTTTCATTAATGGAACATAAAACATTATTATTGTTGCTCTAGTAACTTGCAGTCTAAGAAGAGCAACGATTTACAATTAGCAGTGATGATTAAACAGTTGACAGTTGTTGATTTGTCCCAGTGTACAGCATTAATGGACACTTGCCAGCCATTTGGAGTATTTTTCGTGAAATAGGTCTCAGTTGTTAGGAAAATTACCCAGCTGTTGTGCGAATGATGTTACAATTATTTACAGCTGTAATTGTTTCATCTATAATTTTACAGCTCTTCTGCCTCAAGGCACACTTTTAGTAAATTTGAGGAATTAATAATAAGAGAATGTTTTTTAATTTTATTTAATGTTTTAATATGTAGTTTGTGTTATTTTCCAAACGAATCCACAATGCAAATGTTAAACTTTTAAAATGGGTTACAGGATCTGGCATTGAATTGCTGTTAGTGTAAGCCAGCACAGGAAAGCACTGAGATAGAGGGCATGGCTGTGGGATTTGCCTAGTTTCAGAGCTTGATGAAGTAGTTGAGAAAATGTCAAGTGCTTTACCGAGGTCTCAGTTTGTAGCTGTGAAACATGAGGACAGCCCCTCGACATAGACACTATGGGAGGAAAAGTGAAAGTGCGTTCCCATTTCTCATTATTTATTTAGTCAGAGCACACTCTTAAGCAGCATGACCTTTTAGTGCACACCTGATTAAAGTGGCTTATGTAGGTATCAGCAGGCCCTAAAGTGCTTCATTCATACCAGGATCAGCAAAGATGATCCCCGGTGTCAACCTGTAAAACCACATGCCAAGCCACGGCCTAGGAATCACTGCACTGCAAATGACAATAGGATAAGAAAACGTATGAAAACAATATGGGCTTCTTTCCTGGCAATTAGTCCTGACTGAATCAATGAGCGGTTGAATTGTCTTGTTTTTCAGCATTGCTCTGACTCCCAGATGATATTGCTATTGCTTGACAAGTCATTTCTGTGAAAATGATATCAGATTTGTTAAGAAAAGATCTTTTGCAGGGGTCTCTCAAATCCACTGCTTGTGGTAGAAATGTAGCCTTGCAGATTAAGTGGCTCAGCTTCGTGTTCACCTCCATCTTTGGAGACATTTCAATGACGATACAGGCTGAGACATTGTTAAAAGGGGAGGGGTGGTGGTGTCCGTTTACCCAGGAGAGAGCTGGTGTAATCCATCAGCCTGGCTGCTGCCCGTTCAGCACAGTCGGCCCCAGCTGCCTACTCCTAACCACCTCGCCTCCTCCTTACCCTCTCTATCAACATCTCTCTTTTTATCATTCTCTGCCTCTTTAAGATCGTTGTCTAGTAATGTTGTACACTAAGTGCTTCATAATTCATTCAGCCATCTGCATTTGACCTGAACATTAACAAAAGCTGGGAGAGAAAACATACAAATAGTCACTGTTAAGTGATGCATTATAAACCACAGGCTAGTTTGCAGTAGGCCTGTAGCTGTACTCAAATAGAAACCCTATACTTTATTTGTTAGTCATACAAAGATAAAACATCTGTTGGGTCTTCTCTACCTTGTCTGTGGCGCTCAGTTTGTTCCTGCTGTAGATGTAATTTTTTTTTCTGTGTTTTTCAGCACAAATACTATGTAGTACTTTATACTAGTAGTAAATATGAGCATACATATGGGGGCTTAATACAGTGGTGGATTAATGACAGCTGCTAGCTGTCAGTTATCTTAGCTTAGCATAAAGTGTGGAAACATGGGGACACAGCCAGCACGCTGAAGCTCCGAAAGGAAGTTTAGACTTGCTTTTTGCTTCTCTTCTCCTCTTCAATCTTTATGCTAAGCTAAAATAATCATCTTGTGGCAAGCTCAGTTTTATTTATTTTTTACTAAATGCCTGTTTGGTTATTATTCCATTTTTTCTTTTATCAATGCTACAATTGCAGCTTGCTACTAAAGCTAGCATATGGCAATAGCACCAAGCTAACAAACTGCAATAGTCTCATGATGTAGTTATATAACAAACAACATTTAAATTGTCTAGTTTCTGGTGAAAACTCTGAGAAGGCCTTGAAGTTAGTTTTCCATATTTGCAATTAAAACAAGCGAAAGTAAAACTAATTAAGCTATAGTAGCTAATTAGGGCAAATGTAATTCAGTATTGAATTAAAGATTCATGGGCTAATGTTTACCATCCTAATGTGCTTCTGTAGATTAAACCTGTGTTCTATCATCTGTAATGTTTATGGGCTCCTGTCCCAGTGATAACCTACAACCCTGGCTCTTTCTGTTAAACTTAGTACAGGTGTGCCATTCTTAGTAGCCTCAGCCTTAAAGTGAAAGGTGCACAGAAAGTAAACGTGAACAATGCTTTTAGTGTGCATGTCTGGAAATAAGAGAGCAGTGTGTATCCATTTCTTGTCCATTCAAGGATATCACTTACTGAAACAAATATGCTGTCAAGGGACACTGAGCAGGCGCTGATGTACTTTTCACTATTGTCCAAACTGTGTCGAAAGCTGTGAGGAGTATCTATAAGCAGTAATATAAAATGGTATTCTCCATAAAACCCTCTAAGGAAAGTAAATCAGATGACTACAAGTTAAAAGGTGATCTTACACATAATTAACTCGACTTAGATGATACAGAACTTCAGACAAAAGCTTAATCTTGAGTAATTCGTCCTACTTTTTTCACTGAGGTCAAGTCTCCTGCAGAAAAATGATATGCTAGTGAAAAATATCCCATATAAGACGACTTATTATGAAGATATACGAGGACCAAAGGAAATGATCACAGTAGCTGTATTAATATTTGATCACTGTGAAATCATTTTAATCTCCTTTTGTAATTAAACTTTTGACAGTCATGAAATGGAGGTTTGGCAAAAGAAATGTGGAAAATATCACGCAACTATTTAATTAGTTCCCAAACTCATTAGTGAATTTCTGCATATACATTGCCTTTAAATCTGTTGATTTGTAAGGTGATGACATAAGGGCTCATTATATCTCACACAAAGGAAAGGAAAACATTCAGTTTTGATGTCCTTTATGTCAGATTTGAATAATTAAGCAAAGTGCTAATACATAATTACGTATTATTAATTGATAAGGGAAAAAAGGACATGATAAGGAGGTGGATATGCACTGCTGTGGTCTTTCTCCTCTTCCTTTTGCTCAGAAACCTGTACCAGTCTCAGTAGGGACAACTTGTCAGGGCACAGGAAAATAAATGTGTAAAAAAAGTGTATTCAACAAACACAGAACAGAGCTGTTGGTTTTCCCTCCCCAAAACATTTTTTTTTTCAGCGCAGCATCTATAAAGTGTAAGCTCGGGATTTGTCCTGCTGTGTATCATGGAGCTCAGATCATGGCATCTTACACATTATCAGTTGTTACATTTTACATTTTTAGCAGATGCCTTCATCTTGGCTGACTTTATCCATATCACAAAAAAAAAAAAACTTCACAAGCAACCAAAAATAAGGAGCGCAGAGGCTCTGGAGTCTTAGTGGTGTTAAAATATTCATGTGACCATAGAAAGATCATGTAAAGTGCAAAGTGGAGAGAAGAAGGAAAAGGACTAAAATAAGAGCTAAGGAAGGATAGAAGGGATTTTTCCCCTCATAGGAGACATATCATCCATGCAGTTGGCCTCAGCATCTCTGTTAAGAAAGCACAGAGTCACTCTATCATCTTCAGAGCCTTCTGAGACTCATTAGGACCTTCCTCATAACAGTAAAACTCGTCATGGTCCACTTCCTGAGCTGTAAGACTGGAATCTTTTTAGGGATCTGGCTGCGCTTCAAAATCTCTGACCCCAGCCTAATCAAGATGTTTTCTTTTAGAGCTTACGTCTTGTTTTACTTAGCTTGCATGTTACTGTACTCACTCTCCAGCAGTTATTATCTGCACTCGAGTGGGTCAAACTGAAATACATGAGCAAGGGCTACATATTTTGTTTGGAGCAATTATGAATTCTTTACCACCCGCTACATAAGGGATGCTCTTATCTATTATGGGATTACAGTGTTAATGTTGGAAGGTGCAATGAGAATGTGAGAAGGCAGCTTAACTGTGGTGTCATACAGTAGCTGGTGTCTGAAGGAGTAATGGGTGACAGTGGTGTTTTTTTAGTGTCAGCAATTTCTGACATTCAGCTGTACAGAATATTCTAACTAATGAGGTGATATGCATTTATTTCACATTCAAAGCACATAAAACATTGTTTTTTATCTAAATATAGTCACATGGGAATGATGGTTAGTCCACAACTTTGATTCAAAAATATCTAAATGATCAACACAATTGATTTTATAATAACATTAATGATCTTACTCTTTCAGAACCATTATACCCAGTATATATGACATGCATCAATCTCAGCTGTACTTTGTGTTAAGTTCTTATTAACAAATGTTAGCATGCTAACACTCTAAACTAATGTGGCCACTGTGCTTAAGAACCGTGTCACAGAGCTGCTGTTACAGTCTCTTAACTACCTATCAATAAAATATCAATAACATTGTTTTGTTTTTGTTTTTGTTTAAAAATGAACTAAAACCACCATATTGAGTCATTGTCTTTGAATTTGTGAATGAGCGCACAATCCAATGCTGTAGATGTAGATGCTGTTTACTGAAGTGAGTTCATATTTTTTGGCATATTGCGATGCCAGTTTGAGTCAGCATGTTGTCCCGCATATGTAAAGAATCTCGTACATCAAACAGTATGTGTGCAACAGTCAGAGCTCACAGACAGAAGCTGTTTTCGCTTCTGCAGTGGAGACTGAGACATCAAGAAATGATTCAGAGATATTTTGATATTTGCCTTGTGGACCTAAGGGAAATAAAACAATTTTTGTGGATCTAAATTACCAAAGATTTTTTTGTGCATCATAACTTCTTAATGATCATATTCTACATTCAAAACAAAAGCTGTGAACTGACTATACTGTATTATCGATATGTATTCATGCTAATTAAAATTTGGACACATCCATAAAGGCCACTCTCCTGCTTATTTTCCTACCATGCTTGCATTTACAGCATCTGATTGGCTGAACACACCTGATCCAGGTAATACGCAGTGGGTAGAGCAGGTATAGTTGGAAAACAATCAGCTACTGTATCTCATCAGACAACCTCGCGCACAAAAACACCCCCAGGAAGAAAGAAAAGAACAACTTTTATCATAGTTGGAGAAAAGTGTGAAGAATTGAAATAAATCGATAGATTCAGTATTGATCTAGTGTGTGAACATGTATTGAGCTGAATGAACTATTAATCCCAAATACAAAACTGTCAGATAATCTGTGCTAATAAAACAACAGAGGATGTATTTGTAGAGCTGATCCAGTGAGTCTTTGCCAGCCCCTGGCAGCTCATGCCAGACACTGTCTCTGCCTCTCTCTAGAAATGAGTGTGCCTCCACTGGAGAACATCAAGTGCCTTATTTCATTTGCAATATTGATCTTTTTCCTTCTTGAATTGTTTGATGCTCAGCACCATGAAGAGGCGACAAACTGCAATCTAATTGATTTGGCCCTGCTAGGGAACAGAGGTTGAATGAGCTTGTTGCGATCAGAGGCCATGCGACGCTGAAAGACGACGTATTAGCTCAACGCCATGATTGAAGATGTTCGAAAATAATATGCATGTGATAATATCGTAACCGCTCATTCTGCCTTTAATGCTTCTCTAATGCTTGCTGACTTAGTGTGGAAATGAATTTCTCTATTTACCAGAATCTGAGATGTAGCGTGTGTGTGTGTGTGTGTGTGTGTGTGTGTGTGTGTGTGTGTATCTAAACCAGCACAGGAGGCTTTTAACAGGCACTTGCACGCTTTCCAGCATTTGTCTGCAGTTTTAATTGACACGCGATGAGTAATTGAAATAAAAAAATGAAGGTGGTCTGGTCATTATGAGTGATGATGATTCAGTGTATTTTTATAATGCAGCCAAGGGTGAGTCCTAGATAATGATGTACATTAAGCTGCACAGTTTTCATTTTCCTCCTCAAATCCCCCCTCCTGGTCTGTCGCCTTTTCACAGCCTAATGACAGTTTTATGGGAAACTTCATTAAGTGAAGGGATGTCGAACCGATAAACATCAGCTTATGTTAATTGTGGGATAAAGTGGCCTTGCTGTGGCCCTTTCATGTTGGGGCTGGGGTGTGACCAGACAGATGATTTATTAGTAATTGATACGCATTAAAATCTCTGCAGCCTTATGCTTTTCTTTGCTCCCCTATTCATTCAGGACATACTACATCTACTGGGATCGTGTGTTTTTGTTTGTACACAGTGGTCTGCAGATAGCCTAATGAAGAGAATGGATTTCATGCTGTGTTGCTAATGTTAAACTCATTGCTCCTTATTCAGACATATTTATCTCAGAGTTTGCCATACTATTTGCCATACTAGGTGCAGTTGGTCGTATTGTATGCTTGTGATAAACATGCGTTTTACAAACATACATACATACACATACTCAAGCTTGCTGTTCCTTGCTTGTGTAGGTGTAAATTCGTGGTTTCTCCTCCAGGTAGCAGATTGAGGCTGACTCGTCCTTGGTCCAAACCAGAATATATTCTTAATTTGATTTCTTTTTGGATCTGTGTAGAGCAATGTGGAGAATGACATTTTCCTCACCTTAATACAAAAATCAAACAGAAACTATGTATTTGCATTGTGGTCCTTACGCTGTATGAGGAGACTCCAATCCTCTCCAAGTCACAAGTTTGTCAGATTAAATGAGTTAAAGCTATTATTTAAATCTCTCAGATGCACATGAGCAGTTACTCTAGGTATGTAAATATCAAATCAGACTTTGCATTGCATTGGATACATATATATATCAAGAGAGTCACACTGTTCCAAGACAGGTTGGTAACAACATTTGTAGTTTAAAAATTTAGATGCAAAGTAAGTGTGCAAACAAATGGACTATAAGTTGTTTTTCTGCAGGTGCAATGCCAGTGTTACAGTGTACAGTGTACAAACATGATTTTCCTTAGGGCAGATCCTGTGTCCTCGTCTTGTTCTAACAAGTGCTCCAGTGAGTGCTGGGCATGCATGGTAGGGTAAGTGTAGTTTAAAGCAAGTAGCCTAGTGTATATGCAGCACTTTAGATGTATTTTGGTAAAGGGTTTAAGCTTTTGAGTGAAATACATCGACCAGTTGACTGTTATTACCTGATTGTATAGATTTTGTAAAGTCACAGAGCAAGATTTCTTACAAATGTAAAGGATCAGTAGTCGTTTCAAAGATTTCAAAACTGCTGTTTCATTTGCCTTTTGTCAGTCCAGTTTAACGCATGGTAACTAGTGGTGACAACCAATTATTAACACATACTAATACAATAACCTTTGCAGACACCGACAGCAACAAAATGTGTCTGTGTTGGTTTAATAAAGGAAAGATTTCAATAGAAAGTGCATTCTTAACAGTCAGAGAAAAGTCAGGCCTGATCCAACTGCTTTTAGGAAACCTCGGAGCAGTTTGATGGTTTCTAATCCTATTGTGTGAAAACAGAATATTTTATGATGAGAAATATTTTGAATTATGTATGGGAGAATATTATTAACCTATATAAGATGTTTGAGGATCAAATTCATCCCATATTCAGCATTTTTAGGCTACAGTTTTGAATGTTCTATAAGTTTACTTGGAACTTATCCCCACTGTATACAGCATAGTCAGCAAATTATACATTGTGTCTTATTATAATATTCATAAATACACTTCTGTGGTGATGACAAGGTCACAGAGCATAATTACAATTTCATTTTCTATCAGTTCCTCTGATAAATATGCGTTATTTTATTGTTTGTCTACTTTATCATAAGATGAAGGAAGCAAATCACTGAATTTGTGTCCAGTGTTTGCACTGTACCACTGACTTCTTTGTGGAAAGCAAGAGAGGGTCATAGCATTCAGTCGGGTTATGGCTACAAAGTGAGGCCCACACAAACACATGCACATCCTTTTATGTCTCTTGGATTCTTGTGAACATCACTGCACCTGCTTCCCTGAACTGCACAGTGAAAATGCTTTTAAAAGACCAGCATGGGGAAGGAGGTACTAGCTTCCTATTTTGCCATGAAAATACCCAAAAACACAAATTATTTATCATTTCATTGTTTTGTTTTTTTGAGCCAGCATACTACTGGCTTCTTACTTGCTTCTCTTTTCTCTACTTCCAGAACTTGTTTTTACTTTTTGCTCATTTAAACCAAGTAACACCACAAAAACTAATTAAACTTCTGGATACTTGCTAGACATTAATTGTTGATGTCTTATCCTAGAAAACCTCCATCTATTACACTTTAGCTATTTGATGCAGCTGCTCATGATTTCATGCATGAGGGCAAATTTGTGCAGCAAAATCCTCTGGCAGGTTGAGAACACTTTGATAATCTTTTTGTGAGCACATCTTTAAATGAACAGGTGCCAACATAAATGCACCCTGCAACTATCCTAATGATAAGCATAGAACCCAGGCCTAAAGTATAAGGCATGCTGTCACACGAAGTGGAGGCCTGTAGCAATTCTGGCATCTTTGAGGTAACTCAAATTCTAAAAGGCCCTAAAAAGTAATCTTATGCACTTTGAACATCCCCGCCACCCAAGGGGAACTTCAGGGAACTTTAATGTTCTTACACAGTCATTGTGAATTCATGACTCACCCTGAGGGTGACAAGAGCATCCCTGAAAGATCCCATGATTTTTGCAGTGAAAATGTTCCTTTGTATTTGTGTAATGTTGTAGCCATCACCACTGAGTTCAGTGGATTAAGATCATATGCTACCATACATGTTCATAAGAAGACAAGAGTTTGACTTCCACAGACATCGGCAGACTGGAATACCGGACTGACTAGTTGTATTTATGATGCTTCACACACCGGATACTGAAATGAAAGAGGCACCACTCGAGGGGCTCTCTGTCTTAATCCATGGACATTATCTCTACACTATAAGCGGGTCTTGGCTCGTTACCTCGCAGTAGAGAGCCAGCCTGGCAGAGTTGCAGGGAGAGAGGCAGAAAGGAAAAGAGAAGGAGGGAGGGCCTCGCCCGGCCGCCAAGAATGTAATCTCCAGATTAGGGGGCGAGACGAATTCCTGCTGCCAGCCTGACCTTGTCAAGGCAATGGAGGAGCCAGAGTGAAATTGAGATTTCAGGACAGGAGCGAGTCGAGGCGCTTTTTTTTTTATTAATATTTTTTTTAGCGTTAGAGTTTCTCTTTCAAGGGTCACAGCCTTGACACTGTGATTCACACTAAATGTGTGTGGTCACACTGGTAGCACACATGAAATGTGTGTGGAGCAAACTGTTTCTGGCACTGACCATACTGCCTGAAACCCTCAGCAGTCAGTCTAGTGCACAGTCTATATGGGATGAGGAAACAACGTAAAAAAATGAACAAAGCAGCAGAGTTTGTTCTGATTCACCGAGAGTGAAAAACGGCACTGTTTTTAATTTCATCATCAAATGTGAAAACAGTGTGGATTTGACTATTTAGGCATGGATCAAATGCTGGTTGCTCAGTGTTATAGCTACACGATTTGAATGATGTCATTGTCTAAATTCAAAATGTGGGCACTAGTACAGAAAACGCTGCTTGACTAAAACTGTTGCAATATACGGTGCTACAGTGTGATCACTCATCATCAATCTGTCCAGTCTGGGAGATGTATCTAAGATTTTTCTATGTCACTTTCAAGAAAAAAATTATCATATTTTTAGTCTACCACCTAGCTTGGCTAATTCATGAGCTTGGCACTGGACACTTTTAGCAAAGTCTTAGTTAGATATTACTATGTAATCGACTCAGAGTTAGTTCACTGACTTTATGACTCTACTGATTTATATTAGGGTTTACCATCTGCATACTGCATACTTAATTGCTGATAATTAAGCAAAACAACTTTATCTTGCTTTAATTGTCTTGTCTTTAATTGTAATTTATTCTATTGGTTTGATGATTAAATAAATAATGTTTAGGTATATTTTTAATCTCTGATAAGTGCAAAGAATGTGCAGCAGCATTCAACTAAACTATTCAATTGTGTACATTGTTAGGGTGTAAGAGTAGTTTACTCATGCTTAGAACATAATTAATTACCCATAACTTACTTTCTTTAACATGGCAAGGCATGGGGTCTTGGTTTAAAAAGAAATCCAACGCAGAACAAAAGAGGCTTAAAGAAGCATTGTGGTCATGCTGCCCAGCACTAGAATGACAAAACCTTTTTCCATCTCAGCTTCACTCACATGAACGTTTTGTGTTCATGTAGGAATATGTTGTTCATTGGAAGAAACTGACTGAAAAGCAAAATGCTTTCAGGGCTTTTACATATGCACAAGACGTTTAATGAGTTTTATTTTGTTAACGACCTTTCAGCCATCTTTATTGTTTTAACTAACTAACGAGCTTGAACTCTGTGACCCTGGAGTTTTCTGATTGGGTTTATATACGCATGTTCTGGTGGATAGGAAAATGAGAATAATGATGCAATATTCCCGTTTGAACATTTCATTCATTTGACCTATAATTGCAAAACAACAAAATAATGAGTCTGTCTGTCGTAGACCGCAACACACAGCATCAGCAGCATAAAGGAAGTGGTGGGAAACTGCCGATAACTACGACTGAGCTATTTAGACAAGATATGTCTTTATTGCCTCAGACACTCGCTGAAGCAGAAGAGAAACTCACTGTCTAATTTTCAGTTCAATTATTTACGCAATAAAAACACACAGTGAGCTAAACTTTTTATGCAGGTGCCTATTTTCTGTGTTGTGGTGAGATGACAAGCAGTGCAAATAATAATAACCTTCACATAATACAAATGAATACAGAAAAACTGTCAGTTTTGTAGGTTTTACATGATTGGGTATGCGAGCAGCATCACCCAGAGATAACAAAAGTAACTCAACACTTAACATTTTATATCAAAGGCAATAACAGATATTATACTATGTTCCTTAATTGATATGTCAAAGGTTTCTTCTGTTATTTTAGACCAAAGAAACGTCTATTAGTAGAGCATAAAAGCTGATGCAACTCCTGAAAGTCTGTCTCTCCTGCAGCTGTAGACTTTCACATTGCCAGGGGGCACCATAGTTAGATAAATACCACAGTTAGATATATACCTGTAGGTTGAGCCACTAACTTAAAAAAAACACTTTTTTATGTACATTTAATTCCAACACACCAGTCAGTTCTGTGACTCTACATCAATGAAACACCAGATGGGTTTTCATTCATTTCCACGCTACCATAGTCTCAACCACAGCTTCTGATCTCGTCCTTAAAAAGGTGTCATATCTATAGGTCTATAATTCAAGGTCTGTGTCGAGTCTACTCATAATCGGAGACACAAACTGGTGTCAGAATACCCTTGAACGCCGCAGTGAGCTGTTGAATAATTAGTGTTTGAATCAGCGCATACACGAGGGAGACTGTAGTTCTCATTAGATTTGTTAGCTGTGAACTTTTGCTTTCCACATATTGTTTACCAAAGTGGCACCACTAAGGGCATCCAGACTGCCTTATTAGAGAACTGCTGACCCAGTGCTATTTTTCACATTCAAACTGAAGCAACGTTGGCTCTTAACACTTTGATATTATTGGTAATCAGTTACGGGAAATGAAACCAGGATAATTCAAAAAGTAGAAAGCAAACATTGCCTTATATTGCAATGTAAAGCAATTATTCCCAATAGTGTGCCTGTTTATATGCCTGTTCATAGATTTTCTCTGCCCCCTTCCACCCAGCGCATTTTGGGTTTTACTCTGAACACACACTTACATGAATGAACAATGTATTCTTCCTTTTGGATCAAATAATTAGCATTTCTGTGTACATTTTAGAGGAGAAGAGAGTCAGTGTTCAAGCCTCACTTTCTTATTTAACATAATAAAACATATAACTTTTTGTAAAAAAAAAAAGAGACTGATGTTATATGCTGATGTAAATCACCTTGAACTGTAGGAAAAGTGCTTTACAAAGTAAAACAGATTTTACTGGACTTAACCTGCTCGCATTCTGTTTACAGTCAGGTTTACAAGTACATTCACTACATGTCTGACACATTATCCTGTTAGTTGAGAATCTCCCTTCCATCCTGTCCGGTAACAAGACGGGCACACGCAGAATGCAAATACTGTATTTATGATGTATCCCACCCTTCAACAGGAAATTGGTAGACTTAATGACCCAATTGCCTCCGTTCCCATCTCAGCTCTCCAACACGCGGCTGAAGTCATGCATAATCCCACAAAATCTATCCAGCTTATGAATTTTAAATGGGAAGGCCTAAATCACAGAGCTGCTTTTAAGTGAATCCAGAGCAGCAGACAGCTGGGACAGTGTCCCATTGTGGGTTTGTTGTTACCCAGGCGGACACATTTTATAGACTTTCCTTGTTGACCGTTTTATATTAATATTTTTAATGCTCATCAAGTGTATTGCTAAAAGTGAAAAATGCCAATCAGCAACAACAGTGACTTGTAAAGTTATGTGTAAGAATAAAGGAAGTTCATCTTTTTAAATCAATGTGTAGAAGCTGCTCAGACACTCCAATGGAATCAATGAATGCCTTATTGCATTTTTTAAGATTATCTTAAGTTGTGCTTCACTCAGTTTGACGCTGACACTCTCGACTTTTGGCTTACATATTGTAGAATATGTATGTACACCCTGCTTCTCTCACGAGAGCTGCTGCTGCTGCTGCTGCTGCTGCTGGTGGAACATGCTGTTTAATTATTATTGCTGAAGAGCAGCTAAATTCTGTTCATTCCTCCTGTTTCATTTGGATGATGTGCCATACAGGTGCTGCACATGTGCAACAGTGCAGTGTTTTGTAAAAATGGTATACACTTGTTACACTCCACAATGGCAAATATAAGGATTTATGTCTTATTTTTATAGTCCTTGTCATTAAAGCTGGGTTAAGTACTTTGCACTTTTACATGTGTCATTAATATTCACAACAAAACATAACAAATTCTTGCAACTTGTGCTGTCTACACTGTGCACAACTGACTGGGACTAGTATGACATGAAGCAGACCGTACCACACATACTCAGAAATACAGTATAGCAGCTGAAGCAGCTGAACAATTCACTTTGAAGAAAGCAGCACATGTTGACAAGATAGACCTGTCGTCATGTACTAACATTAAGTCTTTTACTTGCATAACTTCTTTGACAAAGAAAAATAACACAAGTGACTTAAGGTAGGGTGTCTAATTAAACACAAAGTATGATGGTGTACTGAATTATTGATGTCTATAGGGAATACAACTGAACCTTGTGCAAACAGAGCATCTCTGCGAGGTTGGGACCCCTTGTGATCAGGAAAGGAATAAAACTACTTTATTTACTTTCTACACATAAAAAAGTGTTCAAATCATTTTTGAGAAATAAAATATTAACACTTTAAAGACTGGCCAATTATATTAGCACTCCATTAACACACAAATGACTCTTAAAGTGGCTTCATTCGTTTGTGCAGTGTGCACATTTGTGCAAGCAGAACGAACAGCTGTGCTTCATTATTCTCTTGTTATCAAAGTTTATTTGTCTGACATGCAATGCTCATCATATGAGAAATAATGAAGCAAAACAATGTATCTCCTGCTGCTCAAGAAGCATTTTTTCATAGATCAACATTGTAAAAGTGTGTCTGTAAAACTTAAAAATAAATTACTAGTCCTAATATATTGATTTTAATTTTATATATCTTTAAAAATGACGGGCCAGGGACGTTTTACTAATCAGCATGTGCCTTCATTGGACATTCAGTGTTGCACAGTTAAACGTTTGGCATTTTTACAAACTAGCAATATATTATTTAAGATGTATTATTCCCGAATTGTTCCTTATATTCCTATGAAAGTGTATTGAGCCATGTTAGAACCTCACAAATAAAGAAACTGGAATAAACACCTCGTGGTTGTATGCCTTTGCCAACCATTAAAGTTGTAGTTTACAGGCGTGTCTGCTCAGATTCATATTCTCATCAGGGTTTGTGCCAAACGAAATGGAATTCCCTCCAGGTGTTCTTGAAGAGAATGGCGTGCACGAGGTTACAGTGATCTTGATCTTGTGTCCAAGTGAACGTTTGTGCCAAATGTGAAGAAATCCCCTCAAGGCAGCACTGTTATGTCACATTCACCAGAATGGGATGGACGTGAGGCCATAGTGAACTTGACCTCACTGTGACCTTTGACCACCGAACCCTAATCACTTGGACATTTGTTAGTTCTGAAGAAATTCCCACGAGAGAGTCCTGTCATATCACTTTCACCAGCGTGGGAAGGATGGATAGACGGACAACGTGTAAACATAATGCCTCTGGTTGTCTCCTGCCACGGAGGCGTGAAAATGTACAGCAAACGTTGCTACTTGCAGCTTCAAGACACAAATAGAAGAAAAGCAAGGAAAACAATTCAGCTGCTCTTCAGGAGTTAGAAAAACCAACATGCTCCAGCAGCCCTCGATAGGGAACATGCTGTAGCTACTGTACATATTCAGCAATATATAGGCCAAGTGGATCCTCCAGAGCCCATAGAGTCAAACTTAACATCTTAAGTAAATCTTGTATTGTAATGTATTCATTTCATATGAGTCTCTGCCGCTGAGACAAATAGGCTTTAAAATCTTTATCAACCCACGGAATTCATTCTTCACATAGCTTCACAAGTCAACATTGCCACTGATGCATTTTCACACAGAGCTGCAACCATAAAAACCGAGAGGCTTTCTGTGATATTTTTCAATGAGTTCCAGGATTCTGCGTTGCTGATTCACTACAGGGGTTGTGTTGTGCCTCTCGAAGTAGAATATGACACTATTCATTATCCATTTGCAGCCAAAAGAGAGGACTCTAACACAGCTAGAACGGAGAAAAAACAGTAGACACATTGTGCTTGTCAGTGATGCATGTTTAAATCTGTTTTTTTTTTTTTGTTTTTTTTTTGAGCACTTGGTAATGACTTGGAGGTGGAGGTGGTTCTCACCCCAGTACGCATCTGCAAATTTTCTCCCTCATAAACTGCAGCACAAACAAGATCCTTTAAAAAGACCTGTGGTTAATTCACGCCATCTCATTCTGTGTTGCCATGTTCAGAGGGCAACCTCATTTGAAGCCGCAGTTTGGCTACTTACTACACCTGCTGATTGATTGCCGTGCCCTGATGGGGTTTATTTAGCCTTGCAAGTTGGAAAAGATGTCGCTATAAGCTCCAAAAAAAATTTTTTTTAGAGGATTTGCAGTTGAAACACAATCTCAGTTGCAATCTCCCAACACAGAGCTGAATGTTTTGAGGACGCCTTGTGGAAGGAGGAAACTCCGTCTTGGCATGTTGCTAGGCGATGCATTAATATTAATGTTGTCTTTTCTCTGAACGTGTGCACTCTCTGCCCCCCTTGGGATAAACTGAAGCTTCAAGATATCTCCATCTCACTGATACTTCTTTTTATCCTCGTTAAAACTCATATCAAAGGTTTTAATTACATTCTGTGAATGTAATGCTGTAGAGCTTTGTTGAGAAACCACAATTGTCTTTTTTTTAGCTTCTAGTTTGCAGTGATGATATGCTTGGCTCATTTCTGACCTAGAGTAATTGAAAAACAGATATGTGGTATATCTGGTTATGATGTGTTTTGAACATGAATGTGTGTGACTTGATTATAATTTCAGATTGAAACAGGTTTTATTTTTGCCTGAATCTACTAACAATCACATCTGACTCTGAAACAGTGTTCGAAAATTAGTGATAAAAAATCAACAGAGAAGCTAAAGCAACATGATTACTATGTTGTAATCGTATTTTCTCTTTTTCCACTTAAAATCATTTTGCACAGGAGAAATAAATCTGTAATGGAGTTCGCCCTCTGCCTTACCCTTTCCCCTGCCAGGCTTTTAGCCTGGAGTCTTTATCGTAGCCTCCCTGTACCTCTCAACTGCCCTCTCTGCAAAACCATTTTCCTGGCACTGAAACACAGATGTTATCCATCTGATTAAACGTTCAAGGTTACATCTCCAAATACATCAAAGTCTACTACCTCTTCCAAAAGAAGAAGCGTGACAGCCAATATTTTTTGTAGCCTGAAGGTGCAAGCTCCAGTGTCCTCCCCGTCAGTTTTTTTCCTAAGAACATGAAAGGGACTCTGGCAGATGTCGTGTCTGTACAATTAAATTGGTATCTCTCCTCAAATGACAAAGTATTGTGGTGATTGAGCTTAAGCCAAGAGGTGAGATGAATAATTAGAACGGATCTAACAAGGTTTGTCAAATAAGCAAGCAAACATAAGGTCGTGTGCTAGAACTAAACATTGACCAAATCTGCTGATTACTACTTAGCTGAAATTGTTGTCCATCACTGCCTGCCAGTGTGCAACACTGTCTCTCTGTTAAAGATGTGTAGTCTTCAGGACAGAACACAGATAACCCAGAGAATGTCATCAAATAATTTTTTGATGTTTTGCACACAAGCTGTGTAGTGTAATAGTGACTAGTGACCTGTATGTGTAGAATTTGTGGATTGTACCTCTATTTATTATGTTAATTTATGCTTAGTTAGCAGCACTTATTTATCAGGAAAAATCGCAAACAGATTTTTTTTTCAATTGTATTGAATACATTAAGCAGCATACTGTACTTGTCTGTGATTTCTGGACTATTGTATTGACAAAAACATAATTTCAAGATGTCACCTTGGGAAATTTGAATACATTACATGACAATGTATTAGCTGACAGACAAAATGAAAAACAACAAAAACAAAAAAATAATAATAAAAAAGGCAATCACCCCACTTTCACAAGCCTAAGTGGACATATTCAAATCTGGAGTGGCTCAGTATGACTCAGTTGGTGATTGGGTTGTCTGAAAACTGCAGGGTTGTACTTGGACAAGACACTGAATCAGTGTCTTGCTGGCAGCTGTCCTCAACAACAATGTAGTCATGGGTCCAGCAGTGTTCGACTAAAGCCCAGAGATATGATGTTAATTATTGTGAGTATTTTAACTGATTAATAATTTCAACCGTACTCATATCTGATAAATACAAAAGCTGTGATGACGGTAGAGATGGCAGATGAAATCAACAGCCTCACTCTGTTCACAGTTCGATGCCAACTTCTCCAAAGCTCATTAACTATGAATGCATCTCATATGTTTATGAAAACAAAAAAATTTATTTGTAGTTTTCTACAGTATCATTTTCATAACCTCAGCTTGAGCCTTGTTGTCACAGTTACATAGGTTTGCAACCATTGTGACCATCTAGAGGCTGAAACCAAAACCAACACTGGCAACCTGCTGCTGAGAGTGCTGGAGTAAAAATAAATTGTTGCTCGTCTAATGTGAAACTCTTTGGGACTGTCAGTGAAGCCAGGCTAGCTATCTGCTCCCAGGCTTTATGCTAAGCTAGGCTAACAAGAACTTGACTCAATATGGGTTTTCAATGAGCAGGCATGTAATCAATGTCAGTATTCATATCAAAAGGTCTTGTATATTTGCTTTTTTTGTACTTATTACTTTTCTTCTTCATTTCTTGCAGAGATTGAAAGAATTCAGAAGGACGAGGGGAAGGAAGAGGAGAAGTTCATTGACGTCGTCATCAACAAGAACATGAAACTGGGCCAGAAAGTTTTAATACCAGTCAAGCAGTTTCCTAAAGTAAGTGCTATAGTCCCAACACCAGAGAATTCTCCAAGAATGTGATGTGCACAGATAGAGAATTTTAGATGTGTTATTTATAGATAATGAAGCCAGCTACAGTAGGTCTGGTTTTTGATTTAAATTCCTTACAACAGCCACTTGACACTTTTTGTTGATGCTTTATGTTATTAGATGTAGCATATCTGGAAGATGGCGTACAGAAGACTGCTGTGTGACAGAATTGGGGTAGAAGTATATTAGGGATGTTCCTTCCTGCCCGAAGAGAAGTTTCAGCTTTTGAAATGTTACCACTGTAATTCTTGCTCCTCCTCTGTCGTACACACACGTCTCTAGTACGCTGACCTTGGTCAATGACGCTTTGATGTCTCCGTATATTAATTTGGTCGATGAATATTTATGAAATACATGATTCAAAGGAATTATCTCACATTGGATTTCGTTTTCTTGAGTGTTTAGTAGACATCTTATGATGGCAGAAACATGCTCTTCTAGGTCTTCCTTAAGTGCCAGACGTTTTTCATGAAAAGAGCGAGAGTGCAATTACAATGCCGCACATAAAGTCACGTGGACAGAGTCCTAGACAGTCAGCTTGACGATGACCTCCACGTGAAGCTGCTTTGAGTGATAGTACTGTTGCCACTTCTGAGAGCACTTCAACCTCGCCCGACAAAAGGAGCCTTCACCGGCAGTAGCGTTTTTTGCAGCCGTACATGCTCAGTGCATGACAAGGATTCCCCTCTGGGAGCACAATGGGGAGTCTGGTGTAAAAGTGAGAGGCCCACTTACAGACGGGGACATCACTCAAGTTTGCACCTCAGCCCTTCAGGGGAAGAGGACGGCGGTTACTTGCAGTATGCGAATGGAAATGAGACACAGCACAGCAGTCTTAAACTGAACCAGTGTCAGTCCAAAACTACATTTGGTTTTAGTTTCCCCACAACATGCTTTTTCCAGTATCACTGGAATATTAATGACATGTAACACGATTTATTTTGATGTGGTGTGGTGGGGTGTAAAAATCAGCAGTGTCGTCCACACCCAGCTTTTAATTTAACACCTTATAGTGACTTTGAAGGGCCCATCGTAGAGCTGCATCTGTGAGCAACACATCCTCAGTCATCACCTCTCCTCTGAGACCCCTCGTAGTTTTTAAATAATTTAATAAAAATAATAAAATTTTAAATAATTTCTTATGAGCAGGGGAAATTGGCACAGTAACAAAAGACAACAGTCATCAATGTTATAAAATAGAGATTTAATAATAATAATATTAAGCCTTTTTAGCCTTTTTTCAGATCTGATTATGCCTAGTCAGCACTTATTTGATGATAGAAATAAAGCGGAGACAGAGTTTGTAAAGTCATGCTAGTGTCAGCATGCTAATATGCTCATGTGTGTTTTTTTTAAGTATTCTTACTAGTGCATGTTACTTGTTGTATTCTTGTAAATTATCATGGTGCCAGCAGTCTGTGAATGTTGTGCCTGGTTTTTTAGACACTAGCTTACAGTATGTAGCCATAGTTTTAATTGCAATTTAGTTCTTGTATTTAAGACCTGCTGTCGAAAAGAAGTTTGAAAAGTTAAACCAGTTAAACATTTTGATTTAGACTAATTTTAACATAGATGTCAAATATGTCTGTGAATCTCCTAATCACCAAATTGAAGCTTGTGTATATCTATGAACTATGATGAACTATCCATGAAGTAATCGTTTATTGAGCACTAGTTATGTTCTATATGCTGTATGTATATCATGTCAGAGGCTGATCTGAGTGTCCTAGGTTCACAACTAAACAGATTTGCTTTGACAGCTTTGATAAGTAGAGCCACTAATACGCTGTTTAGAGCTCCAACAAGCCACCGAAGGAAGACAAATTCAATTTGTTCTATCTGACAGGTAGCAATGGCAAGAGCGATCGGTCTGACTTGAATGGGTTTTCTGCTGAGCTGTGAGCATCACCTTTGGGCTTCTGGCATTGAAGTGGCAAAGACGTTTTTCCAAACAGCCTCTTATGAGCATGTGTGGAGAGGTTAAATCCATCCTCTGCAAACATAACTTTTTATCAAAATGAAGCAGGCAAGGACACCACGCAGCATGTTCCGGGCCTCGAATGCTCTGTGACAAAATACAACTGTTCCTCAGTGATGATTTTTAGTACTCAGCACAAATGATTGGTTAGACTTCACAAGAGTGATGATACTCTGTTGTTCTGTTGTGTAAAAATAGATTCACACCCAATATCTTTGATTTTCTAGACAGGGAACATATATATATATATTTTTTTTCTAGTCATTTAAATTGTGATTTATTATGTCAAACCTACTTGGAGACTAAAAATGCTTTCTGAGCAAGGATGCACTATCAACTCTCATCTGTTCATTTGCTGCATCTGTGGGCCCTCTCTCAAAAAGCATCTTTTGGCAGAAAGCACCACAGGCCATTAGCGAGGCGTAAGGAGTCCCACTGGTTTATTTCCAGTTCAGACTGTGGCTTTTCTCTGCTCTGGGAGCCGTGATTTATCCTTCTGCTGCCGTTCCTGTCCTGCTGTCTTCAGCACAATCAGTCTATGCTGGCTCTCTCTGTGAACACACCATTCGCCTGGCCCGCAGTAATACATTCAGCGCATAATGAAAAGATCTCACATGTGCCTCCCCTCTATACCTTTGCTACCCACCCTCCCCTGCACCCCCTTCAAGTTAAGTGTGATTAATCATAAATCCTTTGCTTGTGTCCACTGTCTTTCTAATCGCTCACATGACTTTTTTTTTCCTCCTTTGTTTTAGCAGACACCAAGGTAATGGTGAGATGATCCAAATCCTGTTTTTGTATATTTTCATATTGTCATTGCTTCACAAGAGAGCAGCAGGCGAGAACCTGTGATTAAACGCATCAGCTTTTATTCTGGTGATTACAGACAGCAGCAGCACAATCCTCTCACACAGCCTAATGACATGAGCCAGCACAGGAGCCCAGGCAGGTTTTTTTTTGTGAGTCACATAATCCCTCGTGATAACTAAAGCAGTAGCTAAACCCGAGAGCATCAATCACAGTAGGAGTCAGGCGGATTTTGATATCTGATAAACAGCAGGGTTTACAGTTATTTGTTCACTAAGATTCATATATTTGGAGGATTGTCCATTTGTCGGGATGTGTGTGTGTGTCTGCAGAGGCATCGACTGTGTTTAAATGTCCAGATTAACGCATCTCTCTGACATTTACTAGCATTAGTGAAACAAATAATAAAGCAAATTCCATGATCTCTTTTTAAATAGTCAGCAACTTAAAATAGTGCCAAATGAATAGCATTACAACATGTCAGTATATTATCTACAGCTACACAGCCTGGCAGCAAAAATGATGAGCTGTTCCCTTATTAACCCTTGTTTGTCGACTTTTCTGTGCATCGTGTGCAATATTCTTATGCTATAAAATTCCATGACTGTAGGTTTTCTGTGTGGTGATTTGATTTGACAAATTATTAGGAATATACAGTGCCCCAGTGAGATGTAATGTAGACAGTATAACTTTACAATACAGTATCCTGGATATTTTAACACATTGTAACAACATAAACTAATATTTAGTGCCACTGATTTACATAACAACCTTGAATCAAGCACTTGGGTTAACCTTCCACAACACTCTCCAGGAATGCTGGCCCATTCGTCCTGGCAGGACTTGTTTGATCGATTCAGGTTTTTGGGTTATCTTGCTTCTTGCTTTTTCAATTTTCTATTGGATTAAGGTTAGGCCACTCCAAAAGATAAGATGTTAAGGAGGCCACTCTTCTCCATTTTGGAGGTACATATGCTTTGGTGTCCAGCTGAAAGATTCATTTGTGTCGTGCTGATGTCTTTGAATTGCAGTTTCAAAATCTCAACACAATTTCCTTTCTTTATGATGCCATCAATTTTTTATGGAGTGTACTACAACCTGTTCCAGCAAAACAGCCAAAAATAGGAGGCTGCCACCCAATGCTTCTCGATTAGGATGGTGTCTCACCCTTCCTCCACATAACATTGATCATTATGACCAAACCTTTATATTTTTGTCTCATCCTACCAGAGAACATTCATTTTTTTAATGTCGGTTTGCATTAGTAATACAGTAGCTGCCCATTCTAGTCCATCCTAAACGTGGAACTCAGCAATGTGAGTGCTACTCAGATTAAAGCCTGTATTGTGTTAGCTAGTTGATTGTTTGCTCTAGATTACTGTACTCTCAAACTAAATATTAGTCAGTTGCCCAAGACTCATTTTTAGCAGCATGTATTAATATCATTGGTGAAATGTTTGTGTCAGAAGTGTTTTAGGGCGGCTTTTATTTCATTATTACAGACAGCAGAGTGACAACAGGAAATGAGGGAAAGACAGATGTAATAAAGTTCCTGGGTCAGGCTAGGACTGGGGACATTAAAGTCTGAACCCCTAAGCCACAGGGGCACATCAGAGCTATTCAGTGTGTTGACCAAGAATGTATTTTTATTACTTTGCACTTTTGACAGCATAAAAACAGGTAACAGAAGCTAATATTTTAACCCTTCAAATTAAGATGTTAATGAACATTTTAAACAAAAGAATGATTGAGAGAATGATTATATATATAATCAAAAAAGAACAGGTCATTCCCACTGTTTATCAAATCTTACACAATACAATTCTGAAATAAATCAATCTTTAATTAAAAGTAGATTCTCAGAAGCTTTTTTCTTCTTGTTTTCTAGTTAGTACAGAGAATTAATGAAATATACTGGGTTTGGATTTAAACCAAGAACATTGTCAACCTTTTCTCATCTATCAACCTTTTGTTAAATTTTAATTTATTTTAATCTGTCCACTGCAGACAACACTGATTCTTCTAAATGAAAAGGGTCATTGGTTCACCAAGAAGACAGACTCTAATTGTGTCCCTGATTTCACTGTAACTCAAAACAATCCGCAAAATGCTGTCTGAGTTTTTTGTTCTTGTAAATGTTCACTGCTCAGTGCCCATTCATGCATATTGAATATGCCTCCTACGCTGTGATATGTACAGCAACACTGTACCACTTTGTTCTCAATCAGAAAAACAGGCTTTTCTCCTTTTTAAGCATTTTTATCTAAGGATGCAGGATGTCAGAGAACGGAGATATCAAAACAAGCACCCTGAACGCTGTGTCCGATACTCAACCTGTGAGAAACAAGCACACAAAAGCTGTAGTACAACACAGGAAGATGTCGTTTGTGTGATCTAGCTCTGCAAATCAATGTTCAAGAGACGGCACAGCTCGGTGATCAAGGCTCCATCCAGGTGGAAATGATGGATGCGCAGGACATCGGTTGAACTCAGCACATTTAAAACATTTCCTGACACCATTTGTTCGTCCCGGCAGTGCTGTCTGCTTTGATGATCCTTTTGTAAACCTGAATACATTAGAGGCAGAACACATTTTGTTTGCTTAGACAGCTTTAAATAGAATTTTCCTGACCCAACAATTCATGTCCTGCTCAGTATATTTGGAGTTAATTAGTGTGCAAATTGCATTAGAGCTATTGCCGTGTTTGCCGTGATGTAAGAAGTGTATGAATGGAGGTACGTTAGCATTAAAGTCTGCACATGTGAAGGTGGACAAGTCTTTAGAGTATATTCATCAGTCCAAGGTCAGAACTTAATCTCATTTGCAAATGCAGGGTTAGAATTAGGGAAGTGGGTACAGCGTTTTCTTTGGCAAGCAAGGGCTGAATAGAGCCCTGTATGGTCACGTTGAGTGACCAGACTTGAATTGAAGGAACAGTCAGTAGCTAGGAACTGCTGGAGTTCAGCCTGGCCAGGATAAAAAGCCAACAGTCAGTTACTGCATTAGAGCGAATCACTAAAGCTTGCTTCTCAAATCCCTCACCCAGGAATTGGCAGGAGTTTCTCAATCAGCACTCGCTTTCTGAACAAAAGGCAGGAGAGATACAGGTGAAGAGTAGAACAAAACTGGCTGTTTTTTTTCTAGCTTCTTCCAGCTAATTGATGACCGAGATAGTTGAGAGAGACAGCTGTATAACTCACTGCTAAAAGAAAACATGGGGAGGGGGGAGAGAAGCATCACTCTCCTTTTGTCTCCCTGACCATCTCCAGCTGCTGGTGGAATTATGTTTAGCCCATGTTAAGGTTGTATGACATTGATGGGTGTCTGCACACAACACACCTCGACACAGCAATGCATAACATTTGGGTTTTTATAGCTAAAAAGCAGTGACCTTGTGAGGTAATCTATGCTAGGAAGCCTTTGATGGATGCCAAGACGTCAGAGGAGGTCCGGTTCAGTGTTAGATCAAATAAGCACATTATGATAATACAGAAAATGTATGTTCACATTTTTTTTAATAGATGTGGAAAATGTTTTGAACTGATCCCAGGAAGTAAAGTTCTGATTTTACAAAAAAGGTTGCTAGCAGCATCTAGTCGCTGTGATAAAAACTAAAACACTGTATATATTGGGATAAAGTGACACATTTTTTTCACAATTTTATGTAACCTCCTGAGAACAGAAGAAACAAAAGTTTTTGTCTATTCTGTCTCAGCATGAAAACAAAGTTTACCTCATTCCAACCAAACACGTGAGATATCATTGGAAAGGCCAGGATGTCTTCTATTGAGCACGTCCAGACTTAGTAGAGTGCCTCAAATGAGTCAAAAGATATAGACCAGGAACAAATGTTCACTACAGTGGACATTAATAAATAGGCTGATGTTTTTATAAGATGACAAAGTATGTGACTTCTTTCTGTCTATATTTTTGTACTAATTAGATAAAGTGTGAAGGCATCATCCTGAAAGGTGTGCACAGTACAGAAGGTATCCTCTAAACACTAGTTATTTAATTATCCACAAAATCCACAATATTTATCTGTCAGGACCACAGGACTCTCAGTTATTTAATATAGTAATAAGACTCAACTGAGTTTAGTAAATGAATAAATTATACTATTTTTATACTCTTATTGGAGGAGTTTGGGCAACCTCTACCAGTATGGCACTACTACAGGCTAAAACCACCTTTGCCTGTTTTTTGGGGGGGGTTTCTTTACATCGTACATTCTATTACAAGTACACAACATAATATTCCAGTAAAAGTTCAACTGCTTGCATAATAAGTACTCCACTACATTTTTTAAGTACCATTTCAAATTCTATTACTCAATGCAAAATACTTAACATATGCTCTGAAATGTATATTATTACAAATAGTTTAAACACTTTTGAAGTTGATGTTGTTGATAACTTGAATGTACAAGTCTATGTCCACATTTATTTCATGTATGCCACATAAATAAGGTTTTTTCAGAAATCTTAATCTTTCAGGCCTTTTTTACTCTAATTCTTGCGAAGATTCATGACAAAACCTTATTTTTGAGAATTTCATTGGAAAAAACAATATGTCATATGTTATTTGTTGTTTATATTTTTTGTTGACAATCAGCATCTGAAAAGTAACTAGTATCAAAATCAGTTAAATAAATGTTGTGGAGTAAAAAGCAAAACTGACATAAAATAGAAACACTTACTTACTCGTAAAGTAGAGTAGAGGTGCCTCAAAGCTGTACGTAATACAACTTAAGCTAGCAGTAGGGTGAGACGCTCCTGTGCTCCCCCATACTCTGCACAGCCTTTAGGAAATTAGTCAGTATTAAATTACAAAAGTTCAAAATGATTGGAAAGCTGCAAACTTACTACTTCAGCAGAAATAATTGCATTTCTCTAATTGGTTAGAAGTTTGTTTAAAACTTTTAGAGGAGAATATCTCTGCTCTGCTAGTTGCTGTTGTGTAAGTCTGGATTACAAGAGGATTGTGAGCACCTCTCCACTTTAAGATAAGTTTATGATTATATTTTTTAGGAAAAAAAGAATTAAAAAAGATTACACACTGCTGCTTTAAATGCAGTACTTGAACCAATGTACTTATTGACCACTTCTTTTGTAGGAAAGATGCAACATTATTCATCATGTAAGTATCAGGTTAATGGAGCTAAAGCTATGGTATAGATTTACATGTCATTTCTGTAGTTATACAACCAGACATGTTAATCAATTTCATAATTTGATATTTACAAGACTGATGAAATGTGGAAAAGAGAATTCATTTTTATCTTGCTTTGTTCAAACTCATACTTTGCTCCTGTAGCCAAACTTAAAGTAAATCGTCTGCTCAAGTCAGTCTTCAAACATAAAACCGTGACCCGTGGAAAGTGACGCGGTGAACCTGGGATAAAATATCTCAGAGGAGCTTACACTGAGCGTAGCAAGACAATGACAGGGGAAAACTGCTGATAAGTTAGGCTAGTTTCGCTCACTGGTTTGAGCCACATGTGATTGGCATTAAAAAAAAAAGTCTTTGCTCTTTATCTCAAACACACAGATTCTGATTGATTGTCTTTCTCGCTCTCTGTTGCAGTTTAACTTTGTCGGCAAACTCCTCGGGCCACGCGGGAACTCGTTAAAGAGACTACAAGAGGACACTCTCACAAAGATGTCAATTCTCGGAAAAGGATCCATGAGAGACAAAGAAAAGGTAACACTCCACTCTACTGTTTCACTTTTCGCTCCTGCTCTCCTTGCTCCTTTCACTCCACATCACTTTATCTTGGCCTGAACTGACGTTTAAAGAAAGAGAATGAAGGTCCAGAGAAAATCCAATTAAAAGTGGGATGCTTTCATTCTAAACTGAATTTTTATTTGACAGATTTGTATTAAAATGCAGCAAAAATATTAGCAAGGAGCCTTTTTTAGTCTCACAATTAGGAAGGAAATGTTTAGATGTTTATCTCTTATTAATTCAGAGGTGAGCAGGTCATCCCAGCAACTGAGGCTACGTTTGATTGACAGCTCCTGTGTCACATGCGCCGTGTACAGTTTGGAAAAACAGCTTCATCTTGAAAACAAAATTTCAAAAGTTTATGGAAATGTGAATGATCTTGGGGATCACCAAACACATCTGACATCTTTCAAAGCCCGCTCGCTCTCTCTCGTAGTAAACAAAGCACACACAGTTAAATCAAGTGCAGACTGTACACAAGAAAACACTCCATGGAGATTTATGGTTTTGTTTTCATATACACTCTGACACAGGCTATGAAAATGCATTTCAGAATGATTTGTACATAAATGAAACTAGGGTGAAATACAGTAGATTTTATGAAAAGGCTATAACTTCAAATCTCAAACTCCAGTCTCCAGTTTAACAACCTGTATCGTCCGTGATCATGTCAGTACATGAAGAGAGGATATAAATGGCTCCAACAGCAGCTCTTTAGCTGCAGAATTGATTGCAGACTGGACTGGTTAACTGGGAATAAATCGCCTTCACTTGGCTCGTCGGTGTCTCAGCTCTGCCTCTGTTTGTCTGCCGTGATTTGTTGGCGGCGATGATTCTCGCTATCATGCAGCACATTCTTTTTGATTACTGTGATCAATAGGCTCTGATGGTGGAGTCCTCTCGAGCAGCTGGAGAAAAGATCTGTCATGGAGATGTGCTGACCTCGGCAGCCCTTACCTGTCTGCACAAACCCCGCTGCGGGATTTATGAGTGACAGCTTTCTGTCAGGGGGGGTCGGTCCATGCAACGATGCTTCCTCTTTTTTAACGGCAAAAAAGAGGGATATACCCTTGCTACAAAACTAATCCTTTATCTTCAGCCGGTTGCTGACTTTCTGTTTTCAGCTGCGCAGCATGTGTCATCTTAGCGTTTTGGTACTTGCAATTCCTCACGTAGGTCAGGAAGACGGGCCACTACAGAGCAAAAAGACAGACTCTGCTTTCAGCAAAAGGCTCTTTCAAGTTGAGTGAGAAACAATGCGCGCTTGTTTTTACAGAAGCCATGTGCTCCTGATTGACAGAAAAGGAAATTATGTGCAGATTTCTTCCTGCTGAAGACATTAAATGGAAATGTAAGTGTAGTCTTCAGCTCCTACATGCTCTGAGTGGCAGAGACACTGGGATAATTCTTCAAATATTTGCTGCTACAGGACCTTGATCTTGTGTTGACAAGAATGTGAGTGCAGAGAGGTTGAAAGGCACCGAGCTGCTGGAGTCAGAGTCTCTCTGCCTGGTTATGGCACCTCGCTTTGTCCTGCTGCTGTCAGAGCAGGATGATGTAAAGGCATCTGTGTTCCGCGCCCCCTCCTCGTTAGCACCGTGATTAACTCATCCATTTTCCTCTCTGGGACTTGTACGCCCTCTTTAATTTTCCTGATAGACGAAACAATCACTTTTTTTTTTGTTTCACTTTTGGTAAGTCCTGCGTCTGCTTTAATTGCGAGCTGTTGCAGAGAAAAAACCTATTTGCCTGTAATTATAACGTGGTTGCATGAGGTCCTTCCAAAATAAATGGTAAATCTTAAAATTTGAAGATGTCAGGGATGAGATAATTGAAAATACATGAACAAATACATGAATTGTGGTCAATAACTGCACAGTAAATTACACATTTTATTACTGTAGCAGCTCACAGCCTCAGTAAATAATGATCTATTGACATTGTCATTGTTAATCAGTGTATGTTTTGCTGCTGCTGCCTGTAGTAAACTGTAAATCATTTCAAGCTGGCTCAGTTTAGTTATTTTATAACATGGGCTGGTTTTCTTTCCTTTTACAGTTCATATTTTATAACTTAACTGTATTTTATCAGGTAGATCTCACTGAGTTTAAACTAAAAAAAAGGACCTGGCCAAGAATCACTTCCTCATTTGATGTGTAGAAGGTGCAGCTGCTGCTTCTGCTGATGCTATTTTGTAACTTGTTGGTACAAAAGCGACATTTGAGAATGCCCCAAGAAACTTTGATCATTTCTAAGTGTACTACATATGTGGGTGTACGGACTGAATTCAACACATTTTAACTTATTTTTTTTAATTCAGACTTAGACATAAACGTGAGTTTATGAGACATAAAAGACATTAAAGAGTTTATTTAACTTTTATTTTTTATAATTTTATGTCTAGTTGGTGACTGCCATTGAAAATGAATAGGAGGCAATGCAATGCATGGCGAATTCATATTATTATCCACGTCTAAACTGGCTTCTTTATTTGAAGAATACTATGCATGCTTATACAGCTCTGGAAAAAATTAAGAGACCACTGCAAACTTATCAGTTTTTATATGTTTCAGTAAAATTTGCATTTTTGTTTCATTCTATAAACTACTGACAACATAACTTCCAGATCCCAAATACAAATATTGTCATTTAGAACAGTCATTTGCAGAAAATGAAAAAAATGTCAAAATACCAGAAAAGGTTAAAGTTTTTAAGACCTCAAAATATGCAAAAAAACAAACAAACAACAAACGTGCTAACCACTACACCACCGTGCCGCCCCTCTGTCCGTTATACTGCTTTAAAATAAAAAAGGAAACACATCTAATCAGATAATTGTAACATTACATTCATTTTGCACCTGCGTGGGTTTCCTCCCTCAACCTAAAGACAGGTTGGATACATTGGTGACTTTAAATTGTGTTTGTCTGCCTCTATGTGTCAGCCATGTGATAGACTGGGTGCAACCTGCTTATTGCCCAGTGTCTGCTGGGACCTGCTCCAGCCAGCATGCGACCTGTAACGGGATAACTATGTAAAATACATGCACTGAAGATGAAACAATACTACTACTGAGGTCAAACATAAGGACATCAAAAGGGAAAGCGCTCAATCATCGTTGGATTTCAGAGCAGTGTCTGAACAGTTCTGGAGATGAAGGAGGGGTGTTAGCACTATATGTATTGCTTTCTACACAAATAAAAGTATACTAAAGAGTAAGGCTGGCATCATTCTGTATTTTTCTCCCACTGTAGCACCTAGACCAACCACTGCGTCAGTGCCTCTGAGTTAGTTCCTGCCTTACCTGCTCCGTCTGTGGCACTCAGACACTAAAGACGTGTCACAAACATATAGTGTTGAACTTTTTACAAAAACAGCTGACCGCGGCTGGTTTTAGCAAATGCTACTCAAATGGGAGGGAAACAGTTCAGAGGGATTATTTTCAGACATGGATTAATACACATGAGCGAGTGAGCAGGGAAGTGTATGTGCGTCTGAAAATAAACTACAGCGATGAAGGAACATGTCACACAGTGTAACAGTGTGGCTCGCTGATGTGTTTTTAATAGTTTTTGGATAGTGATGGAGTGCGCCGCAGAAACAGGACATTTTTTAGCTGAATCATTTCATTATTAGCTGAGATGAATACAAACATAGCATATTAAGCTTATCTTCATGCTTTAATAATAACAAATACTGTGATCCTGTACTGTGTTACTGTTTGTCAGTAAAGAGTAGGTTCACGATGACCTCTCTTGATGCTAGTGACGTACAGTATCTGGCTGCTTCACATGTCTTCAGAATAGTTTGCATAATATTAAAGCATATATAAGTTAAAGTCACCACCGCAGTAAATGGCATCATTTATCACCTGACAGAGAGAATGTAATATTTCCTCACATTTCTCAGTGTCTGAACTTATTTCATATGAATGTGAACTCTCAAAGCTTAACATTATTCTTTACCTCTAAGCTAAGCTGCAGGAGTTCTGCGTCCAGAGCGTCGTGGCCTTCTGTTTTCAGGCTGAACGGCTTTTCATAAGCAGATTTACTGAGAAGTACAGCAAAAAAAATTTTTTTTTAAGAGAGCGATGCTGCCAGTAGATATGAGAAGCAGACAGCTGTAATCTCCTACTGTGTGCTGCTTAGCTGCTGTAGGACTCGGCTGGATCACTGATGCTTCTTATCAGTGCTGGGCGAGGAGCCCTCATGTATGAAAACTGCTACAGTATTTGCTATTGTATGCAAATACTTTCATATCAAATGAGATATCCATTAGGTATAGCTATATAGATTCTTCTCAGAAGTCCTCAGATGACATGTATGCTAACATGAGACTAGATTGCCCTTTTATTTGGCTGATGAGAGCTGATAGATAATGGTTTATTTTTTTTCAAATCTCTTTTTTTTAAATCATGAATATGTATTCCAAGGAGCACATGAAAGGGAAGCGGAGAGACAGATCTGCAAGCAGTCGTTTCTTTCCAGCACCCTGCTTGCATTCCCCTCTCGACACCAGCAGCTCCGTCAGCGGTGGTGCTATTCGCAAAGGAGCCCTCTGCTCGTAAAGCACAGATTTATGGGGGAAATTAACATATCATTAACATACCACAGGCACTCTTAAAAGAAGGTTATTTATAATTAGGTGACATCAGAGACACTGGATTGCAATGGCGTTGGAGAGGGAGAAGGGGAAGAGGAAGTTACCGCCATTGGAAAAGCCCCAGAGAAGACTTTCTCTTTTTTGTTGATAGGGCGAAACTGGGACACCAGACCTGTTGTTTCCTTTATGCGATGTGATGTGACACATTTCGGGGGGGTTTCGCTGTCCTATTTCTTGCCATCAATAACATTATACTGGCCTGCTTCTGTCGAGCCCGAACGGCCTGTGCAGCCCCTAACTGTTTACACGGTATACTTTTCTTTTGCAGTCTAAACGAACTGTGCTACTGTCGGCAGAGATGGAGAGGAGTGAGATCCATCTGCTCTACTTACAGTAGTTTGAGTGGAACATTTTTTCACCAATTCTTTTTAGCCTGAATGTTTACTTAAACCTGTTTAAACTGGAAATCTGTAACCTGTTGATGTTGAAACTCAAACAAAGAAAATATGATGAGTGCTGCAAGTAGTAAAGTTATTCACTGTTGTATTTGTGAAAATGAGGATGTCATGTGACAAGGAAGAGTAGCAGCAGTTTTGAACAGACTGTAGGCTACTACAACAAGCCAGATATTCATGTTATTTATTCTAGTATTCTAGCAGCACTTTAGCAGAGGACAGCAGCAGCTCTGCTCCAGCTTGTGCAGACAGGAGACAGGAGAAGTGTAGGTCATCCATGTTCCTGAAACGCAGACCCCAATGCCCAGAGTAGAGTACAACCCTGAAAATGTACCTCCAGTTGCATTGTGTGAATGATCTGAGCCAGCACATGAAGTGGCACATGGAATTAAAAGGGCACATTGGTTGCGTCTCGCTCAAAAACGCAGTTGCTCAAAAGCACGACTGACACAGTGCTGCAATAGACAACAGTGGAAGTCTAACACTCCACGGGACACACTAATTTAAACCTCAGTCTGTGGTGTGAAAGGCTGTGCTTTGTACTCATCATCCACTGAGTCGTCTCTGAAACTTCTCTTCAACAAAACAATGTGATACTTTGTGGTTTGGAAGAATAAACTTTGTCAGTACTTGGCGAGATGCGCCAGTCAACACTACACTGATCCCAAAGTGGGTATCCACCAGTATGACTACAATCCAGTACTTACTGATTAGTATCTGACACGTCTGTAATAATATGACAATATCTGTAGCCTCTTTAACCTGAGGCGCCTTTTTTGTTCAGGAGCTATTATAAGCACTGAAGGTCAAACATGATAACTTACTAAATCTAAAACAGAAGATTGATCACCAACACATTTTACAACTGAGCAACTCACTATTTAACTGAACTAATCTTAAACTTTACACTCCAGTAATTTTGTTAAAATGAGTGAAATATAAATAAATGAACTATTCTTTGTCTACATTAACGATTTGTCTAAATTATCACACTTTTTTTACATATGTTACTTTTAAAACAACAGTGTTGCACTAATTTCTCCTCCTGGAGTTACTGAATTTGTTTTGATGAAGCAACCGTCATCACGCAGATGAGATGAAATGCAACATATTATGATGAAGTGTACAAAAACACATATTTTATCCGTACATTTATTATGAGGACAGGCAGCTGTGTGAGAACAAAAGCAATTGGTTAAATGTGACAGCTGCAGTTGGGAGGGTGGTTAAGGATTGCCTGTTCGCAGAAATACAAGTTTACAAGAACCCACATTAATGTTTTCTGTCTGTCTTGTTTTAACGCCACAACAACAAAGCCTCTAACTTCATTATGTAACAGTTACAGAGAACCTCCCTGCAGTAGAAAAAAAAGATAAATGTCTCCGACTGTGACTCCTGACTAACTCGTGCTGATTCCCCAATGACACCAAACTGTTTGTTCATTCCATCAGGAAGAAGAGCTACGGCAGAGCGGCGAGGCTAAATATCACCACCTGAACGAAGACCTGCACGTCCTCATCGAGGTGTTCGCTCCGCCGGCTGAGGCCTACGCCAGGATGGGTCACGCTTTGGAGGAGATCAAGAAGTTTCTCATACCAGTATGTTCCCTTCTTTCCCTCAACACACACACACACACTCTCTCTCTCTCCGCCTTCCCTTTTTCTTCCGCCTGAATTACTTTGGAGCTGCTCTTCTGCCCCGGCCATCTCATCTGAGCCTGTCCACAGTGCAGCCAGTGAGTAACAGCGGAGACAACCTGCTCTTTCACTCTTACTCCCTCTGTCTGTAACTTGCACTTTAATTCTGTCCGTTGTGTGCGTGCGTGTGTGGAAAGTGTCTGATTTACTGTGTGTGAGTGATCCTGGGTGGGAAGTCGGAGAACGTCTCTCTGCGTGGGCCAAACCCTCCTTGGCAGCAGCATGCAGCATGGAGCTTATTTACTCTTCCTCTATTCATTATGGATGATATCTCCTATGCTCAGAGCAATGATGATTTACATCTCATCATTAGTTATCAACAGACCCCTTCCCCCAACTCACCTCATGTTACTTTTTCTCAGTGTCGCCATGAAACATATTTATTGATAGAGCAGACACATGGCGATCATATCATATATATTTATGATTAAAGACCTACAGTTTTTCCATATTAATTATGTGTTTTAATTTAGTGGCAAAAACCAGTGTGAGAAGATAAAGGCAAACGGAGTCCTGAGGATTTATCAACATAGGATCTGAAATGTTTTGCTGCCTCAGGAACAGTGGTCACGGCAGTACTGTAAAGTACATTAATTAGATATTCCCGCGGATGTAGCCCGGGAGATAAAGGACGTAATTTAATACAGTGTAATTGAAAGCAAGTCTATTGCCATCTGTGTGTGCGTCTGTGTGTGTGAACACGCTGCCTCTCTGTGTGCAGGATTACAATGATGAGATCAGACAGGCCCAGCTGCAGGAGCTCACATACCTGAACGGCGGCTCCGAGGATGCCAAGGTGCCATCGGTGAGGGGCAAGTCAGCCGCCCGTGGTAGAGGGACACCTGTTCCAGGGCCTCCCAGGTAAACTGCTTCCAAGTGTTGGTGCGTGTGTGTGTGTTTGTGCAATTTCTTGTGTATATGTGCACTTTGGTTCAGCCGGGGACTAGGTATTATTTACAGTTAATGAGCTACTGGGAAAGCAGTTTTTTCTGTAAATGGACGTGTACAGTATCCTGTTGCACTCGCAGACTTCATGGTGTCATTTAGACTTTTAAGACTGCTTGTGTCTCGTTCAATAATACAAGTAACATTTTATGTTTGTTAGAGTACAAGAAATGCATTTCACACACACATTTCCCATGTTCGTTGTCTCATTTTATGGGAAAATTCAGTTTCAATCTCTGTATGTGGCTCTTTGTTTCAGTGCCTAAACTATTTGTGCCAGATTTACTGGATTTACTAAATGTATCAACATGTTCTAGGTCTTGATTTACTGAGGCAGCAGCTCATTACGCAGCTCCTGGACTGATACTGCTTTTGACTACTTATGTGTTTAATGCAAAAAGATGGAACAAGAATCATAAACTACTGGATTCATAAACCACTGAGTGCAGCAGGTGGTGTTGAAACAGCAGATGTTTTGAACACTGATGAAAATGGAGAAGTGCATTAAGTAAAAGTCCACTGCTATAGCATCCTGTAGTGATTTACTGAATCAATGTCAGTGACATGAGGCACAACTCTTGATTTTAATAGTTATTACTTTATTTGTATGTCTCCATGCCACAGATAGCCATTACGGTTGTGTATCTTCCATTCTTGTGAAAGCAATATCCCACAAATCCCTTCTTCAAATTTTGTGTCCAGTTGGACTCAAGGATGAACTGATTAGAATATGAGTCTGGGCAGACGTGCGTTTGTTTTCCACCAAAAAACTGGGTGCCACATATTCTGTGACAAGAGTCTAGCACAACATGAAGACAGCTTCTGTTAGTGTCTGTGAAGATTCTCAGTCATCCAGGTTATGGTTATACATTTTTGGGAGCTTCTGTTAGTATTTCTCTTCATGTGGTCTGTGTGGTCATGTCTTATAGTAAATGCATATGAAAATAGGAGTGAGATGCACCTTCTAAAATCAGAAGCAAAGCGTAGCTCCGACCTGTGTGTTTGGGTTCAAATGTTTTGCATCTTTGAAAAAAAAGCGCAGAAACTCTTTTGGTCATCTGTGTTTTTATTATGCTTAAAAGTGAACCATGCTTATGTGAATAATGGCTGCTCTTTATCAGAAGAAAAGGTGAAAAACAGCATGACGCTGCAGCACAGCAAGACCCCTTAAATAGAAGCTCACATTTTGATGTACAAAATTTTTGATGTTAGCAGTGGAGAGTGCAGTTTGTGTCCAATCCTTTACCAGCAGTCAGCTTCTTTTAACTGTATCCAAAATTTAACACTAACCCATTGTAAGTTGTTTCAGCTTCGCTGGACCTTATTTTTTTTAACAGTCAAATGGACCGTTTTGAAAGGCTGATACAGAATTATTCCAGCAGGACACTGCGGTGAAGTCAAAATTAGAACAGAGACAACAGCCAAAGGTTTCTTATTTAACGTGGTGACTTATCTCTCTCTTTGGAAACTGTTTCTCATATTCTCCAAGAGTGAATGGCAGCAAATAGCTTCTTCTGAAGGCAGAAAAATGAGCCCTGATATTTCTAACTATGCTGACTGTGTGCAGACCTCAGCATGAATTACAAAGACGGGGCAGAAACTATAGACTGACTTAAAACTACAAACTGAAGCAGTGCTGTTATTTAAAGTTGCACTGAGCAACTTTGCACACGGCGGCTTATTTACTGAACCTAACAGCCTGTCTTCTGTACACCAAGGGAAAGCAACTGGATAGAAGAGGCAAACGTCAATCCAGTTTTCCCTGTACTGAGCTGCCAATAAAGCTTCAAAGAAAACTATTTCACATATTTTCTCCTATAGCTTCATGGATCAGTATATTTAGTTGCTGCTTATTATCCTATACTCACAATGTGACTTTCTGTTCCCTTTGCTGAACAGAGTAAGGCTACAATCTACTCTCATGAACAAAGTATACTGTATGTATGTTTTGCCACCCACATTTGAGCTAATTACTATATACAGTACATTTATCTTCAAATAGGTTCTTTTCATGTACATATAGCTGCGTGGTCAACCTTTCTTTTAGATTTAGAAACTGGTGTCAGAGTCTTTGTATAAAAAACTGAAACTGAGATTTAACAACAAAACAAGCAACAAAAGCTCAACAACACCTACTTCGTCACAATACAACAAAAGAACAACTGATGTATCTGTTGCACAGTTTTAATACAGAAACCTGCCAATAATTGGTCTTGTCCATCATACCGTCAGCAACCGGAGAGTGATTTCATATGGCGCACAGCACGATTTCTTTTCCACCCAAGAGGTAGGCACAGACAAGGAGCTGTTTATGTTGCTGAGGAGTTAGAGGCGTGCAGTCAGTTGCCTGCAGCTCTTCATATAACAGCTCGCTGTGACTCCTGCTTCTATTTTTTCTATCACTTCCTAAAAAATAGATCCAATGTCAACACATGCCATTTTTGAATGCTGTCAGTATTACCTGTGTGACTAATAGATGATTTTCTTGTGGCTGCTTTTACCACTTGAAGGCTTTTTAATGTGAAGCAGCAGGAACAAATGTTGGGTTTGCATTGCATTGCAGGTGACTAATACAGTTCCCATATGTCTATAGAGAGTGAGTAAGTAACCATTGAGGTTAATATCAGTGCGATATAATTAAAAACATTAACCATGAATTACATACAGTTACTTGTTAATCACTTGTGTAGATTTGCAATTTGAGTTCAGCAGACTCCACGAGTAACAGTGAACTCCTGCATAGATTTGTAATTACAGCATATAAAAGCATCTACATTTCATACATTTTACCAAAGGGCTACTCAGTCGCACCTGAACTTCTTTTATGATCTTGAAGACATTTGACCTCTCATCCAAAAGGTTTCTTCAGTTCAAACGGACTGCTTGGGAGTCCCAGGTAG
Organism: Ctenopoma multispine; assembly: GCA_034779795.1. Lineage (NCBI taxonomy): Eukaryota > Metazoa > Chordata > Actinopteri > Anabantiformes > Anabantidae > Ctenopoma > Ctenopoma multispine. The sequence goes on along the minus strand of JAUYWH010000003.1, from coordinate 18,613,123 downwards.
TAAACGCTGCAGATTCATTAAGTTGTTAACATCTTGAGGGTTGTTTTTCAAAACACACCTGAGCTACACTCTGTCCTTGAACGCAGCGCCATGGACCTGCAGCAAATAGATGCTGAGAGACTGTTACGCCCTTCTCATAGATACAAAATTACTTTTAACATGCTGTCCAGGCAAGTGGTGGGGCTCTTAAGACAAGAAACACCAGTTTTCTGGGTTATTATATGATAGTTGCTGGCGTCAGGGAGAGACTCTACAAGCAAAGTTGACTGTCTGCCCCAGGGTCACTGCACACTGCAGGCTGGGGAGGGAGGGTGCTGTTGGAGAATTGTGACTGTGACAACCAACCATCATCTTCATCCATCAGAAGCATCAAGGCTTCCATATAAATTTCGAGTGGTAAAATTCTAGGATTCTATTTGTTGACAGTAAACCACAAAATCAGTCATTTACCTTTCAGCATTGGCCCTGAAACTTTGAACTGAGGAGGCATTTATGATGTGTGTTCTAAGGTTGCAGTGGTATCACAGATCCAAGGTAAGCGACCTAAACAACAGTAACAGTAAAATCCTAAATGAATAATCATGATCTAATGATTTCAAATTTCACACATGGTCACATGGAATAGTTTTCTCTTTTTCTATACTTTCTGAGCACTCTTACCTTGAAGCTCTCATACCATTGCAACCCCAGTGTGTTCCATGGTATGAGGCCATATTGAAGCAGAGATTAGTATTCTTGCTGTGCAGGTCAGGTTGGCCATTAAGTGAGCAAGCACCTTTAATAGGACAACAACACTGATAGTAAATAGTGTCTAGTAGTGTACAGTGAAGCAATGTCTGGTGCCTATAAACATTAGCAAAGCAAAGTCAAATTTGCATAACAGCCTTTCTATGTAAATGATCTCCAGTAGATGTTTGGCTCTGTTCTCTCTCTGTGAACCCACGCTAATCCCAGCTCCTCAGAGACCTCGCAAGACTACAAATAAAAATACTTATGGCCATTAGACAACTTTAACTTTATCTGCATTGACACTTTTTTCTTTTAATAGGAAAAAAACTGCAAACAGTTATGTTGTTTGTTCTTTGTGTGTATAAAAGAAATAACACTTCTTTCATCAGATTTTCAGATAAACAAGGTCACTGAGATGGGGTGTTTGTATTGCTCTGAGTCAGAATATAATTGGCTGTGTTTTAAATTACACTGTGATTAGCATTTACCATGTCTCATTTGAATGCGATAAGTCCCACAGGCTCCTACACAGAAAGTCCCATGAAGTTTTGTATGTTCACATTCACATGTGCTTGATTTTGATCAAGAGTCTGTAGCGGTCACGTTTTTCTTTGCTTTGACTTTGACTGGAGCTGTTGCTGGAAGATAATTCGTGTTCTTAAAGGGGTTTCGACTCTCAGTATTCAACTGTTTTTTCCTCTTTGCTTGAGGGTAGTCCAATTTCTATCAAGTAAACATCCACTGCTGTCCCCGTTAGTCAGAAAATTACAGATTTTCTTTTTCTCATTCTGCCCCACATCTAAGATTTTCACTAATACACTGTGCTGCGCAGCTGAAATGGAAAGCATAGAAAGCAAATGACCCAGAGAGCAACCTTGGTGGCTTTCTGCTGCTGCTTCAGATCAGTTAGCTGCTTTTAAAATTCGGCTCAGTTGGTGTTAAAAGCCCAAACAACATTTTCCCAACCACAAGGTCAGTCTGCCTTTGATTTCCAACAGTATAGCTTGACTTTGCTTCCATTTTGATTACAGTGCAGGTTGGTCTCTGGCTTCTGTGTTAATTTATCTAAATGATTGTACAGATCATTATCTCACAGTGGCTAGTTTGCCTCATAGAGACACAATTATAATGTCTGAACTTGTACTCTTAAAAATCAAGTTGTTGTGTTACTTCCTTAGTCCAAATACATGGGTTTATTCAAGATGGAGTATTTAAAAATCGACAAGGAAACATCCATTACTAAACCAGCAGAAATATCGTCCTTTTTTTCATCTACATTTTCCTTAATAGACAGCAAGCATTTCAGCCACAAGATATGCTGTGTTTTGAGTAATGGATGTGACTCACTTTTTCTCGACTGGAGGAACCTGCCCTCCACCCTCGCTGTTCCTCTCTCTCTCCACCTACACATATAACTTGCCGCTGAATGTATCAATTCGTAGCTGCACCAAGTCATTCTGACCGATGTAGGAAATCACTAACCGCAGCTGAAGCAGACAAGGCAGCTTGACACCAAAAATAATAAATTACAGAGCCTCATCATAAAGATATGAGATCCAGTGGATGTCTTATGTTGGGTGATATATAATATTATCATTGTAATAATATTGTCTCCTTTTTTAAGATCAGGTAGAACATGCTGCAAAGAAAGAAGGCGAAACATATGTTTTTCCGTTATCTATTTCTCTCCAATGGGTCCCAGAATTTGCCACAATCTTCTTAAAAACGAATAAGATATAATTAATGCGCTCCATTTTCTCCTTTTTCATCTTAGTCTGGGGTGGCTTTTTGTATTTTGTGTCAGGACTCGAGGAGGAGTTCCTCCCCTGCATGCAGCGGTTCCCCGAGGTGCAGCACCCAGAGGAGCCCTAACCAGCCGCGCTTCATCATCCAGAGGAAGAGGGGTGCAGAGAGCCAGAGGGGCCCCGCCAGCTGCTGGGTACCGACCGGCTCCTCCCATAGTGCAGGACACATACGGCGAATATGTGAGTATATTAAATCTCTAATCTGTCTGTAAAAGTCGGTCGAATGGGCTCATGACCAATTCAGCACTGAGAACATGCTCAGTGTTGAAACTGTTGCACCATGTCTAAACATAAAGCGTGAGCGGTGTGAGCAGCACGTTAGCACAGCAGCAGCAGCAGCTTCTGTCCTGCATGTGTGTGTATTCAGGAGGCGTTCAGGTCTAGTACAAAGTTCAGGTCATGCATGTTTTGGTTGTAAAAACAAACTTTGGGATATTATTACATGCATGTGGCAGGTGATAACCTAACAAGCAGGCTGTAGCTGGACTGTCAACACACTAGTCTATACTGGGCTCATGCACAGATACTGTGTCAGTGTATCTGTTGCAGGAGACATGCATGACACCCACAACTGGAAAACATGACAGAACTGTTTCCTGTGTATAAAGGGCATTTTTCACTGACTGTGTGATGAGTGAACTGATCAACATGTACAGTTGATGGAGTGCTCATTTACTATTTACAGTATTAAAACATACATTTAAGAGTCAACGATGCATGTAAATGGAACAATAATTGCATCCACTAGAGCAGTCTTACTTTTCACTGTTTGTAGCTTTGACAGACAAAGACAAATTATGGGAGGGACAGTATATCACTGCAAAAATTGGCACATTCAACATGTCTGTTATGCCTCAAGGACACATATTACACTTATATATTACATATATCCATGGGCATACGTAAAAATATGAAAAAAGAAATGCTAATTGCTAATTCGGGCTATCTAACACTGTAAACTATAGTTCTGTTTCTATAAAACCGCTGGTGTTTGTGTATTTCACAGTTCCTTGTCACTTAAATATACATGACTATATATCGGTATGTGTGCTGATGATTGACTCCTAGCCCATCCCCCCTACCAGGTGTGTCCTTGAGCAAGACACTCAGTGCTAGCTCCTTGTAAGTTGCTTAAGTAAAGTAAATTAAAGATGTGTAATGTATGTGAACTGGCCTTTCAAAAGGTGCCCATTTCAGCACAAAGATATGCCTCTCTCCTTAAATATTAGTGTGCAAGGGTTGAAGCCAAACATGCACGCAACACAGTCAACATTTTTGTCTTCCTACCGAGATGTGTTAGCATGAAGACAATGAATTTGTAATTGCAGTCAATATTGTGGTGCGGTCTTGTAGCATACCTGCACAGTTCTATGGGAACCTGACTGCAATATCAATAGCTGCCATAGGTGAATATATTAGGCTTAGAGTCAGAGCCTTTGTGCCTTTGCCAAAAAAGTCTCCTGCTGCACTGTCAAGACAAGTTCCCTGGGGACTTCTGCATCAACATTGCATATTTAGCAGATAGAAGGCATAAGGAGGTGGCCAACGCTGGAAAATTGCCCCAGCAGCCTATACCTAACCAGATCTGACAGGTTTATTCAGAGGTTGCAATTCAAATGTGTAGAGGTCATAGAGAATGACTCCTGGACCAGCTGTTTCCCATCACTGTCACAGCTGTAAACTGCATCCCCCGGCACATGCACCTGTGTATGTGAGTAGGGGAAGAAAATACCCCCAACATCTGCCAGATGATAAATCTAACCACATTGCCACAAATTAGAGGCTGAATGAGTGGCTGTGCATTATCTGGATACATCACCATCCCAGGACAACTGTTAACCGTGGGGAGCTGACAAATAGACTCTTGTATTCATCAATGATATGACAAAGAGATGTCTCTTGTTCACATTTGTTGTTGTCATTTATCACTGCATTCACTCATATGCATGTTCCCATCATTTTCTGTCTGCTGCACGGCATCGCCACAGGCCAAAACACTTGTTCAGCTGGAGGTGTTTTCTTCTTTTCTCTTGTGCAGACATCAAGCACCAGACCTGGGTTACACTGGATTTTGTCAGGGTGAAGCACAAGATGTACAGTGTTTACATCTACAGCTTGTGTTTGTTCTACAAGTATTAGGATCAAATTACTCTGAATCCAATTGTTAACATAACAGAATCACAGAAATGTTATTATCCCATGATCCATCCTTGGCACCAACCATCAGTCTTGAATGGTTACTGTGATTGCAGCCAAATCTTGTTTCATGTAATTCATTAAGTGCATTGAGATCTCTGCCTTACCTGCAGCTAATCCCATTGGAATAGAATGAACCATGATGTAATTCTCATTTCAGTAATGAGGCCGCATATCATCTTTTCTGTGCCATTTGAACATTGCCAATTTGGAAAGCGAGGAGGCTAATCAAAGTAGGAGAACTTCCCTTTCACTGTAAATATAGAGCTGCTGTATGTGTACAGTATGTGCACAGATACATCAATCTGTTATAAGTAAAACTCCCTTGTCCCTCAGGTATCTGCATGTCCAGCCCTGTTGAGAGCCAAGTATTGTTAATTGAGTTGTGTTCTGGTACCGTCCTCAGCCATTTTAATCTAAATTGGGTGTAATGGTTAGGAACACATTTACAGATACAGTAATAATAACTGGTGTAGCAGACAAGACCAGTCATGAAGATAAGATTGAAACCCATTCACATAGGACAAAACCCGTAATTTGTAATAATGAGAGAAAAAATATTACTATTTTTTTATCTCTTGCAAATGTTAATCCTCTTTAATTCCCACTACAAAATAGACTTTTCAGTCACCACCTTATAAATACAGATGTAGTTAGATTTTGTAGTGTAAATTATTTGTATTAGTTATGATAGCTGTGGCTGTTTGTGGGTCATTGACTTACTTTGGTCGAGACTGAAATATTTAACTGATTGTTGGCATGCTAAGTAGTTTAGTACAGATATTTGTGGTGTTCAGAGAAGCCTAAAGAGTTATTGTTAATGGAGCTTTAGATATATGTATGTACAGTACATATATCCCATTGAATCAAATATCCAGGTTGAAGTTACTTACCAGTAAAATTTTTTAGCATCCGCTCGATCAATTGGCAAAATTTTTAGTAGACAATCATAGTCCCCAGAGGATGAACACTAACTTACTAGATCCTCTGACTCCCCTATGTCTTTTTTTGTCCAATTTGGGTTATGAGCAAAGTATCTAAAAACAAATGGCATTTATCTCTGTACCTAGGGGTGTTCCATTGTACCATTTTCCCGAGAACGATAATTTGACAATATTTTAATAACCCCAAAAATTGTTAAGCCTTATGTTCTATCTGTTCACTCTGTAATAGGATATTTACTGTTGCTAAATCTTACCAAAGAAACAGCACAGAAAATATATACATAAACCATGCATTTGGAAAAACAGGTCTTGTTAAATTTATTAAAAACTTTTTTTTTTTTTACGATTAGTATGTAAAGGCTTTGTCTGCGGAGCCTCACGTGATCACATCTTCTTTCAGCGTTTGAAATGAATAAGACCCGCCATTGTCTCCTAATTCTAGCATATTCCGAGTTGTTTCATAACCTTAATTAACATTAATAAGTCACTAAAATTTAGTTTGTAGCTTTCAGTTGTATGTAGAATCATTTCCTGTGAGTTTGTAAGAGGATCTATACGAAACATCCCCACACTGAGAACGTCTGTGAGCATTTACAACTGTCGCAACATCGTTAACTTGATCATGAATAGTCAGGATCCATCAGAACAGCAAATTATATTTTACTCAAAAGAATAAGAGAAGTTGTGAAAGTGCATTGTACAGGGAGTTTCAGTCCAGAAAGCGAGTGCTGGTTTGACTTTATATTTTGTATTAATCATTTCATACAAATATTTTTGTTTGGTTGTGATTTGATATACTTTGTTTTAGATTACGCACACGTTTGGAGAATGAATTATCCTCGCAATCCAAGGTTCTACTGTAATTTGTGACCGCTTTGGTTATATCTTTTCTTTTAAGCTACTTTTTGACAAACGACTCTGCCGAAGTTTGTCGCCGTGATTGTGATTTTTTTTGCTGTCACCGCTACTGGGAATTCGTCAGACCCCCGAAATGTTTCATATTCCTTGTACTGAGTCCGGTGGTTGGTCCGGAGATGGTGACAGGTTTGTTATTGCAGAGTCTTTCATTGCAACCACATAAATGACAGATTAGGCTGGTTTGTCTGACGTCCTTCCTCTTAAGCCAAACTCTCCAGGCGAGAGATGAAGACGCATGTCGTGTCACCAGCTCTAAAGACGAAGACTGCAAAGCCGTTAGCTTTTTCATCTGACTCTCTTTCTTCCGACATAGCTCAGCGACAGGTTAACACTGAATGGCATGTTGCTGCATCGACTTGGAGCAGACAGGCGCCTAGAAGTAGCACCGCGTGATAATTTTTTAAAAACTGTTTATTGCTAAATGGGGTAAATGCTCAATAATGTGTTCTGCCTCATCATCAAAATAAGAATTTCAATATTCTTTAAAACGATATATATCGCACACCTGTAATTGTACCATGTTTATTGCTAATTAAGAAGATTAGCATGCTAACATGGAAAATAATTATTTACAACTTGGTCAGCATTGCCTCTTTCTGAAGCCCTTTCAGACATGCACTACTATCCATTAAGCTGACAGCATCTAAATGTTTTAGAGTCAAAGATAGCAAGGTCTATGTATGACTTTTCAGCACACACATCTGAAATGTTTGTAGTCATGTTAATCACTACATCATGTTTATCCATCCGTCCACTATGTAAACCACTTATCCTGTTAAGGATTGTGGGGATCCTGGAGCCAACTCCATCAACATAGGGTACCACCAGGACATACAGAAACTGACCGTTTACACTCATATTCACATCTACAGGCAAGTTGTGTTCAAAATGCTGAATTTACCGAAAAGCTGTACATGGGAGTCTGACCAATGGTGCCAATGGTGTGTAACATACCACACCATAGGCCAACAGACGCTCTACGTCAGCCTGACATAAGCTAATGACTAATGATTGTCGTCATTGTCACAGCTCAGCTTTCCCACGCTTCTGTACAGTTTAAGTAAATATAGCCAGGTACAGGTGCCTACATCAGTAATAGTGATAATGAATTTCATTGGATAGTGCAGATGTGTGTCTGCAGGGCTGAATCATGAATGACATTAATTCCGCACATAATATTTGACACATTGGGACAGACGTTATTTAAAACTTGGCCACAATCAACACTAAAGGTGGTAATAACAGAAGAGAAAGCAAATGCATTTGTCAAGCGTAACACAGAGTAGTGATACTTCAACTTGATGCATGGGACCAATTTTTTGGCATCCTCAATCTGATACCGTGAGTAGTATTTCTACCCCTGCAGCAAAAAAGCTTCAGCAAATTCCAGCCTGTTCAGCTTTCTGAAATATGCAGGCAGGAAGTGCTGAATAAATGACACATAGCTACTTTGAGAAATTTTAGACCAAGACAGATGACCAAGGATGGCAAGTACTGTATTATTTGTTTTCTTCATAGCAATATCGTAGGGTGTTATTTTGCTTTTATCGTTAAGAAGTGAAGAGCAGTGTGTGGCACAGCTGTACGGAGGCGAGACATTTTTCTTTGAACAGATGGTATCATAATTTAGTCATCTGGGATGAACAAGGCTTTTCTTTCTTCTTTTGATTCACTTCATTTTCTCACTTTGTTGTATGCATTACTGACACCTTTTGGGTTTTAGCACGGGCCATGCAGCATGTGCAGTTCTCTGCTAAGTTTATAATATGAGGACATTGTGTTGTTGAACTCATTTGGATTTAGTACAGTGTGCAGGGAATAAATCCAGCGCCTGAAAAGCGTGCTCTGGGTGTCAGTGGCATCCTATCTGTTACAGTGGTATTGTAGAGCACGGTGGAGCGGCTGTGATACTGCTGTTGTAACATGCCGTGCCAAGCCCTCTGTTGGTCTTCAGTGGCCTCAGAGGCCAGTCCTTATCTTTTAACAACACGCCTCTCAGCCATCCACTGGCATACAAATGCAAGACTCACTTAGGGGCTGCTCTCTCCCCCTCTCTCTGTCTCTGCTCCCTCCCTGCCTAACCTCTCACTGTCACACTAATCCTGTTTAGTGTTGGAAACACAACACTGTTGCAGTATTGTCGCACTTTTGTGCTCTCCAAGATATTTTGAGTAAATGATATATCAATACAAACACATCAGATATTATAATAGCTTCACTCACACTATCATCACAGTCTACTTTCTATTTTAAAAACAGTTTTTCCACATGTCAGGCACCAAAGAAAAGGATCATTTTAAATGTGCCAGCATGATTTATAAGCCAAACATGTTTCTCCCTTCACCTCGATTGTAACTCAATTATAGAGCAGCTGCCCCAATAAATGGCAATAACATGCCATTGTTAAAGTTTAATGTGGTCCTTAATAGCAGCCGATAGTGTCCAATGTGTCCAATAGACAGCTCCTAGGTAGAGTCACTATCAAGATGAGTGGAGAAGTCTGTTACCGCTAATGTCACATGGCTTGTGCTGAAAACTAATCAGGGCATCTAGTGGCTCTCATAGTTGTCTGTGACACTGCAGTTATCACAGCATGGCAAGAAACACTAGCAGGTAAATAGTTTAGGCCGAATTCTTTGGTTCAGATTAATGTGAATCAATAATTAGTTACATCTTTCATGTATTTATATTTTGGTTTTGCTGTGCCAGTGGCCGTAATACAAACATGTATAATTGTGTTTTTTGTACATCTTGTAACCAATCCTGCATAGCTGATGACTCCATATAAAACACCTAATCTATCTCTCACCTTGTCCTGGTGGTCAAAAGAAAGTCTTAAGAGTAGCCTTGTCTCTAAGTTGTACTATAATCATAATGATCCTTCAAACTAAGTGAACATTCACTTATCGTCACCTTTTGTAAGATAAAGGAAATATATTTTCTGTTGCATCTAAATATCCTTTTTTTCGTCATATTTCCCACAATTTCTGTCTGTTTATCTTGCTACGTGCACCATGTAATTTTTTTTAGAGTCTAGAGGCACCCAATATGCGTTTTGAATTGAACGCCGTTTCTGATGTTTTGGATAAATCAGCCAGTGATTCTGTGTTTTTGGGCAGTGCCATAAAATTATGTAATTTACCCCCAAGAACTAACTGCCAAACAAAGCCGTGATGTTATATGTTCAGTTCTGCACAGGCTGCTTGATTCCTGAGTCTTGTCATCTTGTCAATGGGCGGTTTTTCAGCAGGTGTAATGCCAACATCACTGTTGAATACAGCTTTTATGCAATTTAAAGCATGACTAATTTTCCTAGGCCTCCATTTATTTATGTGTATACAACTTACATTATGTACACACACAATTTAAAGATTAGTACAATAATGTGCCCATTGTACCCAGTCAGTGTGTTTTCAAATATGGTTAATTTAAGGGAAATTTAAATAGTTTAAACTAATTGCACAGCTCTAGTTCAGCCAACAACCTATTCCAGGATGGAGATTAACTCTCTGTCAGGAGCGTCATTCTTTCTGCCTCCCTTGCTGCTTTTGAAAGTGATAATATGATCGGCCATTTATGAAGCCCAGCCCAACTGCATTTCTCCCACTTATAATGGTTCAGTCTGTCTTCCACACTGCACCAGGCTGTGTCCTGCTCCAAAACCAGTGGTCACCAAAACTGCAGACAATTGTTGGACATGGACAGGTGCCTTCACCCAGAATTTAGACTTGTGTTTCTACCTGTTTCAGGTAAACAGAGTCCAAAGATTTCTTGAGCAATATATGACCCCCAAATGCTCCTGTGGTTAGTCCAGTGTCTTGCATGGTAATATTCCACTATTAGTGTGTGTATGATTAAAAAGCAAATTACTAATCCAAAGTACTTTGGATAAATTTCTTTTATTTTAATAAATGAAAGCAAACAAAGAGCATAATTTCACTGTTGAATAGTCATATGGTATAAAATCAATACTGACCGACTGACAAAGCAAGACACACTGTATTTTAATGTCACAGTGATGTTATAAATTGCATTAAAAATAAAAAACTGTCAAGGTAAAGTCACTGAGCTGTGTCAGAGTCTAAGTCCCTGCAGGAATATTATAGAAATATAATAACATAATGTGATGTGAGAAGCTAAGAGAATGTAGTGATGTGTTTTTCTTTTTCAGACTGAACCACCAAAGTTTATTTATCAAGTAAAGTCTATTTTTTTTTTCTTTACATCTCTGAATGAGATTGCAACATGAAAAATGGCCACCAGAAGACTGAGGCTGCTGATCCACCTGTCTCTTTATAACACAGGACTATAATGAAGAAAGAAAATTGGTTTATTAAGAAAAAGTACATGTAGATTAAAATGTGATTCTACAGTGAACTGAAAGTTGCACCACTGATCAGAAATCATGCTGAATTAAACTCTGATTATCAGTAGATTACCAGAATATATGACAGGTGCAGCCCACACAGTTCATTATTTTTAATTATCACCAGCTTTTCAGTAAATCACTAAGTGGTACATGATACTACTGCTCTGTGTCATTATGCATTGAAAACTCATCCTCAGTTCAGTCAGTGTTTTTTCTGTTTGCCAAATTCATGTGTTTCAGATCAGATTGTGTAACTCTGCAGCCAAAAAGTGCAGTTCCTGAGCTTTGTTTTTGATGTTCACAAGTTTGCTTTCCATATATAGATATGCTATGGTTACAAGCTTAATGTCTCGGTGCTAATTGCATGTGTTGATTGAGTTTGTATAATTAACAGTAGAGTTCACAATTTTCATGTTACTGCATGGTGTATACATAGTTTTAAAGCCATGTTTTTATTTATGCTATACACGAGTACAAAGTTCACATAGATTAATTATTTATTTTAGTAGTGATAGTAACCACTGAAGACGGTTGACTTCTCGTTCAGATTTTGACAGTCCTCATGTTTTCATAGTATTTCATTTGACAACCGAGGCTACCTTCACAACCGCAGCTACATGATTTGACTTTTTGTTACAGCTGCTGGGATTCCTGTAATCCAATATTCATAACGAGACTTGTTTATTCCAGCCTGTAATAGGTGCTGTATAATAGAGACAACTTTTAAATGAATTGAAATAGAACCAGCCTTAGTGGTTTGAGACAATAACAGAGATGTTATCATGGTATATGTGGCTTTTTTTTCCATCATTTTGAAATGCTGCATGCACGCTTGATTAACTTTGTTCAGTAGAAACCTAATCTAGCAGATACATTAGCTACCTACACTTTATTTTATTATAGTTCTTAACGTCTATTTTTCAGTTTTTACTGTAAACTGTGTTTCATGACAGAAGACAATTCAGCACCAATAATTATATGTTCATGTCATATGGTTTACACCAGGCCAGCCTGAGTTTGATATTCAAAGCTAACTGAACTACAGCTGACTATAACCTGATTCCCCTCTATAGAGTAGTAACTTTAGAAAAAAATGTTTTAATCTATTGTGCACTATTCCTACTTTCTTGACTCTTGTAGTGTATTAAAGCACTAACTGCTATCTGATAACCACTGTTATAATATGATCACCAAGATGCTTAGTAGTGGATGTAAACATGTGGTTGGTCTATAAAATACAGTATCATCAGTCTCTTTTGTCTGATAGTATAATGATGATAATATACATATTTATGATCAGACTTTGATCTGCTGTCTGATCAGTTCTTGGGGGAAAATGTATGATAAGCAGATTATTTCATGTTTATATGCTGGATGAAAAAGAAGTGACTCCCTGTGACTGTATATTAGAGTCTGTATAATGCAAAGCAATATGTCACAAATTACAAATTAAAATCAACAAGTTTGCACAATCCCTTTTTACTATAACCCAACCAAGAGAATGAATACACATGTAGCCACATATATTATATACAGTGAGTAGGTATAAAGGTAATTCTTGTATTCCATTAGTTTCTAAGGTTATTTATTAATTCAATTAATGTTGTGTTTTTAAAATTACCCTCTCAAACCTTTTACCTATGAAAGACACACACACACACACAGGCCTTGTTCCCTATACATGGCACACTGTGTAAACATTAGCAGTGTTTTTACTATCATAAGTGTGACGATTATCCTTGACAAAAAGATTTGAAAAGTGGCAAGGCTAATTGTTCTTCTGTGTTTCAGCTGCAAGAAAAAGGTTGTAATGTGAAAAGGCAAATCAAAGTGTGGTTAATTACATTTCTTTTGACAAAATTCTGCAGTTTTTCAGATCTGCTGCTCCTATTATTTTTAAAAGGGTTTGGTTTAATATTGTCAAAAGCACAGTTGTTGACAAAAGTTAGTCCTTGCATTAGCGTGGGGAATTGTTGACTTTGCAAAAGCTCTTGCAGCTGCAGAATTACAAATGCCAGGAGGGACTTCCAATTCCCTCTAAGCCACCTCTAGACAAATAGAAGATAGCTGACAAAGTCCTCCACAAAAACCAACAGACCTTGTTCTGACACTCAAACAAAGGAAATACAAACATGTGTTGAATGCCACCCAATGGGATGGCCAAGGAGAGGTTTGAGTATATAAAAAATAATTTCTAAAATGCACTGCAACTCTCCTCCCACAGTGGATGAAAGTCTAAACAACTGTTGCACCAAAGCTAATGGAACAAGCAATCCTTACTACATCCGGGCGTCTTTGTTGAGACACATGGTTCCTTCACACATACTTTATGTGGAGGATTAAAGATAAAAGAGTCAGTTCAAATACTGTCATTTGGCAAATGCATGTCTCGAATCAGGAATTAAGACCTTAATAATAATGTAGATGTGATGAGCATTTCCTTCTGCTGCTACAGACATCCATTTCTAGCATGCAAATCAGGGGCAGATGGAATTAGCCAAGAAGAGGGTGGGGGATGAGAGATGTGTCGCTAGGGGTCGTTGCCTTTTGTGGAACACAAGTCCCATTTATCCCAAATTAGGACGGGTGCGGTACTGGTTCGCTTTGATGTTCCTCTTGGCGGGGGCCTGGGTGCAGCGCAGAGAGGAGAACGGGGCAGATTGCTGGAGCGCAAACAGATGTTCAAGGCTCATCCTTTGAGGTGGTGATGAAACGCAAGCACTGTGAGAGTCTTTATATCCCACTGTCAGTCAGTTAACACAGAGACAAGGGCAGGGCCGCTATACCAACAACAACAGAGCAGACAGCTTGACCTATATCTGTCTATGTTATAGTTGAAAGATGCAGTGATGCACTGAATCTATGAAAATACTATCATGTACATATTAAAAAAAAGAACCAGGATTTGGTAATTTGGATGACATTTAATGAGTCTCAGAATCTTACACAGGTTATTATATCAGCATCACTTCCATGTCAATTTCCAATGCTTTTTCCTTTATTTTATTTTGTGTTTGTTACTTCAGGAATATGACGACGACTACGGAACAGCTTACGATGACCAAGGATATGAATCATATGACAACAACTACAGCAATCAAGGACAAAAGTAAGTTCTTCTATTTTCTTCCAGTAATTCCTCACTAGTAGACATTAATTTAGTGTTTATGTTCATTGCAACTTTTATTTTCAGCTGTACGGAGCTCTGTGCAGCACAACAATCTAACTAATTACAGCTTTGTGGTTTTTGCCAGATGTAATAAAATTCCGTCCGGGTGTTTCTGAGATTTATTGGTGAGAAGAATGAGATGCACGTGAGGCCACAGTGACTTTCACCTTTGACCACCAAAATCTATTCAGCTCATTCTTGAAGCTTGGTGGAAGCTTTGGCCAAATTTGAAGATATTCCCTCAAGGTGTTTGTGAGATATTGCATTCACGAGAATGAGAGGGATGGATGGGTAGACAAAAAGCTATTGCTGCTTTAATGTTGGCTTTTCATAGCACAATAATAACTCAATAATAGAAAACATTGTATTAAACAAGTTAGCACTGAAGGTTCAAAATGTAGTGCTTGAAATAGAACTGACAAGTTATTTTGTCAACCACATTTACATCATTTATACTGTATCACATTATATTACATAAATAACAGAAGCAGTTCTCCGGTACCATTATTATTACCATTATACCAAGTTATGGCTTTCAGAATTCAATTAACACCTCTCTAATACGGTGACTGTAGGTGCACCTAATCGACTGGCATCTGAATGTAGTAGTAAGAAGTCAGCTCAGAAATGCAACCCTGGGGCAAAAACCTGACATTAGTATTACTCCAAATAGCATGAGTGAGTGTACTGAATTACAGACCCCTTGGATGGCTAAAATACAAGTTTGTTTGCAGATTCTGAGGGTGGTGAGTTTACTACAACTTGGTCATTTGTGCTTTAGTAAACGGAATATGAGGTGAAATTAACATTTCCATGTCTTTTGGGTTGTGGACAGCTGGGTTATGGTGCATAAGCTGTTAGGAGCCATTTGTGCTCATTTTCTTGTCTGTTTCAAACTCCAAAGAACACTTCCTGTTAATAAGGTATTTGGTGAAGTATGAAATCTCTTGAGTGACCTTTGATATTAAAGATTAACAAAAAAATAAAAGCATTATTAAATCTCACTGCAGAATACAAATACAATCAGTCTGTTGTGGAAGATTTGAAAAGACTGGGTGCAAAGAAGGATCTCTAATTGTTAGTGTAATAGTT
Organism: Ctenopoma multispine; assembly: GCA_034779795.1. Classification (NCBI taxonomy): domain Eukaryota; kingdom Metazoa; phylum Chordata; class Actinopteri; order Anabantiformes; family Anabantidae; genus Ctenopoma; species Ctenopoma multispine. The sequence goes on along the minus strand of JAUYWH010000003.1, from coordinate 18,597,901 downwards.
ATTAAGAAGGCGATCATTGGATGTAAGGGCTGGAAATTAACCACTCTCTGCAGATTCTGTAACATAATCACTTTTCCTCAGAGGAATTAATTGGAGCTCATTACCTTAAACGTATTATCTTTGTTTTAATCACCCTTAGAAATATCTGGCTAAACATGCATTTCTCATGTCAGTGCAAAGCAAACAGTATTAGTGGCATGTTGCTTCATTTAACAGAGGGTCCTGCACAGCTAAATGCAGAATATTGATTTTCTTATATCCAGGGAGCTATCGCACTTTCTGAGCCACACAAGGTCAAAGGCTTTGGCTTTGGTTTGTTGGCGTCCCACTGTATTTTATCAGCACACAATGTGCTACATTTATGTATACCTGCCTGTGCCACTTCAAAGGAAGTATGATTGTCGCAACATTTAGTGAGTCAAAAATTGGATTGTATTGGCAGCAGCTGCAAAAGAAATGAAAACAGACAGAGAGGAGAAAAACATTATTCTGTCCCGTGGCTTTTGTGAGCAGGGTGGTCGATGTTTTCTTTTGTGGAGGTGTCAGGATGTATGTCACCTAGGCTTCATCCATCTTTTGTGCTATCTCTTTTTTTTCTGTGCCAGATCACACACCCACACATCCAGTACACCCTCTCCTCTTCCTCTAACACAGCCAGGGATGTATCTTGTTGGTGGTTAGCTGTAGAAGGTGCTGGGAGGGTAGACGCTGTTCCGCCTCAGGAAGCTGCAGCTATTTGTTTTAAAAGCGGCGTATTGAGGAATGGTGGGGGTGGTTCTGGTGAAGTTGGGAGAGGGTGGAGGGGTTGGGTCTGGGGATTTGGTGGCAGCACAGAAGAAAAATGGAGTCCATCATGTAAAGGCTAGAGGCTGGGTCAGCACAAAGAGATTTTCATGTCTGTTATCTGGCGGGAGACGAAGCAACAAATAGGTTCCAGACATCAAAGTCTGTGCCTCCAGAGACAGCTGATTCACTTACTTCTTCTCTTATTTGTGTGTCCTGTGTCCTGGATTTGGTTGAAAAGTTACTGTTACCTCAGGCTGACATTGTCCATGTGCAGTACACAAGCTTTATACAGTATTTCTGTTGTGACCAGCCTGGGATTGATTGAATTTGGACTTTTCTGCCCATAAACAAATGATATACAGTATTGTTGTTGTTTGTTCTTTGTTTACTCTTGCAGATAGTACATTAAGAAAAGTACACATATCTAACTACTATATTTTTATTTTTAGCAGAATTTACGTCATCATTTTTATTTCAGACTACAGTCATCCACCAATAACCTTTAATTACTGCATTTTTGCAACTACAATTAATACTTACAGTACAACATAGTGCTGTGTTATGGCTCTCTCCTCAGAGCTACAATCCTATTTAGTTTGTGATGGAAAAAGGTGCATTATTTCCATCCTGAGCCTGAGGAAAGTCATAGCAGGACCCAGCTGCAGCAAGGCCTTAAGAAGAGCGTGTGCAGGAGCATGAGCATGCGCATGTGCGCGTGTGTGGACAAGAAGTCTCCTAACAATGTTTCTCGCAGCCTAAGGAGCTCCCAGTCACCAATCTGAGCTCTGACTGCGTGGCAGGATTTCAGTTGCCGGAGGATAACAAGCAGAACAATTTACAGTCTCTCTGTCATGTTATTACCCCGATGGCTTATGCTAGAAACAGGCCTGCCATTTGTGAACACGAAGAGATAGAGAGAGGATGGTTTGAAACGGCTGCTGCTCTTAAAACGATTGTAATACTGCATCAGTGGATTTACTGATACCTTAATTAACTTGAAATATAGTTCTATATTGCATGCTAATTATTTGGCTTTGGGTGGTGATCACAGTCTGGCTTGTCAGTCAAACAGTTAAGTAAGTATGATACACATTATCTAATTATCATAGAGGATATGTTATATGCATAAGAAATTTATAGAAAATATTTTTACACTCAAAGAAAAAAAAGAGTTTATTTTGCTTCTAACTTCAAAAATCAGAACTGACAAGCAACTTCCACAGACAGTTACCAGAGAAATAATCACATTTCTGTGCTAAATTAATTTGCCATCAGAAAATAATAACTGACTGACATAATTGTTTAAGTCATTTATGAAGCAGATAAACATTCGCTGATTTTGGAGTACTGACAAACAAGCAATTAGTTAGTTCCTGTTAATTTGTTCCACACTTTTACTGAAAATGTTGATGAACCAATGATGAAATGTGTGTTTCAGACAGTAAGACCAATTAAAGGTACCATGTAGAGTGTTCTGGGAGCAAAGTTACAGTGTTGGAATTAGTTTTTATTAAAGGAAAGAAAAGCTGATGATTCCTGTCCAGTTCAGTTCCAAGTTCTGAGCGTTCTGACAAAAAATTGGTTGGTTCAGAACCAAAAAATAGTGAGACAGATCCAATCTGGAAACGAGTGTTTACTGATACAAAAAAAGAAAACGGTAAATGATTAATTTTAATCACTGGTTATTATTTAATTTATACAGTGATGTCCACAAGAAAAACGGTTCCCACTGACAAATGAGACGAGACACCGTGTGTAACTACCCTTTACACATTCTGTCACACAGAACAGAAAGATTTGAGTAATTTAGACATAATCAGATTAAAAAGCCAAATAAAGCGTTCACACCATGAAGACATGAGAGCTATGCTAAAAAGCTGTATCTAGATGCCCTGAAGATACTTCATGACATTTCCATCTTTCAGAATAGAGCTGCAGCCTGGGGCGGGGGACATGGGACACTACCACAGCACGGCAGACGTGGCATTTGTGACTCGGAGATCACAGCCTCCTCTTGCCGTGTTTATACAACACAGCGTTGAGCTATCATCTTTTCTGGAGAGGCAGCACAGGGCTTCATCTCAGGAGAGTTTGTGGAAACTGCCGCGGTTCTGTACCAATCGAGAGCTAAGGTCAAGGAGGCTAGAGGAGGCTGCTTGTGTGGAGACCGGCTTTAATTTTATTAGCAAAGAGAAGATGACGTCTCTGTAGGGAAATGAGAAGGATGACAGCTGTGGCACAGCTCTGGCTGGACACTCGGAGAGGTCACGGTGAGGCCATCTCTTGCAGCCCGAGCGCAATCAAAGCATTATTTCATACTTGACACCTCAGAGACTGCCGGCCGCTGACACCTCACACCTTCACTTGCACTTTGCTTTGGTATTCTACATTGTAGGCTGGATCCCAAAGGCCTGAGGGTACAAGGATAGCTGTGTGACAGTGTTTCAAGGGGCAAGCACATCCTTCAGGAACAACTGTACATCTTAGTACAAGAGGTGGGCATGATGGAGAGTAGAGAAAAGTGGCTGGAGTTTTATGGTACAGTTATTTAGAAGTGATTACTTAAGAGAGTCCCTAAAATGACTTAAACCCTAAACACTAAATGCAAGAAATTAGTAGTAGGATAAAAGGTGGTTACAGTTCTGGGGTACAGTAGGTGTAGTAGATCTAAATGATTTTATCACAACTGTGAATTTAATGTTAACACCTTATGCCCTAAGGGCATAACTGTTACAACCAAGCTGTCTGCCTGTCAGCATCTCCCTCACAGCTGCAAGGACCAACCAAACTGTCTACGTCATAAGAATCGATTTCAAGTAAGCTGGCACAAGGATCATACAGAGAGAAAACGCCATTGTTTTTATTGTTGATTTACTGATTTTATTTCTGTCCACTGTAGCAGGCAATCTGCCTACGGTGGAACCAGACATTTCATAGTGACACTATGAGCCTTGATCCGTCAGTACAGTCGAGATTTGTTTGATGTAAACACCTGTCTGTGGAGATTACATTCACTAATAGCATGAGTTAAAAATAGATTCAGTGTTAAAAACACAAATGGAAGCCTGGGTTCATGCACGTTATACAGTTCTTGTGGATGCATTTCATTAAGTAAGTGAATAACAGAATTCAAAATACTCTTTTAAAAACATTTACTGTGGATTGACTATTTATCTCCACCGTCTGAGTTAAAGCTACACTGGTGCTAGCATTAGACTCAAGATCAATCTACTCTGCTACAGTCATCCCTCTCTTCATATCAGTCCAGTTATTTTATTCAAAACCATCCTTATAGTGGCACTGAAAAGATCACCAAAGTGAAGTAGCTTTGTCATATGGCAGCCTTGTACAGTGTGTCATGGCTGTAATCTTTGTAGTGTGTTAAATTGTAGGTGGTGCAAAGTGTTTGATTGGTCTGCTTTAGTGATTGCTACTACTGTGAATTGTGCTTGTTTTGTCAGAGCCCTAAGGGAGACAACACCCATTTAGTACAATGTGGTGTGTTTTTTATTCTTAGTAAAAAACGTTTGCTGTCTCCTGCTAAAACGCCTGCGGTAGCTTCACAGGCGCTGGGTACCTGGATGTTGTTTTCAAGGTAGACAGCTCATCAAGATGAGTGACGGGTGCTGTGGCGGGAATTAGACCATCTGAGGGGAAGGAGGCTGGGATTTACACCGCTGTCTCGAGACAAAAAGTCACATATTTAATGCAAACTTCAATAAGACATAACAACAAACCCAGATAGTCGCAATGTAACAACCCAAACATGTCTCCAGATGATGGATTTTGAAGAATACTGTGAACTGACTTGACTTTTAGTGTTTTCCCTGAAGGAGGATTTCATGTACTTTCCATAAAAGCAGGTAAGTAACATAAATGGTTTGCTCAAAAGCAGAAAGAACACTCACATTTGTACAGTCAAATCCTTGCCGTAGGCCACTTTGTCACTCTTTGTGATTCTTCAGCATGAGGTCAGCGGTGGAGTTAGCTTTGCAATCAGCCACCACATTTGAGCAATCACCAGTGTATCCATAAGTAGGATTTCCATTTGAAATTATGTGAGCTTCGTTTTGTACTAAATGGCGAAAAAAGGCAGTGCTGCTCCCCCTCCCCATTCATTTTATTGTATTGTTGTCTGTGGAAATCACCACTGAGCCAGTATAATCAGAACATTCAGTGTGCAGCTTTTTTTTGTCAGCATTTTACTTTTTTCAACCTTGTGCCAAGAAGGAATGAAAAACATGATTACACCAGAAGCATTTTTCTTCTTGAGTGTTCTTCTTAAGTATTCTCAGCCATGATCAATTAAAGCGTGCAATATGCAGGAAACACAGGAGAAGCATCCTCTCTCTGCATTAGATCAGTGCTGTTACCTCTGCATCCCTCCCTAATGTCCTACTAGATTTTTCTCAAATATATCACAGAGGACTGGAAGAGTAATGGCAATGTAAGAAAACAAAGTCCACCAGGGACGTGTACTACATCATTCAGATTTAACACTGCCATCTGTTTTGTGTTGCCCAGGAACGACAACATCAGTGGTTAAGACGGAGCATTTACTGAGATGACAGATGCATTAGAGAGGCAGGGTCTTTACCTGTGGAAAGGCACACGTTGAATCTGATGCCTGATGAAAGAGACACTTATCTAATAGGTATCATGCTTGCCTATTATGGTCCACACTGTGTTTTAGACAGTTGTTTTTTTTTCTTCTCTGTCTCTCTCTCTCTTTGTCTTCATGGCCGGTGAAGCTGAGGGAGACACAAAGCGGTGGACGCCTTCTGCTAATGAATGCCAAATCAAAAGCTGACCTATTTAGAAAGTCAAAGCACTTTTACACCTATAACAGGGCAATATCTCAAGTGAGATCCAACCACCCCGGGCAGCTTATTCCATACTTGTGTTCATGCTGCCAGCTGTGCACTTCTGGGCAATGTTAAATGTAAAATATACATGGAAATAACACTGAGGCCAGTTGAGAGGGTTTCCAATTTTTCTCCTATTTAGCTCCTGCTAGCTTTCATTTAATCTTTTTTTTATATCTGTGGATATCAAGTATAGCAAGCTCATTATTATTATTGTGATTATATATATTACATCGCAGGTATTTTATTCTTAACTCACATGGAGAAATAAGATTAATTCATGTGACCAGTTATTTATCTAACTATGTAGGTGAAGCCTGAAATGTCTGTGTGTGTAAATTTGCATGTTAAGTTATGTTAAGTTAAAATGGGAATGATGGTCAAAAGTCATAATAAAGTGTGGTTATGATAGATATGGGGGAGAGGACATGATTAAGGTGTATTGCATTAAAATTTGTTATGAGTAGCAACACAGTCAAACTACATGACTAAATATGAAAAAACATCAGAATGAAGTGGAAGGTATGAATTGCCCAAAGGCTGCTAGAGTTGTCACCAAATCTAGCGAGAAGATACTAAGATCACTAAGCTGGCAGCACGGCTCACCTGCACTATTGCTATTGGGAAAATGCACAAAAAAACATTACTACAGCTTTACTAAACACAAAGCTGAATTTTACCGGACTCCTTGACCTTCAAGATGTGGCTCGAGAGTTACCGTAATTGAGAAGCCAAAGTAACTACAACGAAAAGTTGTGTAGTAATATTGATGAACTGCCACCTCAAATATTAGAGGTGCTTAACGGCTTTTGTTGCACTCCTCTGCTTTGTGCAAAGTGGAAGTCTGCAGTGGCAGCTCTCAGCACAGCAGACTACTGTTGTTGGTCCTCTATGCCCTTAGTAACAGAGAAACTTCCAGAGTTAAGTGGGAAGCTGTGTTTTATTTTACAGAAATCTTGGCTTCTACTTTTTTGTGAGATAAACATAGTGAAAATAAATTTCAGGAAAAGAAAAGTTGACAGTCTACACAGCATGTGACAAAAACCTCTAACATAGTGTTGGCAGTGCTGTGTAGCATCCTGGTATGTGGTGTTTGGATGTTTTTCATTGTTGAATATAACAGAGGTGTAGAGGAGAGCCCAAGAGAGTCCAATGTTTCATATACATCACAATATGTCTGCAAGAACCTGTGAATTGTGGCAAATTGATTTTCTGACATTTAAAAAAATAGATGTTTATTTTGAAGGCAACCTCTCTGGAATACACCCCTGCATTTTAGCACGGTGTGAAATCTAATTATTTAGTATCCTGTCAGGTCTTGTCTCAGGGTACAAAACATGACGAGCCGAAACATGCATTCAGTTGTCACGTGTCTCTCTCTCTCTGTCGGCCAATGAGTGGTGTCAAGGATATTCCAGCGACTTGACATCCATGGCAGATGCATGGTGGCACCTCAGCCGCGAGGGCTGTCTGGAAACCTCACGCTCAGAGCAACAGCAGCTGGCCTCACTTCTTGAAGGGAGACTACATTAGCTCAGGGGAAAAGCCTTGTTTGCTCCTGCTGGCATGGTGTTGTTTGTGGTTGAATTGTAAACTGTGTAAAAATTTATGCTAAGCCTGACTTAAGGCACAGACCTCTTCAGGGAGCTGTCTCATGTCTCATTGAGCCACTATAGTGTTCTTAAAACACCCTCCCACTGTCCTCAATTGGTCATGTCTTATTGTACATCCTTACCAAGACACTGTTGCAGAAAACAATAATAACTAATCAGTTTGTCATCTTCTTGTTGTTGAAAGACATTATCAGTGGTGGGGAGGTTGTAATGTGTGTTTAATCCAAATTGCACAGAAGCACATTTTTCTCTTATTTTTACTGGTACTTAAGCTGAATTTAGGGACGGAGATGTCAGACAGGATGGACAGGATGTCCCTTCACTGTAATACACTGAGACAAACAAGACAGATTAAGTAAATTACTAGATCCCCTAAAATGTTAAAGCTTGTGTAACATCTTTTGTTCTTATCTTATCTTCATTGTTGACGGGTTTTAGTATTGTAGTATTTTTGTAATGTACCTGTACTTGGGTGTTTTCATGTTGAATCTAAAACTTCAGGCTTTAGTCTTGGCAAAGTTTTTTCTGAAAGAGAGTTTGAAAACCTTAGCTGGTTCTACCTGGTAAAATCTGTTTAAAAAAACTTGGCCCTGTGACAGATGTGCACTACAGCATTCACCCACAGGTCCATCTCCACCACACCCCCTACGGCCATGCCATGTAACTTTGTCTAGATCTACACCTGTGTGGTAGAAAATCAGACTTAATAGCAGACTGAATTATTCTGGATTGCTGCGAGCTGATGTAATTTCATAAATAAATTTCATAAGTGAATTGTCTTCACCCTGACTCTCAGACCTCAGTTTGTCTTTTTAAAATCACACCGCATCAAGCTACTCTATTACAGTAACAAGAGTAAAGTCTAATTCGTTACTTCCACTCTGGTGTGTCATTGCTGTCACCTTTCTGCCCTCAGCAGTCAGGCGGTGTTGATGTGGTGTTGGGGCTATGGATGGTGCCTTCAGCTCTCTAATCCGGAGAGCAGAGAGGTGCTGCTGTCGCTGACAGACTGACTGACAGGCAGGCGGAGAGGACCCAGCTGTGATGGCTCTTGTCGGCTCAGTGGCAGCCTTATGATGAATTGCCTCTCCTGAATGATAGCACTGTTACTGAATGATACTGACGCAGGATTGTTCTGTCAGCATCTCACTGCCGACCGCAAATAAAGAAATAAATAAAGAAGCGAGAAATGAACCGGTATGCAACTTGCCTCCCCGTCTTTTTATTTTTCATTAAAGTTGCCACTACTCGTAGATCTCCATATGCGCTGATATGGAACTGGAAGTTTGGGCAGATATACGGTGAAGGAAATTGCCTTGTAGCGTCAAACTGTGGCCAAACTTTTGCATGATTGAAACCTGCCTCTTGTTTGTTTTTAACTTTCATACACAAAGCAACACAATAAAACACCTCCTGTGTTATATTCCATATATTTGATAATAGCTGCAATTATTCTAATATTTACCTTCCTGTTCTGTTTACAGCTCAGATGACTACTATGAATATGGACACAGTGGGGAATCGTATGATTCGTATGGTGAGTTACAGACCTCTCGTCCTCCAATATAACTCATCTCAGTTATCTGAACAACACTTTCTAGTGTCTGACTTTTCACTGTTGGCTTCATCTCAGTTGCCATAGCACCTGGTTAATTGTGTGATCAGCATGTTTGAAGTAATTTTCTCTCAATTTAGAGCTTATTAAAGTAATTAGATGGGAACAATGCTACTTTAAATCTAACTAACTAACTAATATCAAACTTATGCAGGAGTTTTAGACTTAACTGAAGACAAGAAAACCACCTTACACAACAAATTCATAGACACTTAATCAGAATTTTCTAATTACTTTAATCCTTTATTTAGAAGAATCATACTAATACAAAAATGTTTTACTGCTGGGCCTTACTTTTTAATGGTCAGAAAATAATTTTTATTTTATTTGACTTTAATACTCAGTATTAGTTTGTTCAAATCAAACCAAGTGGGGTTTTTTAGAGTGAACTATACACAGAATAGGTACTACCAAAAAGTTACTTCGATTTGCACTGCAGTTAAAATGTTTGAAAACTTCTACTTAACTTTATGCTAACATAATTTCAAAAGGGTTTTCCAATGATCAATTAGCCTTTTAAATAAATACAGCTGCATCAGCCAGGACAACATGCGGCGGCAGTAGCTCAGTGTGTGAATAAGGGATCTATGAACTCCATCTATTGTTTGCTGTATTACACTGCTGTACAACTGGGGGGTAATCTGGCGTCAGCGGTTCAACTCTCAGTTCCAGACACTGAAACACAGTGATGGTGCAGAAATCTTGTCCAACTACATTTTCCCCAAGGAGAAATGGTAGCTCAGTGGGATAAGCATCAGACTAGGATGCAGAAGATGGCAGGACTGAATCCCAGCCCAGACCCCAGCCCATCCCCAATACCAGGTGTGTCCTTGAGCAAGCACTCAGTGCTAGGTTTTTTCTAACTCTAACCTCAGTACTTTTCTTGCCTAAACCCAACCTCACGGGGGACTTTGGTCTTCAACTCGGGTCTCTGGCATGTCAGTCCTGCACAGTAAACACTCTTCATCCACTCCAACCACCTCCTTACAAATCACTCCACGTTAATAAATGTATCACGTCGTTTGTTCACAAAAATACACTTAAGTTTGTATGTATTTCAACGTGAAAATTACGTTTTCTACAAAAACGGAATCTGGATTGCAGTTTAGTTGTATACAAATGTAATTTCTAGGAGACAGTGTATAAACAGTATAAATATTTTGTAGAACACACATACATTGTTCACTAATTGTACAAGATTAACTAATATGGGCTAAACACTGAGCTTTGGGGAACCACACAAGTAACTCAGTAATTGTGAATTTAGTGATCAATGTGAAGGATGTTGTAGCTGATATTTAAGTTAATGGATACCATTAGTTCTTAAAGTTGACTGTTTAGTTTGATTTCTAAAGTTGGCAAGTAAACAATGTATTTGCAGTTACCTTAACAGAACACAATGTTCAAGACCACTTGAAATGACTGTTTTCCAGTTTGTCGGGTGCTTAACATGTCTGAAATGTCCTCTAAATGGCTCCAGTTTACATACAGTTTAAGTCAACAGCACTGAGATATTTATGATGTTCAGCATTACTGTGTCAGCTTTTGACACAGTAAGAAGTTGGCCAAGGTCATCTCCGCAGCACAGTCCACTGAAACGGCAGTTGAGCTAATATAAGTAATAAGAGATGGTTTGCTTTATTACGCTGCTGTACAGCTCAGGCTTATTCCATCCCAAGTAATGTATGTGCAGTACAGCTGGGAAAAGATGAACATGTTATATACTTTATAGCTATTTAGTCTCTGCGTCTTTAATTCTCTAAAACTAATGTATCCCAGCAATTGTGCTATGTTTTAGTTGAGTTGTTCAGTGGAGTCGGTCTTACCTTCAACGAAAGTTTTAATTTATCTCTCAGATTATATTATTTTAACATAATAATATGTTTAATATGCATTGTATCAAAAAAGTTCTAATATGTTTTAATTAGAGAATTACTGCAAATGGATAACAATCAGTCACTTTTTAATAATGCATTGCTTAATTTCTTGTCAAAGGGATTTATTTTATTTTGAAAGCTGATTTGGGGCTTATTCTGATTAGGTTTTTTCTTTTTCCACATGTACATAAAAGAATGTATTTGGCAAAGTAAGGGGGAAAATGGCCGTTATATACTGTACGGTCTTGTGTTGTGGTTCAGGGAGACAAACTTTACTATATAATTTACTTCACAAACCTTATTGATGACCAATGTGCTCTTTTTTCATGCATAGTTCTGAATGTGCTTTTGAAAAGCGAATGAAAACTTTCCCCACTTTTCTGACCACACAAGTGGAAGAACTAAGCATTGAACTCATTAGAGAGCTGCATACATGCACACAAAATAAAAACTGCTGCCACATGGGTCACGCAGAAAAAAAGGTGACAGTTCAAAAGAAAACAGATAAACAGTGTTGATGTGCATCCTTGTTCTTGAAACACAAGGTTACCTTGGTCTGTTTCTTCAAAGTGACTGTCAGTGAAAGGGTGACAGGTTTAATTAAGGGGTATTGTCTATGTGTTGCCATCAGAGAGCCTGAACACAGGGATAAAAACAAGCCTTTGTGAGCCTCAGCTCTAGGGAAGTCTGAGTGCTGGCTGAAGATCAGACAAAGGGTGCCATCGATACTGGCACTTTCACATTGACAGTACCACGGGGTGAACAGGGGCTGATTTGGGCTAATGGTAATTGTGACCTTTTTTGCTGGGAGCCACTAAACAGGTCCTTTTCAAGTAGCTATTTGATCCTCTCATTCAATTATCTAAGATGCATCCTTGCAGGTGAAAGTCGAGCTTCTTGCCATGAGTCGCTGTTTGCATTCACAGCTTGAATTGGTGCTTTGGATTTGTTATTATGAGCTGCGTCAATACCAGACATTCAAAGTTCTCCCAACTTTGTGCGTCACTGTTTTCATCTAAGGGAGCACATTGACAATATTTGCATAGAGCTTGAAAGATTTTACACGGGTTGTCGTGAATGAATGATTCAAGTATAACGTCTCTGTAATCACCTCCCATCTGTTTCTTTTCTTCTTAATCAGGTCAGGAAGAGTGGGCAAACAATCGCAGCAAGGCACCGTCAGCACGAACAACCAAGGGAGTGTACAGAGATCAGCCATACTCCAGATATTGAACTGTTTATACAACCCGCACCTGAGTCCTCATGGCTGTTTCAACCCAAGTAATGGATTTTTTATGGACGCTCCCACCTTTTTAGAATCGAAACTAAACATAATACAAATGAAACGGTGATAGCGAGACACTGAATGAGTGAAAACTGGGTTTCAAATATGGCTTCCCCCTTATGATAAAAATATACTCCCACTGGGTAAAATGTGTAAAGCAATTAAGGTAATCTATCCTTTCCTCCAGGAGAAATCGACTGGATGTTGAGATTAAGAAAGTCTCCATAGTACATTAAGTTCCTCTCCCAGCTATGTGATTGTGAAGAATGACATTGTATCAAGCTGTTTTACTCGGTAGTGATTAGTGAATCACTATAAGCTGTCCGATACAATGCTTCTACACAGCTGCCAGTGCAACTTAATTTATCACCCTCTATTCTTTAAACTTTGAACTGCGTGGTTGATCACTTTCAAATGTAGTAGCTTAGTTCTAGGAAAGTGCAGTAGTGTAGATATCTTTTTCTGAGGGGTAATTGGTGAAATTGTGTCCCGTGTAAATTAAACATTTACGAGCTGAAAAAGAGAAGAGTCATACTGTATACATATTGTATTGCTGTTTCCTCCTTTTTGTAAAATAATAGTTCCTTAGTGTTAAAGGGCTTATAAAAGCATGGTGTGCAACTGTGGATATTGAACTGTGTCAGCTGTTTTATTCTGAAAAGCCTGTGTAGTTGTGTTCATTAATTATGCCCCCAAACATCCACTTTAATACATCAATAAATAGCCACTCATACTTTATGTACACCGATCAACCAGAGCTACAAAACAGTCCAGGAGCTTTGTAATTTTTGTGATTGATTTTAAATGCTCTAATTAAGTCATTTTGATGTCAAATTTTGATTTAAAACAAGCTTCTTCTCTGACTTTGCAGGCATAATAATTCCATGATACTAAATCACACGCTAGTTGGTTGGTAATCATTTCCATCTAGACATTTGTTCAACAATATTGATTTTGAGCTTATGTAAGCCCTTTAATATTTTCCTCTTTGTTGATGCTGAATAAACATTTTGAAAGAAAACACTTGTGTTTGAGAGAATAATTATGGACACATAAAAAAGACTCATAATTTAAACTAACAAAACCCAAATGAAAAAAATGCCAGATAAGTTTGGAATATTTAGCAAACACATAGAAGCCTGTAATAAATTAAAATACAATAGACATTTTCCTAATTAAGTAATAAACAAAATAAAACATATGTTCTAGCATAAAATCCAAAGGGGTAGCAAGATGGCATTAGCTAAAATACTTACAAACTGTGTAAACAGCAAATGGCAGTTTGTGACCTTGCTGACGACCTTGGTAATCTGATAAGATTGGCTTCCTGTTTGTATTTGAACGGCCTGTGATGCATTTTGTATGAAATCTCCCTCCGACTGAGATTTAGAGGATTTAGCGATAAGGACAGTGCCACTCTTGAAACTCTATCCACTCTGTTTGCTCATATAATGCGATGTGAAGCCAACGCTGATCACGTCAAGCATCATCAGTAAACACACATTAACTTTGGGAGTGTTTACCCTGACAGAAACTTCTCGTAGCACTGCACAAAAGCCTCCTTGACCTCCTCTAGGCCTTGTTCAGTTCCTTACGGTGGGGTGGGATGGGGCGGGTGGATTTGCTCTCTCTTCTTGTTTTGCTCTTTCTGTTCTCCTCCGGTCATGTGACCCTCTCCCAGTCGTTTAAAGCGCCTGCCTTTGCCCCGTCCATTAAAGAGACTCTAAATGACCCCCAGCTGACCTCCGCAGAGAGAGGATGGCAGTAGCTGTTTAAAAAGAACTCCGTCCCACAAGGTAAACAACCTGACCCAATTTAACCTCTTCCCTAACGTAGATGCTCATAAACCCTCTCTAAACTTTAATGTAACATGTTTGCCTGTCTCTGCTAAGACCGTAATCTATCCACAAAGCTAGCAATAATTAGATATCTGTAACAAAAACACTGTAAAAAAGTATGATAAATAGCAGTAATATGTCAATGAACTGTGTAGTGAAATAACTTTATCCTAAGACTTTGATAAACTATATCCTCTGTTACAACAATTGAACCATCAAATATTATGTGTTTTGATATTTTTTCATATTTAAAGCTGTGAACATATTTATCTTGTGAACTTGCGTGGTCATACTGCTGTTTATATTCCTTTCTAGGTCAGTGTCTCGGCTGTGCCAGGCCATCCATCCTTTTACGTCACTGGTGCTAAAGGTATGTTCTTTTCTGCTATATGTGTGTTTTTGATGATATTGTGCTTTTAAACTTTAAAATATTTTTACATTATGGGGGCCAATAGGGTCGAATAAAGGTCAGAAATGTTTTCCCTTAAAGGTTGAATCTAGCAGCCTTTGATATGAGATATGAAAACAAATGGTGTTAAAATGTGTTTCAGATATCTGTTATGATTTCTTGTTTAACTACGGGCAAAAAGGTTGGATCTGTATAACAGTTTGATATACAGACCTACAGTGTTAAATAAGTGAATAAAAAAATGATAATGTACTGTAGACTTAAAGGTACAACGTGTAAAATGTGCGAGATCTAGCAGCAAGATCTGACCACCCATCACATCCCACCCCATTTTTAAGCATGAAGGATCCTACGGTGTCCATGAGGTGTCATCTTTACTTACCTTTCACATGTAGTTCTTCACCTTCGACTATTGTTAATGTGATTTCAGTCACAGTCAAATGTGGAAATGGGCAAAAATTTATTTTGTATTCCTCACAAAATGTTATTTATTGCATCTGGAAGCTTTTTGGAAGTCTCTTTTTGAAACTTAAAAAGCTTCAAAAAGTCTGCAGGTGATTACTTTTCCCTTGTTTGAATGATTATTCACATTATGTTATGTTGTGTTATGGTATGTTTCTGGCATATATGATCAACAACATACAAATAAAGACTGAAAAAAATGTTTGAAATTCAAATTTTGATCTGGACACCTTTTGGAAAAGATCAAAAACTAAATAGGC
Organism: Ctenopoma multispine; assembly: GCA_034779795.1. Classification (NCBI taxonomy): domain Eukaryota; kingdom Metazoa; phylum Chordata; class Actinopteri; order Anabantiformes; family Anabantidae; genus Ctenopoma; species Ctenopoma multispine. The sequence goes on along the minus strand of JAUYWH010000003.1, from coordinate 18,582,891 downwards.
AACAGCTTATTATCATCAGATGTATGATAATTTACATAATGATCTGAACAATGCAGTATAAGCAGGTCAGTGATGGAATCTGTAATGATTTTGTGCTACTAAACATGATAAACATAATATCCTGAATTATGGTGTCAAATAAGGGTCAAAAATATTGTGCACGTTGGATAAGGGGATTCTTTTGCATTCTTCAAAATGCAGAGCATCTAAATTTACCTTTTTTTTCATTTTTCAGTCATTTAAATGTGTGTATTGATCCTAATTATGCAGAGTTAGGCCGTTCTCTAAGGTTTATGGTAATGAATCAGTTAGGATGAAGGAGTGACCTTCAGAGACAATCTCAGATGATGGTCTAACCTGTTTTGGTGTCAAATTGAAAACCCTGAGCAAGTACAAAATGAAATATCAAATATTAATGTGACTTTGGGAAAAACTTGTTCTCTTGACAGGTTTTTAATGTTGAAAATATTTTCTCTTCAAACCGTTCAGTATTGCCTCAAGTCTGAAAGCTCTAGCTAAGCTACATCTTCATAAGCCCTTCAAGGTGGATTCCTTACCCGCTGAACGCTGTGACTCACTTTGTGCCTGTGCACAAATTTGTGTATAAGAACACTCACATCACAACCACAACGGGGTCCATTTTGCTGCAGTTTGACACCCAGTGCTTGTATTAAGACCTGAAAAAAAGTAGCTACAGATAACAGAAGGAGATAAAGGAAACATAAAACTAATGTAGATCTCTGCTTAGCATTTTCAATCTTGTTGAAGCTCATATTGTTCTTCTTTCTTTGCAGACTTGACGAGCCACACAAAAGCTTCCCACCAAACACTGAAGCCCTAAATAACGTCAAAACCAAACCCCGAAAAGACTGCTCAATTTCACTTTTGGCCAAGTGGAGGACTTTCAAATTCAGTCTGGACTGAATTCTGTGGGGGACGAGATGAAGTGACCTACTGAGATGGTGGAAAGGGGAAAAAAGATAATGCATGTATCGCACATCATCATTCTCCAGAGAAAGGGAGGGAGAAAGGAAACCCGTGAGGCAAATGGAGCTCCTCATCCTCTGGGACGATCTGTCGGAAACTATTTCCTTCAGAGCTTCACCAGCTCTGTATACATTTTACATACATGCAGGAATGCTCTGAACTGACAGTGAACCCGCCCTCTGTCTTTCTCGATGTCGATTTCAGTTGAAGGGGATGCGTCTACCTCTTACAATTGAAATTAACTGTTGCCTATTTTGGAAGACAAATAAATATATAATGCAATGTGCTAGGGGAATGGCATAATATTTCTGGCAAAGCCACTTCTAATCTCATTTTGTTGTGCTCATTAGCCTATATCCAATCCATTCCAGTGAATAAATAATTCACTAAGTGCCTTATTGTTGCATTGTTGTGACATGTTTAGATGCTGGAGTTAAAATTTCTGTGCAGTACACTAGAAAATGTAGCTATGTTTTTTCTTCTTTTATGTTGTTTATTGGTTTTCTGTATGCATTACCACACTCTTGGAAAGCACCACCCAGACGCTCATACTGTAAGGGTACAGTCTTTCCAGATGTATTGCTTAATCACAATAGACTTCAGTGGATATTACAATTCCAAAATAGCTTTCCAGTGGATCGAGAGCATCATTCTGTCTTGTGCATAAGTCCACATAGGCTGATCCGTATTCTGCAGGGTTGTATGTCCTCAGCAGCAGACAATAGTTTTCCATTAGTGGAAGTGATTCTCTCTGGAGCCTCGGGCCAAGCCTCAGACAATAACACGGCGACCTAACGCTTCCATCTCGAGCTTCCGGAGTCAACTCTCATCACCTCCTGGGACTGATCTCTCCTCAGATGTGGCTTAAAACGACTGACTTATCTCAAGTAAGCTTGAAGTAACTTAATAAAGTAAGAGCAGCTCATTTGATTAACAATGCATACAAAGGAGGATGTAGTGATCTGCCACTGGGATACAAGTCCATTTCACCACTAGAATACAGATCGATGGGGTTTTTTCTTCAGAGGATCTGGAGCAAAATTAGAAATAGATTAAAGGCCCTGAAAACCTATTTTTTCAGGCAGATGATGCCCTACATGAACACACAAAGATCTGACTAAGTATAAAATGTTCATTTGTGCTTTTCTGCTGCTTTTGAGTGGGTGTCCATGCACCAATCAGAGTACAGTGACATTTACCTCAAAATACAAGTGCGAATGAGTTTGGGAAATGTTTGTTTGTGTTCATCAAATCTGATCAAAACACATCCAGATAGTCAAAAATACAATAGGGTACTGTATGTAGCGCAGACAAACAGCTGGTTAGCTTAGCTTGGCATAGACCGGAAACCTGGGGAAACCAAGCTCGTCTCTGTAAAAGGTAACAAAATCCATCACGTAGCACCACGTAGCACCGTTAAGGCATCTCATTCATAGATGTCACTACCTTATAGCACCGCCCACCTGGAAGGCAACAGTGTTTAAGTTTTAAGGAGCTTAGATGCCACTATGTGTTTAACTTTAATGTCACAGGAGTATTTAAAATATTCTGTTGATACAGTGTTGTAAGAAAATGAAAGGATGTCTGTGAATATCGGTGCCTCTGACAGCTTGTTACCAGCTTATCTTTGTGGTTTAGGTAAGGGGACTGTGCATCACTATCTGTCATGGTGTCATAGAATTATAGTAATTTATATGATCATTTATGTCTATCCTCTTTTTTGCTAGGATTTTTTTGACTCTTGATAAGTGAAGTGTGCATGTTCACTCATGTTCCTCTTCATCATGTTCAGGATCTAAAGCAGCCTCCTCCTGCCTTTTGTTCTGTAATTAACTGCAGGCCTACTAATCTTACTCAGATTAAAACACCCTGATCAATGTTGAAGTGTCCCTCTGTCTCCTTTAGAAGTGAACTCTAATGTGACCACAGGTCAGTGTGCGTCGCCTGCTAAGTGGGAGCTCAAATCGTGCAGGATCGATTATCACAAGGATGTGAGGGAACAGGGCTTAACAACAGCAATAACACTGAGGATGCTCCACCACCACGATGCCAGCCACCAGTCATCCCTTTATATACAATACACTCACTGTCTGCTTGGACATATTTTTTTTATGAGGTAAAAAAAAAACACTATGAAAACAGATGAAAATTAAAAGAACCAAGACAAATAGGTCACAAGTAAACAAAAAGCTGAGAGCAGGTTACATCCAGGGTCTCATAACATAACCAGGAGACCAAAGCAAAGCATTTTAATTCATGTGAATCCAAAAGTATATTTATATGTTTGTACATGTCCACCGTATGCTGTACTGTACGCATGTTACACTACACTCCCTGATTCATGGTTTAGTTGTACATGTCTTTAGCAGCAATAAAGTTTTGCTCGTGCTGATTTAATTAAAAAAAACAACTAACAACAAGATAAATAATGAGTTATGATTGTGCAGCGCCGACGACAACATGAACCTCTTCCCCCTTTGATACTGCACTTCAAAGTGTGTATGCATTCACCGCAGTGTGTCAGGTTGGGAAACAAATCATACAGGCAATTCCACTTTCTTGACTTGTTGAGGATTGACACTGTGTAATGGAGTCGGAACTAAATATAGTTTTATTAACTCCGTGGGGGAAGCTAGTGATGAGCTTTGGCACTTGGCATGTTCTCCTTACTTCAAACCCCCACCACTGTGTGGATTTTATTTACCTTGATACGCCCTTGAAATAATAGTTACAGATCAAATAAGTTTTGTGTTGCAAAGGCTGTCTCAGTCTCCAACCTTTTAAATATTGTATGTTCCCCTCCACTGCTGCCTTGGATACATCTCTCTCCCCATGTAAATGCTGCTTTCTTCTTTCTTCTTTCTGCTTTTCTCTCTCTCTCTCTCTGCTTCCATCCTTCAGGCCGTTCCACTTTGAAGTTGTTTCTCAGCTGTGTGAAATTTGAGATTAAAGTCCATCTGTTCGGCCCCTCCCCCATCCATCAATACATCTACAGCAATAAACACAAATAACAACAGAAAAAAAGGGTGCTGTTGATTTTACTAGGTCAAAGCGGTCGTAATATGACTGAGCAATGAAATCACAAACGGGTCAGGTGAGTGAGCGCGTTCAGCCTCGCAGGATCAATTACCCCGGACACAGGCCATTACAGACAATGAATTTCATATCTATTTTTTATTTATTCATCAGCTCTGGATCTTTAAAGGGATTCTGCACTTCTCTGGGCCTGTAAAGGTGAACATGTGGTAGAGCACAGCAAACAAATGCTGCTCCTCTGCTTTTTAAATTTATTTCAGGTGAGAGTTAGAACAGACTAACAACCTCAATAAACTCAGCGCCAGGTGGAAGCTGCAGCAGTTTCTCTGGCCTCTCCACTGCTCAGTCCAGTTAATAAACTGATGCCTTCTGATAATTATCCAATCCCACCTCTACTGTACTGTTTGCTTTTCATTGCAGCAGAGAGGCAGAGCGCTCAGCGTAAATATCCTCTGTAAACCAGCAGCTCAGGCAAAGCCGGGAGATTAAAACACTTGTTTATGCTCTTGGTGCATACAGGGAGATATAAGCAATATAAGCAGACACAGGGCTCGCAATCATATTGCCAGCTCAATATGAACAGAGTCATAGGGTAAGAGGATGTTACAAAGACACCATCATGATGGAAAGTTAAAAGCCCACCATGTATATTATTAACACCTGCACTCATAAAACATTGACCTTCTGAATGACACCTCGTGTTAAGCTCAGTATGTTTGACATTTAAAGATGTCCGTATTCAGACGCTACACCTTTACTCCGCTCAGGAACATGCTAAATAACGGAGCAGAGAATCCTGCCCTGTTAGTGAATTGGCATCTGCTGTATATTAGCCTACAATCTGACAAATGTAATGCCCTGAATGGCTGCTAAAAATACACAGTACATTAAAGCTCCAGCATGGTGTTCCTCCGTCAGTTTTAGAACAAGCGGTTTGATGCCAGCTGAGGAGCGGTGGATTAATCACCAGGTGCTATACGGTAGGTGGTTTAAATCTCGGCTCCTCCTGTTCAAGTGTTGAAGTGTCCTTGACCGAGACACTGATTCAAGGCCATTCAAGGACAGCTGCAGTGTGTTAATGGATAAATGAAAGACAAATTACAAGCAGCTGAATGCTCGTTTAGTGGTAATTAGTCTGTTTACCAGATGTGTTGCTGCAAATGTTCAAATATATATTAACGCTTATTTTCATTTTCATTTTAAGTCAAATGTTATAAATACTTCATGAAGCATTAGTTGATGAACTGATTAACATGTTAGTTGGAATAAAGAGCAGCTTATTTTAAAAAATCCCATTGACTGGTGGTTACTGTCTCCAACATGACACTTTAATTCATCAGAAGACCTCTCCTGCAAACTGTTTCTAGCTGCTGCAGAGATTCTGGCCCAAAATCCATTTATTACCAGCTTTTCTCCAGCCTCTGATTCTATATGTGGCCATCAGAAATGGAACATATAACAATCCACTGTACAAGAAGAGCTGAGCTGCAAAGAACTGGTACTATACCAAACATATGTGAGAGTGTGAGCAGTAAGACTACCAGGAACTGTCTCACATACTTCCTGCACATCCACTCGGTTGCCAAACCAAAGATGACCGATGGCTAATAACAGGTCAAATAATAAGATCAACTGAAAACACATTTCATTTTTTTTTTTTTTAAAGAAATTATCAGAAATGCTCCTTTTCTACTCACTCAGCTGGAGGGGCGTTTTATCTCTGGCTGATTGACAGTAGTCAGAGAGGGGTGTTTAATTTCACAGTAATGGGGTAGGGGGTTGGATGGTAGTTGTCTGTGCATGATTAACAATGGCTGAAGGGCGTGTCAACATGTGATTGACAGCTGGAAGGGTGCGTCAGTGTTTGCTTGACAGCCACCAGAGGGGCGTGTCTGCGTCTGATGTACAGCCACCAGAGGGGCGTGTCTGCGTCTGATGTACAGCCGCCAGAGAGGCGTGTCAGTGTGTGACTGACGGCAGCCAGATGGGGCGTGTCTGTTGATTTACAGCAGCCAGAAAGGTGCGTCGGAAATTTGATTGACAGCCATCAGAGGGGCGTGCCAGTGTCTGTGTGTGATTGACAGCCCCCTCCTGGAGTGCAGGTGTTACACAGTAAATGACAACACAAAAAAATAAAATCTTTAGAGAATGTTAGAGCTGGTGCTCCAATAAGAAAACACTACAACTGGAAAAAAAACAATAAATAATGACTTCATTTAAAGTTATTTATTATTTATAGTATGAATAAATGAGTAATAATCTATTATTAAAATCATTAGGTTAGCACTTTCATCAGGCTGCTCCGTTAAAAAGCTGCAGCAGTAGACGTCCAGACACAGTTTTTGTCTGTGATCAGTCATTTCTGATGGCTCAGTGCAGCAGATACTGATTGTGTCTCAGGTTTTGGAGCAATCCCCTGGGCGGTCATGTGAACACGTCTCAGTTCTAGTGTTACATCGGTGTTGGATGAGATGATGAAACTGTCAGCGCTCCTTTGTCCCTGTGCCCTCAGAATAAAGGTACACAGATGGACCTCTCAACCTCTGGGACTGTTCGTCTGTGTGTCTCTGTTCTGACAGTGCACTTTCACTCACCTCTTCTTCAGACTGGTCTCTTCATCTTCTTCCAACTTTCCCACATCCAGTTTTATTCTCTTTGTTGCCTCAGGTCAGCTTGAAAATGTTGATTAGATTAGTCTCATAGCAGCGGAAATACTGTGTAACCTCAGGGCATTTGACCGCTTACTCCCTGCAGGTGGCTGTACTCTCGGTACACTTCTACATGTTGGAACCAAGAAAATAATTCTTTATCATAAAAAAAAGTGAAATTAATCTTTTTGTCTATAATGTGTTTATATACAGTATAACATCCATCCATCCATTATCTACCGCTTAATCCATTCCGGGTCGCGGGGGGTGCTGGAGCCTATCCCAGCTGTCTTTGGGCGAGAGGCGGGGTACAGCCCGGACAGATCGCCAGTCCATCGCAGGGACAGTATAACATATATTATTAATTTCAGTGTAAGAATGCCAAATATATTTTATGTTTTCTGGAATAATACTAAAATAAAGATAAAAACTCCAAGTAAATAAACAGTAAAAACCTTTCAGAGACGGGTGAAGTTAATCCATCACAGGGATAATCTGCTACTAAATTCTGTCACAAAAATACAAATATGTGTTAAATTTACAATTCACAATAAATATTATTTATTTCAAATAATTTATAAATTTCTTTGCCACCTTAGACCACTCCGAGTACACTCTTGGCGTTTATACCTCACTTAACACAGGATTCCCTTTGTATGGTATGTTATACCTCAACTCCTCTGCAATTCAGACTGAAATAATACAGTTCTCGTTTTATTTTTTTCATAATGTGCAGCCCATTTGACCCGAGCGTGGCATGCTTTGTGCTCTGCTGTTGATTTATCAAGAATTTCTTGTGATTTAGTTTTTCTTTAGAAGTAGGCGTACGGCTGCGTTCCCTTCAGCAGCAGAGGGAGCGTCACACATGCACACACATTTGAGAAGCACAAACATACTAGGAGCACAAGGAGAAGTAAGCGTCTTCTCACAGCCTTTGCTGGTGCATTGCTGTGTTCATTGGTAAATTACTGCCATCTGTAGTAGTGGCTTAATATGGAGCCATTGTCATAACAATGTAAAGAACAATGTCGTTATTGTTTGCTAATTATCAGAAAAGAGGTTTTGGAATTAAAATCATACAACCAGTGTGTCCGGTTCCCTTTACCTTCACATATACGTAAAATCCCTGCAGAGAGAGAAATCTCATGTGGCTGCTCCTCACATGTTCTACTGGGTCATATTTAGGACATATAAAATAAGGAAATTTAGTGTTAGATTTAATTAAATGGATCAAATTAATCCTGTTGAGAGCTGTCCAAACGGCCGGGGTGGCTCCAGTCTGTAGGCGCGGTGAGATGACATAAATCTGCTATATGGAGTCCCCCCCACCCCCATTACTTCTAGAAACTAGAGGCACTTTTTGATGTTAATTTGTCACATAGTTGTGTGCACACTCGTCCCAAGGGGAAATGATAATGGGCCTCCCCCACAGCCACAGCCCTCCACTCTGCTATAACCGGCACCATTTAATAAATCACTTGGGGAAAAAATTTTATCTCTGGGGTACCTTGGACTAGAAATTCTCCTCTGGACTTCCAGTAGGGTCATGTTCATACAAAAGCTGGTGAAATTAGCATTTTTTGTGGCTTTACCCGAACAATTCTTCACAGGGAACAAATGTAGGCTTCTTCAAATGACATCCTCTAACAATACTCATGGGTTCTCTGGAACTGTTTACTGTTTTTGGTAGAAGACAACTCTACGCTAATTTCATGTTTGCTTATTTTTTGTTGTTGTTGTTGTTCTGTCCAGTCTGACCAACTCCGGTGCCTACTTTAGATAATATTATTGTGTACGACACCATCTGGGACGAGCGCATGCCGATCATTGAACAGGAGTTCATTAAGAAAGTTCACTTTATTTGTTACTACCTCACAACAACAAACAGTCTTGTTGTTTTCCACTATATCTACGTTTAAACCACTACAGGGAACATTAAGTATTCTAGGGACGCAACTAATGACTAGCTAAAAGCTAAAGACTGGACAGGTCACACTTGAAGACTGTTTCCACCACTGATCACAGATTTCTACTCTTTGACAGTCTGGAAGCAGCACACACCTGGTGACTGGTTTGCAAAGACTGTGAAATCCCATGAGAAGGGAAACTCTGGTGTCAAAACAAAAAGGCAGTGTGCAGGCTTTTAGTTAGTTTTTAGTGGCATTATTCTCTCCTCTGTATCACACGTTACACACATCTGTACAAAAAAAGTGTGCTGTGATAAGGGTTTTTGTGCTGGAACACATTCCCGAGATGAAGGGATGGAGCTGATGTTTTTTTACACAAGTCAAATTTATGCTAAATTAAAATGTAAATGTCAGAAAGGAATAGCTTAATATACTGATAACCATGCCTGAAGCTGTCATTCATCCATTTAACACTGATGTGTTTATAGGAAGGATACTGTTTCTGTCTCAAGTCGGTGACAACATGTGAAAATCTTTTCTTCCATGATTTGTCCAGCTGTGAAGGACCTTGTGTGTCTTGTGAACCTGCTTCACACACAGAAAATGTTCTGGAAATGCAATTATTTGGATGACAGAGAAACAATCAACTTCTGTAAAATGTAATTAAATATGACAATAAGAGCAAATTGCAAATGAACAAAGAGCTGAATTGACTGGCAAGAGCTGTACCCACAGAGAGACCTTCCACAGGGGTTTGCGTCCTGGCTGAATAGCTTCAGCCGGTCTGATGGAATTTAATAGGACTGCCATGACCATACTCTCCATCCATAATGGATGGAAGAGGCGTTGTCTTTTCACATGGACATAATGTATGGCATTAAGGCTTTGGAGCACATCACATTTCTGTTGAAACCAGAAAATGAACCAAAAAGGTTAGAAAATGTTTCTAAAAACACATAAAGGACACATTAATGCATTTATCATGAGATCTGTCAGCAGGAATTCCAACGACAATGCCAGGTGTTGGCACAGACCTCCCTACTCTTTTACAAGTCCCATTTTCACAATGTAGAGCAGCATGCTGGGTAAATAGAGCAGAGATCCAGCAGAAAAGACGCGTGAAGAGGAAACATGTTGCCACAAAGTATGCTAGAATAACAATGCAGCTTTGTCGGCTTCACCTTTTAACCTTCGGAGCAGAAACGTTTCGTGAAGGCGCCCTGCATCGCAGAGTGACTGAAATTGCCAGTGGGTAGCGATTAGGTGTGTGTTTTTGTGTGAGCACTTGGGGGGCTGTATTAGGAAGGAAGCCAGAAAACGAAGCACCAGGCCAAACAATTACTGGGTCATTTCGTATTGATCAAAACCCCCTTGTGGACACATCATAAGCATTTTGTGCAACAGGGCAGGAAACCTTCATGTCACGTCTTTAAAGTAAACCAAATTTTGTTTTGAACCAACTGTTTTTTATAATGCATAGCTCAGGCTTCGGTTCATGGTGAGGCAATGTGCCTTTCACTGACTATATTTGGTGGATGAGCAGTGAGGCTACAAGCTGTCCCTAACAGGCTACTTTCACATTTGATAACTGAGAGCAAAAAAACTGTCACTCCCTCGCACTGCCAGGCTGCTGGCCACAATTCAACATGGGAGATACTCATTAACATAAGTTGGGAAGGTGCTGTCAGGCAAGTGTTGCTGGTAATGGTCTGGACATTTTCACATTATATAATCTGAAGCTATCAATATAAAATCAGTATATAGAGTATACTGTAGGCTGCATAAATGGCAGATAAATAGATCCAACTAGATAGATACTGCAACTTTAAACAGGTAACTTATTCATACACTGTTCATACATCATGCAACATCATACGTTAAAGAGGCGTTATACATTTTATGTAAAATCTGAATCTCAGTGTAACTTTTACAGTCGTTAAAAATGTAAAATGAAAAGTATGATATGTCCCTTAAAACTTGAAAAATGTATCATCGTACTGTGAAAAGACATTTTTGTCAGGTTGTTGAAAAAATATCTGGAAAAGGCGTCTGCTGACAACTAAATCTGATGTGAGGTGAAACTGAGTCATATCACTTGATTAAGGTTAGAGAAAGATGGTCTGGTTAATGAAGGGATATTAAACAGTCACTCAGTTTGTCATGTGATAATCCTATACACCCATCCAAGTTCCCTAAATAAGTTTAGAACTTTAATTTATTCAAAGAATACATTGCATTTGAAAAACATCAGTCCACACATGCAGAAGCACATTTGCAGTTCAGTGTAGGAACATCACTTTCTATGAAACAGGGTTGCTGTTAGAGGAGCAACAGCGATTAGCCGTAACATCAGGGTGCTAAGTTCAAGTCGATCACCATAGTTATAGAGTCAGCAGTTGAGAGCGTAATGCATAAATCAGCTGCCTGATTTGACTTTAGATAGATAGATCCAGACCCAGGCAGCGGGTCAGTGTCTGTTAGCTAAACCATGCTAATCTTCTCAGCCTGTAGATGTAGCTCACTATACAGGTGATAAAGCTGCCCAGAACATATAGTTCTTGTTTTAGCAAGTTATAGCTCCACTGGACAAACATCTGTTCTGACATGACTGAGACAAAGTTGGGTGTGTCTCTAGAAATGCAAACCACTTGCAACTGTGACAGCGCTTTTTTCCAGTGCCCACCAGTCGGTCCTGCCTTCTCTAAACCTAAGTTACACTCACCTACAGTCACATTTATTAATTCCATTCCTAACTAACCTATCCTCAGTGTAATTGCTATTCTATTGCTTCATTTAATGTAATTTTAGACCAGTTCATCTCATGAAAGCAGCCAGTAGAATCACTGAAATATGATCTGTGTGTGTACATATGTGTAAGTAAGAACAAGACATGAAGAACAAATGTGACCCTCCTTTTTCTTGCCGCCAACCACGCCACAAGCACAAGTCAGTTGCTATGGCAGCATGAAATTTAGAAAGTTTGACAAGAGTGCCATACATTTTTAAACCACTTACTGGCATTGCCTCAAAGGTAGCGCCCCCCCCGCTGCCCTCCCCTTCAGCTGCTGTACAGCCACATCAGTGTCAGGCCCCGGGTCCCTGGAGGAGAGTTGCCGTGGCGGGCCGGCTGGGACTCGGGAGCCTAATTGGGGCCTGAGGATGCCTCCCTCTGCTGCTACAGCTGTGCTGCTACTGGCTGACGGTAGGATCAAAACCCTGTGACTAGCCAGGGGTCAGAGGTCTGCTGGTAGCTGCTCAGCATGTGGGGCCAGAAGAGATCTTGGCTGTGATGGCAAGCGGATCATGCAGCGCGGTCCTGCAGTGTGTGTGACCTCTGACCCATGCCGTCAGCTGCTCAATCTATGTCTTTAAGGAAAGCACAAAAATAAATGGAGTTTGATGTCCAGATGTAAATGAAATCTCTCCCTGAAATATACGTTTTGTACTGATCCCAGAAAATCTGGCACCTTCAGGTATTTGTTGGTAAGAAAATCTATGTATATGATTTGTCTGAACTGCCTTTTAACCTCTAGGACTCTACACTACGCTATGCAGATGTGAACGCTTCCTGCTATGCAAGGAGTGTGTGATGTGGACTTCCATAGCAAAATGCTTTGTTCAAAATTTGTGACGCAAGTAAGTTTCACGCATTTCCTATAGTGACACTAATACAAATACTGTGCTGAGACTCTAGGTGTTTTCTGCAACTGTTTCCAGTGTAAACGAACTGCAAAATGCTAATAGTGTGCAGAGAGGTGCAGTTTTGCAAACTTGTTCATACTCACCTTTAGTAAACAGTGACACTGCAGATGAATTGAACATTGACATGGAAACAACATCCACTGGCTTCTTTCATAATTTTAAGTTGGCTTTTGTTGAGTTCAGTCCATTTCCACTTCAGATCTGTCACAATAAACAACATCTTGTCTCCCTGCTTTGTCCTGACCTTGACTCACCTCACTGGGATGCTTTGCCTGCGAAACATCATGCATTTAGCCTTTTTTAAAATAAGCATCAGCTCAAACTGTTCAAAAAATTCAGACAATTCCTGTTATTTTAATTATAACAACTAGCTTTGTTATAAATACTCATTTTAATTCATTTAATTTTATACATAGTAATGACTAAGCTGGACAGCTAACCATAAAAGGAAAATATGAGCGGCCTGTTTCATTTCAGTGAAGGATCTTGTTCTAATGTTCTAGTTTTCTTTTCAATCACAGTTGTTTCTGGAAACCAACAATAACAAATCAAAAGTATCAAAGTCAGTTATGATTCTTTCCATGGAGAAAAATTCTTCTTCATTTTACCACTAAGCAAACTTCATCCACAGATGAAGACCATGAGATGAAGCAGAAAGATCCCTGAGAAGTAGTAAATAGACTTTGAGTCATTTTATCTGTCTTTTTTTTATGCGGTTATCCATCCGCATGTATCTCATACATCAGTAGGTATTATTACAGCTCTATTAAACTGTGTTATCCATCATTTAATAAGTGTTTATGTTACACAGGGCAGGTTAAAGTAAACGCAAAGTGCTTCACACTAAATCCCACCACGTCCAAATATGATTGGCTGACAGTTTCTTGCCGGGCTTCTCAGCACTGATTATTGGGTTTACAGATAATGCATGAGCTGGATCAATACAGACCAGTGGTCACATACATCATAATCCTGCTCAGCTTTCAAAAAGAAAAATCTGTTGTTGTTGGAGGAACAATCAGACAAGTGCTGGAGAACATTTGTCTTTGTGAACCGCACGAATCCACCAAAAGCAACAATCCATAAAAGATAAAACTGAAAAAAAAAGACATTTAAGCCAGATAAAAAAGTCATGCTTAACAGTGCACTGAGCTAAGTCTGTCCTTTACACTGTATGATTACTGCATTCGCTTCATGCGAGGGAGGGTGGGGTGGGGGGGCTGATTTATTTTTGTTTATTCAAACGGTGTCAGTGCAGCGGCCTATGACAAACACTCAATTGAATTGTGAAATGGCTGCAGTGATAAACAAGTTACTGCTCAGACACTTTTGTTTCAAATGAGACTGGGAAAACAAATATGAAGTGTCGCAGTGATTTCATATCCACAGCAAAGGTACGAATGAACTCCGCATCACCCCGATGACAGCTGTTCTCTCAGTCCATTCTCTCCACGTGGAGAGCATAGATCAGCTTAAACACTGATTTTATTGAGCCACTGATCTATATTGTAATTACTTCTACAGTAGATGCAGCTCTCATACAGTATGTCTCTAACAAATGCATCTGTGTGACATTTATATTATTTCTGAAAACCATATAAAAGAAAATAAACTGTGCTCAACAGACATCTGCTCTGCATCCTCTATAATTTACATATTTCCTGTTTATTTTCCAAGTATGGGCTGCATGTCTCCTGACCTGTGGGCAACATCTTTCACACACACACACACACACACACACAGATACGCACACACGTCTTTAATCTTAACAGTAAATTAGAGCTTGGTCAGAGCAAATCAAGAGTTTTGCTTTGGGATGTTATCCAGTCTACATTTTACTCATCAGCTTACGAACAAGATTCATATTTAATCTTAGAGAAGACGCTATAAATAAAAAGCCATTCCACCTCAGTGTCACACAGAAACTAGAAAATGTTGTCAATTTATAGACATACACAACAAACTGTAATATTCAATAAGCAGTGTGTATAGAAAATATGCTGTATATTACTTCAATATTCAATATAAAGCAATTTGATGATGAGGAGAAAAGTAGTTATTGGATTTTACTAGAGATGCAGTTCAGCAGTGAGTATTATTTCTTTGTGACTTTTCATTATGAATGCATTGTTTTTGATGTACTGACTAAACTTATTACCAGAGAATTACCATGACCACCTCTTTCCAGTCAAGTCAAGTCCTATACATTTTATTTGAATGGCACTTTTCATACACACTGAGAATTCAAGATGCTTCATAAACAGCATTAACTCAAATTGATCAATATTGTAAAATCAAATCGACACAAATAAACATCACAAAATGTCAAAGGTGAACTTTGTCTCTGTGGGTTTCACAATCTGCTCCACAGCTACACCATCTGTCCCTAGACTGTTGAATTGGATACAGAAAAACTCCCAGAAAATACCTCAGACCTCAAATGGAAGAAACTTCAGGAAGAGTACATTGTGTCATATTTTATAAACCCATACACCAGAGAGCACTGGGCTCTGACCACTGCTGAAACACAAATGACCTCCACTCTGTACAGTCTCTCATTGCCTCCTAGCTCCACACTCTGCACAAGAGGAGAAATACACACTGTGTACGATATTATATATTACTTGGGGCAGTCAGAGAGCTGCTACCAATAAACTTCTTTTATTTTCTAAAAAAGAGAAACAAGTAAGTACAGCTGTCATTCTATACAAATATAATACAGTTAAAAGAACCAATATTTCTTTGTGTAGAAGATCGATGAAGTAAAAATAAAAAATTTCAGTAAAAAACAAATATAAAATTGCATTTAAATACAGTTCTTGTTGTGCTTGGTTTCTGTCCGCTGCTGAAACAGCTACTACTCATCGTATAAAGCAGAACTTGATATTTAGCTTGTGGGTTGTAGGAAAACATATAAAGATACAGTACAGGAGGTCTGTGTGTAGTTTCACATAATAGACCCAAGGCTCAGTTTTTATTTCCTCCCTCCTCCTCCTAATCTAACAGTGAAGGAGGTGTGGGTGGAGGCTTCCAGTCCTCTATAGCTTTATGTCTCTGTATAGACTTAGTACTGTGTCCACAAAGCCATTCACATTTTTTAACAGTCCAGTCAAAACTGAAGGATTTGATTTAAATGTATACACTAAGAACTGTATTATACTGTAAAAAGTGTATGTTTTCTTCAGTGTTCAAGCAGGCATCTGACTGTTGTGTTAAGGCACACACAAATGTTACACCTATGCTTCAGTGCAAGGTAGCGATCATCAAGTGGCAGCCCACAAACCTGACAAACCTCGCCTCCCTCACTTCCTCGTTCTGATGGTATCTCAGGAGGTGTCGGGGTTCTCTGGGGTTTCAGAATGGCAAAACACAGTATAGAATATGTCCGTAGCAAAGTTATTAATGCAGTAATAGCTCAACTTAATGGTACAGAATACAGCCCCCTTTAGAAGCTAGTTGAGTACCTTTGGCTTAGAGGTTAGGCCAATAAAACACCTGGTCAGGGTTTGACAAAGACTGTAGTCACAGTCATAAAAGGACTTCATTGGGCTATTTCTTAAAACATGGTCACATTTGCAGTAGACATGTAATAAATGGCACATTTGGTTCCTTACAAAGTCATTTCAGGGTAGAGGATAATGTTTAGCCATTCCAAAACACCATCCTCCGCCCTGCTACTCCTTCCACAGGGGGCTGGAGGATGTCAAAACACTTGTACTCTTTTCACTTTTTTCGCCTGGAGAGAAAAACCAAACAGAGAGGTGCAGTACGTATGTGAGACTAGTCTGAATAAGCAACAGGAAATGTGGGAATGAATCTTTGTGTTCTGTTTTTAATAGTGGTATCATCCTGCGTCCTGCATCCACGCTCACCTGTTGAAAATGCTTACCTGTCACAGCTGATATGCACATCACAGGAGAAGAGCGAGAACACCGACACATCAACTTTTAAACACATGACAGTGAAACCATAACTGGAACAGAGTGTGTTTTTATTTTACATTAGCTCATACATGTAGGATTTTAGTCTACAGCATGCATGAGATACTGTACGCTATTGCACTTACAGGAAGTCCATCTGTTCATATGAGAACCAGGACTGCTTCTTCTTTTTCGTCTGTGAAATGTAAGACTTCATTCCACAAGTAAATAAATGAAGCAAAAACGGATCACAGTGACGTCTGTTGCAGCGACGCAGTTTCGATTCTGTCTCTGTTGGCGTGCATCTGCCACACAGGCATCCTACCAGGCACCGCCAGTTGCTGCAGGGACTCTGCCACAGCTGGAGGCTCTCCCTCGCTGTTGGGTCAAGTTCCACAACTCTAAATTTTGCCTTGTAACAGTAGAGCTGAAGATCCGATTCCAACAATGCACCAGGAAGTTAGTGTTCTTCCAAATATACTGGCATTTAAATTTTTGTCTCAATATACTAACTGAATGCAATTTATTGCAGCAGGTTTATTTCATTTCTGCCTCAATGGGTGGACATCTGTCACACAGACATCACAGCTACAAGGCCTTTGTTTTCCCTGCAGTTCTAACCAACACCGCGTCCTCTTCCAACCACTGTTATGTCTAGTTCCACAGCCCTTTCTATGGCTTTGTACCCCACCCAATATAAAAGTTCAACATTATATCATTAAGTCTTGTAAATGACTTTTCTTTCAACTCTGCTGGTGTTTTACAAACAGCTTTTCACTGTTGCTAGTGAGAGAACAACATGACAGAGGAATTGAGTTTGCATTACCATCTTTGGGGACAGGTCTATACAGAGCTTGTAGTTTAGCAAGTTGTAAAACTCCAAACTCTAGTTCATCATCCGCCAACATCATTAAAAATGAATACATTAAAGCTGTCATTTACAGGTCTCAGGTTTTACTTAATTTCACCTACTACCCAGGAGGATTAGTAATCAGTTCAGTGATCAGGATCAACCTGGTTGAAATTCTTTAAAATTATATTTTCATTTTTCCATTATGAGTATGAATACTTTCCAAAATGACTGTGTATGTACCAAACTGGTTAGAATTCTGTGTTGGATGCACAAAGATTTCCAATGTACCTGTACTGAAATGTGCCTGTGCCTCTAATCTGTTCTGTTCTATTTAACAAAAAAGAACAGTAAAACTGCAGATCTAGGTATCGAAGTATCGTCCGGACTTTGGCAGTAGACATAAATCAGGTGGTACAGAACGAAGGAAACTGGGCTGGAAAAGACTCAATGTGGCCTCAAACACACATGAGTAGCTGAAGACATTAAATCCAGCCTAATGCCAGTGTAAACCCATGTTCTGGCATTAAGGCTGTTCTCAAATAAGTGTCAGACACAAGTTACACTTGTACACTGTTTATCCTCAACTTTTTTTATATCTCACATTCTGTTTTTGTCTTATTTACTATGATCCTTACTGTAAAACTGGCATTTCTACTAAACACCTACAGACAAATCCACTTCAACTCCTGCAAGGGCTTAATGACAGAGCAAGCAGACATCTGAGAGAAGACATTATCATCCACTGAGGACGAAAACGCTATTATAAGGTGATTAGGTGGAGGAGAGCTGGATGGAAATCACTCTTGAATCTTTTTTTAACCATTAATTAGTGGTTCTGTCAGTGCGGTTCATTCTGCAGGGCTGACTAATGTGTTGAGCTCTCCCACTGCTCTTCATGACCAGTTGGTACATTGCTGTCACATTTGCATATGTAGCTCTGACAGCAAAGAAAAATCCCATCGCCTATTAATGCAGCTGGAGTTCTGTGTGCAGCCTGTGTGTATTCTAGTACAGACTCTGCACTTTTCCCTCTGAAACAAGATGACATAAAGGCAACAGGATGACTGCCTTGCAGTAAGTAAGTGGCTGACTGTAAAATGACTTACAATAAGTTGTGCAAATAGTACTTCGCTGAAAAGTGTGAATATATCCATTTGCACCTCCACTGATACAGTGAGGCATGCAAAGTGTTGCATCACACTCTACTTAGATATAATTTAAGATTTAAAAGATCTCAGTGTAATTGAGCTGTTGAAGTCCAGACTAAA
Organism: Ctenopoma multispine; assembly: GCA_034779795.1. Classification (NCBI taxonomy): domain Eukaryota; kingdom Metazoa; phylum Chordata; class Actinopteri; order Anabantiformes; family Anabantidae; genus Ctenopoma; species Ctenopoma multispine. Next base: position 18,564,570 of record JAUYWH010000003.1, on the reverse strand, counting down.
GGCAGAGTTGATCGAGGCAGCAAAAAGGGCTGTTAGGGCATCGCTGATATCTATGTGTCTTTTTTTTCAAAGACAATGTGAGACTTGCTGTATTTTATATGTGCAGTGATTTTCACCTTCTTTGATTTAAATATCTCTCTTAACTTAAAAATGTAGTTCCTTCTTTTTTGAATCTTCAACCTTTACTGTAAAATATGAGCAGGCTTTATTTTGTACATTCCTTTGCTAAAGATCAACGGCTGCTTTGTAGCATATTTCCAGCTTTTCATCTTTTAACCCTGCTACTTCACCCTCACCACACCCACCAGCAGCTTCCAGACACAGCAGGCAGCTGTTTCACTGAATAAAGCTCGTTAATTAAGGTTTAAGTCTGTTTTAGTCTACTTCTGTTTGTTGGCTTTTGTGCTTCATGCTGAAAGTGAATGCAAAATGAAATAAGAAGAAACTAGGAAGCAAATGAATTAACAGCAATTACATTAATGGTGATGACTTGTGCCGACTGGCTTCTATTTGTAACAACATTTTCTCGTGCAGAAACTGACGGGTACCTGATCTGTGTGACAACAGATCCCAGTGAGTTTCTGCACAACCCCCAGTTTGTGCTCTCTGTACCGCCCGTAGGCCTGAATGTCCACTCCTTTGAGGTGAAAGCAGAAGCATCTCTCACATCTCATCCTATACAGGGACAGTTTTATTATAAACCAGAGAGCCATTTTAAGATAAGCATGCCGGCTGCCCATCATGACTCTGTGTGCCAGCTTAGACATTTCTGACAACCCCACAAATGAAACATGTTGCCTGAATCCTTACAGTAATGTCTCAACATACTACCAGCATCCCAATGACACCTTTGGTTTAATATGTAAGGCACATACTGTTATACATCTGTGATGCTATGGTTGTAAAAAGAGATTTATGACACACAACAAGCTGTTAAGAAGCTGTATGTGGTGGGGTAATCAGGGGGGGAAATGGGGTGTAAATTCTCTTCTTCATGCCACAGTGATTCATCCTTCAGTGAGAGAAACCTCCCCGTTATGCACACCTCATCTAAAAGGGCCCTAGGATAATCAGTGCAGGCCCACAGTACACCAGTCCCAGGTCAGCTGTGAGGTCAAAAGAGGTTCTGCCTCCCTGCAGTATCAACGCTGCATGAGCAAAGAATGTGAGGTACCAGCATGCATGATGTCTCTGTTGGAAGAGCCTTTTTAAATATACTATTTAGAGTTTTGTTTCTTCCACAGACTGATCATAATACAGTATGAAACTGCCTTTGTTTTATTTACACCACTTTCTCAATGATTACCTTGTCCAGGGGCTCAGCCAGAGGGGATGGCATGGTGCCTACAGCAAATTATCTTAAGGGTACTGGCTTATTGGAGTGTGTTTCATGTTCTGTTGTCAAGGGTTTGTAGTATCAAGTAGCTTTCGGCTAGATAAGTTCAAAAAGCTTGACCAAAGAAATCCAATAATCCTGTCACACAAAACTGAGCAGTGATCAAAAATGAAAGCATCACATACAGCAATAACTGTCAAATTGCAATTGTTGCAGGTGTATTTTAAATTCTACAAGGATCTCACATGACCACACATGGCTTGATTTGAATTTGACTTGATCAAAATAAGTGAAATAAAATTATGTTGTGTGGGAAATCGCGGCTAGCATGCTGAGTATTTAGTAAACTGTGACCTCGACTGAGATCCAGCCCTTGACCTAATAAACAGAAACAAAATATGAATCTACTAAATGTGAAGTAGTGCACAAAGACATGTCACAGTGGTAACTACTAGAAGCCGAAAATGGGTTACAACCAATTATAGACTTCTACATCACTTGAGTTAGTAGTCACTGGAAGCACACATTGTACATTACTTTACTTTGCTTTGCAGACGCTTATATCCAAAGCGACTTACAAGGAGCTAGTGCTAAGTGTCTTGCTCATTGACACACCAGGGAAGTGCCAGGAGTCTGGGCTGGGATTTGATCCTGCCACCCTCTGCATCCCAGTCTGATGCTTATCTCATTTAAAACATTAAAAATAATAAATATTGATGACAAAAAGGTTTGTTGGACTCCAGTAAGGATTGTGTCTATTGTAATCACAGAAACATGAATTTCAGTGTGAATTCATTTAATAAATTTTTTTTTAAATGTCTGGCACTGGCAGTTTCTCTGGCACCATTGCTGTACATTTGTGTTGGTGATATATTATTGTCTTTAGGGAGCCTGTAGTGTGGACTTCACTGCAGTTCTTGGGGTCTGTTTAATGGCACGAACAGGAGAATAGGAAAGCACAGAGATGATGCTCTTTTTTACACAGCCTTTAAGTAAAATGCAAATAGTCTTAAAAATCTAAAAATGTTATATTGTGAAGCTAATAATAATAATAATAATAATAATAAAACATCTCTTAAGACATATAATTTTAATATAATTTACAAGTTTTTAAAAAATTCTATACATATGTCACTAAACATCACAATTCTTGTCTTATTCACAAGCTGGGTGTGAATTTAACTCATTTCATATTTCACTGACTCAATTTACAGCACATCCACCTAATACAGAGAATAGCAGCAGTAAATCCACTTTTCCACTTCACTCAAAAATCTAAGCCCTGTGGTAAAGACCATTCTCTGTCCTCTCTTTGATTTGACATTTCATTTTATTATTATTTTGCCACTGGGCTTGCTTCACTGTGATGGCAGGATGACATGGAGGGGTAATACTGGCACAAAGTGGCCCTCGAGTGCATCAATGGCCAAAGCTCAAAGCAGAGCGGCTGCTGCGGTCAAGGTTATGATGCAATGAAAGCCATTTGCCTCATTTTTCTGCGCTTTAGGCCACAGTGGAACAATTTCAGGGCAGTGCTGTTTTGTCCCAAACCCCTAACATGTCATTTAGATTCTGACTGTGAAACCAGATTGGTTAAAAACTGAAATCCGCCGCTAATGCCACAACCTCGAAGGACTGAACTGACAAATTGAGTTGCGCATATTCTTACTGATTTCAGCACAAAATGGCTTGTTGTTGACGTTGTGATTAAGTTGCACTGGCTCAGTTTGATCTATGGCTGCTTCGTTCATCTACAGCTTCAAAGTATTTAATTAACTAGATACAGAAGTGGAAAAAACACTCTTCAAGGCGAGTGTCTTTAATTAATAGTGGAGAATTAGGAGAGAGGGACCAGGAGCTTTATTGATCTTTTCAGTTTTAATTAACTGAGTTATTTTGACTGCTGTGTTACATTCCATAAAACAGCTTATGTATATAGCATAACACCTAATATAAGTCTCATCCCATAATCAATCCCCCATCTCATGGATGGAAGAAGTACTTTAGCGATAGTGAGATTATAAGAAGGTGTGGACCTAAAGAGCTATTTGCAAATGCAAGGTGCACATTAACCAATCTCACCATCTTTTCATCTTATTTCCTTTTTTCGTTGCACCCCTTCTCTTTACAAACATTATTTTCAAAGTGAAAATGTACAATGAGGCCCCTGGTGTTTTCTGGTATCTTCAGTTGTGTTCGGGCACTGAGGCCTGTGTAGACTTTAATGTTATAATTTATTTTTCAGTTCCTTCAGACGTGATGCTGTACAAAATGCAGTGGTTCAGGCAGATGGGAATTACATTCGTTTTCCAGTTAACTTTAACCAAAGTTCTGGACAAAACAATAATCGGACATAAAGATGCTAGCTTCATTTCTGTTAAATAAATGCACGGTGAAAAATGTGATATGCTGTTTGTCTAAGGTTATATTTGCCTAACATTAGGACCCACTATTATAAGATTATTTTTATTATGTTTCTATACACATGAAAAACACAGAATTAAGAAAGGAGGACATAACTATAAGGTGATCAGAGCAATTCTTATACTCCCTGTAATTCTGGTGACGTGAGCAGCTTTAAGATGCTAAATGTGAGACTGAAATTGCATTTGTAGTCATATTTATCATGTTGCTCCTGCAGAGATCCCCCTCTGTTTTTAGAGCTGGCCTGCTGATATTTCCCTCAAACCAGAACCATAAATACAGCTGGACTCTGTGAGGGGTCACTGCTAAGCTGGAGTAAAACCACGAGTGAGCTGTTCACGTTCGCTGAATCTTCTATCATTTCCAAGGCCTGGAATGAAAGCAAGAGGGGTAAACTGTAATTTTGTGAGTCGGTTAGTGAACATTAAGAAGCATCATATTCATAATACTGAATAAAAATGTTCACAAATTCTTTTTATGGTAATTGTTGCAATTTTCATTTAATTTACATCATCCTTTACAAGCAGATACTGTATGTGACGAGTTTAACATTTTAAGTCTGGTGTCCATTACATCCCCCATAAAGAAGTGTCAGAGGACATTAAAACATTTCTCTATTTAATTTATTAGGGCTGGTTCTAAAAGGTCAGATCCGCCTTGAGGTGGTTGCAATATCGTAATCCAGTGGTCAAAACATGTGAAATGGTTTATGCCCTCGAAAGCGTGAATATTTAATGCCAATTTGGTTTGAACATGAAATACTTCCATGTAGAGTACAGGTCGAGATTTAGGTGTGGGAGTGGTGCTAGATGTAAACTCGGAAAGGTCAAAAACCAAAAGCTTCATCCACTGAGGAACATGAATATGTCAACAGAAATCAGTCCACGAGATTTAGATATTTCTTGTTCACAGGTCATCAGAGGAAAGCTCAGTTGAGTGTTTATCCTTTATTAAGTAGAGTTAAAGGGTTACACGAGATAAAGGGTTAGGGCATCACAGAAGATGTGTTCTCTGATCATGATTGTTATTCACTTTAATTGCATTTTCTTCTTTGCAGTCATTAAATATTGCATCTTGTGTGCAAATAGGCGTTTGGGTCTGACAGTGGTATTAGAGGGAAGTTTTTAAAACAAGGCTTCATCCACTGAGGAAATGTTTGACTGGAAATGGAACCGTAAATGGCAATAAATTAAATTCTTCACGAACAAGTAGAAACTTTGTCCCAGTGGAATCTGGGATATTACGTATTGTAGCTGTTAAAATATATTGCTCTGGACCAAATGTTTGATTGTTTGTAGGAATGGATGAAACAACCAACAAATCAGTATTGATGTCTTTAGTGGCACAGCTAGCAGGACAGTGACTTTAGGAGGATTTACCTTAGATTAAAGTCTATATTTACAGTTACAAAGGGGAGTGCAACACATTTCACAAAGCTTTAGTCTGTTTTCAGGTCAGGGAGGTGTTTTAAGTAAAAAAACAAATGTCTTTTATGAATGAACAATTCTGCACAACCACGTAGGCCACTTAATTAATTTATATATGATGAGGAACTGTGTACATGAAATGCCTTCATGACATGCAGGGATAAACAGCAATCAGGGCAATAAGGCCACAAAAAGTTGAGTCTAGGTGAGACGACTCTAGCAAAATGGGATATATCTGATCTACATACCCAATTTTAAAAATCTGAACCACACTGTAAAAGACTCTAATAATGTGGGTCATCGGCTAACAACACACTGTTTCACTGCTTTGCTCTGCTTTGAATTTATTTGCAAATGTTTTCAACCCAATGCCTTTAACAAGAAAAAAGACCAAATATATCTGGGTTATTTCATCTCTGATTCATATTTTCTTATTGCTTTTTTCACCGACAGCTTCTAGCTGTGTAATTGGGTATTGACTACTTAGTGAAGCCCATGTTATCAGTCAGTTGTTCTTTATGCATAAGTGAAAAACTTGTCCAACTTCAAAAATGTCCACATTCATTGTACACACAGACTTTGCAGTCACATTGTAAATCACCCGGCAATGACACTGCATACAGTGTCTAACACTAAAACTAAAAAGAGACACATAAAAAAAATGTGTCAGCTCAGTAGATGAGTAAAAAACAGTTTTGACTGCACAGTATTGTATAATTTCTAGTTTCTATGCAGGGGTTAGTCTAAAAAAAGACTTTTTTAGATTAGATTAGATTTTTTTTTTGGTGTAGACTTAATTTGTACTTTCTGTACTGTCTTGTCTGCCATCTGTGACATAAATGTCAACCTGTGACTTGTGTGGAAACAAATATTGGCACAGATATTGACATAAAACATACATTAATATGAACAGTTCTTCACTTGGGCCTTTTTTTATGTAATGTAACATCACGGCAGCATATAACATATTTAACCAGCAGATGTTGTCAGTTGTACTTTACTCTAAATTTATACAAATGTTTTGCTCACCAAAAAAGTTGAGACATCAAAAATAATAAATGGATATATTTTAGAGGGTTTGGTAGGTGTATACTGTATGTGATCTTTGGAGTGGGTCTCATTTTTTCTCATCTTTACCTCCATACTGAATACACAGACTTAAATGTGTTTCAGTGTTCTCAGCAATTAAATTAATGTTTCACAAAATACATTTTAAAATATTATAATCATGTTGAATCTGAGGGGAAAATACTTAAAATTATATCACTGTCATTGTAAAAACACCAGAAATGACACCGTGAAGCTGCCTGACACAGATGAGTCCTCCATTGTATGTGTTGAGATACAGTATATGATAACCTCCCTATGCTCAACCTGACACTCTCTGCTCCCTAGATTGGTTATTGATCCTGCTTTCTTTGCACATATTGCTGCATGCACTTTTTTCCTCTTAGCCCAGTCTTTCATGTGCAGACAGTCTAGCAATTGTGTAGTATGTATGCATGAAAAATGCTGAATTGGATGAGCCATGTCGTCGTCTCCGGCTTGTCCTCCCCATAAATAATGATCATTTCAAAAGCCTGTCAATTTAGCTTTGTAGAGCGATATTTTCAAGAGCATTTATTTTTCCAATTCAATAGATCCTCATATTTCATTATCTGAAGCAGCATTTGTTCTTCTGCTCTCTGAAAGTGAGGGCATCTATGTGTGGCTGTAATCCGCTGCAATCGATAAACATGATAAAGAGACCAATCAATCAATACTATTTTCCCTCTGCCACAGTGAGGTCTGGACTACAATGTGGTGGATTGAAGCTTTCTTTCTTCTTCCCTCCAAAAGGTTTGGAACAGCAAAGGAAATTGATTTGTTTTTGCTGTACACTGAAGATATTTGGGTTTATTATCAAAAAGATAATTATGAGATAAAAGCTAAGAATTTCTGCTTTTTATTTGATTTTGTGTACACGTCTATACATAGAAAACATGAAACATAGTGACCTTTCTATCATGTCACTCAGTAAACAATTGGAACAGATAGATTTAATGTAGATTAAAGTAACAAAGAAACTTAGTATTTCGTTGCAAATCCCTTTTTTACAATAACTACATAAACTCTGTGACTCACTGGCGTCATCGGATTGTTGGTTTCTAGGATTTTACTGTAGCATCCTTCAGCTGCTGTTTGTTTCTACCTTCAGTCTCCTCTGCAGCAGGTAAGATTCATGTTGAATTAGTTTGAGATCAGGTGATTGACTTGTCCAGCCGAAATCATTTCACTTTTTTTCTCTTGAGTTGGCAGTTGGATCATTATCTTCCTGCATGACGAATCTCCTCCCAATTAGTTTAGACGAAATGTTTCTGCACACCTCTGAATTCATCCTGCTGCTGCCATTATGAGTTATATCATCAATAAAGATTAGTGAGTCTGTTCCAGAAGCAGCCACGTAAGTCCAAGTCATGACAGTACAACTCACAGATGGTTTGGATCAGGAACAGATAGTTGCATATGTTGTTCAGTACACCAGTGGTTTCTTTCTTTTTCATGACATTCCCAACTGTTGTGATGGTTATGCCCCATGTTTTGTGCACTGCCCCTGATCGATGGCTTTTTCTCCCATAGACGGCTCTTTGGTTTTTATGTTAATTTATCGTTTAACACATTTTTACAGAGCTCTTCACGTCTTTAATTATCAGACGGTATATTTTTTTTGTTCTGCAGCAACAATGTATGGTGCTAACCTAAAATGGACTGTAGCTCTATTGTGATTTCTCCCTATAATCATTGTGTCTGTACTTAAAATAAGCTATGAGGTTGTATTTGTGGGAGTATTCTTGCATTTCAATATCACTGTGCTGTTCTGTAGTCTCAGTGTTCATTAGAATAAAGGAGGAAATAGATGATGATTTGATGCTGAGGTGGTTCATTCTTTGTGTTAAACTGAAATTAAAGATATTCACTGTTGGATCACAGTTGAAGTGGATTAAATTAATTACTAATCTGGAATTGTTGTGTTTGCCCAGTAGCAGCGGCAGGTTTTATCTTTTGACCTCACAGTAGAAGCAAAAATGAAGAAGAAGAAATGTGTGGATGTGAAAGTAATTGTAAGACAAACACATCTTAGAGCACGTTTCACAGGCTTGGGTAATGGGTGAACACATACTAGTGAGGGCTATTGTATCACCTTGCAAACGGGGGCGTGTTTTGCTTTGTTTTGAACGCACATACTCATATATCATTCAGCCATCTCTTCTGACAGGCAGCCAGCTGTGTCCATGTCAGTGTTCTGTCAGAGCAGCACTTCTCTTCAATCAATCATCTCATTACCCATTCTAACATTTTGAAGATGAAAATGATGCAGTAAATTAGATTGGAATTGGCGACTCCAGTAGAATTAGCCAGCGGTGAAGGTCCCCCAGGGGCCCCCGCAACTGGTCTGGCAACACTGGCTTATTACAAAAACATAATTGGGCCAGTGTGACACTTCACGGTGGCCCCCCTCTGTTTGTTGGCACTTCACTAGGAGCGCCTGTGATGAGGCGAAGCCCTGCCTGGTGTCTAGTGCTGTCGTACAACAAAATCAATGATTCGTAAACAGCGCTCGGTGACCCGAAACGCAGCAGCCGGCGCAGGGTGTCAGATAGACGCCTCTGCCACGGCGTTCAATACAATTATACACAACCAAATGAACACTAAAGTCATTGACTTCAGTGGAAATGTGCGACATGAAACACACAGTCTGGAGCTATGACAATGTTCGGTAATTACTTGAACTTGCCATTTACAGTCTTTGGTATCATGCAGGTCATAAACCACCCAGACACCCATAGGGTAAATGATACTGTAGCTCTACAGCACGGTGTGGAGTTTCATGCTGTGCAGCCACTGTGCTCCGTCTCTTCTCCAAGTGACTCTGAAAAGTCCTTCGCACATCCTAACTGACAGACCTTATGCACACACACTCACGCAGACGAAAGTCTCTCTCTCTCTCTCTCTCCCTCTCTAAGACCCTGGAGGAGCAGGGGTCTGGCAAATGCTGCTCTATGTTGAAAAGGATTAGAAAGATTTGTAAGTGCTCAAGCTGACTCCTTCATGTCAGGATTGCAACAGTAGCTAGAGGGCTGCAGTTGCAAGCAACTTTTTTTTTTTACCTTGCTTTTCCTGGGCATCCTGCTGAGGCTAATGTGAGCCAGAGAAGCAACCTTTCAAAACCAGAATACCCCATGGTACTGGCATTCTTCCGGTGCTATACAGTCATATTTGCTCTCATTGGATTATTTTCTCTGTGGGATTATAATGTTGTTAAAACACTTTTCCTGCTGTAAAGTGGCTGCACACAGTGGAAACGCTCTGTTCAGTTCTGACTGTATTATTCCTCCCCGAGGAACCTTGTGTTCAGTTCCACTCGAGGCACATACTGTAAAGGGAGGGTAAAGTTTTACATCAGTTCTACATAGTCTGAAATGATTGTCAAATGGCTGTGATTGAAAATTCCACAGTTCCCAGAGGAAATGCATGATGTTATGAATAAAGGAAAAATGCTTAATCTATCTCACTGATGCAAAATGTAAGATTTCTCTTGACTGAAGCTCTCTGGTTTGCATCCAGCCTAAAATGATTATATGTGCACCAAGAAAACCCATTTGTTTCCCCTCACTCTAATGGTCCTACCCATGGCTATTTCCAGCGCTGTGATCACAACCTTCAATTTCATACATGGCTCTCTGCGACGGCACAGGTTGTATGAATAGCATGGGTCAGGCATATCCCATGCAGCGTTTCATTATTCATTGTTCTCATTTTCGGTGAGAGATTCATTTCTTTCAGGAAGTCATCTAGAAAGCATTGAATGCCTATTTCCTGCTGGCCGGTGTGAGAGGGGGTTGTGGAACCGCAGGGGTGGGGGTATGGAAATCTAGTAAATAGAGCTGACAAAAAAAAAAAAAAAGCTGCCACTACACAAATTGCCTGCATTTTCTGTTGATGGGAATCACAGCATGTTTTTGTTGACCATGGTTGTTCATTTAAACATACAGAGATATCTGTGCACTCTCATACCTGACTTACTTCATTCCCCCTTTACATTCCCCACCAGAAAAATGTCCATTTCTATATTTATGAAAAGACGCCAATATATGGTAATAATATATTGGCTTGGTCAGCATGCTCATTTTGTGATTGCCTCTGGATAGCTGAATAGTATTAGGCCGATTTGCCACTTGTCTACAGAAAGACTGATGCAATGTGAGGACATGCAGTTTAGCTGACAAGACAACAACACTCCAGAGAAATGAACAGTTATAGTATATATAAAAACATGTATAACCAGAGAATCATATGAGTCGATGACTACCTTTATGTGGCTCATCCCATTTGAGGCACTTTACACGTTGGTTAATTGGCACTACTGCTCCTCTTAATGCCTTATTAGTTAATGCAGCTTGTTGGCACAGAACAGTATGAGCAGCTACATGTTCACATGCCACATACTGTATCTCTGTATAACCTGTTTATAATGAATACTGCTCTGCCCTTCCCTTCAGTGTATTGATCCGTGTGCATGGCTTTCACGGTCTTTAGAGCAACTTAAAGGGCAACTTCACTGCTTTTCAATTTGCTGCCTATAGTTTTAGATTGGATATGTGAACCCTCAAGTTTGTAAGTAGTGCACAAAGGTGAGTTTTATGGCATTTTTTCCACCACCACATTGAATCATAAATGAAACAGTTAAGATGTCAGGCTGAGTCAAAGACCAGGTAGCTGGGCATAAACAGGTGAGCAGGCTGTTGGCCAGTAGACACGTTAGAGTAAAAATGACTTTTTCTACAGGGATTAGTGGTAATGAAAGTGGTGTATTACAAGCAGGTGGTTATTTACATGTATGTCATGCATGAGCTGAGGCACCTACTGTATGATCAGTTTTCAGAGTGTTTTCAATATTATGAGATTATTATTTCAGTTACCCAGTCATCATAATAACTTGGATTGTTGAGGTATTGTTTGTTGGCATGAATGTGAAATTATCATCTACCAGAAGAGGAAGGATCTGGAACAATTTTTCCCTGGTTTTAATCCAGTGCTGTGTCCTGAAACCAGCCATGAAAAAGTTGGAGTCACAAAACTGAATGTTGTATTACAAGACTGGATATGTTTGGTGAAATCGATATGTTGTGACGTTGAGATATTTTGGTGAACGAAAGCACATTTTATAGGTTTAATTGATGTTAAATGTCATATGTGCAACTTTTCATTTACGTCTAATTGTTAACAAATGGCCAAAATACTAAAAACATGCGTAATCAGTTTTTAATTAGTAAATAGAATAAAGAAATAAAATAGTTTTACATGCAGTTCAGTACAACAGTAAAGTAAATTATACTGTAACTGAAGCCATGAATGAGATGCGACACCAAAACTACACCGCACACCTATTTAGTGAGTGTGTTAACACAATGTGTCAATGTGTAAATATTTGCTCTGAAATTACTACAAGAGAGAAACATATTTTGCACTGATTGTCTAGCTCCACTCAGTATCAGCTCGGCTTTGAGTGGACAAAAGAGAGAAAAGTGTTTAGGACATTATTAATACATTTTGAACTTGTTTTCAGAATTTAAGCCAACTGAAGAAATCTGCTTCCTGCCACTGAGTCAGGCAGCAGCATCGGGGAGAGAAAGGTTGACTGCCACAGTGCATATAAACACCTATTTGCTACAGACAATTGTCAAACTTTTCCAGTTGCTGCCTGCCATGTGACCATAGCAACCATGGGGACCAAGGCTGAGTTCAGCTGAAGCTAATGAGTTTTCACAGTTAGAAATAGTATCTTCGGTTCATTGTTGGTGTTGTGTCCACTGCTGCACAGCACGTAAACGCTGACAACACAAAAAGAGGAATTTGCACTAATAAGACCAAGTGTTTTTTCACACCTACAGGTTTTAGTCTGTTTGAATCAAACTTGAGCTTGTTTTCCCTCTTGGTGTGGTTTGTTTTGTCTGGTGTGAACACAGGAATCTGGTGCAGACCGAAACAACCACACAAGACCCCTAAAAGAAGGTAGTCTCCATCCGAATCACCTCCAGGTGAGAAAGTAAACCGAACCAAAACAGAACCAGAAGCTACAGATCACATGATTTGAGGGTATTGGATGCGCCTAGAGTTTGCTGCACAGTGAACCACAGACAAACATGGAGTCGTGATAAAAGGGGCGGTGACTCACAGACATGTGGTCTGATGACTGTGAAAGTGAAGTAACGTAATAAACTATCACCTGGGGGAAGACAAACACGTTAACATACATTGTGTAAATGTCTCCCATATCACAGAAACATGCAGCAGTCCACAACACAGGATCTTCTTCCTGTATTTGTTTGACCTATAAGCAGAGAGGGCATTCTTGAGGAGTTTGGAGTGAGGCATTATGGTACACTTAGATGTTAAAGAAGTTAAACTAAACAGAAGACTGCTGTTCTTTACAGTTTGTCCTGTTGGACAGTTTAGTGTGAAGCAATGCGAGGGAGTTGTGTATGGAAAATACATATTGTATGGTCAGGTTTGTAAGTCATGAAACAAAGAGTTTTTTGGAATCTGTCCTCTGTACAACACCACACTGAATTTGAACTGAAACATGATGTGAGCGAAGTCAAGACTTTCAGCTTTAATTCAAGGGGGCTGAAAAAAGTCTCCCTTAAACCGTGCAGGAAATTTTTATTCGTTGTCATACACACCCATATAAATACTCTGACAGGCAATTGAATGACCAGGTAAGGTCTGTATGTTGCATTTGCACTTGGCAGGTGTTCACTGGAAAAATCATTTACAAATCACTGCATTTGTATGTAGATTTTACACAGTGCAACATGTTTGTTGGAAACCAGGTCATAAACTTAGGAAATGCCTAGAAATGCAATTAGGTGTCTCTGCAACCGCTGCTATGCTTGTCACAATAATTACATCACTGACTTACTGTACAACATATGAACATGACTTCAATAAATTACGCTGAACCTAATATTGCCCATTGTCTTTACATACGTGTTTGCTTACAAATAAATGGACGTTGTCAACATATTAGCTTCCCCGTCTCCTCTCTGTGTCACACATCGTGTCACCATCATGTGCTTGCATACAACCTGTCATCTGGGTCACCTCATGTGTGGACAACACATCAAACAACGACACAGGCCAGGAGGAGGACTAAAGAGGAACAGAGAAGACACTGCTACTACTGTATGCTCATTATCACCTTAACATGATAATAATGTTATATATCACAGTTATTTCTGCAGAGGTAATTATGATAAAAATATTGTGTGACGTATTGTTGAGGGGTATATTGATCTGATAAAACTGAGTCACTCCCTTTGATCTACAGAACATGACACGCAGATGGAGCAGATGAAGCAGATGGAGCAGATGTGGGCCATTGTGGTGCCATCGCACACATCAAAGAATAGTTGTAGCAAAGGTAATGTGGTAACTTGCAGGTACCTGATACCCCATGAGAGCCAGCTTCTGGTCTGTGAACTAGACAACAGCGTGGATCTGATATCAATCAAAGTCACATTGAAAACAATCAGTTGATATGGTACACCTTCCTCAGACCGCAGGAGAGATCGGAGGAAGAGGCCACTGACATGCCGCTGGTATCAGACGTGGTGTGGGATCCATTATCACATCTTCCCCTTCAGAGGATGCCACCTGCCATTTTACACTACTCAGGATATTGATCATTTTGCAGCACATTTAGAGGAAATTCCACCCAAGGTGACACAAGAAAACACCAGAGAGAGGTGGGACTTCAGCTTCTCCTTTGCAAATGAGCTCTTAGATGAGTTAATTCAATCCCTGAACTAAACAAATTAGACTTAGGATGTATCATGTTCTCTGCCAAGTCCTAATGGCCTCGTCGTCTCTGAAGCGCCACGTGAGAGAGAGAGAGAGAGAGAGAGAGAGAGAGAGAGTCCCTCAGCACTGCCTCATAAAATGCAACCACAAAAGACAGGTAAGTTGCTTTCTCATCCATTAGTCACACAGCTCTATCTAATGGATACGCTGAATAGACAGGCACAGCTAGCAACCTGTGTAAGGAGTAAACACACTTGATGAGAGGCTTTTTGAACGAGTAACTACATGCAGTTTATTTTACTAAGCAGTAAATTTCTATATTGTGAGAACTTCACAAAGTCGGCTCCTACAGCCAGTCACAACCACATACGTGTTGGTTTTCCTCCTGTGCCAGCAGAAGATATTCATATTACAATCTCCTTTACAGCTTTCGGTTATTATATTATGTTGTCCCATTACGAGCTACAATGAGTAAAAATGTTTTCAATGCAGAGATTGTATGTGGCGCAACCCAACCAACACAAGCCGAAACCTGGTTTTGTATTTTTCCTTATCTCATTTTATGTTTCCAAAGGTCTGAATGGAAATTAAAAGTGCAGGTTGATTTAAATGTAATGGAAATGAATTCCCATGAAGTATATTGCTTTTGCACGTGGAGCAAATATAAAAATGGCAGCTTGTAATCTGATTATACTTTAATAGAGACGATGATTGCTGGAAAGTTCCTTAGAGTTTCTGTCAGCATTAGCACAATTAGCACAACTTGGAGTCAGTCGTGTTTCGCATCAATAATGTTTGAATTCCAGAATACAGATACAGAAATGTTCAAGTGTCAGTTACAGGCATGAAAATCTAAATCACAGTACTTAATAAAAGACGCCAGTGCATGGGGGGCACTCAGAGGTACTTTAAAGTCCTCAGAGACAAAACAGACTAAACCACTGCTAAGAAGAGGGAAAGCACAAAATATGATGCAGTGTCAACATACAGTATATACCAGTGTGAGCGTTAACAATAAATATGGAATAGTACGCATGTAAAGTTATGTATGCAGTGAGCCTGGTGATTATTCAAATGTGCAACGTGCAGACAGGTTTGCTGACATACTGCCGGCTTCAGTCAGGTTTCTGAGAAACATGCACAAGAAGTAGGGTAGCAAAAAAAAAAACTAACTAAAATGACTACGAGCTTATGATAGGATCAACAGGAGAAGTTGTTTCTGTTGTTTTTAACTCACAGAAGTGGTGGGTGAAAAATTACCTCTCGGACAGTGTTACTGAGTGTTAAGAGTGAAGAACTAGCAATTTGAACTAGCCTGGTCTGGATTTCATGGCTTTGGATGGAAAATACATCACATTATAATGTATGTATTATAAAATATTCCAGAAAATAAAAAATGTCTTTCCCTGATCGTGGGTGGCTGATACAAGATATACAGCTTTTGTCTGGCATATTATAAAGAAGCAGCAGGATTTTCATACATGCTGGAATTATTGATATACAGTAATATTCAAATAGAGCAAAGTCCTCTGCTGTGAACCTGTGCAGCAGGGAAAAGGTTTTGATATAATATTATTGGCATTGTCAGATAGAACATGAGAATTTATTTTCTCTGTAGTAGAACACAGAGAGAAACCAACGTGTTATTGTGTTTGATGATACCTCTCCACAGAGCTGGATGTATTAGTTATTTAATAAGTACTTAATATGACATTAAAAATATCCATACGATGAAAAAAATATCAGGTAGGAGCACATGTTCTTGAGCTGTCTCACGGTGGAATGATTTCCATCTTGGTTTGATGAAAGCAAGTTCTGTGCCCGTGTCTGGAAATGTACCGTACTCCTCTCACTTTTACTGAGAGCACATATTTGCATTTGAAGAAGTTGTGCTCATTTTTGAAATCACTTCTGCTTCACTACACTCTAAAAGCACTGCTTCAGACTTCTGCCAACTCCTGGTCCTGACCGAGGAAGCGGTTTCCAGATTGCCCCCTATACTGTAAATGGTTATATATTATTGCAATTTGAATGTAAGGCTCTTACCTGCACCTTTAGCTTCAGGCAAGAATTCACAAATAGATGCTTCACGCCTCAGCCTGCTCAAAATGTCACTGTCTGACAACTTTAAGCAGCTTTGAGTATCTTTTTTCTGAACCAAGCTGACACCTGTCGTCTTGATTAAAGAAAGAAATCAGGCTCTCATATCCTAAAAATATGCTGAATGAAGGTAACTGCTGCCTCCCAAGATCTATAATTAATGTGGTCACATCCAGCGCGGGAAGAGGAAATCTGATGTTCCCCTTTCCATCTCCTCACTCTCTCTCTCCAGCGCTGTCCTCGGCAACCCAATAATCCCAGAGAGAACAAAGCGAGCTGTGAAAGCATAAATATAACCGTAGTATCAAAACTTTCAAATCTCTGCCATTACTGTTCTGACAGCTGCCTGCGCTAATTAGCCATCAAAGGTCTCCCTCCTTCACCAACAGCTAACACCAGTTCAGTATCATCGCTGCTGTCAGAGTGTGTTTGCATGTCAGCGTTTGAGGCCCTTTAGCAAACTGTAGGTAAACCCCCTACCACCACCCCCACCACCACCACCACCACCATAAAGGAAAAACTCTTTGTAATGAGCAAAGATTTATTTTACTTTGATTTGATTGTGCATATAAAATCACAAGTGGACAAATCAGGATCTATGATATGAACAAAGAAACTGATAAAGCTGAAATTATTAATGGTTCATTGAGCTTCTGTAGCACCAATATGTGTAACTGTTATCTTTGTCATGCATTATTAATCTGCAAATGTGGATCACTGTCAGTTCAAGCAAGGCTAAAGCGTGTTATTTATTTGGTTTTGAGTTTATCAAAGTGTCGCCTGTAGTGGCAGGTCTGGGCAATGTCTCTTACGTTTGTCACTGATGATGAATACAGCCCATTTAATCCCAGTCGTCCCGCGGGATCCAAAGAGTAAGACAAACGACGCCAGAGCTCACTCACTATGAGTCTCAAATCATCTTGTTCGGTGGGGTACAGGTGGTGATTTACCTAACTCGGTTTGCTCATTAGGACCCTCCGATGCTCTAGTCGTCATCTAACTGTGGTCACAAGGGAAAAAAACGTGGAGTATTAAATCAGTGGCGACTCAGCTGCTCGACTTCCTGAACCTACCGCGTCGCCCTCCAAACCCCCTCATCTTAAGAACTGTCACTTTCTATTAATACGGCCTGCAGACAATCTGATCAATTATGCAAATAGTGAATAATAGATTCAATTCAGCATGAATTTCTCATAAGTCCGTCACATTGACAGAGAGGCTCCTGTGAAACTCCTTTAATCTGGTTTGCTACTATCAAAAGCTAATAAAAGCATTTAGATAGCAGCACTTGATTTCTCCTGCGTGATGCAGTACAGCTGTCAGAAGTCATATAATGCATTTCACATGCTTTCTGAGTATTACGCTCGCTGTTATTCCATGCCTCTTTTATAAAGCTGATGCTCTATTCAGTTTGGCTATTGCTGTCTGGCTGTGCACCAGTTCTTTCTTTCATAATAGCTGTCTGCAGACAACAGTCAGTGCAATTAATAGATGAGTTAGTGACTGTCCCCCTTGGCTCTCTATTATTCTCATACATGTCCTCCCAGGCTGCGTGCTTTTATACTTGGCACATTACAATGTGTTGACAAATCAACTTATGAGAGCTTAATGGCACAAAATAATGTCACACGCAACAATGTCAAGCACACTGAAAAGAAAACTGTTCCATGAAGGGTTCTGGCAACAGGACGTAGAAAGCAGAATATGTTTCAGTATGTACTTTCAGGTGGTGAGGAGCAGACCGTTAGCCTGTTGCCGTCTTTAGCTAGTGTAGCTAACTTTAAGATAACTCATTTGTAGGTTTTACAAATGTATAATTGTAATTATAAATCAAAGCAATCAAAATAATTGGGAAAGTCTCAAGATATATGAAAATTGTGTTGGATAAAACGTAACGAGCTGCAATCATGATTCACTAAGTTTTACTTTATCATGACTCCATCGTGTTTAAATGTACCCGTATGAATGTGAAGACGACATGAACATCATTAATAACTCAGACGTCAAGATGATTTGAATACCTTAGTTGTAGCATAAATGTTGTGTTCTTGTATTAACATATTCATGAGGTACTGTTGAACTGTACGGGCATGAATTCATGATAAATTATGTACCCTTACCATAAAGTGTTAACCAAACACATTGGGAAATGTAGCTTTTATAAATATATCCTTCATTTTCCTTAAACTGGATATTTAATTTTTGTTTTCTATATAAGCTCATTTTTGCATTGGGTCATGGCTACGACCAGGTCCAGGATGTTTTAGCTTTAAGCTGAAAATGAACCTCAATATAGAAAGACAAAAATACACCTGCATGTATTAGCACTTTTTTTCAAGTTTGTTTGGAGAGATTTTTTCTATCTCTCTACAACTAAGCTCTTGATCAAGGGAAGCTACAGTGGGAAGTTCTAAAGAGATCATGTTCTGTAGCCATGACACAATATTGTACAAGTCACCATTCCAGCATTTCTCACTGCAGCTGCAAAAAGATTACTTTGCAGGCTTAGTCATTGGCAGAGGAAACAGACAGACATACTCTGCTTATTTTTAGGTATATGCAGCTACATAAAATCAGTCTGAGTCTGGAAAACAGCTGCCTGGTAAATACAGCCACTAGCAGTTCAATTTTATTTAAGAAAATCTCTCTTTCTTTAAAATGACTGTTATCATAGGTGCATTACATTAATGAGGCTGTTTTGGTGATAACCACCAGTTCAAGGAGAATTGAAGGAGTGGAAAATCAATTTAATTCTGATTATCCTCGCTTTTTCTTTTCTTTTTTCTTTTCTTTCATGACGAAAAGCACGACATTACATAGCAACAACATTTCACACGTGTTTGCATCCCAAGTCCTACCAGCTGTCACTATGTCTTGCACTGTAGCTTTAGAAGACTGCTGACTTTGCTGATCCAGTGACTCTAAGGCCACCATGACACTTTTGGTTTTACTGAGTAACACTTTCACAGAATTTCTGTGAAGTTTTGTACAGATGTTCATGTTCCCGCTGTTTTACAGTGCCAACCAAATATTTGTAGTAAGATCTAGTTTGAAATTATGGTAAATATAACACCTATGAAATACCAGCATTGCTTTCCCAAAGTACTGCAGTCTACCTCAAACAATGGTTAATATGCAGAGATAAAGATTATTTAAAAACCTTTTACAGTTTTTAAATGCTGAATGTATTCTTGTAGGCATATCTGTAAAGTTATTTCTATGTTTGGCATCTTTAGAGCTGATTCTGCTTCTACAGTAGCTTTTAATATTCCTTCAAGGTGAAGTGAGTGTGTAAAGTGAAATGTTGTTTTGATGTATCCCAAGGAATTATGAGGCTGCTGGCATATCTATTACAAATCCAGAAGCAGAAGCAAGAAAAATAAGATCAAGTATAAATATACAACTTGTATATTTCTACCCAGCTAGTAAAATGTTTTGTTTATTGTGGCAGTATCAGGAGTATTAAGAAGTTGAACAGTAGTTCACCAACTGGCAGATTGCAGAGAGAAACATTTTTTTTCTTATTAAAATCAAAAATAAACAAAGAGCAAACAACATCCAGCAACAGCATCCTAGGAGACCATGAATTACCATCAAATGCTGGAAACTATTTTTATTCTCTTTGGCATTTACCCTTGCAGCAGATCCTGTAACGGTGCAGGGATGAACCGCTTTACTCAGAGTGTAGGTTCTGACAGCAGGATGGAGCTTTTGAGAAAAAAAAAAGCCATCACATGCCGATGTAAGATGACACGGCGCTCATTTGCTTCAGAGGTGAGAAATACTCAGGGCCACGGTGCTGAGTGACCTTGGCAGTTGTATCTCCAGGGAGAAGTGAATTAATAGCTGACCTTTAGACTGCATCTTCCATTTCTTTCCCTTTGCTTTCGCAGGCAAGTCTTTAAATGTGAGTCTAAACTAAAGAGAAATATTAGAGGGGTTTACACATATTCAAAAGAGTTTTCCAAGGTGATCTATTGACTGAAGAGGTGTAATATTTCCATTTATGACAGAAACATACTGGCATTGTGCACTCATTACTTACTCAGTTGTACTGAGCAAGGTAACCTAATGATGGGATTAAGTTAAAACTTAAGAAATCATAAGTAATTACAACTCATTAGTGAGTAACCAAATCCACATTTAGTTACTGAGATATTTCAGGACCATTGAACACTGCTAACTCTAAAGCCATGCTGCTTCTGAAAATAGGATTTTTTGTTTTATTTTATTTTGCATGTACTTTTGAAACAGTACCTAATGTGAGCTCATCTATTGTCAAGTTGGGACCAGGTTTAAATATCAGATCAGGAGATTTAAAAAAATACCACCAATTTAAGCTAGATCCTGAATCCAACCAATCTGGTGACAGTTTTATGTTATTGATGAAATTTGGTGAATATTTTATAGAAGACAATTAAATGAATGAACTATCTGCACCTTTGTGTTTTTTTGTCTGTGTCCTCTCAATTGATATTCTGGCACGTGTCTCATAGACTATCATGCTGGCTGCTTGGTTATTGTTCACACTACACAAACAACTATTAGTAGATTCCTTTGACACCGGGAACATTATAAGGTGCGCTTTGCTTCATTTATAAATAATTTAGGTGCAGTTCACATCTAATTTGAATTGTCATTTCATATCCAATTAATAGATTGATATTCAGTTACACCCCTTGTAACAATGTACTGTAATGGTTAGGAGCCACAAAGCCCTGTGATTAATCTTTTTTCCCATCCTTTCCTGTTGTGAGTTTGGTTCCTGACAGCTAACCGTGGACCATAATGCTTCTGTCACTCACAACGCTGATTCAATTTACTCTCATTTTCCGGTGTCTAGATGCCAAGGGCATAAAACGAATCAGATCCGTCCAGTGGCAAGTGTCTCAGAGCATAAAAGGAGTCACAGTTAACCAGTTCAATATCAACTGGGGACAAAGGACAGACTGTCACTGCTAAATAACACGACACTGTGAAACATGGAAAAGAGATTTATGTATATGAAATATCAGGAAACGAGGGAGAAAAATCTTCAGGGAGAAAAATCAGGATGCTGTGGCATTCACTGACATCAGTGACCTCTCATTAGTTCACCTTCATCACATCTTCACATCACACCATGTCCAACAGCACACATACTTAACCAGGTTGCTCTTAATGTCAATATTTTATAGCTGTCAAGTTTGGTCTTAAAATTGAGCCTCTATACATCTATATCTATATCAGTGCATTTAGTGACACTGGGCTTTAGACACATGTAGTTTTTCAAGAACTATACTGTATGTTCACATTTTAGCAGAATTAAATCTTTTTACTACTTATAAAGTCAAAACACTTTTTTTTATTCCCATTGCTGGGGTTGATTCAACTTCTTTGTTTTTCTGCTCACCTTGTTGCCCAGCTGGCATTTTTCTCTACAGGAATTCATTTCCACTTAGCTACTGATGTTTCACCACAGCCTCATCTAGGAGGTAGTTTGCCCTTTAAAAGAAGACTACTGCAGGATAGTTGAAGGTTCCTCTCCTCACAACGTTTCACAGACTACAGGAACATTTGCATAACTTTTCTCCAGCCGATCTGGGCCTCTGATGAGTCGGAGGTCCTGCTCGGTGAAGAATATGGCAAGTGAAGTGTGAAATAAAGCAGCAGATGAGACCTTGTTCTCTTGCGGTGGTGGAGAAGGGGCACAGAGATTGCGAACTAGGGGGCTGGAGATCTTGTGACTGTCATAACAGTGCCAGGATATAACGTGAGCAAATAACTAGACTAGAATTTCCATCTATAAAACACACAGAATGACTTATTTAATGTACTTGTTGATCACAGTTTCAATGTGGATGGAGTAATTGTAACCAATATAATTAATGAGTGCAGGATATCTTAGTGTAGCTGCACTTTGTCTGACTGTGAGTTCCACGCTCAAAGATCACTTTTTCATCATTTCATTATTCTTAGAAATGACCTGCTCTAGTCGACCTCTCTCTACTCTCTTTATTCCTGACAAGTCTTAAACTTGAGTCATGGCAACTGGACCTCTTCTTTGTACGGTCAAAACGTTTCACTACTCATCCGTGTAGCTTTTTCAGTGTGAGGAAATTTGGAGACCTCAAATTTATCCTCCAGGGTAATTAAGTATTCACCTGGGGTTTCATTTCCATATTTAAGAATATGAAATTGCATCACTACAGCATTCACAGGTCCCATAAAAAAAGAACCTAAAGGTGTGAAGGTACTGACCCCAGTGAAACTTGGGTCTGTCCAAATCCATAATACATAAACATACAACCTAAAACTTCAGAAGTAAGCTGGTCTACCACTATTCGTCTCAGCTTGCTTTTTTTGTCGATCCACAAAGTTCAGCGGTCAAATGTTAATGACTAATGGGAAATGTTTTAAAAAAGAAAAGCTAATGGGATATATAACAGAATGTGTAGATAAGTCTAATCCAGTAAGATTTCTATAGGCAGAAAGTCCTCCTCCCCCCCAAAACAACTTCCTTTTCTGTATTTCTGACATAATTTGCTCAGATTAAATGTCATAATAGAGAAGTGAGGGGGAGGCAATGCAAGAAAACTAAAAGTCTTATGATGACTCAGGAGCCATTATGTGATTAGACCACATAGGTTTACAGCAAATGAAAATTATGATCCCCTGTCATTTGTTCTTTGAATCAGGAGGAAAAGGGTAGAGATTTTCCAACAATGCATAAGTGTGAGGGCCTCTCAGAAAGGCGCCGCTCTGTAATTATATAGTCACTGGTATCAATCACGCTGCAGTGGCAGGCTAATTTTTTCATCATCAATTACCTTGAACATTTTGGAGGCTGATCAGACGAGACCCGTCTTAAACCCACTGCCGAGCTGCCATTGACACTAATGGAATTTTAAATCTTCCCTCACAGTGGAGTTCTACTTAAGTGCAAGTCCCAATTATGGGCAGGGTAATTTAGCTAATCTCCTCGAAACACGATGATAGGCTGCAATCAATATCAAAATACTGTATGTGCCCTGCTTAGGAGCGAGCAATTTTCTTCCATTTTGACACCACTCCAGAGCTCGATGGAAACCACAAAAGGACAGCTTACCTCTACTTGGGAACACATTAAAAATGTTTTTCTATTACAGTTTGCGTCGGGTGTTTTTTGCCTCGGGTTAAGATGTAAACATTATGAAATATATTTATGTTCAGTTTCCAGATGATATGTGATAGGAAAGAAATGCTCCACTCTGGGTTCCACAGGCCAGACTGACACAAAACATTCTGAAGAAATTTTATGGTCCCCCTGATGATTCCTGATTATTTTTGTGAGCCTCTGGCTTTTACTCTAGTACCATCATGAACGTTGCCCTTTATCCAGAACTGTGACAAGTCACTGTATCTCAAACAGTAATGGCTGGAGTTCCACATAATATGCTCTGAATATTCATCGTCTTTCCATGTCTTATCAGGACTTACTGCAGCGCTACCACCAGTCCAAAACTGTTTGCACCTAGCTGCCGTTTTTGTCTGAAATGAGATTGTATTGAAAACTTCTGCTTGTGCACTATATACAGTATCTCTTATTTGCTTCCCAAGAGAGGGATTCATATTTTCATTCCAGTGACTCCACAGTTTTTCAGATAACATGATCCCCAAGAAATATTTAGCCACCCTACTACTGAGGCTGTAACACTGAGTTGCAAAGCCTAACTGCATATAATGTATATTATTGATGTAGAAGTACATGTAGCACACAGCTTGAGTCATATTTCACCCAGCGTGAGGGCGCAAGAAACTATTCATCTAACAGATGACAGTGGAGGTCCTGACTGTCTCCCTTAGTTAGGAAAGATTCAGAATAATGAAATATCCAAAATGTCTTGTTAGTAAAATCAATTGTGGTAGAAGAAAAATAAGAATACATTTTTGATGCAGTGTAAATTGGATATTAATGAGACAAAACTGAGATTAACTTACATGCTGCATTATTTCTCTTAATCCTTTGTTTGTAGGTAGCAAATCCAAATCCAGTACCTACAGTAAATCTGTTAGTTTTGAGCCTCTCCTTATAATCGGTGTGATCTTAAATTGCGATACCGTTTAAAAATAACATAAGCATCTGTCATGTATTGTTTGTGACGATGCAACATTCAAGATTCAAGTTTCTTTATTTGTCACATGCATAGTTACACAAGTCCAACACGCAGTGAAATGCATGTCAGTGCCATGAACAGTGCAGTCTTTAAGAGCTACTGATGAAGCTTTAGATTGTAAGTCTTGTTAAATTACATTTTATATCATGATAATCAATAATTTACAACTTTTAGGACATGAATATTAAATGCTTCTCAGTTTAGCAGCTATTATTTCTCAACATGAAAAATGGCTGTAGAGATCTTCCTCATTTGAATAGAAGCCATATCATCTCTCATATCTATTTCTGTTCACCTTTTAAATTTAGCCTCCGTTTTTTAACATGAACTCTCTGGCAGATTCTGACAGTGACAGTGAGTTACTCATTATGCTGCCCCGTGTTATACTTGGATTTAAAGAGCTGAAATAGTTCCTGCTTAATTGTGACCTGCTGATGAAGGTGCATTTATACTGGCAATCGAAAGGAAACATACTGTAGGTAACACTTTGTGGTAAAGGGACATGTAGTATGAGGACTTAACAAGAATTAACAGCATGTGTTCATACAAGAAGAATACATCAAGAATTAATAGTATCTCACCATGTTTATTTAATCTTCCTGTATTAACACTTAAGTGAAATCTTGATATTTCATGTATAACATGCATTAGTTCGTGATAACTCATGTACTCTTTCCATTAAGTGTTACCGAAATATATATACTGCATATATTTGTCTGAGATGTTGTTACCAGAGGGGAATCATGAGATGTGTTTACAAGCTCTGTGTAACTTAGCTACTGGCTTCACTCCAGTTAAGGTCTTATTCAGGTTAAGCTGTTTATATGAACTTTTGATACCCTGTTATTGAGTGTCTCTATTGCCATGAATAAACCCAAGAACTCAATATTCCCCACTCCCAGTCTGACGGAACGATAGCTCTGTGTTTATGAGAGACTCTAGCAGTACAGGACAGGGAAGCTCACCAAGGTGGTTTTCTCAGAATGACAGTGTCTTCCCGAGCTTGAGCAGAAATCAGAATTCAACAGATGTTTATATATTTCATAAACTACTTTATTTATGATGACAAACTAATCTCACCACGGGGTCCATGTGGTGGCTGTTCTGCTTGGGTACTGGGAACTGATGCTTTTGAGGAACTGGTGTCAGGAATAAACTTTGAAGCTCAACAAGTCAACATGAATGATGCAGTCTAACACGTGTCATGTGACATGATATTTGACCGTGTTTTTTAAATTAATGTCTGCACAGACAGGTCCACACATTCTCCAGGGTTGCTGCTTCACACATTTCCTGGACATCAACTCAGACTTGTACAGCTGGTAAAGTCTGTTACATGTCCAGACCGACTGACTTGGACATTTGCAATTTCACATACAGCTCCTCTGGCTAATCTCTAGAGAAGTTCAGGGTTCCAGTGTATATCTATGGCACATGATGAATAAAATTATTAAGGTGTTAGCGTAGTGTTTATCAGTTTAGTGATAAAGCTTAAAACCTGTCATTTTCCTGTAGCACTTCCTGGTTTCCTCTTGGGTTTCAAGTTTACCTGATAGAACCAACTCACCCTAAACTACCTAATAAGACCTAAAAGCTTCTTCAGTCATGTCTCACTGGCAGTCACACTGAGGAGAGATGAGAACCTCTAAAAGAAGTACTTACTTTATCTAAATAATCTTTTAGACGCCCTAAAAGATTATTTTCCTTTAAAGTACAGAAGTGTACGGCAAATAATTGTTATAATCATTCACATGTGTATAACAAAGTACATTTCATCATGTTTATCTTTATATGCAGAATATTATATCACATTTCTGGTTTGGGTTTGACAAAAATTGTAATGCAATGTAAAGGCTAGAAGAAGTTTTATTTTTCAGGTTAAATCACTAAAGTTATACACACACAATCAAGAACGAAATGACTGGATGCAAGGGCACATCTACAAGGGGGAATGGGGGGCAACTGTCACCTATATTATAATATTTTCCCCACAGCTGCCCCCCCCCCCAGACGCAGATATATTACATAGTTACATAATTAAAAAATTAAAAAACAGCTGCTATGATACTGTGACAAACATTCATTCACAGGGACACATCCCCCCCCTCCTGTCATGAAACTTTTGGCACCTCATATAAATGTTTCTAGTTCCACCACTGGCTGGATGAGGTACAGTAAACATTGTGTGTTTATTCAGCAGGTTGAATGCTGAGTGCGTAGAGTGGGGGCTCAGGTGGGGGCTCTTGCTTGTATTCTGCAGCCTCCGTAGCAGAAATGAATTTTATTCTAATCTTCTCCTTATCTGCAGTGACTCCCTTTGGATGTGTGCAAGACACATTTGCTCCGTTATGTACACAAGGTTCATTTCACAAAGTCAGTGTGCATTGTTAATTAAAAACACACACACATGCACACCAGCATATG
This sequence comes from Ctenopoma multispine, assembly GCA_034779795.1. Lineage (NCBI taxonomy): Eukaryota > Metazoa > Chordata > Actinopteri > Anabantiformes > Anabantidae > Ctenopoma > Ctenopoma multispine. Next base: position 18,537,880 of record JAUYWH010000003.1, on the reverse strand, counting down.
TGAAGATACATATACTTATGTTCCACAGTTTCCCCTTCATGGAGCACAATTCCCACCTTTGACTGAGATTTACATGAGGAAATCCCCCCTCAGGTTCCAGAGCAGACAACACTGGATCAAAAGATCACCGTTAACTTCAAAGATCTCCTGGAGTGATGAAAAACACTGATGTGACCCTGCAACCTGCCAGACCATCCACTCCAATGTTCTACAGCAGTGAGCAGCAAAATAACAAAACCTCATCTGTTCTATGGCTCCTGGACCAGGACTCTGCCACATTTGAACCTGAAAGCCTTAAACATCACCATAAACAACCCCCACTGATACCCATTCTCTAACTCTTCTCTAACCCTTAACCGCTGAATTAACTCAAATTGGAGAATTCAAGTAACACATGGATACAAATGCTATTTGCACATAGTTTTCTAATGATCAGTTCTCCTTTTAAATGAATACATAAGCATTAGCAAACATAACATGCTGTTGGAAGACAGTACTAATGTTGCAGAATTCCAGCCTCTGTATGTTTATGTAAATATCCCTTTAAAAAACATTAGTTTTCAGCTACAATAGTCATTTACAATATGAACAATGTCTACACATTCATTCTGATCAACTTGATGTTATGAAAGTAATAAAACATTGCCACTGCTGGTCTATCAGATGTCATGTTTATTATTCTTTTTGTTGCTCAAAAAGAATCTCAAAATGACGAATCCACATTTAAAATTACCTTCTGGGCGGTCAAACAAAAATTCTACAAAGTCTCAATGCTCAGAGACAAGGTGTGAGTAGAAAGACAAGAAGATCCTTGAGATCCATGTCACAATGAAGCTCTCTCCCTTCAACCTATACATCCAAAGACTCTGTCGTAGTCATTCAACAACTACCAGCTTCATACCAAAGAATCCCACACAAACCTCCAATAAACTGTTTTTAACCTGGAGCTTTCATCACTGATGACTTTACTTAATTCGTTCACTTCATCTGTTTACATTAATAATCAGCTGCAGCTCTGTGTTTTTATCTTGTGACCCTTTTGTGTTTTCGCTTTGTGTTAGTAACAGTGTTTAGTATTTGTAACAGTTGTGTTAGTAATAGGTTATGCACCTAAAAACGAACTTGCTTGTATTTTCTTCTTCTGCTTGCTTCTCAGACTCTTAATCTGAAAAAGTCCAACAACAACCACAAATTAAGATTATTAAAGAGACTTTACCCTTTAAAGTAAGATTAGTAATTCTAACTCCATTTGATCTCTCTTGTTTATTCTTTGTTATGTTAAACACTCTAATGTGCGTTATCTTGCTTGGGAAATAATATTTTAGTGATGTACATTTATTTTCCAGAATACAGAAGTTAACACCATTGGAGCATGACAGATGACAGAAACCTCAACACTTATTTATGAATTGGTTTGGTTACTGTTAACAGAAATAACCTGTGTCAGCTACACCTGCACACCCTTATGTGCCTTATATGTTCCCATTAGTAAAAGGTGCCCACATCATTATGCAGCCTTTGCTAATTAGCTTTGCATGAGCTAAGCATGAATACCTCAGTCTCACTAAAGTCTTTTCACATCCGTCTCATACTCTGTGTTGCAACACATCACACCAACAGCCCATATGCTCTGTTAGCAGTGAGTAGCGCTCCATGAATGTGAAATGGTTTCCCTTGAAATACAGACAAAGAGTGAGAGACTGAAATTTAAAATGTGCCCCATAAAGGCTCAAAGGCTCTTTGTATCAGGGAAGCTGGATATTTAAAATGAGTTGGCCTGTCCCTGCATCACACCTTCTTTCTAGGACATATGTGTGTTATTTAGCAACATCTCATATTATAAATATGAAATACTGTTTGCTGAAGTCATATTCACATCTGACAGAGGTATATCTCATGCTGCAGACTACAGAGTGAAAAATATCTCCTCTGCATCAGCAGGGCAGGGACCGGTTGGGGGATATCGCACATAGGTGGGATCCAGGGAGAATAGAAACTGTGAAAACCTCACTCCAAATGTGCTAAGGTATTATTACCCATTGCCTCCTATCATAATCTCCATTATTCTATTAATGGAGACTTGGGCAGACTTCTGATTAAAATGTCAGTGCCACCAAGGCAAAACCTTGTCGTGACCTCCCTGAATTTGAATTAATGAGATATTTAGACTGTGGTTTTCTTTCCACACTGCCCCGAGGGCTACGTGATTATCCTAAGCTGTGGAGTACATCTGTGTCTATTAATTTTAATCTGACACTAAGTAGGCAGGCACGTATTTAACAGACATCCTGGTCACACATAGCAGCGCTTTTGGTGTAGGTCAACAGTGAGTTTGGTAAAGCTGAGAATCTCCTGAACTGATGGCCACGTTGGCATTTGTGAATGCTGAATACTGCAGCTTCTAGCCGACTAAATGGAGAAAAAAGTCTTGTCACCTTTTGAAGATTTAGTGTGTTCTTAAAGAGTCCAAAAGTCCACAATGGTTTTTGGGTTCAGATGACATGTGCTCTGTTCAGCCCAAACTATTATTATTTATATTATATATAATATTTATTAATATTACACATATTATACTTTTATGATAGTTTTAAGAAAGCAAACATTGCCTACTCCATTGTCAGATTTTTATGTTTCTTGTTGTAAATGGCAAATAACAAACCTAAATGAAAATCAGAAATGCCTTATTTCTGTCATTTTTCCACAGTTTCTGAGGTCTGATGATGCTCCTCTAAAGAAAGAGAGTGCAAAAAGTAGCACACATTCTTTAGGAAAATTAATTGGGAGCAAGATTACAATGTGTTAACAACCACATAAAACATATTTAGATGCAAAGAGTGCAATTAGTGCATGCACTAGAACATCCCAACGCCAAATACTGTTTGTTGCAATGAGGTCAACTACTAACATTTACATAACTGTAACTGATAGAAACACATAAATGCGCTTTTTTGGGGTGGGTGGGGCGAGGTTTGCAGAGCATCAGGACAAAAATCACTTTAACACTTATGGTACGCTGTCAAGGAAGTTAAGAGAAAAAATAATAATAATAATAATCATTTTTTCTCTCTTTGGTTACATTGCAGCAACGACAGCAGCGAGGTCTGAGTGTTTTTCTCCTAATGGTGTTAGGTGTTACGAGCTAAAGCTTGTGACTCAATAAGCACCTGACCAACCACTCTCACTGCACCATGACTCTACTTATAGCTGCTATTTTTCTCATCAATAAATAAACACTTCCAGTCGCAGACTTTGATGTTTGAGTGTAAAATCCCTTCATTAATAACATGCTAACATTTACAATTGCAGTGTGCTACAGAACCACACAGGAGCTTAAGGACTTAGAAGTGGCACTATGATTACAGCCTGGATTCAGTGCTGAATTGCAGTCTTATTATGCAGGAGGAGCACAGCAGGAAGACAAATGGCAGAGTTAATGATGTCACTCCTTACAAAGAATAAATTTATGATGTCATGTTGTGATAAATTTCTTTTGGTGGGCCTGTTTCAGGTGATTTGTGATACTTGTAAGTGCCAGCGAGGAGAAAGACATGCACCGAGCTTTCTAATAGAATCCTGCTGAATTCACATCATGGCCTCAATTTTTCCTCAACATAGATTCCTTTCAGTGCTGTACTAGCTTGTGTATGTGGAAAAGTTTCTGTGTTGTACTTTGAAGCTTTTCTTTATATAATTTAGTACACTAGTGTGAACATACTACAAGTAACAAGTGTGGACATCCTGGACTTTTGGTCTCCTATAGGCCAACAAAAACAGACTATGACAGGTATTTCATGGTTAGGATCCTAATCCACAGTTTAGATCATACCTTAATTTTTGTTTTCTTTTAGTTTTTCTTTTTTTAATCTATTCCGTCATTTCCACTTCCTTTCATTCAATTCACCATCACAATCTCTAACCAATAACCTTTCTTTTAGTTTTTTCTCAAGCCAATCAGCTCTCAGTCTCCCTTCTTTAAATATCACCTTGTTTTTGTCATTCTGCCTTTCAGAGCAACGCTCTCACAGCCCTCCTACACCCCGTCACCACCTTATCCTGAAGGGCACTCCGAGCATTTAACCATAGTTCCATCTTCCTCTCGTGGCTGATTCACCCACCACCACCAGCATCCAGACTCTGGGATTTCATCCTATTACTTATCTTTGCTGACCTAGGACTTGCAAGACTGATTTCATGACCGGGGTCTATCTACCAACTATCTCTTTGTGTTTATGCAATATCATTTTCATATACACTCTGTTGATCTCTTCTTATTGAAATAATGTAAAGCGAAGTAGTAAATGGGCCAAAACAGGAGCATTGTGGGCGTTCTGATGAGTGCTACTACAACACAAATGCTGAGTGAGCAGCACCATGGTGTCATTGTAGAGCTTTTCTCATTGTAACATGTGTATCATGTAAAATGCAGAACTTCTATCATCTACTTTATGGTAGAGTTACAGCAGTGACGTGTCTCTGTGCTTACTTTGCCTGCACCCAACAAATCCCACAACCCTAATACCTAAAACAACCTTGGGTGAGTGTTCATGTGTGAGTTCTAAGTAGCTCTAGCTGTGAGCCCTAACTAATCATGTGATGGTATGTGCTGAGTTTTTTAATCATCTTTTCTATCTTTTCTACTTTTTGCCCAGGTTTTACACTATCATTTGATCTATATAGAAAAACTTAATATTTATAAGAAGAAAATCCATACAAGAAATGTAACTTTCTTCTGTTCAATAAAAAATATACCTTAGAAACTGTGACGTTATATAATCCCAGCCTCTTTGTCTATTGATTTCCCTGTGGATGCCGACACAGTTAATTTAATACAGCTCATTTTCTGAAATGACAGTCAAAGGAGAGCGATAAAGAGCAGGAAATAAATGGATAGAGAAGAAAGAGCTAGGGAGAAAAAAACAAGCTACAGGTAAAGTGAAGTTGGTTGTCATTGGTTTTCCAGTAACAAACTGTGCATTTGATAGCAGCTGCTGCTAGTTTGATATAATCCAGACTTTCTTTCAAATACACTGGTAATTAAGTGAATGTGACACCTCACTGAAATGGCACCCAAGTCAAGAGGCTGTATAACAATGACCTACACTTTTCTGTTTGACTGAGGCTTTGAATGAGAAAAGTAAATGAGTGTCTACAGAAATGCAAACAGGTGTAATTTTGGTTTGCGTATGGTAAGGCGATAATTAAAAATCATTTAAAAAGACTGGAACATTTATTTCTGCTTACTACAGATCTCTGTATATACGTTATTCTATATTTGCAATGCAAAATTAAAAGAAGAAGAGTTTCAGTACAGTTTATTAATGACTCCCTACAGTTTTATAGAATGTTTTAGCGTCTTTCAGCTTATTGCTTTAGTTTTATGTCCCACAAATATTATGGTTTTATTAACTTAACTTCCAGCTGCAGCAGACAGACATTTTAACACAAACATTAATAAAAAAAATAGTTGTGTGAAACTTTGGGTGCCACCAAGCAGAAAGTAAAGATAGCAACAAGGTGATGATCACATGTAAAGATTTATATATTTCCCATAGGAATAGGTAGAGAAGGGGTATTTAACAGAAAATCCAGGATATTTTTAAAGTTATAAAATGAGAAACTTAATATTTTACAATACCTTATCTCTTAAAATAAAGAGTCTTTTATTTTGCAATCATATTTGTCAAGCTTAGGTTGGAAATAAAAAAAAAATGATTCTATTATTCTGTTAATCAATTGAAAAGAGACCAAAACATTGTAAATTAATAAATATTACAGCCTATGGGAAACAGTGTGAAAGTTTTTTTTCCTTTTTCTCTGATGCATCTGCTGCATATTGCAGACACTCACTGATTTCACTTTTTTTAAACAACTGGTTTACAAAACCAACATGAAACAACTTAATCTGCTTCAATTAAAACAAACCTCACAGCAGGTGATAAACCTGCAGATATGCTTAATCTGTAAAAGTTATTTCATTATTTTAAACAACACAACATTGTACCCTTACAATCACCAAATACTGAACTACTACCAGGAGCTTACCAAAACCAGCAGCACACACAGTTCAGTCTCTCATCAGGCAGCTTGACACCCATGTTTCTCCTCAGCCTAATAAGGAGTTGTGTGCCTCTCTTATTGGCTGTTGTTTCTCTGCCACTGCCCCTGCGTACATCCCAGCATCCTCCTGCCACAAGTATTCCATCAAATAGTTGTTTAAATGAAAAAAACAATTCATGTCAACTTGCTGGTCCTGATAAAATAATAAATACATTTGAATAAAGTCTCAAGAACATGAGCTTTAATTTCAGTACAAAATCTAATGACAGAACATCCAGTATTAGGGGACATAGATCAACATTATGAACAAAACAGATGACATTGCCATCCCTTGTTTAACACCTCAGCATGAATTCAAATTATGGTTATGAAATGAAAAGTGGAAAGGTAGAAACAAACATCCATACCTAAGAATGGATAATTTGATTAAGACCCAAAGCTTTACTGTTGCCATTTATTGCGGACGGGAAAAAAAGGGGCCACCGAGGTTGCAACCAATCTGATGGCTTAACAGAGCTGTGACAAATAGCTCTGACAATTCTGTCAGTGGGGCAAATATTGCGCCAAAGTGTCTGAAACTAAATGGCGACCCGCTAGGGCCTGCATGACAAATTGTCTCAGACTGACAATCTGTCTGCCTGCCCACAAACTTTGAAATGTCAAGTAAAGTGGAGTCAGAACTCACACATAATGGAAAAAACACTGTCTTTTCTTATGCTTTGTTATTATATTACAGTAAATAAGAATCTCAGAAATGTATTGAAATTCTTTGCTTGGTTAGAAAAACATTTAGAAGTGAATATGCATTTCAGCCAGCGCTGCTATGTGAGCATGGGTCACAGGAGTCTTCAACAGCAAGTGTCCACATTGAAATATGTTTTGTAGCATATTTCTAGTTTTAAAAAAAATTTTTTATTTATTTTATATTAATATAAAAATGTTAAAAATGTATCTTTAAGTAATATTTTGAATGCAGAATTTGTAACAGAGTAGTTGTACACAGTGGTAATAATACTTCCATAATCCTTACTTATTTACATAAAAGGTCTAGTGGCTCATCAACCATTGCTATCTACATAGTGAGACAGAAGTTAATTGAGTGGAAGTCAATGGGCAAGTCAGACTTTCATGCACCTTTCTAAATGATGGCATTGGATATGAAAAACACCTTGTCACTGAATTTCATCTGAAGTCATACAGAATTGTCAAATGCTTGTCTTGTAATAAGGTCACTGACTCTAATGAGCAGTTGATAAAATGGGCAAGATTAAAACATAATAATCCCTGGTACTTTATTAACACACTTATATTACAATCAAATACCAGCCTCCCACTCTGTATTGCAAGTTATAGCCAGTTTAACTACTCCTTATGCCGAGACCAATGCAGCCAACGTGTCACCTTTTTGTAAAATACCTACAACAACAAAAAAAACACTTTATATAGTCAGTAAAATGTAATTACTTTACAATGATTCAGTTTATCTGAAATGCCAAGTACATTAAGTACTAAGGTCTAAAAAAACTCCGGATGTGTTTTGACACCTAAGTGTTTTATACTTAACACTAGAGTCAGATCTCCCAGAAATTCAGATGTAATTCTACCAGCTCACAGAGGATTTATAATAAACATCAATGTGCTCATCTTCTAATGGATTATTATATCATACAGTTTTTGTGCCACTATTGCCTCATTAGGGCATGCTGTGAGTAAGCAGAGTGAGGCTCATAAGACACATTTCTTTGGAATGGTACTGTGCTACAAGCAAAAATCATTTATTGGTATTAGAGTCAGAACACTGTATAAAGTTATAGTAAAACTCATTTCATAATATTCAATTATAGAATGGCTTGCTGAGCCCTTTCTGTGTGCAGCATGTGCAATGGTAGAAGTGTATCACATCATATACTTTATCACCATAAGAGGTCATAGAAGACCACACAATATATAAAACTGCAGAATAAAATTGTCTTTAGCAACTGTAAAGTCAATTAACCTCTATTTCAAGTTAAATAAAGACAATCATGGACAATTTATTGAACAGTACTGCGAAATGGAAGCAGACTTGATACATATTGTATATGATTGCATCATCTGCATACATGTGAAAACCTGCTCCAAAACATAATTTGTCCAAAATACATAGAGCTGGAAAGCTCTAGGGAAGAATATCTATCACTGTCAATACTATGGTTAGAAAGAACATACAAACTGCATGGTTCTCTGTGTTGTCTGGTTGCTTTGCATGTTCAGGTTTTATGAGTATTTCATTTTTCTGACCTCCAGCCTTTAGTAACAATCCAAAGGAAGCAAGCAACTCAAGCATCGCTCCAGAATTGACTGCAGATATTCTAGGACTGTTAAGTCAACAAGAAAGGGAAATCCTTTTAAAATGGAAGTTTCAGATGATGGCTTTCCATCTGGTAATCTCCAGCTACACACACCACTCATAACATTTTTTACAAAAGTAAACAAAGAAGGACTACCTATATGTGCATGCATACCAAATGAAGAGACCTATTTTTAGTGCAGTGTTGAGATCAACAATATACTAAAAGAAAACAAAGCAGTTATGCTTAAATCACTGCACTTTGTGTAGCGCTGTACTTGAATGGGCTACACAAAGGACACAGAGGAGTGAACTCAGCTAAGGAAGGGCAGGAGAAAGTTTTCTGGCCATCAATAAGTGATAACATTGTGCAGACTTCCTAACAGCCAGAAGTGCCATCAACCAAAACAACCACTCACAGGCTTCCTAGTTCCGGACCCTGCACCACCCTGTGTTTCTTGATTCATACCTCGCAGTTCAAGGGATTGTACTGTTGTAATTGTAAAAATACAAATTTGAAGAAAAAAAAAAAAGAAAATCTGCCAAATAATCTCTGTCACTGCTGACAACAAATACTAAACAGATACAGTCTGGCAATCAGAAGTAGTATTAAATATTTGACTTTATTCTCTTAAAGTAAATTCTTTAAAATTACAGTTTAAAACACTTTTCAACAGTCAAATACGCTGATGTGTTTGCAGACTAATTATTTGTTTGTTTGTTTGGTTTGGTTTGGTTTGGTTTGGTTTATGTATCCAATACATATCCAGTTTCCACCAACATTTCTGATCTTGCAGTGACTGGATGCACTGGGTTAATGTCAGAGAAAGATTGTGATTTGGGTTCATATAGAAAAATCCAATTCTCATTTGACACAAAACATTCTCCAACTGTAACCAAAATGCATTTATTGATTAAACCCAAACTGGGAAAGGAGTCTGCATTTAAATTTGGTTCTGCAGTTTATCAGTCCTGTGCTTTATACCCTCTCTGTTCACTTCAAGCACCTCATTCTGACATGTCTTACGTTAACTTGAATGTTATTAATTGCGGTTGCAGTTCTGTTGCATAGGAACACACTTTGACGTGACACATGACGGACAGTATTTAACCCTCATTGGAAGGCTGAAGCCTGTAGTTAATAAATACTGGAATACATTTTTTATCAAAGCATTTAAGGTGGTCTTACAAGTGACGTGATAGTAGTTGGTTCATTCTAGTGCACTGGCACAAAAACACTAGTTTTTTTAACCAAATATGTTTCTTTTTCAAAAGTCTCTTCTGCATAAACACCTGGGAGCTTGTGTGTCCGTCCCTCTAGTCCACAAAGCAGAGCAATTATTGAGTTACTTAAATAAAATTGAACAAACTGTCTTAAATTGCAGAGAGATGGGCAACTTAACTGAAGGTCACATTTGCATACAATTTCCCTCTATTGACTTGTAACCTGAACAATGGTGGCTGAGAGAGGTGAGTATTCCCAGTGACAGCGGCAACATGCTTGAGTGCCGGCGAGGAAGCCCCGGGCTGTGTAAAGACTCCTGCTAAAGTGTTTGTCACACATACTGAAGCTCATTTTTCCCAGACAACAAGCTTTTCCTCTTCTTCCGTGCCACAGGCCTGCACGTAAACAATGACAAAAAGTGCCTTTGGTGCAGAAATGTCATGCAAATTGACTTGTTACTGAATGTGGGGTGTGCAGCGACAGTTGCTCGGGTAGAGTTTAAAAAGGAGCAGAAAGGCAAACACATTTCCAGCTAAAAGTAAAGATGAAAATGAAATTGATGGCCAGTGCCCTCCATCTCTTCTTGACACAATTAAAACCTAAAGTAAAGCTCCTCAGGCATCTTGACTTTTGAATAGCAGCCAATAATGATGTTTAACTTCCTTAAAATTCACTATAATGGTCTGGGCGTTGTTTTTCCTCTTCCCACTTAAACATATTTAGGGCTTATTGCCTCCTATCATCAACGTGCTTCCAGTAATTTAATCATACACTTCACCCATGGTACTTATCAGTGGGTCATGCTCCGTTATAAATACAGTTTTCTCTATTCATACACGCTGTGATCCCCAGTTGAGTTGAAGAGTAAGTGATTAATTTGATTGGTTTTCCCCTCCGGCGGTACAGCCTCAGACTTACTGTAGTGAGTTTTTTCATGGTACTGAACAGATGGCGAATGTTACCACATTCCTGATTAGACTTTACGCAGCTGCAATCTTACCTCTGTGCAGCACTTTGACAAACACAACAATGGAATATTCAAAATGAGCAAATCTTTCATTTGGTTTGCATTAGTTGAAAAAGTAACACACAATTTTACATTTTATAAGCAGCTCATAAACAGTTAATGAATTGTGTATAACACACTAAGCGGTTGTTTTATGTAGATAAAAGAACCATTTTCTAACCAGTTAGGTTGAACTAGAAAACAATCATAACTGCTGTGATTATATTCATATTTGTACAGTACATATACTGTATAATAGTATATTTCAGTGCTTTTAAATATCATCAATAAAATAGTTTGATTAAGCTGTTTCAGACTTTTTAAATATAAAATTAAAATAATATTTTGAATATTTACGAGGTACCCTGTGTGTCTTTTAAAATACAAATGTAAAACATGATCAATAATATATTGTATACATAAATAATAAAAACAGTTTGAGGTTAATATAACAATATAATTTTTTTATTACATTTATTAGTAAAAATTATTATAATTAAATTGTGCTTCCTATATTAACAGGTTCTTCCCCTTTAAGAGAAAAAGATAACTAACAGTTATCCCCAGACTTTACTGCATGAGTCCATGTTCCAGTTTTGCTAGGTTTCCAGCAGTGAATCTGCTTCTTGGAACAGTCCCTGTTTCTAAATATACAGCAGAAAATACATACTGACTTTTGTGTATAAATAATCAATGACCAAGGGCACACTCTGAGAAAGTATTGCTATTCCTAGTAATTCATCAAAGAACTTAAATCTTCTAAATGTGTCTACAATGTGTATAAAAAAATGCATGAAGAGTCCCGTGAAGATCTCTTTGTAATATCTTACACTGTGTGTTATATTTCTTTATTAGGACTCAGGGTCTGTTCCCCGTTGAACTTGGCCTCTGTGATCGTGATGTCAAGTTTGCTTAACCCGCAAAAATCACTGAATTAAAAATGCAAAGTGCTGCCTCATGTAATATGACACCTTCAGTGTTAACCTGAAAGGAGAGAGACACCTGCATCTCTGCATATCCCATTAATCTTGTTATGGTCCCATGTTCTTTCTTACTGTTAAATATGCATTAAAAAGAATGGAGTCATTGAGTATATTTGGCATGTAAAAGATACGGGCTCATCATTAAAAATCCATGTAAGCCCTTTAAATCTGAAGAGAGGTGATTTCATGCTTGGCTGCATCATTTCGTAGGTGCTACACTACACCACCACCACCATCACCACCACCATGATACAAAACACACACAAGAACGCACACACAGCACCAGACAGTGACGTCCTTGGTTCTGCCTCCCCCATGCGAGGCTCAGTGGTGTCTGAACTAATGGAGCAGGGAGAACACAGGCTGGCTGTGAATAGAAGGAGGTGGAGGAGAGATCAGGGTGCTCTTGAAGCACCTCTTTGCTTTCGCGCAACAGCAGCTCATTGTCATCGCTTTTTTTTTTTTTTGGAGAGCGTTGTAAAATTTGTTGGTGGGAGCTGCTGGATATTCCCTGGGAGTCTGAATCGGAGAATCTCCCTCTGGACTGTTTGGGCTGCAATTTAAAGGTCCGTTCCCTTTGTTTACATCCAATTTCACACCCATACATCACGTTGTGGCTGAAAATATGCTGCAAAATCAGACTTGTGCACTAATCTTACAAATGTGCCAAAACGCCCCCTAAAGAACATCTGCGGTTCCATAACCATAAAAACTTTTTGCCTCTGATGAATGTAGTATTCTTAGGCTCATGGCTCTCCTTAGCAGACCACCAGAAGAGATGTTCAATCAACTATGCATGACTTGACCTTAATGGATTTTTCACTGGGAGGCTTGGGTTGGTTATTAGGGAGCCAGCTCATGTGGAACAACCTTGTCCTCCTGGGAGGGGAATTACACCAGTTCAGAGGAAACCCACATTATGGCGAATAGAGAAAAGCACCATTTCCTCTTGGCTCGCATACATCTTTCACTTTAAAATGTGCCAACTGTGCGATATCAAAAGAAAATTTTCCATCTGCTGCTTGATTGCGAATTCCCTGTCCTTTCTCTTTATTTTGCACTTAGTTCTGTCAGCCTTTTGACTGTGGCACTCTTCATTTGTCGTCAGACTTTAATGTTACTTGCCACATTTTTTACCAGATACTAGACAATAAAACTGACTTCTCATTAAACGTAATTACACAAATGTGTTCGCCATTGGCTTAATTTACCCACATGTGTACAAATGGATGGTGTTTATTAACCTTTGTGCCTTTTTAAAGTTGCTGTAGAAATTAAAGGCTTGCATTGTGTGTCTGGTTAAAACGTCAGTGCAGCACCAAGTAGAGGCCTTGATCATCAGGCTCTGTTTACCCCATTCCAATTCGCACACATCGGTAAATAAACAAACAAAGTGGCCCGGCATTGAATTAATTTCCTCCTCCAGCTGTGTACTCTAATTGGGATAATAAGCTGAAAGGTTATCAACACTCCACGAGGCATTATTCAGGCACCTAGCTCAATCTGTGTTCTCCCTCCTCTTGCTTCCTTCGGCGGCGTTAGAGTGCGTCTGTGCTTCAAAGTGGGAAGTGAAATGTCTTCATCTGTGTATCACAATATCTAATGCAATAAACCTTTAAAAGGCTGGGTTAGGGTTAGGTAAGGCTGGTAAAAAGATAAATGCTCACTGATTCTAGAATGGAAAGTTGATGAATTGATGAAAAATATCAATTAAAAATACATTAGGCTGTTTCTTTTCATTCAACACTACCCAATGAATACAAAGCTAAGAAATATTTTTTTGAAAATGGATATGTGCTCTTTGTATTCTGCAGTGGAAAAAGCGAAAAGCAAAAAAACATTGTGTTGCCAACGCTAGCTCATATATATCTTACATGGTTATAAAACTATTTTCAAACAAATGGAGTTCAACATTCTGCAATGAGAAAGATTATTCACAAATGGTTTGTCTAATATTAATAACAGGATGAGATGATTGAGGGACATACTGCACGCACCATGAAAAGATCCATGTCTTCAGCTGTGTTACCATCAGTGCAAAAGGGTTTTCTAATGACCCTTTTAAATTAATGAACTTGCAACAAATACAGTTACAGTTGGGAAAACAGAAGGAACTGGCTGCATCCAACTACAGCCCAAAAACCTGCCTCTGCACAACATGGAAGCTCCTGTCAGGCCTCGTAGCAGCTCAGATGAATGGGAACATGGCTCAATACATAAGCAGGTTCCAGAAAAGAATTGGTAGAAACACCAGAGAAGCTAAACACCAACTACTAGTAGAGAGAGCAGTCACTCGAAACTGAAAAACCAGACAGACCAACCTGTGCAGGGCCTGGATTGACTACAAGAGATCTTATGACTCGATGCCTCACCTGGCATCAGTGCAGTTCTATGCATACCAGGAAGCAAACCTATTTATTTGTCGTGTTCCTCACCCAATTACATTGAATTTCTGCTTCAAATGTGATGTTTCACAACAAGCACATCTTTCACATATATTAAATTAACAAATGACTCGGCGTATACTATCATACAGTACGTATATGCACATATAGAGAGTAATGTTAACTGATCATACAATTTATCAATGATTGCAACTGCTAACGAGAAAAAAAATATTAAATGGCTGAAAAGTGATTAAATCATTACTAATAGAAGAGCAGAAAACATAAGTTTGGCCTGATAGTATTGCTACAAAAAAGATTTTCTCAAGTAATGTATTCTCTGCTCTGTACAGTAGTTTTTATCACTATCAGATCTTCAGAGTTTGATTGTACTTTGTCAGGCTCAGCTATGCTTTGAACCTTATTTGCTCAATGATGGGATTCATTGTATCATTGCTCTCAAAGTAGTTTTAGTGACTAGTTAAGCCAACATTGTGAGCCTGTGTCCGCACATCTGTCTGATGGAGAGATACTAATATTATAACAGACCTTATAAAATGAGGTACATCCCTTATGAAAAGACTCTAAGCTCAGATGCATTACATGATACAGATCAGAGCCATGGCATCCCCCAGCCGCTGTAATTATGCACCGCAATGGTGCCAATGCATCTAAAGCAGCCACATTATTACAACTGACAGTAGACTGCTCTCTTCATCACTTATTCAGTGTGAGGCAATTTTCCAAGGCTTCCCCAGATGGTTGTCAGTTTTATGCAAAATGGAAACGAGATTCAGTCCAGCCAAGCTCAAATTGATTTCTCCAAGTCATAGGTTGGATAGTTATTTGAAGGCCTTGAAATAAAGTATGGTGTCTTGGTCTTGTGTCTGTGTGTGACACAAGTGACAAAGAAAAATACATGTTCTCCAAAGATATTTTTCAAGAAAGACGACAAAACATCCTAGCCAGCTTTTATGGAAGCGTTTATTCCACTTTAACATCACCCACACTTTTAAGGGTCACTTAGGCTGCCTTAAAAGTGGCCATTAGCACAGCTTTCAGAGACAGAGACCTCTTGTAGGAAGAGCACCACTTGATACAAAGAGCTTTCCTCCTCTGATATTTCTGTCTAAATGCAGTGCTTCAATCCCAAAACAAACATATTACACAGGGTTAAATTAGCTTGTTTGAAATGCATTAACACTACACACATCAGCTGCACTCTGCGTACGTTCAGCAGCCTATTATTAATAATTAGGACTTGAACACACAATGCAATGCATCATTATTAGTATAAAAACCTGTCACCGAGTCCTGCTGTCCCATTCATGCACAACTTATAATTGCAGATACCTTACAACTGTGATTTGTTCTCCCCCTTGTTTTCTTTTATTTGATGGGTCATGAGTCCATTTGAGTCAGACTCCTTTGCTTAAAAGCGCCTGATGAATAGGTTGGACTTGACCTGGCTGACTGCTGCTTCACAGAGTATACGCTGATTGACATCTAGTGCTGTATAGAAAAACACACTAAAGTGATACAATATCTTATCTCAGTACTGTTTTTAACAATAACTCAAAAGACCCTGTAAATTTCAAATAGCAAAACATTTCAGCTTCTTCCCTTTAATTCATACTACTATTGCGTCCGTAGAACCATAGAACCTTCTTCCAGTTGACTCTCACACCCAGGGTCCAAAATTCACACCAAATGGAGGTGGATTTCTTTTTTTTATATCTCAAAGGACTATCTGCCACACTGGCATGTAAATGTTTGTATCAAAAGAGTACTATCCTGAGAGTTACTGCTGCGCTCCGCTTATCGCCAAGCATCAAACATCTGAGTGGATATTTCTCTGTATTGTCTACAATGGTAGTTGTGATGGATATCTCTTCTTTTCTTTTTGTAAGTGAACCTATCACTTACCTATGTGCACAGGTGTTACGTTAGACAGCATTGAAAGGGTGTACAAATAAAGTTCTGAACCATGCAAAGAGATCAGTATAGAGAAAACAAAAAGGCAACAACCTCGAATCAATGAACAGAAAATAAGCAGGCTCTGCAGTTCAAACAAATCAGAGATTTCCAACATCAAAATAACAGAAACAAAACCAAAAATCTGCTCTGGAGCTTAAAAAGAGCAAAGCAAGGGAAAGAGCACCCCTGTGTTTAGTGTCGCCTAAACAGGGTAGTCCTCTAGTGTATGTGCAAATGTATGGAAACAGGAGTCCCAAAATCAAAAGCTTCTCACACTAATAAACAGCTCAGTCACAAGTTCTACCAAGTTCTCAGCAAACTCCAGCCAACACAGAACATCGAGTATCTCAGAAGACGTACAAGTTGAAACAACACAGCACAAGGTTTACTGTAGCTGAAGGCCGGTCCAGTCACGGAGGCAGAGGGTGATTAGGTGACTGGTTTCCAGGACCAGACAGAACACACTAGCATACAGCTACAGACAATACAGAACAGTTATCTATGAAGGAGAGAGAGGGACGCACAAGGGACCTTCACTAGGCGTTGCACTGTACAGTGAAAACAGACAAATAAAAATTTTAATATAGAAATTTGAGATCAAGTCTCTTTGTATTCTTTTAATTTTCATTCAAATAAGGATTTAATGAATTGAATAGAATTATGAATTTATTAACAGCTGATCATATATTAGAATAGATTTGCTTACATTTTAGTCTTTAAGCTTGTATCTTTTGTTTTCAACATCCCTTAATTTCTCAATAAGCTACTGAGCCAAATGTATATGTGACATAAAAAAAATATTTATTTTTTGGCTGGCATTTTGGTCACCTTGGTCAGAGTAAAAAAAAAAAACACCTATAGTAGCCCCTTGCAGATTAGGGTGGGATAACAAAACACATTTGACCACCTGAGTCACCATCAGTGATATTTGTTAATATGTGCGTCATCACACCATCAACACGTGATGACCATAGTAAGACGGCACATGCATTACTGAGGCCAATCCTGTGCATATTTGTACATAATTGCAACTAGTGAGGGCAGAGACTTACACGATATTTAATCCTCTGTTCAGGTTTAGTGGTGCTGCATGATGAAAGACTCTAATGGAGAGTCTGCCGAGAGCCACGGAGGTTTGAATTGATACAATGACTGTAAACGATGCGGCTCCATTTGCTTTGATTTATTAGCTACTGTTAAATGTAACTGTGCCCACATTTGAAAAGTACATATTGGTCATAGCCCGCTATTGATTCTTCTATGGTTAAATGGATGGCTTTCTTTAGCAGTGGAAAAGTGAGCAATTCTACCTGTAGTAGCAAACTGTTTAATAGTCCCAAATCTATATTTCATTAAAATGATGACACTCTGCACCCTTAACACCTATTGTATTGATCTCTAACAGTTTGGACCTTATAGGGAATAATAAATCAAACATTCACCTCCTATTACACAGGTAATGAAGCACAGGAATTAAACAGTGAAATAAGGGACTTAAAGGGCACTATGGCATGAATCTTTAGCACTCAAACTGTGTTACAGAGAAGTTTCATCCTCATGATTGCAATGCTCTGCAGATGGACAGTAAATACCGTCTAGGAATGTTGTCACATGATACACTGCATGTTCTCTAACAGAATAGGAGTAACAGGAGAATCCATCTCACTTAGCTGCTCATGGTTCCCCATTTTTTATTGGAAAACAGCAAGGAGCACCACAATGAATTTCATTTTCTCTATTTTTCTGTACTCTCACACACACGCGCACACACTCCTGCTCGGACATGCCACTGAACAATCACAGTGAAAATGGCGGCTTTGTAGGATCACTATGTGTCATCATTCAGGAAAAGATTACCTTTACTGTCCCTAAATGCCCCATAGTGTTCGCCTGGGAAAGACAGCACTGGACCTTTCCTGTATATGCTTTCTTTTATTCTGCTTTCACACAATTACACCAGCTCAGCAGCTCAGTAATGGGAACCTGTTGTGTTTATGATGAATACTGGCCAATCTGTCTGCCTCTGGAGGGTAAACACATTTGACATTTGATGTTGACCTTATCCCTTCTATTACGCTGCTTGTTTTTCTGACAGAGATGGATATGGGTGCTTTTTCTCATTTCATCACATAGCATGATGCTGGTTAACAAGGCTTCCTTGTTAGGACATATTTGCATTCATATGTTTCACTGGGACATTCACATCTGAGGTGTGCTTATAATAAACATGAAGTGCTCTGACCACAGTGTACTGAAACAAGCAGGCCATTAGAAAGCCTTGTTAACTCTTCTTTTGTTTTTGTGTCAGTGTGTAATGAATTTAAATAATAATAGATGATATTTCCATCTAAATAAATGTTTATCTACACTCTATATATGCACTTTTAGTAGATCAAAAATACTCAGATGTACATGAATTAAAGAATAGTATATAATAGTATAATAAGTTTGTTAGCCTGAGTGGAAGAGGCTACCATTACTGAACAGCCAAAGAAAATAATGCTGCTGCCTACACAAAGTCAAACACACGGCTTGATTGACAAGTGACCTCTGAGAGGTGCGGTGCAGAAATGCTGCAGCAAGATGCTGATCAGGATTAGCACCTGGGATCTGTGCCATGCAGTGGCAGACAGTGATAAAAGAATGGGTGTGCACATTTCACCCAGACTGACCAAGATACATTCCACCCACCATCACACACCCTTTACAACTCACAACAGGGACATAATATGGAGCAAAGTATTAGGATATAAACAATCGCTTAGTCATAGTATAACACTGTCAGTTAAACTGCATGAATATCAATCTGTCCATTTAGGAGACAAGTGATTGTGCATGAGTTTATCTGCTTTGGTGCAAATGAAAGTGACAACAGGTGCAATGCAGAGGCTAAAACGCTTTTGCATGCAGTAGCCACAGACAGATGTGTTCGCCTTATCCTTCCTGACTGAGCTTTTTTCAGGTTTTGTGTTTAGCTAGTGTCCTTGTCACTACTGGTAGCATTAGGCAGTTGCTGCAGCCCATTCAGGTTGCACAGGTTGTCCAATTACTCCAAAATGCTACGTCCATATGTGCAATCACAAGGAGATTTGCTGTGTCTCCCAGCACAGTCTTAAGAGCATGGAGGAGGTACCAGATGACCAGCTGTTACACCAGTAGAGCAGGAAAGGGGCCAAAAAAGGGCAACAACCCAGCAGCATGACCAGTATGTGCTCCTTTGTGCACAGGAAACAGGATGAGCACTGTGAGCGTCTACTGTACCCGTGTTGGTGGGTATTGAACCACAGGTCAACAAGGCCACCAGTAAATCTCCAACTGCTCTGTATGGTTCCATTAGTATAAAAGGGTTACTAGAGCAAACCCTTGTAGTCCACTAGCGGGTTTCTGACCAGAAGCATGAGTTTCACACTCGCCGGCTTTTCTTTGAAAGGATGGAGAGGAGAGAGTTCTAAAGCCGTGATGTTATTCCTGTATTACATTATGCATCCTAAAGGTAACCACTAAGGAACAGCACTGTGGTCAGTGGTTTCATATTACTAAAGAAACATTAGCTATTCACCCTGCAGGGAACAGCTTGAAATTCGGCACGGTTGAACTGGAACGTGTTTAACAAGAAAACTGACCTAAAAAAGAAATTCTGCTGACCTATTAGAGCTCCATCTTCTGTGCAGTCCACTTACAGTAGTTACTTAACAATATTGTCCACTATGTAGGAAATGTTATTATGCGTGATGTGATCATGGGAGCAGCATTGAATGATCAGATGAACAGCACAGATCTAGTCCTTCATGCGAATGCTGGTCCTGTGGCTGCGACGAAAGCATATCTCAGTGTCTCAGCAGCTGAGAAGAGACTGATGTGCAAAGAATAGCTGTGTTTTCAGGTGGACAAAGTCAGTTCCGCTAAAATGAAACCAACATTAAAATTTAATCCAAGCTTGTGGGGAGGGAGACAGAGTGGAGTGATGAGGTGGAAGCTATGAATGATTCGGGGCCAGTGATTAACATGTCAGATTTTTCAGTTCAGCACTAAAAATGTTGCTTCCATCCATGACTTAATTTCAGTGAGGCAGTTGGTTAAAGTGGAGTGGGGTGTGGTGGTAATGAATTTAGTGGAGATAGCAGCAGAATCACAGACCATGACGGTGGATGATGTTACCAAGGGAGAGTAAATAAAGGATGAGGAGGACAGGAAAAGGGGACTGAACCTTGGGGGACACCTTGGAACAAAAGAGCAGTGGAGGAGGAGCCGTCGTCAATGCTGATGAGCTATTGTCTGTTCTGTGAGATATGATCTTAGCCAGGAGAGCGCAGTACCAGTGAGGTTGATTGAAATGGTTCAAACGAATCATTGCAGTTAAGAGTAGAGAGGCGACCACGTGATTTGGATTTTTTTTAACAGACGGGAGGTTAGAGATGAGCTGGACGTTGCTGGGGGACAGCAGCCATTTTGAGCAGTTGAAGGGAGTGAACGGGGAGTGAGAGAGAAGCTGATGATTGCTGAAATGAGTGGGGAGAAGGGACAGGATGCAGAACGTACTCGATCATAAGGGTAGAGAGCTCTGTGGGGGAGACTGGGCAGAGTGAAGGCAGGGATAGGTGGCGTATTGGTGACAGAATGATAAGAAGAGTTGTATTGCTTTACCATGAAGGATGACCGGTAGACCGACATTATCTACTTACAGTGGAAAAGAGAACCTTGCAGTAGTAGATGGAAAGGATGTGTTGGAGGCATCTTTGTGTGGTTGAAGGTAATCATTATAGACTATTAAAACACAACTTTACATTGGTACTAGCATGGTACTGTCATGTAGACTCATGGTGTTACATATTTTTTTTAACATTTGTTTGCAAAGCACCGAAGAAACTGCATCACTTCTTAAATATTGCATGCAATGTTAAATGCATAGAGAAGACTGAAATGACAAAGATTTCAGAACTTGGTCATATTGAGGTAGGTAGGTATTCAAGCGGAATTTTACCCCTGCTTAAGCAATATTGTTTTGATGACCTCTGACGAAAAATAACTTACTGACAAAATACTTTTTAGTTCATGCAACAGTAGGGCTATAAGAAGCCTATTAGCACATTGTATTGGCTAAGGTTAACACACCCAAGTCTCTTGTACTTTTCCAAGGCTTTATGAGTCATAAACATCTTTCTTCTGTCAGTTTGCAGACTCTGGGTCCTGTGAGAACACATTACAAGGCCCGTGCTTGCACCTGAACCCTGGCTTTGATTACAGAGGAGAGCAGGTGTGAATTAAGCGGGTGCAACAGGATAGCTTCCTGTGAATAAATGCATTTTGATTATGAGCAAACATTGCCCTCCTTTGGCCCTCATTATGCAAATGAGGAATTGTATTTTAGGGGAAGGGAAGGGATGGAGGGCAAGGGTGATTTGTTTGCAAGAGGATTTTGTGCAGCCTGGCAGTCATATGCTGTTGATTAATGGACTAATGGACAGGCACCAGAGTGGGGTGAAGTAATTTCATACCAATCACTATTCATTACTTAATGAGAGATGATGACTCGGGGCACTCTCCAGCTCAAACGGCAGCAAAAGGCAAAGTTGATGAATCGTAATAAAAAAGTCATATCATTATTTACCTCTTTAAATTCACCGGGGCCAAGGAACATAATTAAGAGGCACACGGGAGAAATTTTTTTTTTCATAGAAAGACAATCATTTATCATGACCTAATAGGATTTTTGTTTACAGCTCAGGCCATCATAACAGCCGTACTCTTTACCTGTTAAACCGAAGCATAATCAAATCATATAAACAGATCTGCAATAAACATCTCTTTTAAAAGCTGCTCAGTAATGCACAGCTTCCCATTGACTTTGTAGATGAGTGAAGCAAAAAGGCTCATCTGGTTTAATGATTTTGCTTAATTAAATTTTACAGAATTTTATTTTAATGACATATTATTTTAGAGGTATGCGCAGCGGATAATAAAGTGGCTATAATGTTAAAGCGACAACACATGGGAACAGATTTATTTGCTCTACTGAAATGGACAATTCTGTCTTTGGTAAGTGGATTGACAAATGAAGTGTAACTGAACTCAGGTCACACAGCGCTGTATTAGTTTAATGACAATGTTCTTTGTCATACGGCGTTGTGTGTGTGTGCTTTGCAACAGCAGCACTGCAATCGTTGTTAATGACTGCTTGAGTTAAAAAACATATTCCACACGGCACAGTGAAGATATTCACTTGACACAATAATACCTTGCAGATACAGCTACCACATACACTACAAAAACACAGTTTGAGTCTCTGAAAAGTACTGATCTTCTGCTAACAACATGTCTTTACATTTTAGCAAATGTGGCAGTGACTCACAGTTGTAGTTTGTCAAAGAGCTTCAGGTATATCTTTGGCAACGTTTACATTTTTTAACAAGACGTGGTCCATTTTATGAGTTTTGAAGCTGCTTTTATTTCTTTTCTTTATGAGTTGCACTACATGTGACTTAACCAACTGCGGCGCCCAATTGTAGAGCCGGAGTGCATATGGTCCAATAATCTAATCCATATGGTTGACGTTGCTCCTCATGTAAACATCCAATTAAATCAGCTCTCTCGTTCTCCTCGCAGTGTTGATCTATCATTACTGAACAGGTGCTGTTTGAACAGTGAACTGTGTAAACTCTGGCGCTTCCTAAATCTCGCCTCTCCCGTGACAGTTGGTGTGCATGTGTGTATACAGACAAAGACAAAGAAAAGAAACAAAAGGGAGTAAGTCATATTTCAGACCACTTCACCAGTGTGCAGTTTTCACTTGTAGGAGGGAGAAGGTACGCCAACACCAGATTGATTTTGGTCATCGCAGTAGATCACATTGCAGACTCAGTAAATGTGAAGTATGCTGCCTCGGTATTAGCTGCTCTGTTGACTCCCACCTGTTTGCTCTACGCCGTTGAAAGGGCATCAGTGTCTAACAGTAATGACCTCTGTTCTTTTCTATAACTGTATCCTTTAAATTTTATTCCCCGTATATTTGTTTGGTTAAACAAATTAAAAAGCATCAGGCTGCATCTTTAATTAAATCAGTAATCAGGAATTACACTGTAATTATTTAGTACAGACTTAGTATCAATAAATGCTTCCTGACTATAGTCACTCACCATCCTGAGACAGTATAACTGCACTGAAGGACAAAGCAATGAAAGTGTGTGAGAAGTTCAGTGTAAGCAGACCTCAGTCATCCCTGTCACATCAAAGTGTAAACGAGAACTAGAATGTACGTCCTATGTTTGTTCACTTGAAGATCAGGCACATTTTCGCACACGCTCAAAACACCATCACTCTAAAACAATTATTGTACACCCATAGCAGGAACTCAATAGCTTGGATTCATTTAGTTATTTTAGCTAAGAGCCACAACAACTGAATGCACGTGAACCCAGTATTGATACTTAGACTTAGGCCCATAGAATATTTATTGGAATAATGTCATAAAAATAAAACTCTCTCTTCTCACTCTGAAAAAATGTTACAAATTTAAAATTACCGTGAATTAAAACTGTACAGGTATAACACAAAATGATAATAACCAACCTCATTAACAGTTCAAGGTTTTTCTGTCAACAGTTTTACAGTTATTTCTTTATAATTAAGAGGAAAATGCTTCTAGGGTTGAAGAGGGATTGTTGGTTGTACAAGCTTGAGTGCCTCATCTTTTGGCTTCTCCCAATAGAGGTCGCCACAGTTTATCATCTACCTCCATCTCACACTAGCATCCTGCTCTGTCACATCTGTCTTCTGCATGTCCTCCTTCAGTACATCCATAAACCTCCTGCAATGCCTGACAAAGTGTTTATTGTAACTAACAGTGGTCCCACTAGCAGTAATGCTAGTTCAGTTAGCCTTGTTGGCTACAGTGCAAGTTGAAGCAGTCCAACAAGATAAATTAGGACTTACAGTTGGAAAATGAAGTTCTTCCTAATATTGACCTAATATGTATTATTATTATTATTATTATTATTTATTATTATTGTTATTATTATTACAAGGAACTTCGTTTCTTCCTGGCAGAAGTATTCTGTAAGTATTTTGTACAAATGAAACACTTACTGTTTCACTACATTTGCTGTCCTGTAGATGATATGTATGTACACAATAATACTAAAAGTATCTAATAATAAGATACTTTAATAATTCTCATAGGGAAATTCATGTGGACAGGCAGCAACACGTAAGTCACCAAGGGTTCGGGATTCGGTGGTGTCCAGGGACACTTTGACATCTAACTCGAACTGAGAGTTGAACCACTGACCTGTGGTTCGTGGATGACTTCTTAACCTTCTGAACCAAAGCAACTTCATTTATTTACAATCTTTACAATTCCTAATTAATATGATAATAACCCAACATGTTGTAATTTAGAAGTTGTGCAAATAATATCTTAAGGCAAATAAAACACCCACATGATGCAGAAAAGATTGCGTCACCTTGGAAAACTGATGCATGACTTCTAACATCTCTGCTCTGTATTGAGTTGCAGCCACAGGAACCAGTCTGAGTATGCTCAAACATCTTCACTAAAGTCCGACTCTGCAGCAGTACAAGCCTCTGACATCCTCCCTGTTAGATAATGTGAAATGCATTGATCTCCTCAGTGTTAAAAATCTTGCATAACACCAGCTTTCCAGAACAAACTGTCCTCTTTTATTTCTGTTATTCATTCTTTGTCATACCTGGTCACCATTAAAATATAATCTTGACACTTAGATATGCCAACATCAAAGCCGCTTGCACTGCCTCTGCCCAAATGAGATGAGGCCTCCTTTCAATTAAAACCGACTCCTGACTGTTCTTTGTTGGACTTCCTGTGTTCATGAATTCCCTATAACCCTTTTATCACCTGCTCCTCATTAATTCACCTTGCAGGGTTTTCACTGCACAGTATTTCTTTTTCTCCTGCTCTCCTGTTGTCTGACTCTGCGCTACCTCACATCAACAGCGCTGTCGGTTGGAAATGATAATGAAACTGCGCCGCAAGTGGTCACAACAGGCCGCTGTCCGCATCCCATGCAACAGCACGTAATGTGGGCTCTGCCTCATACAATATGTACAAAAAAAAAGATCAAGATGAAATTTCAGCAGGATGCTTTGCTCTGCAAAAGGTTAGCATGAAGTTATTACAATGAAACCACAACAGTTTTCCATAACTTCCCCTCCGTTCATGTGGCCGGTCCCTCTCTCCTCGCTGTAGAACCCTGTGGGATGTCTCCTCTGTCTGCAGGACTGAAGCTTCATGTTTAAAAATCAACAGCATTTGAACCAGCATCTCCATTTGATGCCTCTTGCAAGAATTTAGTCAAGATTGCCAACTGCTTTGTTCGAGACCAACATCATACAGCTGCCAAAGATGACATTTGAAAGTAATCCATGGTAAAAAATCTTTTGTCTCAAATATCTTTACCAAGAATCCACATCTGCTAGTGATTAAATGGCTCAGTAGCTTTAAAAATTAGCTCAGTACAATATTACTTTTTATTAATAGACTTCTCCCTCATAGTCCTGAGAGAGAAAAGTGTATCTCTGTAAAATTAAAAGGATGAATAGCCAACTTCTCGATTCATTTCTGAAATTTAATCAAATTGCCAATTAACTGTATTAGCAAGGGAGGCTACATGTTTAGAATTGATGGATCCCAGTTGCTTCTCCTCTATGCTCTTAATGAAACTGTAAGGCAAGCGAAATCTTCAGAGGATGACCTCCATCTACTAATCTGCTAATTAACTCTGAATTAGACTTTGATGGTTAATTATTTACCTGCACATGAACAGTTAAATATTCACAGATTATGGGGGGAGAGCATAAATAAAGATGAGAAAATTTGTGGACCGTGTCTTTTTACGATGTCCTGCAGGTACGGGCAGCGACAAAAAAAGTCAGGCAGCCATTCAGCCCACGCTCCTCAATCTGTCCATCTATCAACCCCAGTTCTCCAACAATCTCTGTTAGGAAAAGTTTAAAAAAGGCAGGTGAACATTTGGCTTTCCACCGATGACCATGATGTTGTGAATCGGCACTATGGATTTTTATGTACAGACACCGATTTAATGAACTTTAATGCAGAAAAGGCTGGAGAGAGAAATCATACGAGTACATAATAATATTCTGTTCACTGGTCCTCACACTTACTCTTTGACACTTTCTCTCATTTCCATTAAATATTAAGCAAATATTTTCTAATCAAGAGCATAAGAAAATGTTACAATTGTTAGCATTTATTAGCATTTTTTAATGGTTAAGCTTAATTTGGAAGATATCTTATAATGCATTTGGTGTGGGAGGAGGAGTCAAACTAACTGTCATGATCATATTTATGTTAACTGATTATAACTGATCTATCTATCTATCTATCTATCTATCTATCTATCTATCTATCTATCTATCTATCTATCTATCTATCTACCTGTTGTGTATGGATCTTACATTTCTTTCCTTTGGTCACCTTGAATAGGCAAAAGTAGGTTTACAGTATTATGTGTGATGATAAAACGTGTGAAAAAAAAGTCTGGTTCAGCTTATTCTGTGGTGCCATAGATAAACTACCAGTCAAAAGTTTGGACACACATAGGAATGACCATGTTTTTCATGAAAAGATACATCTTCAGATGTGTTATCATCATTGCACATGGTTTTCTAATAATCAGTTTTCCTTTTAAATTAATTTTAAAATCCTGTTTAAATTAAATGTGCATTAGCAAACATACTATTAGAAGACAGTACTAATGTTTGCAGAATTTAGGTCTCTGTATGTTTATGTTAATATTGCTTTTTCAGCTACAATAGTCATTTACAATATGAACAATGTTACACATTCATTCTGATCAATTTGATGTTATGAAATCTGCTGTTCTTTCACAAACATGATCATTTCTATGTGTGTCCAAACTTTTGACTGGTAGTTTACACATGTGAAGATGGGGGGGCTTGAGTTATATATCATTTTCACACTGGTACATTAAAACAACACAACCTCACTAATCAATATAATCTGTAAATAAATAGTTAGAAATAGTAGTTGCAAAATATCAGGTTAGACCTGTTGGTGGCAGCCGAGTCTTCTTTGTCATTAAGATACATATGTTAAGGTGTTGTAGTTTATTTGGTCTATATTTTGCATTCAGTACTGTTTTGATGCAGCCTGACTTATTAATTTGTTAATGTTTCTTTGTTTTATCTAGAATCTTTTTCAAAGAATTTATCTTTTTCAAATCTAACACCTCACACTGTGTCTGTACCTGCTCTGTCCCATACATCTCCCCTCTACACAGACTGAGATACTGCACGTAAGACATTTTGGAATGTATACTTTCTTTTCAACTCAAAAACCTCAGCAAAAAAACAAACTGGATTATACATCAGAGAACAAGAACTATAGCCAGAAAAAAGCTGGACTAATCTACATTAGATCTGTTGTAACTTTGTCTTCCTTTAAACGTCACATATACAATACAAAAGACGTGATGCACCTAAAACATCTCACTCACATCTTTTCTGAGCTTTCTCTGCATGAATAACTCGTCTAAACAGTCTGATATAAATAACTTATGTGTAGTCATCAATTCTTTCCACTTAAATCTTCACAGCAGGTTTTCACCTGTATTTCCTCACCAGCGTCTGCAGCCTGAGGCTGGCCCACAGGGCTGGAGCTCTCCAGGACTGTCACAGCTCTGCAGCTTCCTCATTGCCAGAGAAGAAACAGGTTGAGACTGTGAGAAGCAGAGGTAAACAAGAATACATCTGGAGGACAAATGTTGTGAAAAGCATGTGATTCTGCCTCGGAGGAGTCGTGTGATGTTCAGAGGAGGATCACAGCGGCCGCTGACATCTAAAGACAGCGCCGTTGATTCCCGAGAGTCCTAACACTGCTCCAGATCAGGAGACAGATTGTGATGTGTGTGTGTGGGTGTGTGGGTGGGTGTGTGGGTGGGGGGGGGGTTGAATGTGTATGAATACATGTGACTGTGATGTTGGATTTGGATAAATTTCAGAAAAGTACACCATATGCACTTTTCACTGAGTGGATAATCCTGAGATACACAGGATCAAGGTTAATCTGTCGTTAAAAAATGAAATGGATTCGGAACATATCAAGACACAATATCTCTGGCTCAGCATATTTGTGGTTTTGCCAGTGCAGCACATTTAGTTGAAGGGCGAAAGTAATGATGACTTACTTTAGAGTCCAGACATAAAGTCCATATGGATATTTTTCCTGCGCAGTATATCCTCTTTCACCTTACTTTCACAGCCTTCCTTCTGCATGATGGAGTGGACCTTTGAAAGGATCATGTATCATTACATGGGATTACCATTTCTTTGCATGCTGGGATCTTTTAGGATTACAGAGGGAGATTACTTCTTTTTTTTTTTAACCTCAATGCCAGATCTGCCTTTATCTTTTCCATTCTGTGGTTTTTTGGTAAGAATTTCTACCATCCTGAATGCTGCAAAGAACTTATTTCCACATTCTCACCATTAGTAAAACCTGTGATTTATGTGCATCCTTCTTCATTCCAATCATTTCAAAAAACTTCCAGCTACTTTTCGAAGACCAAATGGATATAATACCTTTTAGACTTTGCATTTTCAGATCAATTAAACACACTTATATACCGTGGCTTCTTCCATGTCCCTATAAGGCTTTCAAAGAGACACAGCAGCTATGCTGTATATGAACACATCAAGAACAATGACATGAGCTATAATGAGTAAAAGTGAAGGTCATGTTATCCTGTTATTCATGTCCTCATATTGTCATTATAGATCTTGAGATAGGATAAGAAGTAGGATAAAGTGCATTAAACTATTGTCCCTGAACAGGCAAAGCAAGCTATACAATGGAAATGGATAAAGAAAGTAATAGTTTTAGTAAATTTGTGTATTTCTTTTCAAGACTGTGTTAAAGGACAGGTTCACAATTTGTGTTTTAAAACAACTGCCAAGTCATATGAACACTGAAAAAGGGGTTTTCATGGTGTTATCATGCTTTCATGCTGTAATTGGCCATAAAAGCTAAATTTATGTGTATCTTTAAAACCATGTCTTCCGCCTCTGTCTTCCTCCTCCCTCTCTTTCTTGACAGGCCTGTCATCTCCCACAGATGTAGCTATCTGGTGTCCGGATCCACTGACCTACAGTTAGAGCTCACTCCAGCTGACAAATTATATATGAATGTTCCTGGTGAAATGTGCTCACCTGCAGTGTTAAAAAAAAATAAATAAAAACACCTGACGGATACTGTGGGAATCACTTTTAGAAGTGGACTATCATCCAGCACCTGAATAGGTTGGTCACCTTCAGACAAAGGTGAGCGCTCACTTTGGCTCCTAAAACACAACACTTTTGTTAATCAGAAAGTTTTTCTCGGCCTCTAACCACTCCAGAGACGAGGAGGATGCATCTTGACACTTT
This sequence comes from Ctenopoma multispine, assembly GCA_034779795.1. Classification (NCBI taxonomy): domain Eukaryota; kingdom Metazoa; phylum Chordata; class Actinopteri; order Anabantiformes; family Anabantidae; genus Ctenopoma; species Ctenopoma multispine. The sequence goes on along the minus strand of JAUYWH010000003.1, from coordinate 18,508,479 downwards.
TTTTTTTAGCCAGTGCAGATTCTACAGTAAATGTTAAATGTCTCTAGATCAATATTCTTGCCCATAGCTCTGCACTGTACCGAGCATCTCACACTGCTCTGCTCATTAGAGATGTTCCTGACCTATAGGCTCACATGAGCTCACTGGCAATAGATAGAGATACCTGTAAGCCTGCTTTCAACACACACACACACGCACACACGTTCTACAGCTCATAAACCTAGTTCTAAACGGGGTTAGGGTTATAAGACAATCTATCACCATTTACTAGTCATTGTGTCTTCCCTATCTCTCTATCTCTCTCTCATATTAGTGACAAAATAGCTTCACTGTCGAACCTTTTAATAACCATCCTGTGTAACATTAACAGACACGAGCAGAGAGTAGTAGCACCATCTGCTGGAGAGACCCCTCATAACAGAGAAGTCCTTTATAAGTGAGGGGATGGGAGACCTTTACAGTATGTGAACATACACATATGATACAGTGATGATTGACTATTGATTCTCAGTCTCTGATTTATCGAGCTGAGGTAAGTTAAAGCTGAGTTATCTGGCTAGTAAAATATGAAATTAGACTGTTTTAAATTACATTTTAATATCAACTCTAATTATGTGTCTCGTGTATCACTATTATATTTAGATCACAGAACTCAGTCTTTAAATGGCAGTCTTTGAAAAACACACAAGGCCATTTAACATCACTTACTAATGCTCTGAAGATATATTAAGAATCCCCAGAGAGTCGTCTAACGATCTAAATGAAAATACAAGATTTTCTTCCTATTTCTTAAGTTGATGAGTGTACCACGTTTTCCATGAAGCCAGTAATGACACATTTACACATACGTCCTTACTTTTCTCATAAAACACAGGAAAAGCATTATGGTCCCCAGAGCATGAATCCACGAGACCTTCTCCATTGTTAACCCATTATTTCCTGTAACTTTAGGCTCAGCCATGTGGAAACTCACTGATGCGCTCGTGTTGCTGTTGATACCGACAGTGTAAGATGTAACACAAACTGAAATGGAAGTTTAATTCTCAGTGTATAGAAACCATCACAACCAAGTATCTTAACAAGACAAACTGCAGAATGCAGAAATCCTTAGAATCATTAGCTACTGATTTACAGCCCTGTCCGCCCTCATTATGGTCTCTGTGGAGCACTGCCTTCCATAAAAAAAGTCTACTTATCAATTTCCAACAGTCGTAATACACTACACCTGTATTTGCCAGGGTGTTGTAGTTCTTAGAAAACGTCTCTGTGCGAGTGATACAAACATACAGGATCTGTACTGTGTCAGTTTAGTTTCCCCTGTAGCAACTCCTCCAGATTCAAAGAGAACAACACAGATAGACATCAGTCAAAGCCGCTCTAAAAGTCCAGTTCTGCTTATCTGCCTCGTACTGGGGTGTGAAATCCTGCTCATCAGTGTCATGGGAGATAATGAGACCATGTGAGATCTTATTACCTTCCAGCACCGGCAGTTTCATGCAGCAATAATTACTCCCACTGGCGGCCTGCTTATTGACGACGCCTGCCCAAAGTATCGCTGTGGGACTAATGGTTTCCCTCCTTCACAAGGCAAACAATGGAATGAACACCGCTTCAATCAACTCCGAGTGATAGATTTAATGACAAAATCATTTTTCCTCCACTTTATGGCCGAGGAGGAGCGACGCATGCAGAATAAGATGGGTCTCCGGGGGGATGTGTTGGTGCGCGAGTCGAGCTGTAAACAAGCGCGCGGTTTCATTTGCTGTGATTTCATTGTATTTGATGATAAGTGAATGTGACCAACCAATTGCTGGTAACTTGCATTGAATGAAATGCATTTGCTGTGTGTGAGCGTGGCTCCCTCATCAGTTTTCAGTGAGAGAGTGATATCTTTAGGGTCGAGCTAGGAAAAAATGAGCACTATTGATTTCAGGAAGTGAAGAAAGAGCGGGAAAAAGCAAGTAGAGGGACTCCAACTAGCCTCAGTTGGATCATGAGTTCAACATGCAGTGACAAATGGACGGTGGAATGAGAGAGAACGCCCTGAAATCAAATTGAGTATGGATTGTTGGGGGGTGGATTTATAGCCCTGAGGTACCCCTGACCTGGAAGTCATAAATTGATGGAGTTGAAAAGGGCCGTCAGTGGGGGATTGCTGCTATGATTCGTTTAAAGAGAGTGTCACCGATGGACAATCCATATGGCGGGTCATTGTTTTCCCACAACAGGGCTCATTAATAGAATATACACAGACAAAAGTTAAAGGCCGTGACTAATCTGCCTCTGTGGACCGTGCGGGTAGGGCAGCAGGGAGCAGTCACATATCTACACACAACAGAAGCACTGCACAGGGACACTGGCAGGGTGACAGCCTGGGTGGGACGAGTTTATTGGTGTGCAGGTAAAATATACTCAGTCTGTATTGGTCTTTTAGGAGAAATCGGGGAGCAGACAGATTCTTACGTGATGGAATTGATAAAAGTTTGAGTAATTACCTTAATAGAAAGCTCTGGCTGTTTGACAGAAGATACTAAGATCATAGATCAAGTCAAATAAATGTGCACTCACTGGTCAATTTATTAGGAACCTCTGTATACAGTCTAATGCAATCCGACACAGCAGCTGCGCCATGAACTTGAAGTAAGTGCAGTGAAGGGGTGCCACACTTATTAAACCCCAACCAATATCATCTCTGACCATCTGCAGATAAGATAGTGAAGACCTTCTGTATATAATGCATTACAGTAATCAAAGTGGGATGAAACAAAAGGCCAAACAAAGTCAGCAAAAGAGAGAAAATGCTCAACTTTAACTGAATTTATTTGTTTATCATATTTAATAGCCATGTTTCCTGTGTACGGTCTATAGTAGGATGCTAATGGAGCGAGGAAACTATAAAGAAAACCAAGGGAGTCAACCAGTAATGTCCAGGCTTTAATCTCACCCAGATGGTCCAGTAAGAATTTTACCAAAGAATCCATTTATTTTGCCTTAGTGGCACAAAGGTTTGTACACACTACAGTTTGTTATGAGTTTATCTCACATACAGTTTCCTGCAACAATAAATTATACTCAAATAATATGACATACTTACAAGAGTACAACATGTGTATTTATCTATCTATATATATATATATATATATATATTGAAATAGTCCCCAACAAGGCCATTGCTGCCTCCTGTTTGTGTAACCTTAGCTAAAAACCAAAGTGTCCAGGTATTTCTAGGCCTGTCAAGCACATTATTGTTTTTTGTCTTTAAAATAAAATGAAACATAATGTATCAAAGGAAAGCCTACATCACTAACTGGAGGTGTGAGGTTTGGGTGAGACCATTTAATATATAATATTCAGTGTCTGTTACAGTAGAGGCTGGATATGAAAAAGGAGATCGAAAATGAAATTGGAAAGGGACATGTCATAATTGATATTAACACTGGCCAATATTAAAATGAAAAACTAGTTAAAACATTTCCTGTAAACATGTTGTGAAGCTGACATGTAAGTAGAAGCAGGTTTGACAAACACAGTAAACACAATAATTATGCAAAAGGAACATTTTTATTGGAACATCATATATGTTATAATAATACTATACTATATATATATATATGTATGTATTTATATTTTTACATAGAACACAAGCTACTAAGGAATACATACAGTACAGTCAGCAACATAGAAAAATATTATAGTAGTATTGGCACAGATGAAGTAGTATTTACTGTACTTTACATGTTTTACATTCAGCAAAAGAACTGCAGAATGAAATAAATATGTGTTCCTCACAGTGTAGTCAAACTTTTTTTTTAACATTCAGTTCAAACACATGAAGGATGTTTGAGCGGTGAAAAGACAACGATCACACTTCTCCTTTCACACACAGTCCTCCACCGTCCACATACACACACACGGCACAGTAAAGGGTAATAAAATACAAAAAGGTTCGAGTCAGCTAGTTTTGAAGGTTGACAGCACTTCCAAGGATCTATTGGATTTATGAATCAGCTCTGAATTTACTCTCACCTATGACAGTAGCATTCATGTACACTTAAGACTTTCCAGGAACATATTTAGACTAAAATATATCTATTTATAACATGAATAGAGTTGAGCATAATGTAAATAAAAACAAAGTTGTTTCTGATCTAATAACATGTCTTCAAGTGAAATATTTTACAAGACAACCATTCATCTCATGAAACAATGTCCAACCTCCATCGATTCACATTGACCCCTTTGGATAAACACACACAATCCTAAACACACATGTGGTGGAAAACAAACAAGCTAATACCTCATCCATATACAGCATGTGTGTGTGTGTGTGTGTGTGTGTGTGTGTGTGTGTGTGTGTGTGTGTGTGTGTGTGTGTCTCTGTGTGTGTGTGT